>CM028342.1:11426303-12026303 GCA_016618105.1 Dendrobium huoshanense
AGTCAATATAGCCAAGTTGATTGCTGTCAAAATGAAAACGTTAAGATGGATGTGTGGCAAAATTTAAAATTAGAAATGATAGAGTTATTAGATGATTTTTATTAGATAGAATGTAGGAATAACTCCTATTAAACATTAGGTAGTGTAAATAGACTTACATGACTTGTACATGTATAATTGAGGGGAAAAGATGCTCCAGTAGGGCAAGTAGAAAGACTTAATGTGGATTGAGTAGGAAAGAAGAACAGAAGGTACTATGACTAGAATTTCTGTAAAAGAACTTATATAGAAATGAACTTAATGTATCACTCAACATGAATGAGTGAAGGGGGATTCATAAAGGTAACTTCAAATAGTTGAAACAATGCTAATTATGTTGTTGATGCATCTTTTTCCCAGTTGAGGGCAGTTTGTTTAATCATAATGGAGTACATTCTTTTATGTAGTTACAATATTTTAATAGTTATTAGAAGAAGCTATGTAGTTGGCCTGCATTTCAGACCTTTTCTTAACAAATATGTCTGACCTTTTGTAAAATATGCATTAAAACTATGAAATGATGATATTCTCTTTGCTGGTTAATTAGTTTCCATTTTCCCATTACCCATAACATGTACTGACCTTCAAATATGTGAACAATTTCATTGTAAGCTATGATGCACCGACACTTCTCCTCAAAGAGGCATGCAGTGTCCGACACCGTGTCCGACACGACACTCGTCCGACCTCCTCTGTCACGTGTCGGACACGCCGAAAATGTGTCCGATTAAAAATATATTAAAAACAAATTGGACACGCATGTCCGACACGCTTATCTTAAATATTTTATAATTTTTTTAAAATATAATTTCTTATATTTGGTGAGATTTAAACTAAATTTCTTATTTCCTATCTACAATACCAAATCAACGCATGCATTTAATACCCATTCATCGAATATTCTCATTTTCATCTCCTCTCTTTTTGCACAATTATAAATCTTTCTCTTGTTGAACCTGAGTTGAAAGCAGTGATATTCAATGATGATGATATTGAAGGCCAAAAACAAACCTCTAAAGCTAATCATAGTAGTTGAAGCTTGAATGCTTGATGTTGTAGTAAGTGATTATTTGCTTATATTTTTATGGTTGTACTAGATATTTTGTACTAAATATTTTATATTATAAGCTAGACAAGTTATCATGTCATTCATTTATTATTGTTTGTCATTTTAAATATGATATTACATTAATATATATATACTTTATAAAAAAATGTATTGTCGTGTCCGCGCCGTACCCGTGTCCTATATTTTAAAAAAAAGCCGTGTCCCGTGTCCGTGTCGTGTCGTGTCCGTGTCGCCGTGTTCGTGTCCGTGCATCATAGATTGTAAGCATTATATATTTTCTGTTAACATGAGCACTATGTCATTTACTAAGGATTAATACATTCCATAAATGATTTATATTGGTCATTTTCAGTCAAGGAGAATATCTCATATATCACGTATTCATGTTATTTATTCCTTCTTCCAGAGAAATTGGAATTGCAATTTAGCCATTACTGAAGTAAACAATTATCTATGCATAATGGAATTGGATTATATCAATTCTATACTCTACTAATGTTAATGTTAACCGGATGATATGCAAGTACTTCTTGATTTTGATAACATGCTTTGCCATGATGTAATTTCTAAGTATTTTTAAATTCTAATATCATATTTCTTTATTATTTTTATTTTTGTTTTTTAAAAATGGCAAACAGTTAGACTATTGATTGATTAGCATACGAAATGGTTTATCTTTTCTTTATGATTAGAGCAACTGTGATTGTTTGGATTTTGCTTACTCAATGAAAATGTGTGCTAATTTAAAACCTTATGTTCTTAAATACATCTAATATGATGTTTTTTTATTATGGTAGTGTGTCAATAGGAGTTGAATTTAAAAGCTACTAATTTGGTTGTATAAACTATTAAGGTTAATGTTTTCATAAAGATGCTCTAAAATTTATGATTGTGATTTGAAATATGCAGATACATGCATGGTTGAACTCTCTAAGGATATCAATCAGGATGCAAACAACATAAGTAAACATATTAAGGATGCTTTTGGAGAATCATGGCAAGAGATTCTTTGTGATGAAAAGCTTTCAGAAGGAACAATTGAACCAGGAAGTCCAGCAGTGCTTATTATAAGCGTCTCTGCGTTGAAGTCATTGGAACTTCTCAGGTAACACAATACTATATGTTTTTTTTTTTTTTAAAGTTTTGCAATACTAGTAAAAATGCAAGCATATCAAGTACATGTTTCTATTATAATTTTCCAAAGTATATCAAAACAACAAAAAATTATTTTGCGTTTAAGATAATGAAATATTTGCTATGTATTTAAGTGATTTAATTTTCTTTTAATGTAAAAAAGGATTAAAACAAAATTTGTGCACTATTTTAGCTGAGAAATGTTACCAATTGATGCTTCTATATTCAAAATTTTATCAATTTAACAGTAGCACATGGAATTTTATAAGTTCAACTTTACATTATATATTGATTTCTAATTTAGCTTTGTACTAAATAAATAAGGTGATATTATGTAGTAATTTAATTTGCATGTCATGAAGAATGATTGGGGTAATGGGAATACTTCCCGTATACAAGAATTAATTTCATCTCCATATCAATCTTTTTAAGCTTCATAACTCTATTAACTAAGAAGAATATTTTTATTGTACTTTATTCACTAGAGAACTCTATCTATAATAGGGGATAATTACAATATTTTAGTTACACCCAATTAACATACATCAACAACAATAGCCTTTATCCTATTATGCGGGGTTGGCTACATGAATCCATTCTATCTATTGTGTCATGTTAAAAGTCAAATTCTCATCTAAATCTAATAAAGAAATGTCATTTCTGATATTTTCTAATCAAGTCTTTTTAGGTATATCTCTACCTTTCGTAACATAAGTCAAGTCTAATACATCTACTTTCCTAAGCGGGACATCAGAAGGCCGCCGTTTTATGTGACCAAACCATCCAAGGCGACTCTCTCTAATCTTATCTTTCATTGGAGCTACTCCAACCTTTTCTTGTATATGCTCATTTCGTATCCTGATCCTGTCTCAAAGAGTAAAGCCACTCATCCACCTGAGCATCCTCATCTATGCAACACTTAACTTAATATTACGCTTCTCTTTTAATAGCCAACATTTTGCACCATAAAGCATTGCAGGTCTAACCACCATCCTATATAATTTTCCCTTAACTTTGAGGGGGACTTTTCTATCACAAGACAAGCCCGATGCATTCCTCCACTTCAACCATCTAACTTGAATTCTACTAATAATATCTTCATCTATTTCACCATCACTATGAACAATAGACCCTAGATATCTAAAACATGTACTCTTATTAATGACTTGATCAACCAAAGTCACAATCCCCTCACTAGATCTATTGTTACTAAAGTTACACTCCATATATTCAATTTTAGATATACTCAAACGAAAGCCTTTAGAATCTAAGGTAGACCTCCATAATTCAAGTTTGCCTTCAACTCCCTCTCTAGTCTCATCAACAAGAAGAATATCATCAGCAAAAAGCATACAACAGGGTACAACCTCTTGCAGATGCTATCATATGTGGTGTTTATATTTGGTTTGTGTTGGGATTGGGTCGGAGTGGACACCAATGACGGTGTGTCAGGGAGAATAAGTCACAATTCATAAAGAGGAAAGGTTGTCGAGGGTTGTTACAACAAATAGTGTCCGTTACATCCTAGTTCTGGTTTCATATTAATGTTGAGGGATATTTTTGTTGTGTAGTATTTAATAGTGATCCCTTCTATTTATAATAAGGGAATGAATACATTATTCTAAGATACACCGAATTAACATAAACAAATCATCAAATATAGATTATTTTTCTCACAAAAAAAAAAAAATATATATATATATATATATATATATATATATATATATGTCAACATACTTGTTTAAATTTTAAATGAAAAGAACAACAACAAGATGGCTTGATTGTATATAAAAAAGTTGATGAGTCATGAAACAACAATAAAATTCTATTTATAATGTGACATTTTGAAAATGAATATTTTAATCTTATAGGTGCTAGGCTGAAGTGATGTGTCAATGAAAGGAGAGATTTTGATACAGGACTAAAATGTTTTAATTGTATGCGATAAGAATTTGCATGATTTCTTGAATAAAACGACAAAACAACAAAAGAAAATAAGAGAGGGGTGCCTATGTTTAGGCTAAGCCACTTGCCAAACGCTTGAATTATTAAATAACTCAGAATCTCAATAGTAAGCAAATGTAGTAGCTTTCAACAAAATCTGTATGCTAACAATAAGATTAGAAGCATAGAAAGCTAACTCAATTCCTACGATTACTAAGCTTGGCAGAGATAGGTGAACAAGACCTTTATGAATCAAATCAAACCACAAAAGAGTTAAACTAAGAAAGTACGAGAGTAGGAAGATTGGAAGATTTTTGTCATGGTTTGGACGTAATCCACCACTGAACGGTACCGAGTTTCTCCTCTACGGCTTTGGTGAGAGTATCTAGAATGCGCTCCACGTACTCTTCGACAGTGTGGTCAATATTCGGATTGATGTCAAAGAAAGTGGAGTGAAGGATGTGAACGAACCCTTGTTCGTCGTAGGCGATGCCGTAATCACGATCTGGATCCTCCATGCATCACATTCGTAAGATTGATGTGTTGTAGACGACATCCTGTTATCTTCCTTAAAGATTTCCCTTGAAAGAAAGACGTTCTTTCAAGCCTTCAAATGGTGGAGAAAGGATGAAGGGGATCCCTTGTCAAAATCTTTGTGGAGAACCTTGATTGGGATGCAGAAGGGGAGAGGATTTAATGTGGGGGAGGGAAATTTGAGAGAGAGAGAGAGGGGCGAATAGGAGAGGGGGCCGGCGATGTTAGAGAGGTGAAGGCTTTATTTTATTTCCAAAAAGGAGAGCTTCTCCTTTGGAAATAAATCAAATAGGTGGGGTTAGGAGTTTTTGCCAAGGAGGTGGAGGAGGGAATTAGGAATTATTTACAAGAGGGGCTTAATGGGTTTTGGAAATAAATCCTAAGGGATTTATTAAGGGGGGTCGGCAGCAAGGGGGCTAGGGAGGGACATTAAGGAAGCTTTTAATGCTGCTTCCTTAAATTAGATAATGAGATTTGGAATGAAATATTTCATTCTAAATTAAATTAAAATCAAATAGGAAAGGGTTTGAAAACTTTCCTAAAATAGCATTTTTAAATTAGGAAAGAATTCAAATTCGAATAATTTTGAATTTTGAATTTAAACCTTCCTAACTTAAGAGTGGTTGCGTATGAAAAGTATTCAAGAGGGAGTTGAATTTGTGGAGGGAAGATGGGGAGGTGGGGTAGGGCCAGCGGCTTGGTGGGTTTGTGGGGAGTTTCGGTGGAGGGATGGTGGGGGTTATGAAGGCCGGCGGCTTGGGTGGTGAGGTGGGGTTAGGTGGCCGGCGGCTAGGTGATGAAGGGAAGGGAAAATAGATAAAGAAGAAGAACCACGAATCCGTCCGTCTCCAAGGTTGGTGGGTGATCCAAATTCCCTCTCCAAGGGATCTCGCTCCAATCTCTCAAGCTCTCATAAGAACTTAAACAAGGGGAAAATTGTTATCATTCAACCATTAACCTTAGAAGAGAAACATAAGTGCTATAAATAACTTATACAAAAGGACTCAAAATAAAAAAAAGACGATAATGCCCTTAGGGTTACATACGACCTCCCTTAAGTAAGGGGTAAAATGGGAAAACAAGTACAACATAAATAATAAGAGACAAATAACATAATAAAAGACAAATACATGAAATGACTCAAAAATACATTGACTCGATCGTGGTCGTAGATCGACGGCCACGCCTCTGATATACTTTCCACGCTCTGATGTCACCATAAGATTTTTTGTTGAGCTTAGCCTAACAGAATTTAAGCTTTTGCTTATTATTTTACTCGATATTACTCAGAATTGATGCTAAACTAATGCTAAAGAATATTAATCAATACAAAGCAAAAAAAGCTCACAAAGAAATAACATATAGATGGCATAGATGGTAACGTTCTAGTAGTATACATAGCATAGATGGTTTCTGAATATTCCTCCTATCCTTGCCTGTAGTTCTAGAGATTCAATTAAGATATATTGCTAATTTTCCATTTATTCTTCTATTTATTAACTTGTTTTTTTCTCATCTTATAGAGGCTTGAAAGTATATACAAAAAAATGCCGTCCAGCAAAGCTTTTCGCAAAGCATATGAAAGTGGAAGAGCAGGTTTTCCCTTTACTCTATAGATTTCAAATTTATATGATACTATGGACTATAACTAATAAATGAACGATTGACCTGAAGAGCTGGTCAAGATGAATAAAATATTCGTGTGTGATTAAAATTCTTATTCTCAGAGTTTGAGATGTACTGACAAACTACATATAATATACATATACATTAACGATATTTGCTTATTTTTTAATGACATTCTGCATAATATAGTCATATCCGTATTGTCGTGGTATTATGATATATAATATATTTTTTTCTTGGGTGTCTTGAGATGGACCTTTTTTGGCTACCCTTTCTATTTAACACGCTTCAGCTTTGTTCTAATATATTTAATAGGATGTACTGACAAACTAACTTAAGGTTAGGTCTCTAATTCAACCCATTCAATTTTATTTGTTATAGAGGTCTGTTTATGTCTAATTAAAAGAGAAGCATAATACTAAGTTAAGTGTTGCAGAGATGAGGATACTTAGGTAGATGAGTGGCTTTACCCTTAGAGATAGGATACAAAATGTGCATATACGTGAAAAGGTTGGAGTAGCTCCAGGGGAAGATAAGATTAGAGAGAGTCGTCTTATATGGTTTGGTCACATTAAACGGAGGCCTTCCGATGACCCAGTTAAGAAAGTTGAGGTATTAGATTTGACTTACCTTAAGAAAGATAGAGGTAGACCTAAAAAGACTTGGTTAGAAAATATTAGAAATGATCTTTCTTTATTAGATTTAAATGAGAATTTGACTTTTACTAGGACACAATGGCGAAAAAGGATTCATGTAGCCGACCCCACGTAGTGGGACAAAAGCTTGATGTTGTTGTTATTCTTGTATAGAGTTCTATTTATGATTTGTTCAGGTCACTTTAAAAGATTTGATTGGTAACAGATCAGTCAAAGAACTAAGGAAGCATTAATACTGTTGGGAGTTTGAATGGATGCTAAAGAATTAGGGGAAAAGATAGCTAACCTTAAATAGTTTGTTCATTTTGCTTTGTATAGTTTTTTGATTAGAATTGTCAAACTGATTATATTGTATATGCAGTGTTATGTTCTCCGGAACCTTAAATTTTCTTTTAGGAACTGTGTTAAAGCAGTTTAAAGGACAAATGACTTAAAAACTCCTTTGATGTGTGTTTATAATTCAAATTATATAGTGATCCAGTTCTTTCTATAATGAGCTGTATCAGTTACAGTACATTTGTAATTGTTATCGATTTTTTTTTTCTCGTGAATTTCACTATAAGTTGTTCAACCTTGCTTCTTCGTAGGTTGAATTGCTAAGGAACCGAGTGAATATTGCAAGTGGTACACCAAGCAGGTATGTCATGTGATCCCCCAATTTTTATGTCTAGCTTCATTGGTCTTCTTCTTAATATTAACTTAGGCTTCGTTTGGGACGGTTTTCTTACTACTTCATAAAGCAGCTTTCTAGTATAAAAATTAAAATTTTTAGACTAGAAAATTACTTTAAGAAGCAAAAAAGAAAGTCGTCCCAAACGAAGCCTTATGCAAACATTGGAAGTACAGTGTGGACTATGTCACCACAAAAAATAGGAAGGAATTGTAACCTTGCAGTATCATGAAGTAAAAGCATTTATCTTGGTAGTCACCATTTAGGCGGTTCGATGCTGACCTTCCATTACTCATTTGTCTCAGTTGTTATGAGATTTTTTAGTACTACTTTTGCGTTGAATGTGTTATGTTAAAACCTTTTTGGCCAATTTCCTTAAAGAGTTCATTTTAGAAGAATGTGGAATGCTATGCTTGTGATATTTAAATTATTTTTCTAGGTTTAAACAACCTTCCCTAGTTTCACTCATCAAATCAACAGAGAAAAAATGGTTGAAGGTGCAAGTGTGAAGTTTGAAATGGATCCATGATAATGATCCAGAAGGCTCCAGCATTAATTGGTCAAGTTTAAATTTAAGCTCAAACATAATCATTTAAGAAGTTAGATGTTATGTTAGACAAAACTCAGACTTAAATTTAAATCCAAAATCCAAAAAAGTGCATGGATCACATAATGCTACATGGATGCTCCTCATCAAAATGAGGTTGCACTTTTAAAATTGGATTTTGTAAATGAGGAAAAGTGGTTATCAAGATAAGGAGGCTTGTTTATTTGGTAACTTTTATGCCTAGAGTTTATTTGTTCACTTATTCAACTACACATTCATTTAATAGAAAAGAGTTGAATCCAATAAGGCCTCTAAATCACCTTTTCTCTCCCCTTTACTTGTAATCGGCTAAAGAGTCTCTTCCCATGAAGATTTCAGCCAGCACTCTCTCATTTGAATCGAGTACAGCCCCACTCCTTTTATCATCATTCTTTCTTTCTAAACTTTCTTCATTTAAGAAGAACTCAAGATAAGGGTACATTAGGAACGATTCGAGGGTCAAAGGAAGATCCATCGAATCAAGAAGAAAAAGCAATCAATCAAGATGAGCAAGTATGAAGATTAAGGAATGAATGGAGAAGTGATCACAAGCTTCAAGGTGAAAGAAGCCATTAGAGTTTTGGTAAGACTTATCTCACATTTAGTGTGCATTTTTACTTTCAACTCCGTCGTGCAATTATCCATTTTGTTTCGTTTTGTATAATTTGTCACCTAGTTAACCTTTTGGTCATTCACATACAAGAAGGAATCAATATTTCATAACAATAAAGACTCAATATTTAAAATAATACCATATAAAAGAATCCTATCTAGTATTCCACATGAAAACTGTTAATCAAGATTACCCTATAAGGTTGGTTAATAAAAATGTCATTGGTTTGTAATGATTAATAAAATTTTATTAGTTTTAAATTTTTTATAAGATCAAGATTATACATTGTCTATGTCCTTGAAAAATCCACTTAAAGCAGATATGGAGTTGAGTACAATTTTGGACCTTCTATAAATAAAATTGAGCCTATATTGACTTCAATTTGACTTGAAATTAATTTTAAATTGACTCAGCTTGATATACATCATATATTTATTAAAAATATTCTTTTTGAGCCATATTTCGAGTATATTCGAACTATATTATTCGATTGAATTGAATCAAACTAAAAATCTAGTCTAAATCGATTTCAACTCTGAGAGGAGGATTTCCATATTCTCCTTGATCCTAAATATAGAACATGCAGATGCCAAAGCATAAATTCTTGATTTATATATTACTAGGTTTTAAAAATTGCTAAAAGCAAGCATTGATCCAATTGAAATCACTCCGATTGAGGCCTTTGAATCTAACACCACATAAGGAGAATCTTGTATGGTTGATCAGGGAAGTTTAGAAAGTAACATAAATTAGGGAGTCGTATAACTAATCTCATTGAGCATGACTCTATAGAGGACACAAAACCTTATAAAACAAAGAAGTTATATCTACTAGCCATGATCCTCATAGAAAAACAGCAATGTACCCTGACTAGGAAAAATAGTCTTTGGGAGTGTCATTTGAAGATTGGCAAGGGTGACAATCCCCGATAACTCAGAAACTAATTTCCATTCCAAATAAATGTGAAGCCAGAAATTTTGCATATGAAAACGTAATCTATGTGGAGAAGGTGGATAATTGAGTTGATCTTTTTGAAATGTTTCTTTCCATTTACAAGTATTAGTAGTGCACACATCAAATTATTTCTGCTTGACTTATAAATATTCAAACATGAAATTATGCAGTGGAATGTTGAATCCAAGGATCATGATTTATCAAGATTTGCATGGTGTAGGTTCAAGGTTTTACTTCAGTCTCAATTTTATCTTATCCACATGAGAAAAAGTGGATATGATGTTAAGGCAAAAGTATGAGCAATCTATGCAGGGATTAATTATTATGTGCGGACGCCGAGCACCGTCCGGAGCTGGAGACCAATCAGAATGCGCCGCGTCAGCCATTCGCTCGGTATTGCGGTTCGGTACCGCGGCTCAGTACCGCTAACGTGGCACATTATGTTTGGTCTCCGGATGGCGTTTTGTGTCCGGCCTCTATATAGAATAATTTCTTCTACGGAGGACTCTAGTGTTCTATATATATATATATATATATATATATATATATATTGCCTTGGGAAAAGTTTATCTTTATGATTTCCGTAGCACTGTTGCTATGAGTATAGTTATTGAAGAGAAAATCAGGACATCCACAACAGAAAAGTCTGCGAGTTCTTTTAAAATAGTAAGCTTAAAGTAGAGAAGTTTGAGAAAGAGAAGATGCATAGGCAAAGACTCCACCGCTCTCAGTACAAGACCCAGGGCATCTGAGACTAGAATTGCTAAAAATTGCGCCTCCCTTAAAATAGGAGGTCAAGAAAACTCTCACTATGACAACTAATAAAGTGGTAGAACTACTGGCTATGGAGAAGGCTAAAGCTGTTGAAGTGTTATTCTTAATTGCACATGACGAGGAACAAAAAAAGGCAGAGCTCTTCAATATGAATTCTCAAGTAAAATCATATATTGTCACTCTAATTGTAAACGCTTGTAGGCCTAAGAATTTATTTAGGCTTCATTTGGGACTGTCTTTTTGCTGCTTCTTAAAGCAACTTTTTAGTATAAAATTTTTAATTTTTATACTAAAAAATTGTTTTAAGAAGCAATAAGAAAGCCGTCCCAAACGAAACCTTAGAGTGATACCAAATTTAGGATTTGGAGCAATGTACTGCGAGGTTTGCTATCATACAATGCTATGATTTTTAGTTGAGATTTCAGTTTTCTAAGCTTCCTCAATTTATTTGTTCTTTTTTGCTTCTATATTGTTAATCTCAAATTGTATTTTTTTCTTATAGGATAAAGAAGTTAGTTGATATGGATGCTTTAGTTCTTTCACGCTTAGCCGTGATCATCCTCGACATGCGAAGCGATGCCAAGGGCTATTCTCTTCTTACCCTTCCGCAAGTTAGGTAAGGGAGTTCTCTTAGGCTTTGTTTGGGATAGCTTTTTTTGCTGCTTTGTAAAACGGCTTTTTAGTATAAAAATTTCTAATTCACAAAATTTATTATAAATTTTTTATACTAAAAAGCTGTTTTAAAAAGTAGCAAAAAAAGCTATTTCAAACGAAGCCTTATTCTGAAATTAGCTATTATTTCGGTATTATCTATTTGGTACTTTTAAAAGCATAATTATAAATCTTATTCTTATATTTTTTTCCTCAAATTATTATGACAGTGCTGAATTCTGGGACTTACATAGAGTTCACTTCAATGAAAGAATTCTTCAAGGTAGAACAAGGATCTGTTTTTACGGTTCAGCTGAACTTAGAAACCCAAAGAAAGCAATAAGTGATTACTAATCGCTGCTGTATAATGTAAGAAGATATTTTCCTCCCATTTCATGTATTCATCAATTAAAATTTCTCATATTCATGATTTTTTTTTTGGGCTGTTATGCTTAAATTGCAGGTTCCATGCACTTTCTAAGCTGTCTCATTGGAGGTTTGGGTGATTTTGGCAGATACATGAAAGTTGAATACCAAGTAGGAATGCTCAATTTTGATAGTTTTAGCTGAATTATATCTTATTGTGACATCAGTTTCCCATAAGTATGTTGTTTTTTGAGATTTAGGCTTCGTTTGGGATGGCTTTCTTACTGATTTTTAAATTAACTTTTTAAAATTTTATACTAAAAAACTGCTTTAAGAAGTAGTAAGAAAGCTGTCCCAAACGAAGCTTTAATTTGTTGATTAGCTCTGAAGGAATCAGCTGTAGTTAGCATGTAAAGCTGCATTCTATGTTATTGAAAAGCATGTTTAGTTTATTGAAGAAATTATGATGATTTATTGCTGACTTGGGATTGTTGGGTTGCTTTCTTTTGAGATTTTTTATATGAAATAAAATTATCATTATTATTATTATTAAGGGTGTTAATATATGATACGATCTGAAGATGAGAAATTCATAAATGAGTGTCAATAAATGTATGAATTATTCTGTGCTGATACTGTACGGGGAGAACCGTCTGATTTGTCTGTTTTTGTGAACAATAAAAGCGCAGCTCATTGTGTTTTTATTGTTCACAGAGATAAAATTGGATGATTCTCCCCATTCGATATCCGCGCTGAATAATCTCTTCAATATATGAGATAATCTGAAAATCAAGAGTGTCAATATATGATACGATATGAAAATTAGACTTACAACTTGAAAGTGAGAAATTCATGGAAGAGTGATCATTGGAAATAAAGAAAAGGTATAAACTTTAGAAATAATTCAGTGATGAGCTTTCTCCACAGTGCGTTCTTGACAATTTGGTTCTGCTCTTCAGTATGAACAGTGTAAAATCTACTGCTTGTTGCAGTAGATTCTTCTCTAACTATGTATATATATTTGTTATTTTTTAAAATAAAGTTTGTTTTAGAAAAAAAAAGGTTTAATTAGAATATAAATTTGACTTTAAATAACATAGAAATGTTATATATAAAATAAAATTAACATTTATTTTTACAAACAAAATAAAAAGTGGAGTTTACATAAATACTATAAAATTTGCATGAATTTATATATATTATTTCTAAATACTTATATTTATTTATAAAATAATCAAATATTTAAATCACTTTAAAATAATATTAATATTAATCTATTATAAGTAAAGCATATTATTTTATATTTATATATCACTTTGGAATATAATTTAGATCAAAATTATATATATGAAAATATGTTTTTTTAACTAAATTAAAATATTATTGATATTTTTATTTTATTTAGAAAATTCTAAATTGAGTATATAGGAATAAATATAAAGATTTAATTATTTGATACTAAAATGCATAATAAATTTATTATACTTATATAATTCTTTCAATAAAAAAATAATATCATAATTAAAAAATATTTTTTTTTTACAAATAATTAAATGAGACTAAGTATATATATATATATATATATATATATATATATATATATATATATATATATATATATATATATATATATATATATATTAACTATTTGCTTAGAAAAAAGTTAGAAATAATCAAACACATGATAAAAAATATCATAATTAAAAATATTTTTTATTTATAAATAATTAAATGATACTCATGATCCATTTGGGTTGTTTGTAATTTTTTTTTGTAAAGATTGTTATAAAGCTATTATATAAAAAATAAATTCTTAGCACAAAAAATTTGTAAAAATAAAAAAATAATAATAACAAAATAAAAACTATAATTATAGCCTAAAATGCATAGTTCTAAATACAACTTCTTACAATTTGCTAAAAAAAGGGATTTACATAAATACCACTTTATATCATATTTTTAAATATCAAACACTAAAAATTTTAATATTTCATGCATATCACCTATTCATTATATTTGCACGATCCCCAAAACCGACCCAAAAATTTCCAGTTTTGGTCAACCCATTTCTTAGATGTAAATAACTAAAGTGTCACGACCCAACCCGACCGGGACGGATCCCATCGCGTTGAGTCGCGACTGGCGAACCCTAGGATCTACCTTTGGAATTTGTTTTCAGACTTTCTTCCAATATACACAAAGGAATATAGAAACACTGAGCTACTACAAACTTCTAAATAAACATAAAACTCATCCATAATTTTCTTCTTTGGACTATCATTCATCAAAATAATCATATACATTATATTACATGACTACTGATAGAAAGTACAGGGCAGAACAGGAAAAATAGTCATGACTGTACAAAAATCAAAAGTACAAAAATACCTATAACTTCAAATCAAATCATGAACAGCTAGTCCAAAACTTCATTCCCTTTCCTAGAACCTGAAAACTATGAAGAAAATCACAGTGAGCTAACAGCTTAGCAAGACTACTCTAGCCATCTTAATTCCCATGTACTCTCATATCAAAATATTCACAAAAAATCTTTAAACAATTTATTCAAATAGCCGTACAGAATATTCATCAGAAATCCAGATAACAGATAGCCGTACAGAATTTAGTTACTCATCAGATATCCAAATAAACACACAGAATTCGGATAATCATATAAAAATCAGACATAATTCAGATGGTCGTACATAACAGATAATCATATGGAATCAAATAACATATATAAAAGAACTGAATAAATTCGTATCACAGAATCATAAAAATCACATTTCATATCAGATTTTCCCTAACACAGACAGAATCTCAAAGGATTCTAGCCCCTTATGCCTGCCTTTTGAATTGCCCTGACACAAATAAAATCTCAAAGGATTCTGGCCCCTTATGCCTCCATTTGTGCTTACAGCACCATAATATATATTCCTGGACACAGACAGAATCTCAAAGGATTCTAACTCCTTACACTTCCCTTCCCTGACACAGACAGAATCTCAAAGGATTCCGGCCCCTCATAACTCCCTTATGATATCATTCAAATCAAATGTGCACAAACATCACATCATAACATATTCAGAGAAATAGGATACGTATCAAAATATTATCATATTGTATAACGGTAGACGATAGAAAATTCAATGAATAAAAAATTCACAGTTTCAGGAATTTACCTAATTACTACAGATCGTGTAAAACATCATTCCAAGACTTTCATTGTACTGAAGCAATATTTTTCAATATACGTATAATTTTATTCGATAAAAACCTCGCAGAATTTAAAATACCAAGTGAAAATTTTCTAGAAAATACTCAAAACGTGTAAAATCATTATCTCAAAAACATACCAAAAGTTACGCGGTAAAAGTATTACCGGTGCAAAGATATACCCGTTTTTCGCTAATGGAAACAAAATTTGAAACAAAAAATTCGTCAAAACTCACATTTCTGAAAATTGAGAAAAACATAATGTGCCTTACCTCGAGTCGATCAACTTTCTCAACTACAGTGACAGACGAAAACGGACCGAAGTCGCCCAAAACTAGCTTTTCTTCCTCTTTCCTTTCTTTTCTCTCTCCTCAGCCGGTTTCTCTCTCTCATTTCTCTCTTCAAAATGAAAATTAGATATTTAATGGGCTGAGATTTTTCTCCGATCGTCCGGACGATGTTCATGGTTCGTCCCTGGACGATCTCCTCGGTTGGTTCACAAACAATATTCGTACGAACGAAAATTGCTCTTCGTACAGGACGATCTCCTCGGGTCGCCTTCGTACGAATGATGATTACTCTTCGTCCCTGGACGAAGTTCTCTATCCAAAACTTTTAACTGTTCGTCCATGACGAACCCAACTTCGTACGGACGAACCTGGAAGGAAAATCCAAAACAAGCTGAATATGAAAGAAAAAGGGTTTTACATAAAGTTAGGTCGAGTTCGGGTTGACCCAGCAACTTGTAATCTACCCGAACTTGATCCTAGTCTAGGTCCACTAGCCTGTGGTCCAATCCAGCATGCCCTGACGCTTTGCCTAACATGCCCAACAATTTAAATTAAATCAGAATTTGAAAATAGCGGGTTGGCTGGTCGTGTCGGGTCAACCTGGCAACTTGTGCGGGTTGGGTTCAGATTGACAATTCTGACCCATTTTTAAAATAAGGTCGGGTTAGGATCAACCAACCCGTTTAAACTCGGGTCAATTTGGATTTGACTCGAACCTAAACCATGGGCCCGCTTTGACACCCATACTATTCATCAAATAAATGTGCAAGGAATAAAATATTAAAATTTGTAGAATACTATAGTTAGTAGTAATAAAATATAAAAGTGACATATTTAATATTAATGTTATTGACATAAAAATATAAAATATTAAAATTTTAAGTATTTAGATATATATTATGATATAAAATAGTATGTATGTAAATAACTAAATAAATAAATTTAAAAAAAAAAAAAAAAAAAAAAAAAAAAAAAAAAAAAAAAAAAAAAAAACAAAAGGCTGCTCTTGACGTGCAGAAAGCCATTAAACAACTTGAAAAACCCTGTTTGTTTTTCTGGTAATCCGTATATGATATCTTGATTTTTTTTTTCGAGGGAGAAGAGGAGAGATCCCAAATCGTTTCCTAGGGTTTCCTAGGCGATTGCTGCGCGAGATCTACATTTTCCGCCATGGTTTTGTGTGGAGCTCGCCGCGCTGCCCTTCGCCTATCAGTATTTCTTCTCTCCGCCATCTTCTTGTTCCTCGCCGCAGCTTCTGACGACGCTGCCCACGACGACGAGTCGACCCCCAAATCTGCAACTTGCAGCAACAGATTCCAGTTGGTAAGGATTATGTCTTATGAGCTTTTACTTAAGGGATTGCGAGCTTGGCTTTTATATCCATTCTTCTTGAGCAAACATCAAAGATTGTTTCTGCTAGCGTCAATTGTGGGTAGAATACGACGGGAATTTGGTGTTAATCGACTTGCTGAGCTGTGCGAAATTCTGGATAATGATGATTTGTGGCACGAACAACTTGTTTGATTTTAATCAGATGTAATAGTTGAACTGATAGAATGATTTAGTTGAATAAATTCCTCGGAAATTCACCACATTCCATGTTTTTTTGGAGAATTCTTTGCGCTCTTCTCGATAGTAAGTTATTATTCATAGGAAGGTTAACATCATCATGCCATCAGTAGCCATATCCCAATTTCTAGGTCAGCATCATGAACTATAGTTTCCATTGTTTTCTATTTAGTGCTACTTGAGGTACTTATCATGTGCTGAAAATTTTTAATGGAATGTACACTCCTAAAAAGCCATTCTGATGCTAAGATGAAAGATTAATCTTGAAGGTAAGAAGACATACCAAGGATGGAATAAATAAAATGACTTTAATTTAACTTTATGATGAGGTATTTATATCAGGGTGTATATTAAGACATGTCATCTTTGAGCAGTGCATTGAACATTTATGCTCTTTGATCAAGATTAGTTTTGTTGTTGGATTATAATTGTGCCCCAAGATCGAAATTTGGAAGAATTGTTTATCTGATCTCCAAATTATTTTAGAACTGCCACTAATTTTCAATTATTGATAATAATAATGAGTTCAATCAATACATTTTTCTATCTTTATACTTTTAACTAAAAAATAATAAAACCCAAAATACAGAAATAAAGCTAAACCTGAATATTTTGTCAATCTCACTTCACTGAATCTTGATCCCTTCCTAAAAGACATGGAAAAATCATAGAGTGAGTAATAGTCAAAGTGAGA
The DNA here is from genome assembly GCA_016618105.1 of Dendrobium huoshanense. Taxonomy (NCBI): domain Eukaryota; kingdom Viridiplantae; phylum Streptophyta; class Magnoliopsida; order Asparagales; family Orchidaceae; genus Dendrobium; species Dendrobium huoshanense. Next base: position 11,443,689 of record CM028342.1, read on the forward strand.
TAGCAAAAACAATATGCATGTAATCTTTCACTCCAATTCAGTATAAACATGTAAACATAAGAAAAGTAGCAATCAATATGAACAGTCTCATTTCATATGAGCAATGAAAATTAATACAAGTAATTCAACTTATAATCAATGATCAATAGCTATATACGAGATCAGTACATTCTGTTATATATATATATATATATATATATATATATATATATATATATATATATATATATATATATATATATATATATATATATATATAGATTAAAATAAAGCACTATTTATAGATATGCTTAGATTGTTGACAGATTGGCTACACTATAATGGTATGAGCATAGGAATAACAGAATGTACTGATCTCGTGTGTGTATATATATATATATATATATATATATATATATATATATATATATATATATATATATATATATATATATATATATATATAAACAAGTGTTCAAACAAACTAGAGTTTGAACTTGTTATCTAAGATCAAACTCTTGATTTGATTTTAACATCATAAATGAGTTTATCTTAATCATTGCTTGCTTATTTTAAATTAAATTGTTTTAATAGATATTTGAACTGATTGTGATACCAGTTGAGAGATTCGTGTTAAAGGTTATGAAGAATAATTCTAATTATTACTACATCTATGCTGGTGATCCCCTCATTATCTTCACATATGTTGTGTGGCACCCTGTTGCTTGGGGCTTAGGCGCAGAGCCCTTTTATGAAATATTTTTATTATTTGAAATAAATGGTAGTTTGAATTGAGCGCCCCATTTTAGATTGATCCCAATTTATTCAAAGTACTGCCCAATGTGGCTCAAATTGGCTTAGCATGATTTGATTTATCCCAACTGGCTCTTATAGGCACTAAACATTCATATGACTTGGCTTGCATTAAGGACATTAAGGAGTGTCAATTTAAGCTCTTAATGTCAGTGCTTGAATCAATCAAAGCACTTGCTGGGAATTGAGTCATTTTAAATGATACTAATCATTTTAAATGATACTAAGTACAATCTGATTCAATAAAAAAAATGACTTGAACTAGCTCGAGCTAGTACTTGTTGGGCAAAGTAGGTCATGTTGACGTCAATGAAGTTTTTCATGGAGTGATTGTAGTTAAACTAAATATTCATGACAAGGATTAACATTGTATGGCTTAACATAGTGAATGCTTAAGCTCTTCAAGTAGAATTAGAAGAAAGCTTGGAAATTTAACTTGTGGAAAATATGAAAGTAGCATTGTAGCAAATATCTTAGGAAGAGGGTATAATTATTAGACTTAAGATAATTTAGGTGTTTGTTTGATGGGCTATTAGAGGAGATGAAAATGTGTTTGAAATTGAATTTGATTCAACAATAGGGAGCATACAGTAAAAAAAGTTCATATACTATATTTTAAAAGTTAATCTACATAATCTCAAACATACTGTTTTCAACTAAAAAAATGAAAAAAAAAATCTTCTTATAAAGATTGTAAGAGAATGTTGTCGGAAAGCTGTACCACAAAATTATAAATAAATTAGTTAAAATAGATGATTGCCCGTTGGTGAGAATGTGAAAAAAGGTGAGACGTTGTCAATATATAAGGACAGGTTATTAAAAGTGGCAAATTGGAATAAAAAATTGAGTCAAAATCAATGAGATTTAAAATGGTTAATTTCATTAATAAGATGGTAAAAGAGAACGTGTACAAGTTCAGACAAATTTCACATGCAGTTAAAAGAGATTTTGTGGAGGAGTTAACAGGTGCTAAATATTGCTTCAATTTTGAAACTTAGGATAGCAGAAATGTACTTCTTTACAATTTACAACTTACAAGAAGTACATTATTAAGGATTGTTAAGTGGGTATTAAGCTAAGACAAGTTTATGGGGTTTGATGATTTATATAGTAAGCTAGATATTTAGATAGATGAAAGTGCAATAATATTAAATACCCAAAGTTAGAGAAATGTGACATGAGACTCTGATTGGTTTTGGTTTATTAAAATAACCAATATTGCTTAAATATAAAGATAGGAATGTGAAAATATTATAGTGAGGATTTTTTTTTTTCAAGAAAAGCAAAATTCGAGGAAGTATCAATGCTCTACAATGTTATTATGGGACTGGGCAATGTAACAATTGTCTAGAAAAATCTTATTGATGTTAGAGTGTCAATTTGGCTTTAATGCAACACAGATGAATTATAGGGGTGATTTTTTACTAATGTAATTAATGAAAAATATGGACAAAAATAGCTCCATGTGATTTTTATTGACCTTAAAAAGGCTTATAGTTGAGTATTTCAAGAACTGATCTTGTGGCGTCATTTTGGAGAAGAGATACCTAAGATATGTTGAGTTTATGATTAAATCTACGTTGTTTTAGCATGTCTTGGTTATGCCTACAATAAATTAGTTACATGTGGTATCTTGTTGTATGCGATTTACACTTGATATAACCCTAGTAGGGGATACTCTGTCAAAGTCAAATATTATAACCATGTTCGCAACACTTTAAAAGAAAGGTTGTTTAAAATCTATAGTACAATGTATGTTATTGTAGTTGAATTAAATTAAATAAGTATCAATCAATAATATTGGAGCATCTTTTGTTGATAATGTGTGATCGGTTTAGATGTCCTGGGGATGCACGCTAGAAGCCTAATGTTATATAAATACCACTTGATATGTATAAAATGAATGGTATATGTCTTGAAACTTGGGGAATTCTCGGTAACATGCAACAATAATTGAGACTGCCCTGTTTGTATTCGTGGACCTATTTTCCATATTCTAATTTGTGTACATCTGACTTAAATATAAGATCATGATTATAGCAGTTCTATCACAAGTGAAACTCTGCATTGCTAAGTGGATTATTAGATTTTGAAAGATACTGTTGCACTCATATGCAACAATGCAGGTTTTTGTGTATGGGTAAAATAACGGGATTCCTATTTCCCATGCTTATATGTTGCCTATTTGTTTCAATGCTTATATCAGTCTGCCTGATTTTATTTTAGCATATTTACAATCATTTCTCAGGTGAAGGTAAGGAACTGGGTAAATGGTGTTGAAAGTGCAAATTTAGTCGGGCTTAGCGCGAGATTCGGGGCCTCTTTGCCAAGGCATGCTTCTGAAGCTCAACAATGGCCCTCTGCTCTTGCTAATCCCTTCAACTGCTGTACCAATTTGACATCAAAGGTTATTGTTTACTTGTTATCTTTTTTTGTACTCATAGTCTAGTATGTGTCTGCACTCTTCGTTTTCTGCATAAAGAAACCTACCCTGCATCCACAAATTTGATTTTAATATTCTGATTTTTTTTAGTTTATGATACTATAAAAGTGTTGAGATTATTACACATAAATTGTAAGAAATGTTAATGTCCATTTATGCTGCTGATATTTTTTACTGTTAGTAATATTTCAAATAACATGCATGTGATTCTTCTAGAACAACCTTCTATTGTCTCTGTTACTTCTGAAAAATATGGCATGCTGTTTATTTATTTTCTTTTAATCTTAAAATATGTATAGTTCGAGCGAAAGCTTCCCTCAGGTTTTGTCTTTCTTGAGTTATGAAAACTTCGCCTTAAGGATAAGTGATGTATATCAAGGATAAGTGATGTGAAACCACTAGGAGTTACTTTTAGAAATTAGAGAGAAAAAGATTAAAGCTTTGCTCATTTAAATTTAAAGCTATCACATGAAAGTGAGTTAAGAAATTGAAAATTTTAACTTGCTTAGGCCCAAAGATATGCAATAGAGATTAACCAAAATAATTCTTTCAACGTCCAAGGTGATTTAAATGCAAAGTACAATTAACAAAATCCCACGATTAACAATGAGAGGTTCACCTCAAGGGCTGTCTCACTCAATTATTAGTAGGCTTTTAGCGGAGAAAGAAGACCCATACGATGAAAGATATTACCACTAGAGAAACGGCACCGAAGAACTTTGTTGGTGGAGAGGTAACCGGTGGAGATGGAGGTGGTGGATGGCCGACGATGCTCCAATTGTAGTCGGGACGTCGACGGGTGAGGACGTGTGCGATATTAGGGACAACTCGATCCAAATAGTCTCCAATGGTGGCGTCGTCTTCAAATCCTACGTCGAAGTACGGAGATCGTAGGATGTCGAGATTTTCGTTGGCGTCGAACATGAGTCCCCACTCAAATTTGGGATCCACCATTCGACATTGAAGTGCAGAGGGGAGGCGTCGTCTTCTTCTTTCCTTGGCTTTTCAATTCACAAGAGAAGCAAGATGGGGGGGGGGGTGGCGGGAGCAGGAGGAGGAGGGGAGCCGGCGGTTTCCAAGAGGGATCCAATGGCAATAGGTTTAATCCCAAAACCTGAAATTAATTTCAGGTTTAAGTGGATTTAGAGGGAAAATTCAAATTTGAAAGGAGTTAAGGGGAGTTAATGGCAAATAATGGGAGCCCATTAAGGGGGGCCGGCGGTATGAGAGAGAGAGGGGAGGAAGTTATGTTAAAACCTGTAGGGGGGAAAATACATTTGAAATTAATTTCAAATTCATGGGTCATCAATGCATGAAATGGTGACATGAATGAGGATCCATCCATGGTGGTCGGCGGCTTCTAGAGGGAGGGGTTTGGTATGGGAGCAAGTAAATAGTTTCCAAATTAGCACATGAGGTTTAGGAAGGATTAGGATGAACTCCGTTTGAATTTGAATTTCATCATGAAACGGATTTAAAAACTTTCCTAATTTGGAATTTCCAAAATTGGAAAGTTTTGAAATTCAAAAATTGAATTTTCAAAATTGGAACACGTGGGGAATGGGGGAGGTGGCCGACGGTTGGGAGACCTCCTGACGGGTGGTGGTGGTGGGGTGGCCGGCGGCCAAGAGGGGACTAGGGCCGGCTGGTTGGGGGAAGGAAGGGGATTGGGATGAGGGGGATAGACCACGAGTCCGGACTCTTCCAATGACTGGTGGGTATTGCTTTTCGTCCTCACCTTGGGCTCTTGTTCTCCTCTCTAGTGCACCACAAGAAGAAGAAGATGACAAAACAAATTTTCATTCAAAATATTCATTTCCCTCAATACAACATATGAGATTACTATATATAGGTCTCAACTCATAAAAAGAGAAAGTACGAAATTTCCCTCTGGGCTACAATAACAAAGTAACTCCCCACATGGGTAAAAATGGAAAGACTGCAAATAAAATAAAACAAACTAAAAAAAATACATCATGACATCAAAAGTAGAGGCGTTGAATTGTGGCCGTCGATCTGCGGTTTCGCCAGCGATAAACATGTCGGTAGCGTCTGTCGATGTCCTCGTCATTCTCCCCAGGTGGGAGAAAACTCGACCCTATCGAGTGAGTGTCTCTAGAGCTCTCGTACCACTCTAGAAGGCTTGGATCTAGACTCTGCAGCTCCTCTCGGTCAACCCACGTATCCTCCTTCGTTGGGGTCCCTTTCCAGTGAACTAAGTACCTTCGACGTCCGCCTCCTTTCACAGTAATGATCTCATCATCTAATATGGCTTCAACTGTCTCTGCATTGGGTAAGGGGGGTAAATTTGGGAGTGGAGGTAGGCTTGGGATCTCACCAGGTATGGTCGCACAAGGCTCATTTGTAAGTGGATTGCATGGGTTAAATTCTGGTCCCTCGAAGGTTACTAAATATTCTATGTTAAATGTGAGATTAATGTTAAAACATTCGGGAATGTCTAGTACATAAGCATTGTTATTCACCTTGGAAATTATCTTGAACGGTCTGGCGCTTCTCGCATGCAATTTCTTTACGGATACAGGAGGAAAACGCTTCGGACGGATCCGTACCATCACAAAGTTTCCAATTTCGAATTCTTTAGCTCTTCTTTTATGATCAGCCATAAATTTATAATTTGCATTACTTTATTCAATTTTCTTTTTAATTTCTTTGTGTAACTCCCGTAGATGCGATGCAAATGATGATACTGACTCAGATGTTCTAACTCTAGTGCTCATGGGGATCAAGTCAATGGGTTGGTTGGAAAGGTATCCGTACACTATTTCAGCAGGGCTTAGACCCGTAATTCGGTTCAAAGAGTTATTGTAGGCAAATTCAGCTATAGGCAACTTAGAGTCCCAGTCCCGAATGTTTTCTCCTACCAAGGTCCTTAAAAGATTTCCTAAGCTCCTATTCACCACTTCGGTTTGACCATCTATTTGAGGATGAAAGGCGGTAGAGAATTGCAGTTTGGTCCCCATTTTATGCCATAATGTCTTCAAAAATAACTTGTAAATTTGACATCTCGGTCAGACACAATGGTTTTTGGCAGCCCGTGAAGTCTCACAATTTCATCGAAGTACAGTTTGGCTATTCTAGAAGCATCAAAAGTTTTGGAGCACGGGAGAAAATGGGCCATTTTAGAAAATTTATCTACAACTACACAGACTGAGTCATGTTTCCTAATGGTCTTGGGTAACCCTAAAACAAAGTCCATGCTGACATCCTGCCACGGTTGGTTAGGCACGGGGAGAGGTGTGTAAAGGCCGGTGTTTTGTTTTCGTTGTTTGGCCAACTGACAGGTGTGACACCGCCTTACTAATCTACTAACGTCCCTCTTAAGACTCGGCCAGTAAAATCGGTTTTCAACAGCCACAATGGTCTTAACTTATCCAAAGTGACCCGCTAAACCTCCAGCATGTAATTCCCAGACAAGAAACTCACGAAGTGAAGTTTTGGGAATACAGAGTTTTTGGGATTTAAACAAGTATCCATCTTCCAGCATAAAATCCCCTACGATACGTTCATCTCCCGTTGCTAATGTAGAGTAGGTTTCTCCAAAATCGGGGCAACCTAAGTAGTTTTCCTTAAGTTGCTCAAAACCTATCACTTCCGTTCTCATCTCACGAGCGACCATCATCCTACGACGTAGTGCATCGGCAGCCTTATTTTCTGATCCCGCTTTGTGCCTAATGGTGTATGTGTAATCTTGAAGGAATTCAACATATCTTCCATGTCGGGCATTAAGTTTCTTTTGAGAATTGATGTATCGTAACGCTTCATGATATGAGAAGATGACAAATTCTTGGGAAAGTAGGTAATGTCTCCAGTATCTGAGAGACTGAATTATGGCGTAAAATTCCTTATCGTAGGTGGAGTATCGTTGTCTGATGTCATTTAACTTCTCACTGAAGTAGGCAACCGGGTGTCCTTCTTGTGATAATACTCCTATTCCTATGCCAGATGCGTCGCAAGTTACTTCAAAAACTTTAGAAAAGTCTAGTAGACGCATGACTGGTGCTTCAACCATTTTTCGTTTTATTTCCTCAAAAGCCTTGGTGGCCGATGTCATCCAGTTAAATTCCCCTTTCTTCAAACAATCAGTTATAGGACCTACTATGGTGCTAAATTTTTTGATAAATCTCCTATAGAACGTGGCCAGTCCGTGAAAACTTCTAACATCTCCAAAATTCTTAGGTTCAGGCCATTCATTGATTGCTCGCACCTTTTCAGGGTCAGCAGATATGCCTTGGGAAGAAATGATAAATCCAAGGAAGGTTACTTGATTCGTTAGGAAAGTGCACTTCTTAGGATTGGCATACATTTGTTCCCTTTTCAAAATTTCACAAACTTGCTTTAGATGATTCAAATGTTGTTCCACCGAATGATTGTATATTAGGATATCATCAAAGTATACTACAACAAATTTTCCAAGGAAAGGCCTAAGGATCTGAGTCATTACTCTCATAAAAGTGCTAGGTGCGTTACTCAAACCAAAAGGCATTACTGTCCACTCATACAATCCATCCTTAGTCTTAAAAGCGGTCTTCCATTCGTCTCCTAGGCGTATCCTAATCTGGTGGTAGCCACTTTTGAGATCAATCTTAGAGAAAAGTGTGGCTCCAATCATCATATCCAGCATATCATCCAAACGAGGGATAGGGAAGCGGTACTTGACCGTGATTTTGTTGATGGCACGGCTATCAACACACATTCTCCACGACCCATCATTCTTAGGGGTAAGAAGGGCGGGGACAGCGCACGGGCTAAGACTTTCCTTAATGAATCCCCGTTGTAGCAACTCGTTCACTTGCTTCTTGAGCTCTTCGTGTTCAGTAGGGTTCATTCAGTAGTGGGGTAGGTTTGGCAAGGAGGCTCCAGGTACTAAGTCAATAGCGTGTTGAATATCCCTTAGAGGTGGTAGTTGGTGGTGGGGCAGATCTTCAGGGAAGACATCAGAAAAAGTTTCCAAAATTGGTCTTACTTCCTCAGGGATAGGTTCTTCTTGATCTATACTTACTTTGCAGGCTACTAACGCATACAGAGGGGCTCCTGACTCTAGTTCCATACCTAAGTCTTTAGCAGTTAATAAATTCAAGCCCGTGTTGGGTTTCAGGGAGTTGGGTTTAACTTCTTCTTTGGTAGACTTAGGTTGAGTGGGTAGGAGTTTAATTTTCTTGCCCTCGTGTTCAAAAACACAGGTGTTTGATCGACCATAAATATGTACATCGTTGTCGAACAACCAAGGGCGGCCAAGGATGATTTGACCCACATCCATTGTCAAAACATCGCACCAGATTTTCTCTTTGTATCAAGTGAACTCAATAGGAATGAGACTCCTATCTTTCACCTCCAAGGTGGTTGAGTTGATCCAGACGACTTTGTAGGGGTTCGGGTGTGGTGTGGTCATTAACTGAAGTTTCGAAATCATAGCAGAAGATACGACATTAATACAACTTCCACTGTCTACTATGACTTTGCAATTCTTGTCTTCAGAAATATAACCTTCTTCTCTTCCGAAATATTATACCACTTGAAGTAGCTATCCATTCCTTTGAGCCAATCAAGAAAAACTTGGGGTTCTAACGTACCATCAAACGTCGGAGCATCTATCTTAATACTCTTAAGGAGTTGGGTATCGTTGTCCCTCCTAGGTGCGTCACGTCCTACCTGATCTTGATGGGGTCGGTGATTGGGTCTGTAGTAGTCTCTAGGAAGTCCGTACTCAGTTCGGTTGTCTTCGCCATAAGGAGATTGGGGTCTAGAGGGGGTGTAGATGGCCGGGTGCCCTATCCTTTCGATGTTGTCTAGCCTTTCTCCCGTATGACGCTTAAGCTCTGCTACACTCGTTTGGGTGTCCCTAATTTGTTGTGACATTGCGCCCAACTGGCCTACAATCATGTCTAAGGTCGCTTGCATATGTGTGAGATCCATGGTTGGGTGCTAAGGATCACTAGGGAGGCTTCCTAAGTCAAGGGCAGCAGCTAATCCCACTGAAATGCTTGCTAAAAAGGTAACTACAGCAGCTGGAAAGTCCAGGGCATCAAGCACAAATGAGGGGTGAATTTACCTAAGTGTTTCGGCAAGGTTCCAGGGCGTAGACAGCACCTAAATACGGACTTAAAGTTCACTACAGGGTGTCTAAAAGTTGTTGGAAACAGAGAGGACTGCGGTTAAAATGAAGGTTTAGTTGTCCTATGCACTTAGAAATATTACAAACTTAATGGCAGCAAAAGACACTAGTTTGGATGACTTAAATGTGAATGCAAGTGTGCAGGAAATGCATAGACAGCAGCTAAACAGAGAATAAATTGGAACTACGCAATGATATGCATGCAAATTTAAAGCTATATATGAACGGTTAGACCCTAGGATGTTTTTCTAACATGTCATGCATGCCTACCATGCTCTGATACCAAGAATGATGTGAAACCACTAGTAGTTACTTTTAGAAATTAGAGAGAAAAAGATTAAAGCTTTGCTCATTTAAATTTAAAGCTATCACATGAAAGTGAGTTAAGAAATTGAAAAATTTAACTTGCTTAGGCCCAAAGATATGCAATAGAGATTAACCAAAACAATTCTTTCAACGTCCAAGGTGATTTAAATGCAAAGTACAATTAACAAAATCCCACGATTAACAATGAGAGGTTCACCTCAAGGGCTGTATCACTCAATTATTAGTAGGCTTTTAGCGGAGAAAGAAGAACCATATGATGAAAGATATTACCTCTAGAGAAACGGCGCCGAAGAACTTCGTTGGTGGAGAGGTAACCGGTGGAGATGGAGGTGGTGGATGGCCGACGATGCTCCAATTGTAGTCGGGACGTCGACGGGTGAGGACGTGCGCGATATCAGGGACAACTCGATCCAAATAGTCTCCAATGGTTGCGTCGTCTTCAAATCCTACGTCGAAGTACGGAGATCGTAGGATGTCAAGATTTCCGTTGGCGTCGAACACGAGTTCCCAGTCAAATTCGAGATCCGTCATTCGACATTGAAGTGGAGAGGGAGGCGTCGTCTTCTTCTTTCCTTGGCTTCTCAATTCACAAGAGAAGCAAGATGGGGGGGGTGGCGGGAGCAGGAGGAGGAGGGGAGCCGGCGGTTTCCAAGAGGGATCCAATGGCAATAGGTTTAATCCCAAAACCTAAAATTAATTTCAGGTTTAAGTGGATTTAGAGGGAAAATTCAAATTGAAATTAATTCAAATTTGAAAGGAGTTAAGGGGAGTTAATGGCAAATAATGGGAGCCCATTAAGGGGGGGGGGGGGGCCGGCGGTATGAGAGAGAGAGAGGGGACGAAGTTATGTTAAAACCTGAAATTAATTTCAGGTTTTGGGAGAAATAGGGGGGGGAATACATTTGAAATTAATTTCAAATTCATGGGTCATCAATGCATTAAATGGTGACATGAATGAGGATCCATCCATGGTGACCGACAGCTTCTAGAGGGAGGAGTTTGGTATGGGAGCAAGTAAATAGTTTCCAAATTAGCACATGAGGCTTAGGAAGGATTAGGATGAACTCCGTTTGAATTTGAATTTCATCATGAAACAGATTTAAAAACTTTCATAATTTGGAATTTTCAAAATTAGAAAGTTTTGAAATTCAAAAATTGAATTTTCAAAATTGGAACACGTGGGGGAGGTGGCCGATGGTTGGGAGACCTCCTGACGGGTGGTGGTGGTGGGGTGGCCGGCGGCCAAGAGGGGACTAGGGCCGGCGGGTTGGGGGGAAGGAAGGGGATTGGGATGAGGGGGTTAGACCACGAGTCACGGACTCTTCCAATGACTGGTGGGTATTGCTTTTCGCCCTCACATTGGGCTCTCGTTCTCCTCTCTAGTGCACCACAAGAAGAAGAAGATGACAAAACAAATTTTCATTCAAAATATTCATTTCCCTCAATACAACATATGAGACCACTATATATAGGTCTCAACTCATAAAAAGAGAAAGTACAAAATTGCCCTCTGGGCTACAATAACAAAGTAACTCCGCACAGGGGTAAAAATGGAAAGGCTGCAAATAAAATAAAATAAACTAAAAAAAATACATCATGACATCAAAAGTAGAGGCACTGAAACGTGGCCGTCGATCTGCGGTTTCGCCAGCGATAAACATGTCGGTAGCGTCTGTCGATGTCCTCATCAATAAGCCTTAAGCTCATATCTTTTTGCTTTAGTCATGGATGTTCCCACTAAACATTTGCAAGAGGTTGTACCCTGGTGCTTGCTTTTTGCTGATGATATTCTTTTTTTTAATAAGACTAGAGAGGGACTTGAAGGTAAATTGAATTATGGAGGTCAACCTTAGATTCTACAGACTTTCATTTGAGTAGATCTAAAACTGAATATATGAAGTATAATTTTAGTAATAGTAGATCTAGTGGTGGGAATGTGACTTTGGGTGATCAAGTCATTAATAAGAGTATGCGTTTTCGATATCTTGGGTCTATTGTTCAGAGTGATAGTGAAATAGATGGGGATATTATTAGTATAATTCAAGTTGGATGGTTGAAGTGGAGGAATGTATTGGGCTTGTTGTGTGATAGAAAAGTCCCCTATAAGATGGTGGTTTGACCTGTAATGATTTATGGTGCAGAATGTTGGCCATTAAAAGAGAAGCATAATATAAAGTTAAGTGTTGCAGAGATGAGGATCCTCAGGTGGATGAGTGGCTTTACTTTTAGAGACAGGATACGAAATGAGCATACACGTGAAAAGGTTGGAGTAGCTCTAGTGGAAGATAAGATTAGAGAGAATCGCCTTAGATGATTTGGTCACATAAAACGGCGGCCTTCCGATGACCCGGTTAGGATAGTAGATGTATTAGATTTGATTTATGTTAAGAAAGGTCTAGGTAGACCTAAAAAGTCTTAGTTAGAAAATATTAGTAATGACATTTCTTTATTATATTTAAATGATAATTTAATTTTTAACAGGGCACAATGGAGAGAAATGATTCATGTAGTCGACCTCACATAGTGGGATAAAGGCTTGATGTTGTTGTTGTTTTATTTGTAAGAAAAGGTGCAGAGATTTAACAGTATTAAAAGACATGAGAATGAAGTCTTAAGAATATCTGAAGGTTAGCATTTCAATTTAACCTAATAACTATTATATTTTATCAATTATCCATAAAGTGTGGCACGGTGAATTTGCATGGTATCATATATCTTAAAATATTGCGTGGACATTGACAATCATCTTCATTGATTCAGTTCCAAATTTAGGTTTGATAGTGTAATGTGTTCCTTCTCAAACTTCCTTATTAGTTATAGCTGCTCGGTTTGAAACAAGTGACATGCTCGAGAAGATTGGTACTTCATTTCAGTCATTCAAGAAACACAAGGCCCGTGCCTTCGTATGAGATGTTTTATTTGTGTGGTTAAAGGCATAAGTCCCTATTGTGACTGACAAAGTTTCTTATTGTTACAGTAAAACTTAATTACTAACTGTTACGGAAAATGTAAATAAAGTCCGACCTTAAAAATAGCTGCAAGTTAAATGCTTTGGATACAGCTAGGTGAGGCATCTTTTCTTTGCAGTGAATTACAGAAGTATTGACATTCTAACTTGTTGATCAAGTCTGTTACTGCTTCATTGATTGTGCTTGTATTTGTCTTATGTGGTGTTGCATCTATTTGATTTTAAATATGGAAGCTCTCTTTGCTGCAGTTATCAAATTCCATTGCTTTGGCCAAACGTGGAGATTGCACCTTCACTGCGAAGGCAATTGTTGCACAGGCAGGTGGTGCAACAGGCTTACTGGTGATTAATAATGATGAAGGTTAACTGTTATTACACTCAATGATGCTATTTTAGTTCAATGGTAAATGTATGCGAGGGGCTTTTGCTTCTGAATAGAGGGCCTAGACTGGATAAATTTTGCTATAAATTAGTATATTTGCGTCCTGATCATTGTCATCAATGGCATCCCTAAAATGTCTGGGTTTCCATGTACTTATATGGTGTTGGTCGGTTTGTTTCACTCTTATCACCTTATGCAATTCTTGTTCAATAAGGGGAACCTGGGATACTATCTGCCTGCCTTTAGGACAGTTATCATTTATCATCATGATTTTGTATTTGTCCAGATGTTTAGCTGTTTTTTCTTTTTTTTCAGTTTATATTGCTGACTTATCCTTTCACGGATGATATTAGCTTTATCTTTAAACTTGTTTCTGTGTTGTAGATCTTTACAAGATGGTATGCAGTGAAAATGATACTTCCATTGCTGTCACTATTCCTGTCGTGATGATACCAAAGTCCGCTGGGGATAAGTTAACAGATTCCTTGGATAAGGGGGGGAGAGGTGAACATTGTTTTTTATACTTCTATTATTATAGAAGTATTTAATTTTTGCAAATATTCAACTGTTTTTATTCTGAATGTGAAGCATGCATTGCTTAAGTGAGGTTTATACCTTTCTCCATGCACCTTTTTATCTTACTGTTAATACTTTTGTCCTTTGAAGAACTGAAAGTGAGATATATTATTTGTGTTTGCTTATATAATCTGCATTCTTGATTTATTTCTTATAGTAGAGTTCTCATGGCGCAAAGTGTTGGCCATTAAAAGAGAAGCATAATATTATGTTAGGCGTTGCTGAGATGAGGATGCTCAGGTGGATGAGTGGATTTACTCTTAGAGACAATGATGTGAAACTACATGATGTGAAAAAGAATTGCACTTGAAAATTAATAGAAGTAATGATTTACCTTGCTACTAAAACCCTTTTGCGTAATCAACTTGAGTTGAAGAATTAGACGATGATAGATTAAGCAATAGCAATTGGTTACAAGTAGAGATGACGGAGACTTACAAAATAACTACTAAATATATAAATAATGCAAATAGCTAGAGATAACAAAAACCCCAAATTTAAAGTCTAGATCCTTCACCTTGAGAGCTGTCACTCGTTTTGAAAGTGGTGACTAGCGGAAGAGGATCGTAAGTAGACTTAGCGATGCCACTAATAGGCAAGGGATCTTGAGAGGACTTGTCGCCGGGGAAGGAGCTGGATTGGGAGGAGAGGATGTGTGATAACCGGTTCTTCCGGCCGGTTCAACCGAACCGGCCGGCCCGCCCTTTTAAGTACCGCGAACAGAAACAGTTCGCGGAACCGAGCAGTTCAGAAACAGTTCGCGGAACCGAGCAGTTAGCGCGAACAGGGAGCGGGCGGACGACCGATCGTGCGAAGGAGGGATTTCGAGTTTTTCTTTCGCCATTTTTAGTAGTCGATCGCGTTGGAGGATAAGAATTGATCATTCCTTTTCATTTCTACCCTTAAAGGAGTGTTATTTTGGGAGAAATTGCAACGAACGAGAGGAACGACCGAAGAGAAAGAAGGAAGAAGTTTGTGGTATTTTCTTCCCAAAAATTTGTATAAATCTCCTTCTTTTAATTCTTCTAAAGCAAACATTATTCCTTGAAGGAAAAGAAGGAATTGAAATCAAGGAGGAAGAGAGTTTTGAAAGCGGAGAGAAAGAAATTTGGGAAAGAACGAAGGAGGATTTTAGGTCAAGAATAATTCTTTTTCTTTTGTAAGTGATTTCTTTCATACATTTCTTGTTATCTATGTTGGATAATTTAATGTTAATATCAAGTGGATTAGAAAGAATTAACTAATCTTGTTTGCAAGGTGAAGGATCAAAGTTAATAAGAGATTTTCTGGGAGATTTGATTGTGACAAGTAAGATCGTTGCAAGAATTGAAATTGGACCATATTGAAGCCAAAGTTCAAAGTGGGTAAATTATATTATTTTATGTTTTATTGATGATTTCAATTTTCTAAATAATTGATTAAAAATCTTATATTATTAAATGTTGAAGGCAAACGTTTATGATTTTACCGTCTTAAGAAAGAATCTATATGTTATAAAGATTTAAAGGCTTATGGAAAAGGAAAGGATTTATTTATGAAAATGCATGTTAATTATGTTATATGAAATAGAAATAATAAATATGAAAATGAGAAAAGAAAAGAAAAAGAGAATAAAGGAAAAGGGTAATGAAAATAACAGGAGTCACCCCCTTATGGTACTGGCTGGGGACGCCGTACTCGTGCACGAAAAAGGAAAAGGAAAAGGCTATGGAAATGGAAAAGATAATCAAATAGAAAAGGTTGTACCTTAGGGTACTTTGAGACGGTGCTCCTGTGCAAAGCAAATGGAAAGAAAAGAAATATGAATGAAACATTAAAGCTACAAAATATTTTATATTATTTTGAAAGAAATTATTCAGAAATGTATAAAGTATTGAAAAGAATGAAGTAATGTAAAGAAATAACGATGCCTAATAAAGAATAATTATAATGATTATTATATAATTCCCACTGAGTTTACTTAGTAAACTCAAGCCACAAGTTTAAATATTTCAGGTAAGTTCCTAAAGAAATAATGGCTGAAAGAGAAGAACATGTTTACAGAAGGCGAGGTGCAAATGACAACAGGTAAAATATATTTTGTGTTTTAATGGCTTTTTATCATGAATGATGTAGTATTATGTATATTAAATTTTATCGTCCGACTTTTCGTACCCGCCTCGTTAGATCGAGCATCCGGGCCGGGTCGTGACAGGATGGACGGCCTTCAATGATCCACGTGTAGACGGAAAAGTGGTCGTCGATAGAATCCACTAATTTTGGTAGGATTCGGTCCAATATTCTTTGACCGTGTCGTCGAAATTAAATTCGACGTCGAAGAAGGGCAATCTGAGGATGTTAACTCTTCCGCGGTTGTCGTACTCAAACCCGAAATTTCACTCGGGTTCCTCCATGCGTTCTTGCCGGGAGTTGATGGAGCATGCTGGGAGGAGAAACAAGAGGTCACCACATATCAAATACTGTCAAGTTGCTGTAGATGGAGGACTAGTTGTGGTGGGAGAATTCCAGCCAACGCCAAGGAGAAGCTCGGGCAGGAGAAACAAGCCTTAGACCAAGGCAATTTCAGATTTTCTGAAATTCGATTTAGGGAGGAGACGTGGGCGGGAAAGCCAATTTGAAAATCCAAATAATTTCCAAATGAAGTACCAACATTTAATGAGGGATTAGAGGTTTTAATGGGAAGCAATTAATATAATTGAAAGGAGAATTAATGGGGTGATTAGGAGAGAGAGAGAAGAGGTGGCCGACCTCAAGGAGAGTATGGGGAGAGCAATCAGAAATTTCATGCGGATTCTCCTGAGGAAATCACGGCTTATTAAGTTGATCCGTGAATATCAGGTTTAAATTTTATAACAAAGGTTTCCTAAGATGGATGGCTGCTAACCCCGCTGGCAGTGATCCGTTACATGAGAAGGCTTAACACAGGTCAAGTTTCCTAATAAAAATTAAAGTAGAATAGGAAAGAATTAAAGCTGCGATTTGGAAATTCGAATTTAGAAAACATGTGGGCGGGCTGGGGCTGTTGATCTGGTCGGTGGGAGGCTGGCCGAGGGTGGCTGGGCTGCTGGCCGGCGGGAGGCTGCAGCCTGGAAGCCGGCAGCTTTGGGCGGTTTGGGGTGGGCGGCGGCAAGAGCAGGGGAGGGGAAATGGAATGCGAGGGATTTGACAACTTCAATTTACTAACCTCAAGCGTCTTCACTTTGAATGTCCACAAGATTAGCTAACACGAAAGCTAGAACTCACAAAGAGATCTAGTTTTCTGCGGCGAACTCACTAAGAGATCGTGGAGGGGGGAACTCACTAAGAGAACAAGTAGTAAATTTTCATTTCTTCCAAAAAATTCCTCAATCCAATACATGATGCCTCATATAAGGAGGTCCAAAATAAATAAAACTGAAAAGACAGAAATGCCCTCTGGGCTACATAAGCAAAACAATGCCCTCAGGGGCAAACTCGGAAAACTAAAAGTACATATGAAATAAGCTGTAAATAAATCAGAAATAGAGGCTCTGGATCATAGCCGTCGATCTGCGTCGTCGGCGATGATACACGTGTCGAAATCTGATGTCCCCATCAGACAAGATACGAAACGAGCATATCCGTGAAAAGGTTGGAGTAGCTCTAGTGATAGATAAGATTGGAGAGAGTCGCCTTAGATGGTTTGGTCATGTAAAACTGTGGCCTTACGATGACCCTGTTAGGAGAGTAGAAGTATTAGATTTGGCCTGTGTTAGAAAAGTTAGAGGTAGACCTAAAATGGCTTGGTTAGAAAATATTAGAATTGTCCTTTCTTTATTAGATTTAAATGAGAATTTGACTCTTAACATGACACAGTGGAGAAAAAGGATTCATGTAGCTGATCCCATGTAGTGGGATAAAGGCTTGATATTGTTGTAGTAGCATTCTGATGGAATTCCCTGTTTCTATATCCTCTGAACAACTTTTAGTTTCATGATGGAAATGGTAATATAATATTTATCTGATTTAGTATCTTTAATATTCGGAAAGATTACTAATCCAAACTTCATTTCAAGCTTGACATTTAATCTTGGAATGAAAATTTGTAGTTGATAGTGATTTTATTTATAGATCCTTTGTCATCACGCATGCAAGAAGTTCCATCCTTTCTTGGAGTAAGGTTGGAACTGTGCAAGATTCAAGACTCTAATAATTCCCTTCTTAAGCAAGCTATCTACTTGTCTTTTAGTTTCCATATAATTAGTTGGATTCATCCTATAGTTGGGGAGATTAAGCAAAGATTATTCATGAGCAAGGTTAATGGCATTGCTAGATATTATGAGGAGTTGGAAGTTCATCGGGAATATTCTAAGGATATGGTTCATTTGAAATTATACAAAACCTTATTAACATCTTAAGGCAACATAAAAGGATTTTTAGTAAGATTTTTTGTTTATATAGCAACCAATGTATAAATAATTCCTAGTCCCAATTTCTCACTATCAAACTAAATATATGATGTGTTCTACTTTGCAATTTGAGTGATGGTTGATCTAAATTTTTTATCTCATGGTAGTGTAAAGGTTTTAATTTGGGTAGATCTAAATCCGAACATGTGGTGTGTAATTTTAGTAGTAATAGATATAGTGCGGGGATTGTGACTTTAGGCGATCAAGTCATTAATAAGAGTGCACATTTTAGATTTCTTAGGTCTATTGTTCAAAGTGATGGTGAAATAGTTGGGGATATTATTAGTAGAATTCAAGTTGGATGGTTGAAGTGGAGGAATGCATCGAGTTTGTTGTATGATAGAAAAGTACCCCTCAAACTTAAGGGAAAATTTTATAAGATGGTGGTGAGACATGCAATGCTTTATGGCTCAGAATGTTGGCCATTGAAATAGAAGCATATAATTAAGGTAAGTGTTGCTGAGATGAGGATGCTCATGTAGATGAGTGGCTTCACTCTTAAAGACAAAATGCGAAACGAGTATATACATGAAAATGTTGGAGTAGCTCTAGTGGTTGATAAGATTAGAGAGAGTTTCCTTAGATAGTTTGGACACATAAAACACCGACCTTCCGATGACCCGATTAGGAGAGCAGATGTATTGGATTTGGCCTATGTTCAGAAAGGTAGAGGTAGACCTAAAAAGACTTGGCTGGAAAATATTAGAAATGACATTTAAAAAAATAAATAAATAAGAATTTGATCCTTAACAGGATTTAATGGAGGAAAAAGATTCATGTTACCGACTCCACGTATTGGGATAAATGCTTGATGTTATTGTTGTTGTTAGAAGTATTGAAGACTTTCTTCTTATCCTTATGCTTTGAAAACTAGGTGCTTGACTTAATGAAGTTTTTGACATCTAAATCATACAATAAAGGTTTGTCCAATGGAACATGCTGTCTATGGGTAAGACGGCATTTCAAATTCTATAAGAGTTAGCAAACTTAAAGGAACATAACATGCCTATATAATAGGCATGGAGATCTTATCAACACCTGCAACTTTATGAGGATATGGGTGGCATTTATGCTTAAGATAAACTCATTTTAAAGCACATGTTGCTTCCACATTCATGCAATTGCTAATATCAATAATGAGCTAGCGTGAGTTATCAACGCCCCTAAATTAGCTTGAGGTGCTGTAACGAAGTTCAGAGAGGTTTTCCACTACATCGCTCACATCCGGACTTGGGTCATGAACAACTTCATCTTTATGAAGTTCCTATTCATCTCCAACATGTGCATAATGTCCTATTTGTTGACGTTTAAAACAAACAAAATCAGTGTTTACGAGATGTGCATTAAGGCTTTACTTGGCATCTTTGTTAAAGATGAACTTACTTTCTTTAGAGGCAGTAGGCTTTCTAGTGGATTTAGATGTAGTATTATTTTACTACACAGGATGCTGGTAAGTTTCCCTATCTTGTAAATTAAACCTGCTAGCAGCAAGTTTTGAGATATTGCTCAAGCTCACGTGCTAGTTAAAATATGTTGTTTATAGAACAGAACATTATCAGGAAGCATTTCTTTCCTACCGTCAAATTGCAATCCATTCCAAATTTAGGATAATTAAATTTACCACCTCAATCAATTTCACATTTAAACAAGAAATTCTCATATTTTTTTCATGTAATTGCTTAATGAAAACGGTTCTTATTTCAAAGTATTAAATTTATCCACATTATGATCTTTATAAGTAGTTGAAAGACATTTTTCCTTGTGCAGTAATTTTTTTATCAACTATTTAATTGATTTACCTGTCCTTGGAATTATCTTTCCATACTGATATGTGAATTTTAGCAGGCCCTGTATGTTTTAGATTAGCAAATCTAACTTTATACTGCATCACACTTTTTTTCACTCAAAATAGTGGTCTAACGGCCATTCAGTTGAGAGTTTTGGATCATTTTTACCATAAAAAAGGGTTCTTCAAACTTCACCTCTTTATATTGCCATCTATCTCTCTCAGGGTTCTTTTATGGATATGCATTACCATAATGATGTGAATCTAGTCCATGGATGTGTTGTATGTTAGGAAACTTTAGTGGAAGACTACGAGAACTGTGCAGGTGGGAGTTGGGTTGAAGTCCATTATGATATGGAGAAATTGAAATCAGTTTTATCATCAACTGGTCATGTTTAACGCTCAGATTAATTGGCATGCTATTGTTCTGTTCTGCATTTTCATTAGAAAGGCGTCCAGGAGCTTATTTAAGATTCTTACATATGCACCGCTGTGCAACCCTCTATTAAATCTACCTTATCTCTTATTTGGTTTATTCACGAAAAATCTGATATTGTTGGGTTTGCATACTAGTTAACTGCTCATTCAAACCATACAAGAGAAAAATAATGAATCTTTTGTTAATGGACTTTTAATCCACAGGACTTGAGATCACTCCAAGTACTAGAAAAATCTCAAAGTATGATTGAAATTTCAAATATGTGTGAAATCTGAATAAATCAATAATACAACTCATCGAGGAAATGATCAATGAGGTCGATGTGATTCCCCAATCTCTTCTTCAATCGTCGCACTTTTGAACGCAGAAGAGACCCCATATGGGGAGGGAAACTTTATTCTCAGTTACCAATAATCTAATCTTATTTACAATAAGTAGCAATAGAGGAATCAAGGAAATAATGAGAAATATGGCCTTTTGTGCATTTAGTATTGGGCTTCAAGAAATACAAGAGATAATCCTCTGTGGTGGTTCCAGATTCTTCTAATGCATATATTTTTTTTTCTCTGCCAGCCGACTTACAGTGTTGATCTTGTTGTACTACAATCAGTTTTAGTTTGACATTCTTGTGGTAAGTTCAAACTTATTACTCTGTGGGACTAAACCTACGTCCCTTACTTGGAGATCAAATAGACAATGAACTACCAATAGTTAATCTAATTCGTGTATGCATATTTGTTGTTCTTATTGTGAATCATTTTTTCTTGGGGTCCATTTGGTTGCTAGAAGTTAAAAGTCATGCTATATCCACACAAACCTATTTTTTCTGCCTTCCGAGTTTTTTTTCTGTATTTGTTTCATCAACTCTTTTCATCCTAAATATGATACTCTTTCTTAAGGCCTTTAAATGTATGTTTTTGGGTTATTCTCATACTTAGAAAGGTTATTGATGTTATGATTTTTCTACACATTCACTTTGTGTCTTCTTTATCATAACCTTTCATGAGACCTCCCTCCAATACATTCTTACCTCATACACTACCATATTTTCTCCATGTATATTACTTCCACCCATTGCTCCAATTCCTTCTCCACTATAGGTTAATGAAATTTAATACTTTGAGACAATTTCCCTAATTGTTCTATTTAATTCTTTTGACCTCCTTCATTAATCAAGATTGGTCTTTACTCTAAATGGATGTCAGCAATACTTTAATAGAGAACCACTCAAAGCTATTTATATGGAGCAACTTCTAGGGTATGTTGTAGAGGCGGAGAGCAAAGTTTGCAAGCTCCGAAAAATATATCTTTGTGCTTTATTTGATAAACTCTAGGTGGTCCTTGTTGATATTGATCTTCAAAGTAACTTGATTGATCACTTTATTTTAATTCACTACTCATCCTCTAGTATAATGATCTTTTTTATGTATGATGATGAGATTTTTCAAACTTGAAATGTTATTTATACTACTGAGGAAATAAAAGTATATTTATAAGTAGAAATTTAGGAGTCCCGTATGTGAACTTGTTGAATCTCCATGAATCTCTGTAGTCATTCATTATGAAAACTTCAAGTAGACTTCTTGCTATTGACGGTTGGATGGTAAGCTTAGATATTTTACTGTCACACATCCTAAATATATATTTTTGGTCTTTCTGGTTAGTCAGTATATGCAAAACTCAAAAAAGAAATGTTGGGATTTTCTCTTATGATATTTAAGATATATCTGAAGTTCTTTGGAAAAGGAATAATTTATTGAAAATACAATCATTTAAAGATTAAAGCTTATTTTGATGATGAGTATTGTGAGTCCATTGAAGATTAGAAGCCTACTTGAGGACACTATGTTTTTGTGGGAGGTAACCTTATTTCCTGGAGAAGTAAGAAGCAAACTATCGCACTAGATCTAGCATGCTCAATATTGGGTTTTGACATATTTTGCTTGTTAAATGATGTGTATCAAAACTGTAGTATAAGAATTTGATTTCTTTAAAATACAACCCATGATACTCAATTATGATTACCAAGCGACAATCTACAATATTAGCAATTATATCTTCCATGAATGAACCAAATATATTGAAGTGGATTTTAACTTCATCGGAGCTGATGTTCTAAAGATCATCCCTTCTCAAACCCCCAGCAAAAAGCAATTATCTTATATTGATTAACTAGGCTCTAGGACCACTCGATTTTTCCAATATTTGTAGCAAGTTGGACCCCTTGATATATATGCTCCAGTTTAAGAGCGAGTGATATTAGCGATTTTACTATTTTTAAAGTATTAAGTTTTTAATGTTTGTCCTTTTTTACTATGATATATCTTCAACATTAAGAATATTCTCTTTAATATTATTATGTTTTAAATATTTTATCTCTTGTATTTTTCTATAGGTATACATACAGTCATGTTAAAATCAATTTCAATATTTTCTTTCTTAAAAAAACAAGCCTCTTTTTTTGATGGAGTGATGCATTCTTTGCAACTCAGGTTTTGTTTGATATTGCTGAGGTGGTGCAAGAAAGCTTAAGTATAGTTGCAAGGCTTTCTATGGAAATTCTAGTTAAAGAAGCAACATATTTGTAAATTGCTGTGGATGTGCCATTGTCTCGCAGGGATCTGCATATCAGATTTCATATATTTCCTTTTCCCTGTTCTTGTAGAATTGTTAAAGTGGATGGAGGAAATTTAAATTGCGAATATTTTAATGTTGACTTTGTTGTATTTTTGAAACAAATTAAGTTACTATTTTGCTTTTGTATTATATTGAAAATAGTGGTTTGTGCACGTTGTTGCATCACAGCTCTTTTGCCTTGTAACTAAGTTAATATTTTTTTTCTGACAGTGGAAGTCCTCTTATATTCTCCTGAACGTCCTGTTGTGGATTTATCCGCTACCTTTCTATGGTTGATGGCTGTTGGAACAATTATCTGTGCTTCCCTATGGGCTGAATTTATTGTGTGTGAGCCAGTAGACGAACGTTATAATCAGTTGGAATGGAAGGTTTTTTGTTTCCTTGCCTTTCTCTTTCCATAATTCTAAAGCAATTTGTTTTCAAATAATTTTAAAAACTATAAATGTCATGAAGCAATTCATTTTGATTTTGTACTTTTATGATACTATCATATATGTTTCATGATTTTTGTAATGGTTTTAGATCATTCTTTTACTTTTTATGTTTTAACCAAACCCTTTTGTTTTAATGCTGAAACTAGATTTTTTTCCCTTTTCTTACACCTCATAGCAATAGCATATTTTGGCATGTGGCTTTGTTAATTTTATCACCTTCTTATAATTTTTTCCAGTTGTAGTAGGCAGTTTTTCAAGGTTAAAGTACTTGGGAAGTTCTCAAGGTTTTGGCTGCTTATAAGTTCATAAAATTGTCAAACTTGTTGGCCCACAAACTTTATTACCTTTCTTGTAGCCTCCTTCAGGTTCACTTTTTAACTTTATTTAGGTTCTTATATAGCAGACCCTTTAAAGAGTCGCACTTATTTGGTTCCATAAAATTGCCCTGACTTACTACCCCTTTCCTTAAAAATTGCATGATTCAATGCATGAAGCTTTTGCCAATGTAATATCTTTGAGTGGGTTTGATGTATGTGGCCTTATTTTTGCATTATAGAGAGGTTATTTCTGTGACTCACTCATAACCACCAAGTCATACTAGAGGCAATTTAATCACTTCTCTAGGCTTGCACTCTATTATTCCCTTCTCATATGCAAATAAAAATTCATAATTAAGTCCTTCCCTACCAACAATTAGGAAAGCTATATTTTTCCTAACCATTTTTTGCCAATATTTATTAATCTTTTGGGCTTTCACCACAGATGTATGGTTGACGATGTTCAAAATTTTCATTAATGGACTATCAAATATTGTGCCAGTCTAATGCTTATTTTGTATGCCAAAAGTTCCTCAGTTTAAATGGAATAACTTTTTATTAGCTAAGTGTATAAAATAGCAAGATACAATTGATCCTCAATTCGAGAGGAGGATCGATCTCTCCCAAATTTCTAGACGCCATTAGAGCCCAAAGAAAACCTAAATCTAAGAGATCTCAAATTTCAGCCAAATTCAAGATGTCCTAACCCTAGGTAAACAAAGTATTTAATGCATACAAATCAAAAGGAAATCCCTAAACAGTCCCTACATTCAAATTCTCTCCTAAAATTCCTTCCAACCAAAATCGGCTTCTGTGAGCATCTGCTACGCGCGTATCCGTAGCAGGCGGAAAACTCCGCTGTTCGCCCGTAAGCCGGTCCCACCTGGACCGGTCTAACAGCTTGGTGGTCTATCCATTGAGGATTACAAGCTTAGCTTATTTGCTTGTGTTGACAGCCACTGCTCAGATTTGCTCTATTGCCTAAAGCTAGAAGTCTCCATTTGCTCCATTGCCTAAAGCTAAAAATCCCCATGCAGTTGGTCATGATGCAAGAGAGATCACGGTATTATATCCTTTGCTTCTTTGTGTTGGTGAGCTCCATGTGAAGCAAATGCTTTTCAGCCATTTTCTGTATTTTCTACCCGTCAACAACCTGTTGGGAACTACGTTGAGATATTATTAGGAGGGTTCTGTGGCAACCCATCTTCAGCAAGCTGCTGGGGTTGTGCTACATGTTGCTCGCAAAGGGGCTGTTGTTTGGGCCTATACAGTTGGTGATCGATAATGGGAGCCCAGTGATCTACCCCAAGCTCTACAAAACGCACTTATATCCCCATGCGGAGAGTAAATGGAAGCATGGAAAGGGGTGCGGGATGGATGCATGCTTGAAGTTGGACGTGTGGTTTATTACTGGTAGAATTGCTAAGGTGGCTGCAGTTCTATAAGAGTGGCACCTAAGGCCATCTATGATGTCTTTGACAAGCTGCACAAGGTAGAGATGCTTTTGCTATTGATATGGAAAACTAATCGCAAGAATCAAGTAGATTGACTGTCACGATCCGACCCGAAGATTCGAATTAATGAGGTGGGAATGGACAATCGGACGGTTAATAAATTTTCTACAATTACACATAATATTAATGATTCTAGAAACACTGAAGGTCCCTAGCATAATTTCACATTTGAACATTTATATAAACCATATGTTATATGCTTTCATTTGATCGTCATCTTATGTAGGCGTATTCCTTTCCTCTTTCAGCCATTTCTACTTGTCAGAAGACTTACCTTAAAATTTTACTATTATAGTTTGAATTTTGCATAGTATACTCAGTGGATAATCATCATTGTCATATAACATTTAAGCATATATAATACACATGTATATTCTTGCATATTCTTTTTCATTTATTATACAATTAAAACATATAATATACAACATATTTGTATACAGTATATCTTTATAATTATGCTATCCAATTAATTCATTCATTTTTTTATTTCATTCGTTCTTTTTCATTTGACATTTATACATTTTCCCTTTTAATTAGTGCATGAGCACCATCTAAATGTACGAATAAAGATACAATCATTTCCATTTCCTTTTTCATTTTCATTTAACGTGCATGGGTACATTGCGTTCCTAGCCAGTACCATAATAGGGTGAATTCCTGTATTTGCATGCATGCATCTTTTCCTACTTTTAATACTTTCATTTATGCTTTTATTTACATATTAAATGTTATTTCATTTATTTGATTGTTCTTTACATGTATTTTAAATAACATAAACATTTTTAAACATATATATATTTCTTTTTTTCCTTGTATGTATTTTTAATTGATATATACATCTTTCACATGTTCATATACATTCATACTGTCATGATAATTTTAATTTTAAATTTTCATCATTATATATACATTTTGATTTGACATCCATCTTTCACTTAAAGAATCCAAAAATAAGTAAAAAATATACAAGGTATTACATTTAGAATTGAAATGAAATTAAAATGAAAACAACTGAAATTACCCACTTTGATTCTTTCAAATCCTCGATACTGGAAATAACCTTTTGTAGTACAACCTCAAAATCCCTTTAAAGATTCCTTTATTGGCTTTAGCACTTCGCCTTTGTGCACTAGATTAATCAAATCTTTTACTGTTCCAAATTATGTTAATTGACATTAAATATTACTTATAATGCTATAATAATAAATATCAAATTCTAACTTGCATCTTTTACCTCAAATTTATTTCTTCTTGCGGAATCAAATTTCCACCAACTTGATTTCTTTCATTTAAAATCATACACTATTTGCTTGTCTTTAAGAAATAAATTTTATATATTTTATTTCTCAATTTGAACAGAAAAAGAATAGAAAATTGAAATCACTTGTAAAGAAGAATTTTCCAACTCAATTTCTTCCTCTTGCTCTCCCAAATTTTCTTTCTCTACATTCAAACTAGATATCGACTCTCCATTAGGTTTCAATTA
Source organism: Dendrobium huoshanense (assembly GCA_016618105.1). NCBI lineage: Eukaryota > Viridiplantae > Streptophyta > Magnoliopsida > Asparagales > Orchidaceae > Dendrobium > Dendrobium huoshanense. Next base: position 11,470,350 of record CM028342.1, read on the forward strand.
TAGAAGAAATTGCCAAATAAAATGAATAAAATATACAAACTTACCTTCCTTTTCCTTTTTCTTCCTCGGGGCATGATTCCCTCTCAACTCAAAGCTTCTCACGTGTTTTGCTCTCACAGAAGTGAGCAAATCGAAGTTATGACTCAGGAGTTGTTATTTTTCACTCTCGTACGTGAAAATTCATTCAAAACCGCTAATCGACCTCACCGAGAAGCATACGCATGCATGCGGGCCGTGTGCGGTCTGTCTGAACCTACTGTTTGTGGGACCTTTTGCCCGCCGAAGGAAATAGGCCGGTTGAACTGGCCAGGTCCGATCCTCACATTTACTTTGCATGGCTACTTATGCGCATTTTTTGCCAGGATGATCATGGCACTATCACTTGAGCCGTTGAGCTCACACATCCATGACTTTTATCCTTCCTTTTGGAATTGCTTCTTCTCTTGGTACTTGATAACTATATACTAGGAAACATTATTTCTAACTTGCATTGAAAAATAGAAATGTACATTCCATCAATTCAGTATACTTTGAAATTAGAATTTTGAGTAGTATTGGTTTACATATTCTTGCAATTGTACAAGAAGGAAAAACAATTGATGGGCACGTTCCTTGTACCGGATTACAATTATATATACCAAATAATAATAAAAAAAAGAACAAACAAGGTCTTTTAGACAGCCTATGCGACCTGTTTGCGATGCTAATTCTCTCTGTGAAGTCCTCTTACTGTTTAGATTCACATCAGTGGGCATCATTTACTGGAACGAAGCTGGACAATTTAGGCTTGTGCGCTTGAATCTTATCATTTGAGATTCTACATTGAATAGGCTAATAAAATTAGATAACTGCTAACAGTTAAAAGCAGTCAATTGTACATATTGTTACTTCTGTAAATCTTTTTATTTACTGTTTATATGTTCAAGTTGGTAAATAATAACATCTGTGTAATGAAAGAGCATCATCAAGTCTGTAAACCAGATCCTCTTTGTTAAAAAACATTCTACTTGATGAAAAAGGTGTTAATGCAATCTAGGCTGTGGACAGGTTCAGTGAATGATATTTGTTATTCTGTTCTATCATTTTCCTCCTAATTAAAATAGTTAACCATGGTATTTGTATTTTGTTGCAATAGTCTTGATGAAAATAACAGATGCTTACTGCCGGAATATGTAACTTTCCATGTGCCACTGTACTTTGAAAAGAATATAAGCCTGTTTCCTATAATAATTAACACAATATTTTTTGATACAATGCATTTTTGTGGCTATTTGGTTTAATCAGGATCAGACTGGTGCTGGAATGATCAACAGGGAAAACGAGAAAGAAATTCTGGAGATTAATGCTAAGGGAGCTATCATTTTTGTGATTGCAGCATCAGCTTTTCTGTTGCTGTTGTTCTTTTTCATGTCCTCCTGGTTTGTTTGGCTGTTGATAGTATTATTCTGCATTGGTGGTGTGGAGGTATGTTTCTCTTTCAGATTTATATATTTTTATTCCATTAAGATTATTATCTTAATGTACCACTGGTTACTTCTTGTTGTAGGATGATTCAGAGTTGGCATTTTTTATTGCAACTAATATGATGCCTAGTATGCTTTCATCCAACGGGAACTAGATAATTTACATACTATAAGTAACCAATTGATTCAACTATTTATTTTCTTTAAATGAAAACTGATGATATTAGAGTTTAAGGCCAACATATAATAAAAAATATCTGAGAATTTCAGCAAGAAATTGAAATAAATAAATTCAGCTAGCAAATTGAGTTAATTCCCACAAATTAGTTTTTTGTCATCTAACACTTTGATCAAAATCAAGAACACTAAACAAGCAATAATGAATTATATAGATGAAACAAAAAAGGAATTGAAAAAATTAAGAAGTTAGGCTTCATTTCAATAGAAAGTGATGGCTTCTCCCAGATTAGATTGTCAAATTGTTATTGCAGTAGAAGGAATTATACATTTAACTTACACTCTCAAAATTGGAAATGAAAAGGTAAGTTTTATTCAAGTCTTAAATTTCATATATGACTTTTCTCTAAATATCTATTTATACGCCCATCCTCAGATTAATAGATATGATTGGCACAAAATTAGTGCATTTCAGTTTTATTTGATCTCAAAATTCAAGTGCCAATGAGAACCCATTAACCTTTTCCAGATATCAACATAGCGTTCATGCAAACTGAGACATCCACTTGAAAGCCACAGATTGCTTTAAGCTATGCCACTGGAAATCAGCCTGCAATCGTGTATACGACGTGATTAGCAGTAAAGAAAATTGTACATGAAAATTCCCACGTCAAAGCCTCACCATGGAAAACTGCTCGTATTGGAAATTGCATTTCATCAGAGTTGCAAGAAACAGTAGCCTAATTTTAGCTCTAAGATTAATCAAAGATCCTCATCCACAATTCCAAAATGAATATGATTCCTGTAGATGCTTTAGCAGCTCGTCCATGTTAATGCCCAAACAGTAATGCCCATTAACTGCATAACTTGAAAGGCCCAGAAGAATATTATAATTGAACTTGCAGTAAATTAATCAAGAGGCAAAAAAGCTTGTTTTGGAAGGCTTAAGCAGCTATACACAAACTTTCCAATAGGGAATAGCGGTTGTAATTCAAGCTATGATTATCTATAATCAGGAATTTATTACAGCTCACTAAGCTTGAAAATGGCATTGTGTTGAATTAGAACTGAAGCCCAATATATCTCATCTCTTCCAAACTGAACAAACTGAACAAACCAACACTAGCAATATTGAAAACTAACAGCGACTGAACAATCATAGCAATATGAACATTAGAGAATACAATTCATTCTTTTTCACACTTTTGGTGTGTATAAACTTTCAGTTTTGGGTCATTATTGGGCCATTTTCATTGTTCGCACCAAATCTTTTGAAGTTGTGACAACTGGTTAATTTAAACTCATACTTAAGCTTATTATTTCTAAAATGGTCTGGTGATACACATTCATTGTAAGTATTACTAAGTATTACTCGCTAATAAATATTTAGATGCAAATATAATAGTTTAATTTATTTATCTAATTTAAAGATCTCAAATATTCTCGGGAGAATCCTTAATAGGTACCATGTTTGTAAAGTTATTTCTCTTTTTATTTGATTATTACATAATGATTTTAGAAGACTTCAGTTTCTTCCTTTTATTTTGAAATAAGGTTGTCCAGAACAAGATTATGACTTATTAGAAGTCATTTAGGAGGTTATTTCTATGTTGGGAATCGTATAAAATTAAAATTATAATGGAGTTTCTTCAAATGATCTGTATGTAGAGACACTATTTTTAAAACTCAAATATGTATTATAAACTTCGGGCATAATTATAGTTGTCTTTTAGTGATGGCATGCTACTTTTTTGTTGCTTATTTGAATAACTTATCTTTTCAGGGAATGCATGTTTGTTTAGTAGCACTTTTTTCAAGGTATGAGCACAAGACATATATCTTAATCAACTTTTCTTGCTTTTAGCTCATAAGACCTCTCTTTTCCTTTTTATAACTGAGTTTTTTAGCAGGATATGCAAAGTTTGTGGCCGAAAGACAACAAGCCTTCCCATTTTAGGGGAAGTCCTTATTCTCTCGATTGTTATTTTACCATTATGTATAGCCTTCGCTGTTTATTGGGCTGCTAATCGGCATGCGTCATATGCTTGGATTGGTCAAGATATTCTTGTAAGATGCTCATTATTGGTTATTTTTTTCTTTGATGCTTCCAATTGTGATAACATTAGAATGTAATTAGTAGTTTTCTTAAGGTTGTTAGTTATTTTGATGGTTTCAAATTTTCATATATTTGAAGGAATTTTGTTACTACTATTTTTTATGTATTTCCTGATTAAGCATGATAACTTGTTAGAGTTCTAGCAAACCTTCTCTTGAGTTAAACTTAAAATTATGTAGTTCTGTTTCGAATTGAAATTAATTCCAAGTCAATTTGACATAGAATGCAAGCATGCTTTTGAGGGAGGGAATGAACCTAAGAACCAGTTAGAAGTTTGCTAATATATATACTTATATATGTGTGCATATACATAGATACATATATACATATATATGTGTGTTTATACATACATATTGTGTTTATACATATATATATATACAGTTAAATTTTGAGTAACTACGAATTGGAAATGGAGTTTGATGCGGACGCCCAAATATGAAATTTGAATCAATTAGGCTCAAATTCATTTTCACTTGTCTAAAAGATTGGGCTAATTTTGAATGTTTTCTATCATGGTTCTATTAAATGTAGAGAGATATTATGATATGAAAGACTTTATATTTTGACAAATTCTCTCTAGTTGTTAGGCTTAACTCCATTCAGATTCTCCAATTTGAGGTCATCAAGGATGGACTATACCACATGTTTCTAATCTTCTTAAAGAGATTGGTCTTGTAGGTTGCAAACCTATTGATACCCCAATGTACATTTCGACCGCTTATGATATTTGTACCTATGATGAGATAGTTTTCATAATAATCAGCAATAATAGTGTTTTGAGAGGCGTCTACTAAAAAAGGTCTATGAAAATCAAGGATGATTGATTGCTTCTTGTTGAGATTGAACTGTTTGAAATGTAATGGCATATGCTTAATTTTATTAACTCTTTTTGAGATGCTGATCCTTAAATGATTACAGAGTTCGTTTTTTCATTTATGATTTTGATGTTATGCTCCATGATGTTAATTATTTTATTTAAATTCATTGGTTGCCAGGGCATTTGCTTAATGATCACTGTATTGCAAATGGCTCGCCTACCGAATATTAAGGTTACTTGCTTGCATATCTTGGCTTACTATTTTAAAATTTAATGTAAAGTTTATTTGGTAAGATGTTACTTCTAATCTAATTTAGTTCTCTTTCCCAGGTTGCGTCAGCACTCCTTAGCTGTGCTTTTGTGTATGATGTATTCTGGGTGTTCATATCTCCTCTTATATTTCATGAAAGTGTTATGATTGCAGTAAGTATCTTACTTATAATTCAATATTTCATTTTTTTTTATTTACTAGGAATATTCTTTGTTTCTAAATAGCTACCTTACTACTGCTTGATACTAGCCTGTTTCTGAGAACTTCTTGACTGTTTTGCTGCGTAGGAAGATCTTATCATCTTACCATGGTTGTTTTCAGTATATCTCCTCTGAAACTCCATCTTTCTTCAGATTTATCCTAAGCCAATATTTTTGGGAGATTGAAAACAGGACATTTTTCTATGAAGAGCTGTTATAATTGTATTAGTTTCTATAATAAATATCTTGGCTCTCGTTGACACTGCATCATTCAAGTATATATGTAACCATGATGTCTTTCTTTGTATTCCTATTTGGGACCATAATATCATCACTTAGAATCTCAAAACTATATTCAGTTCAGTTTCCTTTGAACATAGATTATTAGTTAAGGTACAAGTATCTTAAAACAGCCTCCAATATTGCTTAGTTGTGATCACCTTACCAACAATTATGATCTCAAAGGGCTGTCCTTAATTTTGGAGACTAAGGACATATATGTGAGAGATAAACTGGAGTAATTTGAAACATGAACCTTGATCTATGTACTTTTAATCAGTAGTCTTGTAGTTATTATTATCATCATTGCTGCACTTATATGGTTTACAAATATCTGACAAGGGAAAGTGATTTAGGCTAACCATCTACTTATGGTCAAATTTTCTTGTTAGGGCAGTAGTCTACTTATAGTATTGAAATGTTAATATCTTGAATTACATAATAAATTTTGCTGTTCTTGCATGGTAGCTTTGACTTGAAAATGCAAATATCAAAGTTGGAATTACTAATAAATGTATTTATTTATTCGCAAGATCCTTCTCATAAGTAAACTACTATGTTTGTCTTTTTATATTCTATGTTCTACTTCTACATGGTAGTGCTTTTTTGTTTAATTGAGATTTCTTTATCTATTGATACCTTATTAATACCAGGATAACCTGAATGGATCAAATGTTCATGAATTACAAAATAGGCTAATCATAGGGCTTTCCTTCTTTAGGTTGCTCGTGGTGACAGTAGTGGAGAGACTATTCCGATGCTTTTGAGAATTCCTCGCTTTTTTGATCCTTGGGGTGGCTATGATATGATTGGCTTTGGGGACATACTTTTTCCTGGTTTGCTAGTTGCATTCAGTTACAGGTAAAATAAATGGCTTATGTTGTGCTTTTTGTGATAGTTGATTCTATTCTAACTTAGAAAATACGTTTTGGTGAATGTGTAGGATTAAAACTGATCATGGTACACATTTATTTCCAGCTAAAGTTGTAGTTTATTCTGAAGCATACTGTCATTGTCATCGTCATCACTGTCACTGTCACTGTCACTGCCACTGCCACTGTCTCCTTCATTAGACTTACAGGCTCTATGATTGCTCCTTTTTTTTTTTTTTATTCATTCCAATGGTGCATGAGGTGTTTATCTACCTTGCTAAAATTTTTTGAATATTTTTTGTGCATGTTAACTTTTATTCTAATAATTTTTTTTACTTGGCTTTTAATTTGTAGCTTGTCTAATGAGTATATTTTATATTCTTAGGTGTATATGTTCAAATCATTTAAGTTAATTTTCCATGACCTTATCTTCAATAGATGGTACTCTCACCATCAATTTAATATAATAATTCATCAATTAATCATCCTAGTTTCATCACATATTTTTCTTAACATTTTCATTTCCTCGTTGCTCAATTTGGTTCTCTTCTATTTTGTTATCACCAACTCTCATGTCTATATAACATGGTCAAGCCGAACTATATTTTATAAATTTACTTTTAAATTCTAAGGTATGTCTTAATCTTAGCTAATGGCCTTAACTTGGGAAGTTATTCCTCATCTGTGCCCCAATTATTTTTATAATAAATATAAGATAATTAAATCTATTACAACTATAATTGTATTTCATATTCTTAGTATCTATTTTGCTAAGCTTATCTTTCTTCTTCAAAATATTTTCCTCAAGTGCTCCAATTTTTTACGTTTTTTTTTTATCCTATATCTCGATGAGATATCAACTCCAATTTTTTACTTGTTTTTGACGATGTCCTTCTACATATATTGATGCCTATTGTGAAAAGCATACACCATGGCATCCCATTGAGTGCTCTTTGTAAGCATATTTATTACTAATAAAAAAAAAAAACTCAATGTTGATCCTTGATCAAATCATATTGTAATTGGGAACACTTTAATTACTACAAAATTAATTCTAATACTAGTTAATGCTCTATCATACATATCTTTAAAAACTTAAAAGGCATCTTTGCACGCATTATTTTCTTAATGCAAATCAATCAATTTTCATTGCACTCATCATATGCCTTATGAAGTTCAATAATTACCAGATGATGATCTATTTCTTCTCTTTATACTTAATTTTTCTTAACAAAAAATTATTTCCATAAGGGACCTTCTTGGCACGAAACCAAATCAATTTCATACCAATATAGTTTTTTAAGTTTATGTTCCATACTGACTTCTATAATTTCATTATATGACTTATTAATTTGATTTCTCTATCATCATTATCATCATTATAATGCTGGTGTCAAAACACTTCTTCCACAATCATTTGGTATCTTATCTTCAAATTTTCATTGAATATATTTGTTAACAAAATTAATGCAATTTACTCATTGCTCTTCAAATCTTGATATGTATATCATATGGATCTAAAATGTTACCTTCATGCATCTTCAAAATAACTATATTTTTTTTTATCATATTAATAATATGCATCTTTAATTTATTCATTATTATCTTCAAAAGCAATTTATTTCTTAAAAACTCTTTATAATTTCTCAAAGCAACATTTTCTTTTTTTTATGACTTCATATTTAAAGAAGTTTTTTTTTTTATATTTGTTTAAAATGTATCTAATGTCTAGATCTTTCTTGTCTTATATAATTTTTCTTCTTTCTTCTTAATTTCTAGCATGTTATATGAATTATCAGAAGTTATTGTTTTGCTTTGCCTGTTACTTTCTTTGCAAGGCGTCTGGCTTTCTTAATTCTTATCCTTTGTCACTCTTAAAAGAAGAATTCTTTTTTTAGAGCCCTTCTCACCTTTCACTTCACCTTCAAGTCTCCTTACTAATATATGATTTATTTCTAGATTCTAAACTTCTGCATTTATGGACCATTTTGTTCCACCTATGACTTCACTCAATTAAAGAAATCTAATTTATACTTCTAGACTCCAAAGTTCTATCATCTTATTCTAAGACAATTACTTATTTTGATCATTTTCACACACACGCGCGCATATATATATATATATATATATATATATATATATATATATACACCCCCCGTGCCCGCACACATACTTTATGTTGGATGGTTAAATTTTCTTGTGGAATCATTGGTGCCATGTAAAACATACAATTTAGGATTTATTTTAGTTATTTTATTCTTAAATATGATTATATATATTTGTTAAATTTTTTTAATCCTTTTAGATGATTTTAGGATAGATTTGATTTTAATCTCATCTATATTTCTATTAATAAGGAGATTTTAGATATGTTTTACAGATCATTTGGGGCTCCTTAGGTGTGTCTAGGGGTGCAAACGAATTGAATTTTAATTTATTTCAAACTATTTTACCAAATGCTCTTTTGATCATTCACAATTTCACATAATTCTTATGTATTATCGAATTTGTGCAGGTATGACAGAGCAAACAGGAAGGGAATCGCTAATGGTTACTTTCTTTGGCTAACACTTGGATACGCATTTGGTGGGTTTCTCATGATTGCATTTATGTCTTTGACGTTAGCTACAAAGTTTTTTTTTTTTTTAAATCTGTGGATAACTATTTAGCTTGATATATCCAAACTTGGGTTCTATTCCATCTTTACCTCTACAATGTTGGCATGTTTAGTAGTGCACAGTACTATGCAAGATCATTTTGACATAATCAACCATTTCTTCTTTCTGAATATAAAAAAATCTCAGTCTTCAGTTTTCTTTTCTGGAATCAGAACCTGATGGCGCTGCGTTCAGTTTTATCAATAATTCTTATTGTAATTCTTATAATTCCCAAATTGTCATTATTTATGATGCAATTTTAATACACCTATGTTGGTTGGTTAATAGAAATATCTAACCATTTGATTATACACATTGATTTTAAATTTGAATATGTTAGGCCGGCCCACATTGGGCCGGCTGAACATATTAAAACGGTCCCTAGTGGACCAGTTTTGGCCTACAAGAGGAGGGGCCAAGGGGGGTAGAATCAAGGGGGAGAGGGGGCGGCTAAACAGATGGGTCCCACACTTTAATTAAGCACTATATTGGAGGGAAAATTCAAATCAGGGGCTGTTTAGGGATTAAACTTTTGTCCTTTTGCCTTAATTAGTTTTGTCTTGGTATGGTTAGGGTTAACTTGAATTTGAGATACAGGATTTGTTCTTGTTGGCTCTAGGCTTGGCTAGAGATTTGAAGAGTTGTTTCTTCCTCTCGAATTGAAGAAACTTGTATCGTGTGTTGTTCTTCTTCATTTAGTGAAATCTACTATTTTCTCTCATATTTGTCCAGGTTTCTACTGTTTTTCCTTAACATTGCTGCTGTGTGGTGGTTGTTTTCTCCTGAAAACATCAGTTTTTCTGCTTGTGGTCGCTGATTTCCTATCAGAATATTCTGTACAAAAGCTGATTTTTTTTTTTTCCAATGCAGGTCTATTGCTAACCTACATTGCTTTGTATCTTATGGACGGCCATGGCCAACCTGCTCTGCTCTATCTTGTTCCTTGTACATTAGGTAATTTCACACCATTAAATTCCAGTTTTCTAATCTTTTTACACTCATAATTGCCTCTTCTCTTGAACTAAATATCATTAAATTGATTGATATCTTGAATGTTTCTCTGATCAGGACTTATTGTTATCTTGGGTTGGATAAGAGGAGAACTGAGTGATCTGTGGAACTATGGGAAAAGTCAGTCAAGAGATAGAATTGTCACAGATGTCTGATCTGAGAGAGAGAGAGAGAGAGAGAGAGAGAGAGAGAGAGAGAGAGAGATCTTATTATTCAAGGTTTGCAATTCTAGTTCATTCTTTCTCATCATTCCAGATTTATGATATTTCTGTGATGATGATTTGGGGTGCTGTGAAGGCAAAAACCTGATTAAACCATCTCCCTCATCATGTATACAAATTGAACTGATATTACGTAACAATTTTATACCTTTGTAAATGTAAAGTTAAACATATTATCATCTGTAATATTGTATTGAATCTAACATTAATGAACTATCCTGTTTCATTATGTTTTTGGTAATCAGTTGATTATCCTGTCATTTATTTGTTTTTGGGGGATTTACATATATACCCCTTTATTTCATGCTATTTACATATCTAACGCCTAAAATTTTAATATTTCATGTCTATCACCTATAGATCAAATATGAGTGCAAGGCAATATTGAAGTTTATAGGGTGTTAGAACTGAAATGTTAAAATTTTGGGTGTTATATATGTAAATATCATGATAAAAAGTGGTATATATGTAACTCTCTCTCTCTCTCTTTTTGTTTGTCCAGTAGCAATATCTACTATTTATTTTAGTCAAGCAAGGCTTGAGGCAAATTGAGCAACTTGCTATAAATTTGGTAGGTAAAACTTTGTGAGATCCTATAAAAAAAATGTATTTTAGAATATAATGATTTTAATATTTTGAAAGATTTGTATATGTTTCATTTAATTTATATATTTGTTTATGTAAAATTTGTGTTTAAATTATATTGAAATGCATCCATGAAATAATATAAAGTAAACACAAAAATATAATTGCATGATTGTGAGATATTTCATTTAATTTTAGGTTTTGTTTATGATAATTTTTTTATTGCTTTGTACAGTAATTTTTTACTACAAAAGTTTCTTGAAATTAGTGAAAAAATAGTAGTCAAAAGTTATCACAATCGAAGCCTTGAGTTCGTTTGAAACGGTTTTCTTATTACTTTTTAAAACAATTTTTTATTTAAAAATTTTGTGAGATCATTGAACAAAAGTTGGCTTAATTGAAATCTTAGGTTTTGATTGGGATAGCTTTCTTGCTTCCTAAAACAACGTTCTTGCACAAAAAATTTTAGTTGAAATTTTTGTATTAAAAAATTATTTTAGAATGTAGTAGGAAAAAGCTGTCTCAAATGAAATCTTATGTTTCGTTTGGGATGGCTTTTTTACTGCTTCTTAAAGTAGATTTTTAATACAAAAAATAAAGTTTTAAGAAGCAATAAAAAAGTTGTCTCAAACAAAATCATATTCTCAATAGATAATTTACTCTTTTGGATATGATAGAACTTTAATGCTTATAATCTCTCTCTCTCTCTCTCTCTCTATATATATATATATATATATATATATATATATATATATATATATATATATATATATATATATATATATATATATAGAATAGTTTAGGCATTAATAAGTAGTCCAAAAATTAGTTTACGCTACAATCATTTCTAATGGCTATGTTTAATTAGCATTACAACACCAACAAAATAAAAAAAATAATAGTATTTAAAAATCCTAATAATTCATTTCTATTTATAATTAGGCCATGTAATATGTGAAATTGTATATAAATAATCCAATAAATACGATGGAATAGGAATTAAGCCTAAATTTATCCCTTATAATGCGATTTATTCAATTCTACTATTTTTAATATATTAAATAAGCTCCAAAATTAATAATATTTTTTTTTGTTTAAACATAAATGAGTTAATAAAATGTCATAAAAATATAAAAAATCTATATAGTTTAAAAAAGAATAAAATATAAGCTAACTATACTTAATTAATATAATCTAAGTATGATTAATATGCAAATAATAACTACCACTTGAGATGTTAATTGGTCATTCTTCGTTCTCGTAGATCCATAACTCTTCATGATATCTATCTCATTCAGCCACTTTGAATGAGAAAACTATTTTGTGCGGACACCGGATGGTCCATAGACCAATCAAAACGCGTCATGTCACCCTGTAAACAGCAAACCCGACCACTGGTACCAAGCAAAAAAATGGCATGATGAGTTATGATTGATCTTCAGATATCGTCCGGTGCCCACACAGAATAATTCTTCCTTTGGATGAGAGGGGGCTTTCCAACTACCTAAATTGCTTGTATTCTCCAAGTTATCTAGTTCCCTCTAACTGTATTGGATTTCGGGTCTAATCGGGTCAAGAGAAGACCGATTGGCATACCTGCTCAAAACCTGCGGTTTTAAATACAGTTAGGGTTTCCATCTGCATGGAGGAAAAGCGGGTATAAGGCGAGGAGGCGGCTGAGGCGCGAGAGGGCGAGAGGCAATCTTCGCTTATCTGCCGCAATGGGTAAGCAAACTATCGGTCTTTCCCTTGAAAAGTTTTCAATCACTGAACAAGGATCTCCTTTCATGGTGTCTTCTTCTTTGTACTACCAGGTATCTCCAGAGATTCCTTGCACAAGAAACGCGCCACTGGAGGCAAGAAGAAGGCGTGGAGAAAGAAGAGGAAGTAAGCATTTTTATTAAAAACCTATTTGATCGCTTGATTTTGGAGGATTTCTAGATGTTTGTTTCAACAGAATTTAGTAGCATTTTTTTTTTCTTTAAGTTAAATCATATGAATTTACGCTTCTGTTTCTTATGGATCTCGCTCTAAAGTAATGTTTTTTTTTCATCTAAATCGATGAAAGGTACGAGCTGGGCCGGCAGCCGGCGAATACTAAGCTTTCTAGCAACAAGACGGTGAGGAGGGTTCGAGTACGCGGAGGAAATGTGAAGTGGAGGGCTCTTCGTTTAGATACAGGAAACTATTCTTGGGGAAGCGAGGCTGTGACCCGCAAGACTAGAATCCTTGATGTGGTCTATAATGCTTCGAATAATGAGCTCGTGAGGACGCAGACTCTTGTGAAGAGTGCTATAGTGCAGGTTGATGCTGCCCCTTTTAAGCAATGGTATCTTCAGCACTATGGTGTTGAGCTTGGTAGGAAGAAGGCCGCTTCTGCATCTAAGAAGGATACTTCTGAGGTATCCTCTTTTTCGCACTGCTTTTATTGCTATGTTGTTTTCATAACGCTGCTATACTTTCCCTAATTTTTTCTTCTTTCATAAATGATATAAACCCTAGAAATCTGCATTTGAGTTGAAACCACTTAAACATTTCTGTGGTTTACCATCAAAAATTCATGCCGAGCAAAATCGTATCACACGCTCAAATTTAATTGGTGATTGGTGATGATATTGCTTCACTTTAAATGTGGATTTCTTAGGCAAGTGCAGCAATGCTTCTTTTCATTTGGTTTTGTTCTTAAATTTTCTTTCAGATTTGTGTGCCAAATTAATAAAAGTATTATTTGAAGGTAAAATGATTTAGATAGTTCCATCAATTCGGGTCGGCTAGCTTTCTTTATGTTAAATTTAAACTTTTTTGTTGAAATTTCAAGATTATTTTGGTGGCATAAGAAATATTTGCATAGGTTGAAATCCCAAGGTTTTATCTTTTGTATGTGAATATCAATTGCTGATTATAAAATAGTGGGGTTGAGTTTATTGTCTCGAAAAAAAGAGCCTATACATTCTTATGTTCCACAGGTGGAAAAGTTTCATTGATTAGATTAACTAAAATCTGCCTGAATCAGCCTGCCTCACAGAGCTGGAGGCTTGAATTTCATGTTTAATTTTTTAGAATGGAGGGGTTTCCTGGTCAAATTGTGCTTTATACATGAAGAAAATGGTCTGTTTTAAAGAAAATCTGGGGTTTGTGTTGTTTTTTAGTGATTAAATTGTATTAATCTGTGCATCTTTAGGTTGGTAGTAAGTTGGATCATATAATTTGATTTCATGTTGCTTCTACCATTTTGTATATTAAAACTAAATGTCAGATGAACAATGCTTTGTATTTTGAAAACAATCTTTCTGTTCTTTTGCTGGCTTTGTGAAATCAAGTAAACACGCAAATGTTGATTTGGGGGTCCTTTCAACTATTTCTATGAAGCAATCTTTATTCATATTTTTTATTTCTTCAACATTCGATGCTATAACATGTAAATGTTGAAATTCAAAAAGAAAATTTTAAAACTCAGCTCATGTTTGACACAATTCAATAACAGCCCTATTTTTACTCTTGGCAATTTGGGTTTGGTCATCTGTGATTTGGATTCTATTCAACAAGTCTAGCTATTGTTGAATATAATATCTGAACCTTTTAACTGTTTGCATTTTGGACTCTATTCAACCAGTCTAGCTAATGGCTGGGATATAGTCATATTTTTTTCTAAGAATAATTCATATTCATTCAAATAGATGCACAAGGAAAAGAAGTTCAAACTTTACATATCGTGTAGCATGGATAAAATTCATAAATGACGAAATTCAAACTTTAAATGAATTTAACTTGTATGAATGGGCTTGTTCACAAATCAAGCTTTATAAATTAACAAATGATGAAAATTGAACTTTATAATGAATTAAACCTTATAAATGACTAAGTTAAATTCAAAATAAAAGACAAAATGCAAAGACAATTCAATTTGTTTAAATAAGGTGATTCAATTACACATATTCAGTAATATCATTTAAATTTTATATGAGCTTCAGTAGATTGCTTAGTTTTAATTTTACATTGGATTTTAACTCAATTATAGATCAAGCTTTATATCATGTATTGTAACAGGCCTTAATCGAGCTTCTCAATGAGTTTGTTCATTAGCTTTAAACAACATTGTTCATGATCATAAATCAATGGAGGAACGGGTTGTTCAATCTTGTTCATTTAGCAATTAAATATTTATAAAAATATTTAAGCTTGTTTGATTAGTTAATCAAACGAACTTGAACAAGATTTTCTCGAGCAGAGCCATAAGTAGCTTATCGAAAATACTTGGTTCATTTGCAGCCCTAATTACAATGTTGCCTAAGCATGACATTTATAAGGATGGCTTTCTTACTTTCTTAGCCGTCCCAATTGAAGCCTCATATCTTCTTTATTGTGTGATATTTTTGTTAAACATCTCAGCTGAAGACTTTTATTACATGCTATTAGACTATGGCTTGTTGTGATGATTGACTCATGATTAAATTTACAAGGCGCATTTTTTTCATTTTAACATAAAAACATTCCACAACTTAACAACATATTAGGTCCAAATTTGAATATCACTAAACCTTTTACATAAAACTTCATGTGATGATAACTCTTCATATTGTTCTCTCACCTTTGCCTAATCGTTAATTTGCCATAGGCTCAAGAGGGTGAAGCCACCGCTCCAGAAGAGGCAAAAAAGAGCGGCCATGTCGAAAGGAAGCTGGAGAAGCGGCAACAAGGCCGCACTCTCGACTCACACATGGAGGAGCAGTTCGGCGGCGGACGTCTACTTGCCAGCATCTCGTCGCGCCCCGGCCAATGTGGCCGAGCCGACGGGTAAGTAACATACAGCAAAACAAATATTGTGTTTCATAATAGGGAAATTTACATACATACCACTTTATACCATCATATTTACATATTTAATATTCAAAATTTTAATATTACATACATATCCTCCTATATTATTTTAATATCAAATATACCACTCATTATTTCATTTCTACTACTGATATTTGATATGAAAATAAAATATAGGTGGTATGTCTGTAATATTAAAGGGCCAAATTTTCGGAAGCAGCTTCGTTGAGACAAATTTTAGGAGAAGCAGCGTGCTTGCTAAAGAATTTGTAAAGCAGCCAATACGCCATTGTATTAAGCGCATGCACAGAATACGTGTACAGTAACGGCGCATTCAAAGAATGCGCCGAAACGTTGCGCGCATTCTTTGAATGCGCCGACCTCTTTAGCGCATTCTTCGGATTGCGCTGAATGTTCAGGCGTATTCTTTGAATTCACTTCTGTTCCCTGTTTAAAACGGTTTTCCATGTTTTCACGTCTGATTATGTCAATATGATTGGGTAATGTTTTCAGTGAAGAGCTCTATCAATAAAAATTTCAGTGTAACATGTAAAGAAAAGTAAAAATCGTATATGATTGAATAAAAAGTAAAAATCGTATATGTAAAAAAATTGTAGTAATATATTAATATGTATTTATATCCTAAATGAAATATTAATTTTATAATATATTAAAATGTTTAAAGTTAAATTAGGTTTAAATTATTTCCGATTTATTTACCGGAGTCATAATAAAGATGGAATGAGAGAGAGTTTAGTTTTTATTATAATTTAAAAGAAATTAACACTTCTTGAAATACTTTAATGTGTTTTGTTTAAATGCGAAAGACCGGTTAGCGCATTTTACTGATTGCGTTGTTTCTTTCGGCTTATTCCTGCTGTAATTTAAAATTTTGTTAAATTGATTTAGATGTATTTTTGTTATCATTGTTTTATGTAATGATAATTACAAATAATTATGAATGATAGATGAAGTGGTTTGTAAAAAATACTAGAAGCCAAAAAAAAGAAAATTGGAATATAAATAGTGCGAGAAGTATTTAACAGTAGTTCATGTTAATACATAACATAATGATCGAAAGCAACATAAAAAAAATAGTATTACATCAGGCTTAGTACTATGCGCATACGTGCTTGCAGCTGGGTTAAAGTTGGACAGCATAAGAATTTTTCTGTGAACTGCTTTTGGATGTTTTGCCAATCTTGGCTATTTAAGAACTCCTTAATTTTTTTACCATCTTTAATATTTAGCTCTTGATATTTCTCGGATAGAAATGCATCTTGATTTGTATCCCAACTTTTATATAGGATGCAATGTTGCACATCAGCTATCGGATTGTCAACATTGACCACGACAGAACCGTCTTTTGCTCGGGTGATTTCACCAATTCTACTTCTAAGAATACTTATAGGTGCAAAATGACTATTATGATCCCTAAATCTTTGTCGTATAAATTTCCAACCCATATCAGTAATTGTATCTCCAACCACATACAATGGATAACGACATTTGATAACTTCATGATATACGTCCCATAAATTATCGTCCTCGTACCAAGACCATTCATGTAAACAACATCGAAAAATTTCATTCGCTCTTGTTTTCTCCTCCAAGAATTCATCCATGGGATATGACATAGACTTTGTCAATCGAATTGTACCATCATAGATCAACTTCTTTCTTGGAATAATATGTAGGAAATCCCTTGACGGTGAGCGCTTGATAGAGGAGATCCTTGATGATGATGACATGATTAGCTGAATATTTAGAAAATGCAATTTGAATATTTATTAGAAATTTAGTATGAAAAATTTTTTGTTAAAGAATGATTTGAAGAGCAAGAAGAAGTACATGAGTCTAATAAATAAAACAAAATATGAGGTGAGTATTAACAATAATCATAGATATTAAGCATTAACATAACAAGAAGAAGTAGATATTTCTAGAATGTTATAACACCATCAAGTACATTAATGAGCCAAGGTAATAGGAGTGGTGCTGAACATATTATTTTTTTTTTAACGCACTACTTCATATTATTTAGTAGATATCGTAGACGAGTTTGCAGCTGTGTTTGTGTCGGACAACAGTTGAAGTCGATCTGAAATTGTTGTTGTATTCCCTGCCAATCTTCTCCATTAAGAAATTCCTTTGGTTCAGCATGCTTAGACGTCTGCGTTAACTGTTTATAAGAATCTAATATGTGCTTATCATGGCTAGGGATCCAGTTAGAGTATAAAATACGGTTGTCTATATCCATCATAGACATTCCCAAACCGGGTTCAATGTCACCATTTTTAGTACGATAAAGTTCTAGAATTCGACCTTTTAGGAAATCAATTCCGACTAGGTGGTGCTTAAAAATTGGAAATCCTTCTTGTATACATTTCCAGCCCAACTCTCGACGTGTATGGTTGCCTCTGTACTCCTTCTCCTTCATCGTATCTTCATGTAAGTGCCATAATAAGAAATCTTCATCTTCATCCCAAGTATGGATAATACACCTGAATAGCTCATTTGATGCTACCCTAGCTTCGAGGTCCTCATCGACAGCATAAGATAAGCTTCCACGCACCCGTATGGTACCCTCTCTAATCCATTGTTTGATTTCAGAACTGCTGCTAGCATCTAAGTTGTTGGAGTTCATCGTCGAATAATGAACCTGACATAAAGTATTTGCAGAAGAACTTGAGTAGTATAGAATTTTTCTTTATTATTGATCACAAAGTAATGCATAATTAAATTAAGTCGTTAGCGGAAAATTTCTTGTAACTACTATATACGATTAGTCGGACAATTTAATAAGGAGAATTCATAATATGAATTAAATTTTTATAACATATAGTTCAATCCCAAACATCAATACTAGAATACATTTCAAATCTCGTTCTAACGATGCCTAGGTAATGCCCCACTCCCTGGAGTAAATCTATTTGGTGCCCTTCGTCTTCTCCTCTGTAATTGTGGCTCCTCTGATACCTCTGTCTCCTCCTGCTCAACCTCGGTGCGTTGCTGTGAAAGTTGTGTGCCTGGTTGAGCTTGAATACCTCCCGTTAACATCAAGTCCTGCTGTGTTGGGGACGAAGGTATTCCTACTGATGACATCCACTGTGGAATGGCCATTGGAAAAAGAGATTGTCCACTAGGTTGGTGGTATTGTGGATCATAAAAGATTTGACCTGTTTGACTAGACTGACCAACGTGTGGGCTCCAATGTGGGGTCGAAGAACCTGCTCCAGTGTAATCATATGGCATGGATGGTATATGCATGGAATGACGATGCGGGTCTGGCACAACAGGTCGACGGTGCCTGCTTCCCATCGATCGTGACGGAGCATCAGAAACAGATCGTCTTGTATGTTGCTGCCCATGAGAGGTCTCTGGCCGATCTTTCCTTTGTTGCTCTGCCTCCGTGGTTGTATCAAAGGTAGTGTAATCGATATAAACCGATTGTTGAACTCTGGCAGACAGTTCGGCAACCTGATCAACGGCCATCTGCAGTGAACTAGCATTTTGTCCCCCACCCCCGGCTAGTGGCTCAAGTATCGCTGATGATCGTATATAGTAATCCGCCTAAAGAGTAAATTTGTATGCATTATTTCAAATTATTTATATTATGTGAAATAATAAATATATGATAGAAAAAAATAAGTACGTACCACCAATCTCTCGCCAGGTGATCGAGGAAAGAAGGTATCCGGAGGCTCAATTTGAGGTTGCAACAAGTAGATAGATGCCCAAGATCTATACCACCGTAGATAGGCTCCTACTTCTCGGTTGCTTGTCCCTACTGCTGGGGTGATAGGAACCACGTAAGCCCTTCTCTCCTCCCATATCTGGAGGTAGTCACGGTATTGTATTGTCCAATCTTGATCAGCGCGACCCCGGCCGTCGATGCGCCTGAATGATGGATCCATAGGCTCAATATCAATGGTTGGCATACCGGAAAATTGTCTAACAACCCGGTCAGGTAGGTGCCACTCTGCACGTTTCCAACTGATAATAGGTACTCGTGCCCTCCAAATCTCTTCTCCATCATGATAATGTAATGGAAGGCTAGCTAGAACCGCTTGGGTATATGGCGTCATGATAACCTAGGGATATGTTACATGTCATATTGTCAAATATTTGATAAAATTTAAATTAAATTAATGACATCATTAAAATTTTATTATACCTGACTCATACGCAACCCATCAAAGTCATCTCTATACGTCATTGTATTGCCTACAGGGAGCTCACGTATCCTGTCTTCTGCCCACCTATAAATTTGTACAAACCATTGTTATTGAAATCAAAAGAAAGCTTTTGCTAAATAAAGCGTTCTAACCTGCAACCCAGTGGCCGTCCTGCTAAGTCAATAATCTGAGGCACTCGCAGTGTTGGTCGACCAATGTACAATCTTTCCCATGACCAAACTTGTAGGAGTGCCACACATCCCGCTATATATGTCCTCGTTGGCCTAGTCGCGTAGCAGAGCTCCCTATATAGATGTGCAAGAACAGCACCTCCCAAAGACATCCTACTGAAGCTGTCAACATCCGCAAGTAGAGGTAACCATTGTAGGGACACATGACTCCGTGATGTATCTGGTATTAGAAAGCAACCAATCATGAAAAGGATGTATGCACGAACGTGTCGTAGGAAAATATCTGGTGCCAGATCATCATAAGATTCTCTGTAAAATGTCCAGCGGAGCCAACGTAGTGGGAGCATCGAATCAATTTGTGAAGAACCCATCCTGAAGGTCGCCACGTCTTCCTCATCGTTAGGGTCATGGTAGACTGTCTCCCGCCCGGGATGCGTACCAAGTAACTCATCACAGCAAATTGGCCACGTGGGCCAAATACGTCCTTCCCCAACAACATTTGGGCCCACCACTGCAGGTCCATCAATCCTAAGCCCCAGTAAAATTTGTACATCCTGCAATGTGATAGTCATCTCCCCAATTGTAAAATGAAAGGTGTTTGTTAGTGGGCACCATCTCTCCACCAATGCCTGAATTAGGTTGTGATCCAACCTAACAAACTGTAAATGTCTAAGATTTTGAAATCCCAGATTAGTCAATACGTAAATCATCCGTGGGCATTCGATTGGCCATTCCCTAGCCATTCGCATATGAGATGACGCTACCAAAGGAGATGCCTGAAAAATTGAAATAAATTGAAATTAAATTGATATTTATGAATGACATAACTAATAAATTTTGTAACTTCGTTTAGTTAACTTACATGATCAGGATCGTGGGCCCTGTGAGACTCTCCCAGTGACGCAATACTAAGGTCTCTTGGGACATTTTCATCGGTTGTCCGCTGAGACGTACGTCGGCTAGAACGCGCACGTCTGGATCTATCGGCCATACCTAGCAAATAATAAAATTACAGATTTTCAGTATTTTATTGGCGGTAAATAAAAAAATGGAAAAATGTGTAGTAAGTAAAGATAACCTAGATGAAGAAGGATTATGCGGACAAGTTGATCTATTGTGGCCTGTTCTTTTGCAAAATCCACAAGCTTTATTTGAACTACTCGGCCGCTCATCCATCGTGTTTCGAAACCTACTCAATCGTGGTCTACCAGCACGACGTCTAAAAGTTGGAGCTAGTAGAGGAAGTAATCCGTGCTCTTCATTATAGGGCGGCCATACGTCTTTCGGGGGGAAGACATGAAATAAACTGGCATACGTAGCAACGTAGTTCCCAATCATAAAAAATGGCGATATAAATGCATTGTGATCCCACCTCCTAGCTCCAGCTACTGCAACGACATGTACGCAAGGGACATGATAAAGTTGTGGTTTCAGACAAGTGCATGTACAGGTGGCTGAATTTATTATCTCGACCTTGTTCGCTCGGGAGGATGTATCAATGACTTCAAATTCATTTCTGTTAATCATCACAGGTTCAGGGCAACGTCGAGCATCACGTTCGGCTCTTTGTATCACAGTCATTGTTCGTGGAACGAAGTGTGATTGGCCTTCCTCAACCCACTTTCCAGATTCAGCTGATCGCTTAATGAATAGTGCCACAAGGTTATAGTAAATGGACATAATTAACCCTTGAATTGGAAGACCACGGGCTCGTTTAAGGACACCGTTAAAACATTCAGAAGCATTGGTGGTCATAATACCATATCGATGTCCTTCATCAAAAAGTAGTGACCATTTGGAAACGTCACGTTGTACTAACCAATCGAATGCCTCTACCTTTATCATTTTAATTTCATCCATCATTCGATTAAAATATGAGTAATCATCTGTATTTCCGGCAAAATACATTTTATTACTTAATCCCTCACTATCCGGAGTACCTAAACGACGAACCATCTTCTTAAAATTTTCACGCAGGTGTCGAAGGCAGTGCCTGTGAACTGCATTTGGAAATACTTCCCTGCATCCACGTACCATGCCGGGGTGCTTATCAGAAATAATGCATAACTTATCCCGAGCAGCTACAGTTGGTACTAATTCTCGTAGGTTTTGTAGGAACCAAATCCATGATTCATTGCTCTCCGATTCCACCACTGCAAAAGCGAGTGAAAATAATCCACCGTTCCCGTCAATTCCTACCGCAGCCAATAGGGTACCTCGATACTTCCCAAGTAAGAAAGTCCCATCCATGCTCAAGACAGGCCGGCAGTGTTCCCAACCACATATACTTGCACCAAAAGCCCAAAAAAGACTTTTAAAGCGTGAGGTAGGCACGACTTTAATACTGTATACAGATCCTGGTTGTGATAATCGTAAGGCCTCCATAAAACAAAAAAGAGAACGATATGATTGTTCGTAGCTACCAAAGGTGGCTTCAATAGCTTTTCTACGTGCGTCCCATGCCTTCATATATGAAATCTTGATGTCAAACTTGGACTCCATTCTCGCAATGATCTCCTTCGGCTTCATGTCTAGTTGTTGTCTAATTATAGGAATGATAAGTCTGCATATAAACTTCGCTGTGCAGTTATGATGTCCGCTTGCCAAAATAGGTTGGGTGCAGGTATGTGGCGGACCACATGTAGAAATTTTCCATAACCCACCTAAACGTTTACTTCGTGATGCATGTAAGCGCCAAAGACAGGGACGATCAACATTGTCATGTTGGGCACACATGATACTTAAACGACTTTTATTTGACGTTGAATTCAAAAATTGAACATTATGAATAATGGACCAACCGTTAACTGCGGCTTGTAAATCTACCTTAGTTTGAAAAATCTGCCCTTCATATAAATCAACTGCAGAAGTTGCTTCTGCCGGGCTAATAATGTTCACACATGGAGCATCAAAATTTTCATCAGCATCCCACTGTTGTGTAGTCCTAACAGTTTCGACAAATTCGTTATTCATGTTCATCCCATCTAACCCACCTAAATTTTGGGTGGCGTGATCTTCAATGTACCCTTGGCCATTAGGTTCTACGTTGTTAAACTCTTCCATAGGAGTCTGGGAGTATAATCTTGGGCTATCATCATCTGATGAATTACTACTACTGCTATTCATCGTTTCATACCCTTCAACTTCATCGCTATCACCATCAACATGGTCACCCGTGAACGGCTCGTGTTGTGAATTACCGGGTATTGAAACTACTGAGGGTAGGATGTCTTGTGATTGTTCGTAGTTAGTTCTTTCCCAAGAGGGATGTTCAAGAACACTACGTCTAGGTTCAGTTCTTTCAAGCTGTTGCGTTGTATGAGTTGGCATAAAGGCCTCAGAGGTTGGTGTGGGCCTAATACACAAAAGCTAAATGAGGACAATAGAGAAGTTCGTTCAAATAATTAAGAAAACTAATTTTTGATACTCACATGAAAGCTCCTGGTGATGGGCCATCAGGTCTGCCGCGACTAATTTGCTCAACATCAACATAAACAACGACAGTATGTGTTCTGGCCTCCTTCAATATGTACTCACATACCTCATCATCGAAGACATTGGTCGCAGTAAATCCACCATTATCTCGGATACGACATGTCAGGGTAATAGTGTTTGTTGTTGGATTTATCCTTAGAGCACGCATAATCCTTAACTTTAACATTTCAAGAGTAATTAGTCCTTCGATGAGGAGCGGTCTATTTCGTCCCCCAATATAAGCTGGTGTGAACTCGCCCGAAATGCGTAACTCACCATCGAAATATAGCAACAACCGAGACATACTAAGAAGATAAAAAAAACTTATGTAAAAAATTTGCTAATGATATAACGTTCAAATTTACTTAAACTTTGCCCTACTTAAATATCAATTAATTTTAAAGGTCCTTGGATCATCATCCTAATTTTTAATCTTTGTATTACAAATCCTTCTATCCTAAATAAATAATAGCCTTGCTATCTTGCATATCAAAAAGACTTGAATTCATAGTTTGTGAACATTTTAGAATATATCATCTTTGATGAAATCCCATTAGAAGAATGTGTGATTTCTAAACATTTTAGAATAGATCATCTTCGTGAGGGCATTTATTGTCTTAGGGGTATTTTTTTGTTACACTAGGGTTGTGTCTTTGTCACATCCCATTCATATTGCTAATATAGTCACTAGAAATTTTTTGTATAAGATGATGTTGTTTTAGATGCTAGGACTAATATAGTGGTTTTGGGGTTAATATAATATTTTCTTATTTTTTTTCTTATGCGGCATCAAATTTTAATATATATTTAATTTAAATTTATATTTAATGCATAATTTGGTTATAAATTTAAAATAATAATGAGTATTCTTTAATATAACTTATATTACTGTAAAGGTATATTATATTATTCATTAAGAGTTATTATAATTATAATATCTTTAATAAGAGTGATTTTTATGCTGCTTTATAATAAAATAATATGATTTAAAGAGAAGTTTTCTGAATTTTTATTCAATGGAGATGAATCATTTTATAATGTAATAATCGCCTAAGATTTTTTTATTAAATATAAATTAAAAAAATTTTATCTATTTTAAGTACTTTTAGAATTAGATTATATATGATATATATAGTTATTTATGATTTTATTAAGAGTTATAAATCATAATAACTATTTATACTAGCTTACTATACTAGCTTACTAATTATAGTTATTTATGATTCTATTAAGAGTTATAAATTTTTATACCCGAATAGCTTACTAATTATACTAAAATTATAATCTATGTTTAATTTTATGTATGTGTGTGTAAATATTCCGTGTAGAATCTAATTATAGTGAAAGTTAATGAATGGCTATGATTATATTTTTAAATTGATAGGCTATGATCATAATTTAGTAATCATATGCTACTTTAAATAATAGGTCATTAATAGTTTACAAATATTTAGGCTTCGTATGGGAAAAAAATGTTAACTATCTATTTTTTCAAATTTTGGTCATCCCTTTTATTTCTTCTAAAACTATATTATCATTTGATTATATTATAAATAATTAATACATCAATATTACCATTATAAAAGCGCTTGAGTTTCTTATCATATTAAATTCTAGCATTTCATCTTAAGTACTCAAATTGAATTATGACCATTTATTTATGATATTTTTATTTTTAATTAGAAATTTAAAAAATAATAAACATATAACTAATTACTTTGCATTTAAACAAATAAATGAATTAATTGTTTAAATTCCCTAATGCCTCTTAATCTTCGTAATATTTATTACGTTCTCATTTGTAGTCCTCTATTTATATCCTACACTTTATATTCCTCTATTTATTATCTTTTTATAATTATATAATATTTTAAAAATAATTGCTTTATAATTACATTTCATTTAAACAAATAAATAAATAAATCATTATGAATTATGACTTCTGATTTATTATATTTTATAATTTATTAGTAATTTTAAAAATAATCAATATGCAATCACTTCTCATTTAAGTAAATAAACGAATAAATATTTTAAATTCACTAAAGTCTCTTATTTTTCATTCATATTTATTAAATATCCATTTGTTCTCCTCTATTCATATCCTAACCTTCATATTTTTTTTTTATTATTGTCTTAATTTTCATTTAATTATCCAAATAAAATCAGGACATTTAATTTATTATAGTTTATTTCAGAGACTCTTAAAAATCATCAAACAATTCTAAATAAAAAACCTCATAACTAAGAGCTTTTCTTCTAAATGTGAACTAATTATTTTTATAATATTTATTTTAAATATTAAACAAATTAATATTCTTTATTAAATTTTAAATTAAAAAAAAATATTCATGCGTATTTTGTGCACTTTTAAATAATATTAGTAAAAAATATTATTTTTGATATACTTAATAATTATTTATTTAAATAATATAAATATAACTCAAATAATTATAAAATTTTTTATTAACGTGCAATAACAAACCTGTTCAAAAAAATTTTTTTTCTTACAATAACCATATTTCAATACACATGAAGCTATCCTTAGGATAGGGCTGAAGTATTTAATGCACTAAATATGCTTAGAATTTTTTTTTTGTTACCCCAACTCTTAAGCTTGTTTGCCCTGCTGCTCAATGAAGACCCAAACCAACCCCATTCACTTCAGCCATGCAAATTTTAACTGCTATTTAGAAGTAGAAAAGCATGTCTCTAATGGCATAATTAATTATATCAGCTGTATCTACAAGTGAACATATCTGAAATTCCAATGGAAGCACTCAACATTGGCATTTAGCACTCAAGCATTACAAAAAAATACTTGAGAGTACAGTCACATATTTCTTAACGCAGAAAGACAACATCAACATAAATTTAAAGTAGAAGATTCCATTGGCAACCAAAAGACACTATTAAAGCATGTAATCAGTTCAAGTGGAAAGCATCCAAAATATAAATGTAAAATACTCCACAATATCTTGCACTTCAAGGGATGATCTGCTAAGATTGTTGGGACTTTTTTACAACAAATTTTTTTTCCTTTTTAACAAGAAATGTTTTGGTCTTATATGAACTCGCAAAACACCCTAAAAGATCACAAAGAATAATCAAATAATACAGAAAGAAAGCATGATGCAAACTTATTTTAACGGGATCTAAATTTCCAAATACCCAAAACTTCTTATCATGCAGGATATAAACTCTAATATGCAAACCATTCAAAAAAAAAAATTTGTATAACTAAACAGCAAAAAAAATTTCAAACCTTCTATAAACTCTAATATGCAAACCATTCAAAAAAAAAAATTTGTATAACTAAACAGCAAAAAAATTTTCAAACCTTCTATAAACTCTAATATGCAAACCATTCAAAAAAAAAATTTGTATAACTAAACAGCAAAAAAATTTCTAACCTTCAATTGCTCTGTGAATAAAAACTGAAACGCTTCTTCGGTGCCTTCTCCCAGCCTGCTATCCTCAGTTTTTATAAGCAAAACAAATCACCTACTCAACCCCCGCAATCAATCCCAGCACTGAATGCCATCATACCAACTGCCAACCACCCCACGACACTGAATTCGCGCTTAATTTCCGGATCTGGTCGGGGAAGAGACAAAAATACATAAGAATGCGCCAGCCTTATAGGCGCATTCTTTGAATTACGCCAAACATTTCGGCGCATTCTAAAGAATGCGCCAATCATATACGCGCATTCTAAAGAATGCGCCGAACAGTAACGCGCATTCTTTAGAATGCGCGTTACATATAAGCGTATACTTAAATGCGCCATCTTCTATAGCGTAGTGGCTGCTTCTCAAATAAATTTGAAATTACGCTGCTTTTCCTAATATCTGCATCAAACACGCTGCTTCCGAAAATTTGGCCAATATTAAAGTTTTAAGCGGTAAATATGTAAATAGAATAGTATATAGTGGTATGTATGTAAATCTCCGTGATAATATCATGAAATTATCATATTCTGCTTCCTTCTTGCAACAGTTACATACTTGAAGGCAAGGAACTGGAGTTCTACTTGAAGAAAATCCAGAGGAAGAAAGGCAAGGGTGCTGCTGGTGCTGGTGCTGGTGCTGCTTAGTGAGTTGGCTAACCTTTTCTTAGGCTACTTTGTGCTTCCTGCAGCATCTGAAATATTATTTTTTCACAGAATTCGTTTGGGACAGCTTTTGAACTGTTTTTTAAATCGTCTTTTTATTACAAAAGTTTCAAATTCAAAAAATTTTTATACTAAGAAGCTATTTTTAAAAGCAAGAAGAAAGCTGTCCCAAACGAAGCTTTAATCTGTCAACTTTTTGTTTATTTATTCCCTAAGCTGTTTTATTTTTTAACTTTTTGTAGAACAGAAAAAACGAACCAAGTTTACTTTGTTGATTTCTTTATGAGGTTGGTTTTGTTATTTTATTAATTAACCTGTGCCTTTTTGTAATGTTGCATATTTGCTTTGTTCATTGGTTATTACAGCAGATGAGGCTTCAAATATAAATATGTATTTGTTGTTGCTAATGATTTTGTAATAAATTTTTATGAAATATTTTGATTATAATTTAATTATGATATATCTTTTAATTTGTTTTTTAATTTATAATTATTATGATAAAAATTTTAATTTCTCGCTTGCGAGTATGCTCTAAGGCTTCGCTTGGGATGACTTTTTTTACTGTTTATTAAAGAATTTTTTAGTATAAAAATTAAATTTTTTATACTAAAAAACAGCTTTAAGAAGCCGTCCCAAATCAAGCCTAAATCATTTGCAAGGAGATGACCCAAATTTTATGCTCTCGACTCTGAGCTCCACCTTTTTTGGACCCATTAATATATTATTACGAGCACTTGTGCGATTTTTTAGGCTGAATCATCAATGCCTTTGCCTTGCCTCTGAGCTCTCAGCAACAAAGAAGTGAGGAAATTACACATGTACGCATAGCTACGACAAGTTCATGCAGTACACATTATGGGGGTTTTAATATTAAACACTTTACTTTTTCTTCTAAGATTTTCATAGTGTGACAGACTATGAGAGTTTAGAGTGATATTGAGGTTGTGAGAGTTTAATCTATCATTTTTGTCTTCACGCTTGAGTGATTTGATACATAAAACCCTTGACCTTTGATTTTGTCCTCTGCCTTTGGGCAAATTATTGTGTTTGGTGTCCGTATTTGTCCAGAATACGGATATCAATCCAGACGCATCACGTCAGCAAACTACACCGACCCTGATGTATTTGGGTGATGTGACACATATGGATTGGTTGTCCGGATGTCATGTGATCGGACGCAATAATTCACCCGGCTTTTTTAAGGGGGCCCTATGGCGGACCCTTAATGAATTCCATCTTGTGCATGGATTGGGATTGGCAACTAACCCTGTGTAAAAATCTCAATCAAACTTCATAGTGCTATGAAAATTTCATTACAACTTCTATGATAAATTATTCTACTAATTGCATGTAAATACCTTAATATTTTGTTATTTATATAATTTTATTTTGAAATCAAAATTATATGATTTCATTTAATTTTAAAATTATAACCAAATATTCCATATCAAATTTTAAAATAAAATTTTCACATGTATCATAGAAAGTTCATAAACATTTGGACTTTCATCTCTATATCATCAATGTGTTAATAAAAATAAAAATAGCATAATTATTTGCAGCAGTTCAAACTCTTAATCATCAAAATATTGTCTGTCTTTGTCTAATGATGTAACTTCCCAATATGCCACCCGCTTAACTTTTGACTTTATAATGAAAGTCCAACTATTGCACCAAAATGCATCTTAATGCTTAATAGTTTAATTTTATTTTCATAGAAAGTTGTTAATCATTGATATGTGCATCTTCGATATATCTAAAAAGCCTTGCTCTAGCTAGGGAAAGTCAAATATGCCATAGCTCAACTCATAAGACATCAATCAACATCAAGCCTTTATCCCACTACATGGGGTCGGCTACATGAATCTTTTTTCTCCATTGTGTCCTATTAAAGATCAAATTCTCGTTTAAATCTAATAAAGAAATGTCATTCCTAATATTTTCTAACCAAGTCGTTTAGGTCTTCCTCTACTTTTCTTAGCATAAGTTAAATCTAATACCTCTACTCTCCTAACCGTGTCATTGGAAGGCCGCCGTTTTATGTGACCAAACCATCTAAGGCGACTTTCTCTAATCTTATCTTCTATTGGAGCTGCTCCAACCTTTTCACGTATATGCTCATTTCGTATCAACTCATAAGACATCAAGAAGCAAAAATTAAATAAGAATAAGAATGTTTTTTTCATTGGAATCATTAAGACTCTCATGATTTACTAATCTCAAATCCTGTGGTAGGGTGTAAACGAGTCGGGTTGAGCTCGAATAACTCCTTGATTAAGCTTGAGCTTGATTAGCATTGTATGTGAGAAGTAATACTAAGCAAAAGACCTACATAAGAGCCAATGCCCACATGAAGATTGTTAGCCTATGCATAACTAGTTTGCCTCCTCAATCTTAATAAAATTTAAAACAATTGCTTCTATTAATAAATATTACAAGTTTGAACAAATTTAATTACAATTAGATTTGGCATAGATATCTCCATTATCATAAAATTATTATATAATATTTATTTTTTGCATCCTCTCATATATTATGTCATTTTTGGGCTTATGTAGGACTAAATCAAAATGCACACATATGATATAGACTACATTAAAAATTTATAAATATACTAATCATTACAATAAAAGTTTTTTTTTAATGAATAATATTATAGTTATCTATAACATAGAAATCATCACCTCATAAATTTAAAGCAAATCCTTTTATCCACTTATTTAAATTATATTTTCTCCACACTATTAAGTAATAAAAACAATCCTATCAAAACTTTTAGTATCTCTTAATATCTTTTTTCTCAATGGTTTTCCACTTTTAATGGAATCAAAATTTAATTTAAGTGGTAAATAAAAAAAATTAATTTTGAGCGAGGGGTCATTTGGTTTGTTGAAAAAGAGACGCAAACCAAAAGGAATATAATGTATTTAAAATATTTTTACGTTATTCAGTAAGTACTTTTTTTGCTTGAAGTAAAATGAATGAACTGTAAAGCCAAATAATAGTTATGGTGGCGAGCAGTGGGTGGCGATAGTGGCGACGAACGATAACAAGTGGTAGCGGGTGGCAGAGGCTGACGGCCGAAATGTTAGACAGCTATAGAAAATTTGCACTGTATTTAAAACCTAGCCAAATTTAACGATTTTCAAACAAAAAAATTGAACTAGAAAATGAATTCTAATTAATATATTAAAAATTGAACTGTATTCTACTTTTCATTGAGCCTTAATCAAAGCTTCTTTACGAGCTTGTTTGTGAGTCTTAAATGATATTATTCGTCATCATCAATGAGTCAAATAGCAAGACGTTCAAGCTTGTTCATTTAAGAATCGAGTATTAAAAAAAAAAATTCAAACTTGTTAAATTAGTTAATTAAATAAACTAAACGAGCTCTTATCGAACGCGTGGTTCATTTGCAGGTCTACCGTTCATAGAGGTAAGAAATTAGGGCTATGCTTATTCAATCTCAAGTAAAATTTATCATAATTTAAAATAAACTTAAAACTATTCCTTAAAAATATATATAATAATTATATGAAAATATGTAACTATAATAAATAAAATAATTATTAAAATAATTATTTAATTTTCACAAAAATAATATTTTTAATCTATCGAATACATATGTAGAATTATCGCAAAAAATGCATACATATTTGACATATATATATATATATATATATATATATATATATATATATATATATATATATATATATATATATATATATATATATATATATATATATATATATATATATTTCATTTTTTAATTATTCTTTAGATTAACATGAAAATTTAACCCTTGATGGAGAAAAAGAACTCTTTGTTTTTTAATCATCCAAAGAAAAAGTCATTTGTTTCTTTAAGTGTCCAACAAATGGAGTAAATCATAAAAATCCAAAGTTTTTCTATCTTAGGGCATATATGTCAACCAAACTAAGGCTTCGTTTGGGACGGCTTTATTAATGCTTCTTAAAGCAACTTTTTAGTACAAGAAACTGCTTTAAGAATCAGAAAAAAAAGTCATCCCAAACGAAGCCTAAAGCTTCATATGGGATAACTTTTATTAATTTCTAAAACATTTTCGAGTATAAAAATTGATACTTTTAAAAACTTTTATACTAAAAAATTTACTTTAGAAAGCAGAAAAAAAGATGTAACCATAGAAAATTATAACAATCAAAATTTGCCTTCATCCACACTGCGAATTATTACGTCCGGTCACCGGACGTCCGGACATCCAATCCAGACGCGCCGGGACCCGATGTATTTTGGTGACGTGGCGCGTCTGGATTGATGTCCGGACGAATTCGAACACCGGACGTAATAATTTGCCCATCCACACACAGAAGAAGCCCAAAGAACTATGGCATATACCTTTTTCAATGCTCTGACACTTTCAATGGAATCAAAATTTGTGCTCATATGATCATATCTATAAAAGTGACAAATGACACATTTACATTAATTTTTTAACTAAAAAGTTGCTTTTAAAAACAGTAATAAGAAAGTCATGCCAAAGGAAACCTATATCTAACATCTATATAAAGAGCCCTCTCCAGCTCTGAACTCCATCTTCATTCCATAAGCTTCGACTAACTACTGCGTCCATGACTTGCTCTTACAATTATATTATCGGCGTCCTCGCCTTCAGCTTTCTGGCTTTCATGATCTCTGCAAGGGCGGATGTCACAGATATCCGAGATCCTAATAATGATCATACTGCAATGACCGCAGCAATGACTGCCATGAGAAGCCAACCAGACCTTTCCTTTTGCTGGCTGACAGGCGCCCAAAAGTTTTCAAAGGATTCAAATTCATCATATTACCATCTTCAAATAGTGGTTCGAGATAATGATAGAGGGAATAAAATTATCGTAGATACAACGGTGATCATTTATAATGATCCCGACGCGGTTCCAAACATGAGCTACTTAAGCCGCTTTCCTTATTTCGGGGAGACTGATTCTCCATATTCTCGATGTAATTAGGTAGGGTTGCAAACGAACCGAGCCGAGCCGAGTATATATGTGAGTGTTCATGTTTGAGTTTGTTTATTATTACCTTGTTCAAGTTCTGTTCATGTTTGATTCAAGCTTTATTGTTTGTGTTCATGTTTAGTTCGTTTAATTTATCAGTGTTCATGGTTGGTTCATGTTCGGTTCGTTTAGTGTTTATCGAGCTATAAACAAACAAGCATTAACGAGCTATGTTCGTGAACATATTTAGCAAACAATCTATTGAACAAACAAACCTTAAATTTGCTCATGAACATCTTATACAAATAATCTAGCAAATATGGATAAATGTAAAATGTCTGTTGTTCATGAACAAATTCATTATGTTATAATAAATTTAAAATATTTATATTATGTATATTTATCAATTTTATAATTAAATATTATTCAAATTTTTATCGAGTTTATTCACGAGCTCTAAATCGAGCTTCTTATCGAGCTTAATGTCGAGCTTGTTCACGAGCTTGAAATGATGTTGTTCGTGAACATAAATGAACCGAATACATTAGTGTTCAAGCTTGTTTATTTAAGGATCGAGTATTTAAAATGTTGTTCAAGTTTTCTTTGTTTAGTCAGTTAAACGATCACAAATGAGCTTTAATCGAACCAAACAACGAGTAGGCCGTCAAAGTTTGGTTCGCTTGCAGCCCTATAATTAGGCTTAGTTTGGTATGGTTTTCTCTATGCTTTTCGAAGCAGCTTTTTGGTACAAAATTTTTTAGTTTAAAATTTTTTTTCTAAATAAATTGCTTTAGAAAACAATAAAAATGCAGTGCCAAATGAATATGGCTGCTTAGATTATATAATTTTGCTATATATGAGATATTAATAATTTATTAATATCGATATAGAGCAAAAATATATATTTAATGAATAAAATAATTTGTGACTTCCAATTTCAAAAACTAAATAACCTCTCATAATTTTGCTATATATGTTTTAAGATAGTTTTCTTACCATTTTCTAAAGCAAATTTTTAGTACTTTTTTTTTAATTATAAGGCTATTTTTGGAGCAATTATTACATCCGCTGTCCGAATGCGTTCAGAGACCAATAACCACGCGTCACGTCACCTAAAACTCGGTATTGCTCGGTATACATTCGGACCGTTCGGTTTTTGACCGGATGTAATAATTTCTCCTATTTTTGGGACGGCTTTCTTATTGCTTCTTAAAGCAGCTTTATAGTACAAAAATTATAAATAACTATTAACAAAAAATTAAGGCATCGTTTGGGACGACTTTCTTACTGCTTTTCAAAACGATTTTTTAATATAAAAATTATAATTTTTATATAAAAAACTGTTTTAAAAAGAAGCAAGAAAACCACCCCAAATGAAGCTTAAATAAGATAAGAAAATAAATTAATACAAAGTTCTACAAACAACTATCATTATATCTTCTTATATCATCAAACAGGACCAATTCATGCAGGTAAATATAGAGAGTGCACCAATTCAATCTCGAGTTGAATTCATCAGAAATTAATAAATTATAGTAAAAATAAAATTATTTTTTAAAAAATATAATAGTGTTAAATTTAAAATATAAATATTGTATTAGTTCTTTTTTTTTTATTTCATATTCAACACACCAAAATACCTTTAATTTATATTTATCATATTAATTTTATAAGATATTCATTATATAGGGCGACCGTGCGGGCCGCGAGGCGAGCTACGGGCGGGGTCGCGGACTCGCGGTGTTGTGCAGGATGGGAACCGGGTCGGTTCTAGGTTGATGTCGGGTTTACCCGAATTTGCAATCGGGTCAAGATTTTAAACCCAAACCTGCTATGATCAGGCAGGAAAGTATTTACAAAATAAATTAAATAAACAAAATATTTACAAAATAAGTTTGTTATATTTTTTTGGTATAAGATTATTATTTTTCTTAGAAAATGAAATCTCACATATTATCTAATAAGTTTATTAAAGATTATCAAATAAAATATGAGATTTTTATTAATCCAATGCCTTAATAATTTATCTTCATCAGCAATAACATATTCCAAAATAGATTTAAGCCACTTAAAAGGGTCTAATTCAGTTTCATGAACTTCATATTTGGTGCTTTATGATATTAGTTAAATGATTTATCTAAGATAACAACAAAAACTCATAATATTTTTGGGTTAAAGCCAGGGATCACTCCTTTAATGTTGTCCATTATCCCTAAATTTGCAAATTAATTGAGTGTTCGACGAATTACTCGTGGCTCGACACAATTATAGCTCGTTCATGATTGTTTGAATAAGTAATCAACAAGTTTGAACGTTTTTTTTTTAAATACTCGATGGTTAAATAAACAAGTTTGAACAACTATGTGTTCGGCTCATTTATGTTTATGAACAACATCATTTGAAGCTCATGAAAATGCTCGATAAAATGCTTATTGAGAAACAATATTCTTGTTCGATATCGAACTCATGGAAAACTAAACTCAATTAATGTTTGATATAAATATTGATTAAGTTTCATAATAGATTGAGTTATATATGATAGACTGTTTCATTAGTGTTCATTAAAATATCATTTTTGAACTTGACAATCTACTGATTTATGGCCTGCAGAAAGCCCGATAAGCTTGCTCATTTATGGTCTAGCTCATTTATGGGCTAAAAAAACTTGATAGATATGTTTGTTAACAGGCTCGACAAAAATATTCGTTAGTAGTCTCGATAAGGTTTATTTTTTAAGCTAATATGCATCTCGATAGGCTCATTTGTTAATAGCTCGATAAAACTCATCCTTTAATTTAAACAAGCCGCTTGTTTAAAGCTCGATATGCTTGCACAAAACAAACTGAACATGAACATCTGTTATTTTAAATGAACTAAGCTTGAACACTAAACTCAAAAGCTTGAATCAAGCTCGAATAAGTTATTAACAAACAAGCTCAACTATAAACAAGATTCTGCTCAACTTGTCCCGGACTCGTTTGCAACCCTAATTATCCCATCATTCAAACTTTGAAGTAGGACAACTTCTCTTTATCAATTTAGTTTAGAGAAACAATGTCATATATCCATTTGCTTGTGTCTTTTTTTTCTAAATAGATATGTAAAATATATATTTTAAGTACTTCCTATGTTTTAGACTCTTCATAAATACAACATTATGTACTTCATGATGGATTTTAATCAACTGAGTTTTTATCTTCACCTCCTAATCTGCATACGCATGATTGCTCAATTCAATGGTTTCTTTCTGCTCATTCAATTGGATACCAAAATTCCTTCACCTTCATATTTACAAATAACTCAAACTTTCAACTTATGTTGCGTTCTTAGCTGATTATTATTCAGCTCTTTAGGCTTATTTGGGATAAATTTTTACTACTTTTTAAAGCAGCCATTTTGTATAAAAAATTTCTAATTGTTGCGGACTAGAATATATGCGGCGGTAGAATTAGAAAGTTTATGTCTCAGCGTTGTACGGATATCCAGCACATAAACAGGAAATGAAATAACACCATAATTTTTATGTGGAAAGCCCTAGAAAGAGAAAAACCACGAGGTCACGTCCAGTTGAAAAAGTTCTACTAGTGTTTTTTGAGATACAAGAGGCCGACTCGTCCTTGAAATTTAGGACGATCATATTACAATGAATCACTTCTAGATTGAAATTCAATTACAACGTCGGGCAGAGTTTCGGCGTCACTTGGAGATCGGGCGGAATTCTGGTGTCACTTGAACGTCGAGAAGAATTCTGGCGTTACTCGGGCGTTGAGAAGAATTTGGTGTCACACGGGCGTCGGGCAGAATTCGGCGTCATTCGGGCATCGGGCGGAATTCCCACGTCACTCGGGCGTCGAGCAAAATTCCGGCGGTGGTCGTGGAGGAGTTTCTTCCCTCCAATCCTTCTCTTCTTATTCTATTCTTCTTCTTTCTTGGGTCCTCTCTCATGAAAAATGAGTGGTCTATTTATAGATATTATGGAGTGGCATAGCTTGTAAATAGGTAAGAGATCAAGGGTAAATAGGGAGTGGTCGGATGGACGGCCGATATTGAATACTCTTGATCGTGCACCGTTCGTCAGACATTTGAAGATTTAATGATGTCGGAATTTGGCGATCTTGGGCTCATTGGATTTGTCTCGTTGATCCACTCGATTCAACTATAAGAACGTCATATTTGGAAACCGTTTGGTAACTCAAATTATGGTTTGAAATTTTCGACAACGCTTTGGGTGCTTGATTTGGACTCATTTGGGCTCGGATTGAGTCGAATTTGGTGTCGTTGAGTTTGTATTTTCAAGATGCTCAATTTTACTGTAAGTTTTTTGAAATTGGAGTTCAGGTGATCCCAAATTTAATTTTTAAAGCTTGCGGCTTGATTTTGCCTTAAGATTCGTGCCCGAGCAAGATAATTATTGCATAATATACCACTAATAAAAGAAATTTTTATTCTTAAAAGCTGCTTAAAGCAGTAAAAAAATTGTCACAAACAAAACATCAGTAGCATCAATAAGTTTTTATATTAATTTGAGTATAAGAGAGTGAGTCATTCTCTTCATATGGACTCATATTTGTTCTTTTGAACGTGCACATCCTATTCTACTTCTTTCTCATAAATATCACCACCCTCTCTTAAAATTCGTGTGATTCTCTTTCCCTTGAACCAATAATGGCTCAAAAGGCTATATATAAATGACTAATATAAGTATTTGTTTGACCGACGGTTTTTTTATTGCTTCTTAAAACAGCTTTCTAGTTTAAAATTTGTTATACTAAAAAATTGTTTTAAGAATCAATAAAAAAGTCGTCCCAAACGAAATCTAATTTTTTTGCTTCTTCATAAATCAGGTTTTTAATACAAAATTTTTAATTTTTGTACTAAAAAGCAGCTTTAAGAAGCAGTAAAAAGGCCGTCCTAAACGAAACCAAAGTCTTTCTCAATAGCTTTATGGACCTTGAGGGGTTAATAAGTATCTAAATAAAATAATGCAATAGAAAGATAATATAAAGTTAATTTTAACCTAATATGCATATAACTTACATAATTATTGTTAAAAAGTGATTAAGAAAATATTTACTCATTGTCTTGAGGGCTTTATATTTCAAATATGAGCGCACGCATTTTGGTCATAAAAAGAATGGTGGATATTTGATCAAATAAAAAATATAAAATGATGTATTAATCTAAATTATAGCATTAGGGGGATTAAAAATTCAAATTTCTCTAAATTATCGCTTCAATTTAAAAAATAAAAAAGTTTGTGTCCCCCTTATTTTAAATTCTAATTTGTCCATTATAACTAGGGAATCATCATCTTATAACTTGTAGCATCTTCAATGTACTTCAAATTCTCTTGCATGAAATATGTAAAAATGACAAATGGAAGATCTTCATGTCTCAATCGTGAGCTTGAAACACTGATCTATATTCTTCTAAAGACTAGTGACAAACAAAACAAGCTCTATTTATAATAATAATAATAATAATAATAATAATAATAAATGTATGTTATTACTTTTATATGTTTGGTTTGAAGTAAAATGAATGCAGTATGTAAAATACAAAAAATGGTGGAGTCTAATGACAGGGCTGTTGATAGTGGTAATGGGCCGATGTAATTGACAATAACTAGCGACTGTGGTGATGGTCAGTAGCATGCGCTAGTAGTGGTGAGCAATGGGATTATTGAAGGCGGGTGGTAGTGGCCAGTGGGCAATATGTAGCAGTAGCAGTGATGATTGGCTGCAATAATAGCCATAAATAGCAGCAACTATAGCGATGGCCGATAGCTGGTGACGACAATCAATAGAAGTAGAGGTGGGTCGCATCATGTTCAGAATTAGAAGAAAATTAGATGAGTATAACACATAAAAAATGACCTATATAGTTTAAAAAATTCTTCATAATTTTACTCTGCAATTTTTTTCCATCAAATCAAATGTCAATATTTTTAAAACCCCTTCATTTGAAATATTTCACACCCACTTTTCTTTAATTCAAACAGCCCTCTCTATCATTCATTGTTATTAAGCAAAAACAAAAACAAAAACAAAAACCCCATAAAAAACAAATATTAATAATTCAGTTGTCTTATTAATTGTCTAGCAAATTAAATAAATCATTAAAAATACAGATTAATCCACCAATAAGATTATAATTTAAAAAATCAACATCCCATTGGTTTCATATTATTTGCAAGTTTTAACGCAAAATATATAAATTAACAAATTTTATATAGACATAAAATGAAGCCATAAGAGAAAGTTCCTTCAAAGTTTTTTTAATAATTTAAACTAATTTAAAATAAATATGATTTTGCTTATTTATAGAATTAATCATTTACTAATTAATCTAATATGATTAATTTTTTCTAGTTATTTACAAATCCATTTAGTAATTATTTGATCCTAAAGCCCATTACCCTCCATGATCAAACCAATCTTGGGCTTTCAACTTGCTACCTCAAAAAGTTACCAAGTCCCACAACTCCTTATGTAACAACAAGCCTTTATTCCACTATATGGGGTCAGCTACATGAATCATTTTTTCTCCATTGTATTCTATCAAGAGTCATATTATTCTCTAAATCTAATAAAAAAAATGTCATTTCTAATAATTTCTAACCAAGACTTTATAGGTCTACCTCTACCTTTCTTAACACAAGTCAAATTAATCTAATACATCCACTTTCCTAACCAGTTCATTGGAAGGCCGGCGTTATATGTGATCAAATCATCTAAGACAACTCTCTCTAATCTTATCTTCCACTAGAGCTACTCCAACCTTTCCACATATATGTTCATTTCTTATTTTGTCTCTAAGAGTAAAGCCACTCATCCACCCGAGCATCCTCATCTCTGCACCAATTAACTTAATATTATGCTTCTCTTTTAATGGCCAACATTATGCACCACAAAATATTACACGTCTCACTACCATCTCATAGAATTTTCCCTTAAGTTTAATTATAACAAAAAAATAACATTGCCTTGGCCGCTACCACTAGCCCTCGCCTCCATGAGTGCCACCAGTCTGCCATCTTCATCATTGAGCTTTACACTACATTTATTTTACTTCAAACTAAATAAAAAAAGGTAGTCACCTCCATCCACAAAACTCTAAATATTTCAAACACAAGAACTTCAAATAAATTATAAATCATATTATAGTAATGTACAATACAAAAAACATTCCATCTTGTTCATTTTAAATTCTAATTTCCATATAACAAAATAGGTAAGCATCACCTCATAATTTAGTGCTAGAATAATCAAAATTTACTTAGTGGGAAGAAGAATGGAAGGCCGGGCTCAAAAGTGACAAATGGCACAGTTGTATGGATTAATAGTAAGCTATATAAAGAGTTTGTGTGCTTTCAAATTTCAATCCTCATCCCTCAACTCAATCTACATTCCTTAGCCTTTCAACTAGCTATTGTCATGGCATTCTTTTGCCATCCTCTTTTCCATCGTGTTCTTATCCTTCTTGTTCTTGTCTTCATGTCCAACATGATGACCGCATCCATGACTCAACAGTATTTGGGCAAAATCAAAAATCCTAATGAAGATTATAGAGTACGAAGCGCCGCACAATTCGCTATAGCACGCCATAACTTCGATCTCAAAAATAGTAAATCACATCTTTCATTTTGTCGAGTGAAAAGGGCCCAAAAAGAGCCATTTTCATCGGATTCATCCAAATACTCTATAAATATTGTCGCACAAGATATAGGCAGTGGGATGAAGTATATCATCCCTGCAGGGGTGATCATTTATAATGATCCTGACATGCCTCCATCCTTATATTACTTTTTTGATATTCGTACTATTCATACGAGAATTAAATATGCCAAATGTATTTGATATATGTAGTTATATTCTTGTTATTTTAAAATTGAGGGCCTAAGCTTATTTTGCATTTTTAGGAAGGATTGTTGAGGGATTTGGGAGGGGAATTTGAATGTATGGACTATTTAGGGATTTCCTTTTAGTTTATATGCTTTAAATGCTTTGTTTTACTAGGGTTAAGGCATCTTGAATTTGGCTGATCTTGGGATCTCGTAGGTTTTGGGCTCTAGATTCGTCTAGAGATTATGAGAGATCGATCCTCCTCTCGAATAGAGGATCACTTGTATCTTGTTGTTTTCTTCCGTTTGTTGATTTCTTACAATAAAATCTAATATTTTTCCTTATTTTCATCGATGTTTGAAAGAGTTTATCACTCTTTTATGATTGTATGAATATTGATAGAAAATACTTGAGATCTACAAGTGTTTCCTATCAAATTACTCTTAGTGTTTCCTATCACATTTTTATTTCCAAATTACAATGCAAAATACATAGATTAACAAAAACCTAAAAACATAAAATAAAACCCAAGAGAAAGCCCCATCAATGCTTAGTGTTGATATAAATCTCTCGTTTACTTCCGCAAAAATCAAAACTCTTCGAGCCATCAAATTTTGCGAGATCAAGTTGTCAAGCATAATGATATAATATAATGTGTCATAAAGTATCCCACAAAGATCTAACGAACATAATATTAAAATTTATGTTTACATGATAGTAAGAGCTTAACCAAGGCTTCGTTAGGAATTGCTTTCTTACTACTTAAAGCAGCTTTTTAATAAAACTTTTAATTTTATTTTGTACTAAAAAGCCGTTTCAATAAGCAGTAAGAAAGCCGTCCAAACGAAACCTAAATGCCATTATGCACATTAGTTACTAAAAAGAGTAGTTAACATATTTTGCCTACATTGAAGTTTCCCATATTCCTCTTATCTATCAAAATGATAATTTTTACTTTAAAATAAAATATATATATATATATATATATTTATAAAAGTAGAAACCTCAATATAAAACTTTCCCAAGCAAACAAAAGTTGGAGCAAAAGTAAAATACAACACAAAATAAATCATTGATTTACATTAAGATGCGTTCAATACAAATTTTAGTTAGCTTCACATGCATTTGCTTTGAGATCTATCTCAATAAGATCTTATCCATGGAGCAGCCATACTATGTACATTAGCTATGTCTCCAAAGGCAGCAAATCCCAATCTTTAAGGACATGGAAGTTTAAGAGAGCTCTAACCAGATAATTTTCTTCTCTTCTGAAGCCTCTCACTCTTCCACCCAGCTGCGGAACCGCCTCGCCGCCGTCTTTTGGGTTTGCGACCTCTCCTCTTGCCTGTGTAGTTGAGTGGCTGAGAAGCATCAACTGCCTCTC
Source organism: Dendrobium huoshanense (assembly GCA_016618105.1). NCBI lineage: Eukaryota > Viridiplantae > Streptophyta > Magnoliopsida > Asparagales > Orchidaceae > Dendrobium > Dendrobium huoshanense. The sequence continues at coordinate 11,512,004 of CM028342.1, forward strand.
TGTCGAGGCTTTGATCTGCCGATTCTACAGCAATGGAGGCAGGGGAAGGAGCAGTGCTCTCATCATCAGATTCGGGTTCTTTGCTGGTAGCTATCTCCCTAAGCAGCTTCTCTCTCACATGGCTGACTTCGAAATTCTGAAGCTCTTCATCAGCTGCCTGATTGTTAATCAATACATCATCTGCATTCTGCATTCAAATGAAGTTTTAATACAGCCACTCTCAAAAAAAAAAAAAAATCAATTATGTAAAATCTGACCTGATTGAATTTACTATATTAAAACAGTTGTATGAAATCAGATGCAAGAATATAATCCTAGAATGGTAGAAAAGCACATTGTTAATTTTGATATAAAGGAAAGGCTAACGATCCGATGACTACAAGATTTTTAATTTTTGTTTTTAACTATAAGATCAATCAGCACCCTTCATTTTTTTCCCCCAAAAAAAGGTGAGATTTTTCACAAATAAATGATCAGCAACGCAACATCATTGATTATCACAGAATTTGTTTAGATAATCTCAAAAGAAGAAACTTACATCTTTGCAGAACTCTTCCAACTGATTTGGATTTAAAGGGCCATCAGCACCAGACAAGAAGCCCATTGTACTTTCCATAATATCGAGATCTGGAGCATCACCAAAGCTTGAGACTGCACTACCAGGCAAAACCATATCGTCCATCTCATCGTACTCAGAACCATGGTGAGGTGGGGTGTTCGGAACTCCCGCCGGCATTTGATGTCCAATATTACCAAGAGAGCAGCTTGGACTTTGTGCAGAACTAACAGGTTGATCTCCCATAAAACTGCAGCCAAGCGTCACATCCCTGACATTCATGCTTATTATCTGGTTGAGATGAGCCTTTGCCTTCATAACTCGAGACTGGAGAGCTTCAATATTCAAGAGGACTTGCTCAAGGGAGCGATCTCCATCCCTAAAGTCTAGTGCCCATAACTGATCATGGCTGCCTCTTGTTATGTCATTCACTGCTTGGTATAGGCAAGAAAACAAAGTTGAGAATTAGAAGATGTGAAAGGATCTCATGGTTGGTTAAAGGAGAAGGCTGTTTCTTCAAGATTTTGAATTCAAATACTGTACTTTGCAATTTAAAAACTCGTCATTTAAAAAAACTAACCTGAATATGAAACAATTAAAAAAAAACAGATTAACTTCTCATGCACTAACAATAAATATAATTCTTGCCATGTAAGTTAATATTTATGCAGAAAGCTTCAAATAGTTTTTTTATTAAAAATAAAAAAATTGCCGCCAAACTGAAACATAATTAATAAAAGAAAACCCATGAAAATAAAAAGAACACGAAAATATGGAAAGAATAGATAACATCAACAGGAACATATCACAATCGGGTAAAATCAAGAGTCTCTAAAACAATCTGAGCAATTTGTTGTCCCATAACAGCTTTTAAAGATAATTTTATCATGTCCTGGTGATAAAAGCCTTTTTTGAGAATGGTAAGCAAACTATGCGCATGCATTGGCCAAAATAATATCATCATCAACTATGTGTGATCAACTTTAATAAGAATTTTTATCACAATTATTCGTGTGTGGCTTTCTAAATACTCATTGTTTATTCATGGATGTTGAGTGTTATCTAAAGATATAATGCATATTCTTTCAAATCATTTTGAAAGAAGAGGTGTCAATTTGAGTTGGCAGTTAGGGTTTGAGTCTAACCCAAAATTTATCAGACATGAACATGCTTAACACAAACCTGCCCCATTTATCATACAAGTCAAAATGTTTTACCAAAACCCAACTCGGCCCAAGCCTGACCCATTTATCATATAGATCATATATTTTTTTGGATCAACACGACCTATTTAACCTAAATAATACTCGTTTAACCTGAACTCGACCCATTTAACATGAACCATAATGATATAATCGGGGAAATTTCAAATTTTTTAGGTCAACTCGAATCCAACAAAAAAATTTATCCAATCAAGATTTTCAACCCCAACTCAACCCAACCCGAAAATTAATTTGGTCAATTCTAATAGGTTTTTTTTTTTTTTTTTGTGGGGTTAGGTCGAATTATCGAGTCAAGTCATTCATTGAAACTCATAATCCATCCATGTTACCTTAGGATTATCCCATCTTCCCAATCCACCAACATTAATTTTATCTACTAATCTAACAGGTAGCCTTATTTACATATTCAAACATCTATTCTATTTTAGCATATCTTCAATAGATACCACACAACCATTCATCAAATATAATCATCTACTAATTTAGCAAGCATAATTTTCCACACATTCATCTTAACATCACATTCAACTTAACTATCTACAACCTTTTTTTAACCCAAAACTTAAATCCATACAACATAATATTCTAAAAGTTCTCCTTAAATCTCTTAAGGCACGTCTCCATCTTAACCACATAACTTTAACTCTAAATTTTATCTCATCTATATCACCTTGAAGATATCATGCCTAGTATCACTTTTTATCTTCTAACAATATTAATTGAAAATTATTAGTATCACTAAAATTGCATATCATAAATTTAGTCTTTGTTCTAATAAATTAACATCAACAAATATCCTAACAATTAGAATAATGTTGTATTCAAAAACTAACATCAAGGAACCACACTTTGAATGTTTCTTTTAAGCATCTTTAAAACTAATAAAAAAGGTATTGACTCAATGATAATCCTACATTTAATTAAAAATTCTTTTGCCACTCCATAATAACATTTTTAACTCACCCTAAAGTTCACAATGTGAGATTTATTATAGCATAGGTGATGTTCAAAACCAAACTATTGGCAACAACTTCCAAGGCCCTTACCAATCAGATTAGCTAGTACCTACATGCATATCTTTTATAATTTAAACATAACTTTAACACGCATTTCTTCCTTGATGTGCAATAAATTAATTCTCATGATATTTGATCATATGCCTAATCAAGTTCATTAAAAATTCAAAGAAGACACTTTCTTAGAGCTCTAAAAATTTTCATTAATTGCCTTAATCCAAAAATCACTCTTATGGCAGATCTTCAGGGAATGAAACCAACTAAGTTTTCAAAACAGATATACTTTTTCTAATTCTAAGAGTCTCTCCATAACTTCATTGCATGTCTAAAATCTAATTTTCTTTTCATAATTAACATAATCATGAACATCGCATTTGTTATTAAATATTGGTGACAAAGCGTTTCATTTCAAATCAATTAACATCCCTTTAGAGTTCAAAATCCAATGAAAAGATTTTTAACCAAAACACTGCAATGTTACTTATAACTATACAAATAACAATACACATCTCATATGGACCTAAAGTTTTACCATTATATATCTTCTTCAAAATTAACTCCACATCTCCCGTTGAATGGTTTGGTCACATAAAACGGCGGCCTTCTGATGACCCGGTTAGGAAAGTAGATGTATTAGATTTGGCTTATGTTAAGAAAGGTAAAGGTTGACCTAAAAAGTCTTAGTTAAAAAATATTATAAATTACCTTCTTTTTTAGATTTAAACAAAAATTTGACTCTTAACAGGACACAATTGAGAAAAGGTATTCATGTAGCCAGTCCCACGTAGTAGGATAAAAACTTGATGTTTTTGTTGTTGAAGTTCCTATTTAATATTTTCTCAATGTGGCATTTTCATCTTTCTTTAGTGTCTTCATTTTTAATTTAAAACCTATTGTATTTCCTTTTAATCCATCAAACCTAATAACAATCTTTAAATATCTTATCTCTTATCTAAGGTATATCATCATTTCTTCCTCCTTAGCACCAAGTCTATTACATAAATCACCAAATGTCATAGTTTTTATTTGGCTTCACTAACTACTTCATAAGACTTTGAGCTTTCTTACAATCATTATAAGCCTTATTAGTATTTAAGTTTTGATACTCTTTAAAAACAAATTTATTTTCCTTAACAATCATTTACACCTCACTCCACTGTTAAGTCTCCATACTCAACTATGATTTCTTCATAGATTCCTCTAAAACTTATAAGGCAATCTTCTTATAAAATTAATCTTACCCCATATCAAGTTTGGCTGACAAAAAGAATTATAATTTCCCCTCTAAGCAAAATATATTAAAATATTAACAATTTCTCATGTTTTCATTTCCACCAACTTATCTTAAGACTATTACTTCTTATGACCGTTTTCATCATACTTATCTACATCCATAATTATCACTCTATGTTATAAGATCGAACTCTCCTAAAATCACCTTGAGATCTTTGAAAATAGATTTTTCTTTCAATTAAAAAAAAAAACATAAACTAATTCAGATTTGTTGCCTCCGCTTTTAAAAGTAATTGCATGATTCACTAGTCAAAGTTAATTTGTAGCGAGTTGCCAATAGGCAAGCCTAAATACTAATAAAATTTAAACTTTAAATCTATTTCATTACTTTTGGCAAAAAATTTAAAATTGATTAGAAACCTAACATCAAATTCAAACTTTATCCTTGCTGCCGAACATGAAGCTTTTCTAGAACAAAAAATATTTGCACATATTTACATGAATGTATTTGCTCAAAGGGAAAATTAATAACCATCAATCCACTAATACTTGTACTTTTTCTTATAAAACATCTCTCTTGGAGAGTCAAGCCCTTGAGTTGAAGGCCAATGAAGTTTTGTTACATCCAGTTCAGCATGAATATTTAAATATAACTATTTGTATTTAAGATGATGCCGTATTGAACTACAATAGGTCATTTTTTTCATATTTTAATGCATGTAGAGCATAATGCAACCTAAGAGATTAAGGAAATCTGTCTCAGGAAATCAGGCCCCACCATTTTACTTCGTAGGAGTTGAAGGATTGAAGCTCTATCAAAAATCTCTTATTCTAACAATTTTACTTGATCATATTCCCCTTGCTAACTTCAATGAACTATGTGACAAAGTGCCTATTTTTCTCATTCATATATGCTTTCATAGCGAAGCCTATAAAATATCCTTAGTGACTATCTTGATCAGAATTAAACTAGAAAAGGGGGGTAAAAGGCATATAAGAACCCAAAAAAAAAAAGAATTAAAAAAAAATGTAACAAAATTAAGCAAAATGGATGGTTTGGTTTCTAGTTAACTTTGCCTCTTGGTCAGTTATCAAAACCACAAATAGAAAAGACTTTATTCAGTTCGTCTATCAAGTCATCCTAAGTGTTATAAACCATACTTAGTGAAAGAAGCCATTGACTACCCTTGTCACAATGCAGAGTCAGCATGACTCATCATCAACAGCAATATCATTCTCCAAACCATTAGGTTTGCCTTTTTAAATCATTCTTAACGAAAGGTCATGTTTCTCCGTACAATACTATTCTTTGCCTTTGTATAGTTCTTAACAAAAATGATATTCTTAGCATCTTTGAACCAACTTATCCAAATCAACTTGAGCATTTACTTAGTTTCAAACATTTTTGGTGCTTCTTGTTGTTTAAACATGCTCAACCAAAATCAAACTTTTTTTTACCATCTACATGCTCAACTAAAATCAAACTTTTTTTACCATCTAACCTTCTGATAGATATTACCCCACACTCTTTAAAATTTTCATGTACTTTATCCTTCCAACTTTTTCCTATCTTAGCAGTGCAGCAATTCTTATAGTTAATTTACCCGCTTCTTTCATCAACTCCCAGATGCAAAAACATTACAACAACGCAAGAGATGGAATTAGTTCCATCAAATATTTTTTTCTTCAATTCCCACATATCTTATAGTAAGTACTCCAACAGCTCCTTTCAATCTAATGGCTCTTTTCAAGCATAAAATAGGACATTAAATATATCTAAATTTTAATAACTTGATATAAATGAGAATTTTACTATAAGATGAAGGATAAAACTAAGAAGGTCAACGTGAGAAACATTAATATAGAAGAAATAGATCCACTATGTGATTAATGATAAGGTTCATTTACTTGCCAATATCCTCGGGACAGCTTACATGGTAACTCATACGAAATCACCTAAAAAAAACTTGCTTGTCGCCCCTGCCTCTTAAAAAGCTATAGAAAAGTAAAAAATATCAAAAACAATAATAGCCAATGGTCCATGTGCAACGTATGTATGTAGCCCTCCTCTCTCATTCTCATTCCACAACCCTTTTTCCCACCTCCCTTATTGTTTCCATAAAACTTTGACAATTAACACCTAAGCTCCACAAAACAACTTAGGAGATGTAAGGATGGTATAGATATTCAACGAGTTCAACAAGAATTGTTCCAAGAACAGTGCTATGGACAATCATGTGGCAGTACCGAAGGAAGGTGCGTATAAGAAAATGTATGATATAGTCAGAATAACGTGACGATGTAAAAAAATTATTTATCTTTTTGAACTTTACTAATTCAGATGTTTCTCGTATTTACCTTTACTTTTTTTTTTCCTTTTTGGGAACTCTCATCTCAATTATCTTCTATTACAATTTAATGTCAATGGTTTCACTTTAACAGACAAAATGTTTAAATACCTAAAATCTCATTATGGTAAAACGAATAAATGATTGCAGCTCAAAATTCAAATCACTCTTTGGAAGGTAAAAATATTGAGCCAATGATGTAAGAATTTATATTTTCATGGTTAGGGAATAGAGGGTAAGTTGCCTTAAATATTAAATGCTCCCAAACCAAATAAAGTTAGTAGTGAATGGACATCTGGAAAGAAACTTTAAAATAATGACTAACCAAATAAAGTTAGTAGTGAATGGACATCTGGAAAGAAACTTTAAAATAATGACTGTGCAGAGGAGTTTTTATGGTACAACTTTTGCAGAAACAAAAATAATGGAACACGAATTATTGGCAAACATTCACAAAGAGTAGGTAACTGAATCTAACAGAAGCATTTTCACCTTGATCAGAGAAGTCATCATCAACATAGTTGCCCTCTGTGTCCCCTCTCCTTTTTTCTGCATGACATTGTAACGCCTGATATAATAAATGATTCAGGCAATAGCAAGAAACCAATAAGAAATAGCAAAAATAATTACCATAGTATGAGAATATATTGTGGTTTGACATATATGATGATATATTAACACTATCCTCATTTCTTATCCTTTTTCTTCTCTTCATGGCAGGTTTTTTGTGCCTTTTACAAGCTAAAGGAACTGATCTTGAAACAGAATCATCTAGATCAATCATTTTTAACTGCAGTTGTTTTTCATGCTTGTAAGCCACTAGTTCTTTATCATATCTTAAAGCTTGTGATTGCAATTCTTTCATCCGCAGTTCTAACCATTGGCACCTCCACATAAGAGGACTGATAAACTTTTTCCAATCAGCAGTCACTTTGCTCTTCCTGAGAAGTTAAGCACAATATTAAATTAGATGGAATAATAGTTAGTGCATTATTTTACTCAATAACAGACCCGCAGAATCAGGGCACAAGTTTTGTAACTTGGGCAGTTTATAGAAGTTGCTATACCGTATTTAAGAAATGTACTATCTACAAGAGCAAATCTTCTAAATGAACTTACTGTTTATCTCTTGATCGTTTTTTTTAAAAGGCCAAAGTGACAATCATAAGAAACATTCACTCAAATTTGCAGCTCAACATAATGTACTACTTGATCAATAACAAAAGTCTACATAGTGGCCATGTATTGCAAAACAAATAAATGAAAAGGAATTTTAAGCCCATGACTTACCAAAGAAGGGCTATGAATTTAGCTAAAAATGATTAAAAATGATCGAGATCCGACCAAGCTAAACTATAATCAAACTTTGCTCAGTTCAGGATATGATCAATTGACTTTAAGCCAGATATCTTCTTGTTTTTCTTTATGGACTGCGAAATAGAGTATATGATTTCTTTCCAATAATGAGCTGAGGTTGGCTCGGTTCAAGATGGAATCAAATGACTTCAAACCAATAATGAGCTAAGGTTGGATCAGCATGAGATAACAGACTTATATAAAAAAACATAGTCAAAATTATGTGCCAGAAATATATCTAGTAGTTCATATTTCTTTGAGAATTTTAGCTTAATAATCCTATAAACTTAATAAATTACTCACTCTTCAACCTATGATGGTTGAAATGCATGAGAAATGACTAATATTAAAAATAACAAACCAATTGCACTGATACACACACACACACACATATCAAAATCCTAAAAAAAATATGAATCTCTTACTGTTTATAAACAAGCAAATCCCAACACAAAATGCACCCATGAAATGTTGAACCAAAAAAGTTTTAGTCGACTTAACAATCTAATAAAGAAACTATCTTATTAACAACAAGCACAAAGACTTAGCTTCCATTTCACCATAAACAATAAACTTGTACAAATTCATGCTTGAACTACGCATAACACACAAAATTATGAAGAACTTTTTATGCTCCTCCTTACCACGCCAAAAAGGCCTAAGAGGCATTGTCCTAAATGCAAGTAGATCAACACATTCTTGGATAGTTGTGGTGTTGTAAATATGGGAAAGATATTATATTTGTACAGACAATGGGGAGAAGAAGAAGGCCAAGTTGAATAAAGATTAAACAGGCACTATTCCATCTTCCTTAGCTTCCACCATTCGAGAATAGGACTGTTAACACACACATATGAATCAGATCACTAAGCCCAAGTCTTGCTAAATGTGATTTTCCATATGATAGGCCATGGCAACATAGTGTTAACAATATCTCTGTAATTGGTGTTTTCCTAATTGTTTGCTGCGACTGAAAAACTACAAATTTTAAATCATAGATTGCTAAATCAGGGATGAAGTAACAGATCAGAATAATTGAAGGTATAAGAAATGAACCTACTTAAAAAGCCGGACAGGACCGCCGACGGCCCGCTGATGCCCATTCTCAATAAATAACGGTGACTCCACCTCCACATCACTGGAGTTAATCTTCAAGCCCCCATCTGACCCAGAGAACGTGTCCCCAAATGAGCTCGAGTGCTCGGTAGCGTCCGCGTCTGGGTTTTCAGCTTTCACGGCAGCCGTAGAAATCCCTTCCTCACATCCAATAACATCCACCTCCTGATCCTTCTCTTTTTCTACCCTAAATGAACCATCATCGAAGCCATAATCACAGTTATCGGCACATGCAAGATGACCAGCTCCCATGGTCGCCAACTCGATCTCCTTTCCCTCCAAAACTGCACCTTTCACTAAAATTTCGGGCTTCACTTCTTCTGTCACGGAATCGAGGGGTTGAACAAGACTCATCCTGCGAAACTTCGCTCAAAAAAGTCTCTGAGACTCTTGAAAACCCTAGGATGTTATAAGTTGAAAACCTAAAGGCCAGCGGGTGGAGATTGGCGGAAGAAGGGAACTTAGACGTGGTGGCGCCGGCTATAAGTGGTCGACAGCAGCGGTTGCAGATCGGAGCGTGTAGGCTGCGGCTAGGGTTTGACGGTTTGCGAGGATTTAGTTTATCCAGGAAGGAAGGATTGCCTTCTGATTTTGATCTGATGGTTACGCGTGCAGCGAGGCATGACAAGGTAATTTCGGCAAACTTTGGCACCTGGCCTCCCAAGATAAAATTTTACAAATTTTTAATATTTATAGCTAAATTTTATTATTTATGTACATAACATTTAAAAAAATTAAATAAAATAAAAATAATAATCCATTAAAATCCTTAATATCATCCTTATGTCTCTTGGACACCATGAAATCTCGTCCGGGAGCTTCTCCTCTTTTGGACTCATTTATATACTGTTACGAGATCATATGCGATTTTATAGACTGAATCATCAATGCCCTTGATGATTCCTTTGCCTTTGAGCTCTCGGCATCGACGACACTCCTACCAAAATTTATGAAGCCCACAACAACAAATAAGTGAGCAAATTATACATGTGAAAGTAGTTCTGACTTATGACAAGTTCATGCAGTGAAGGACCCAGTGACAGTAGTTATAGGCCTAGGGGAAGGCATTGACAAGACTAGGCGATAATGGAGAATAGTTCGTGCAACATCGAAGATGAGTCCAATGATGTGTATCGTGAGATTCACAAGTATCAAATGAAATATGTTAACTTTGTCAATAGAGCGCTAAAAGGCCTAAACTGTGAAGTTCAATTTTTTTTTAATAATATTTAAGTAAGAGAGCTTGTCATTGTATGAATTAATTAGTATATATTTAATATTTATTGGAAAATTGTAACATATTTTTTTGCTTTTCACATATATAGGCAAGGCTGTCTATCCTCTGCCTCTAGTTGTGGACCTGCTGCTCTCTTCACTTTGTTGGTTATTGTCTCATATGGATTTGTTGTTATAATATTATCTCCCTTTCTATTTTGTAATTTATCTCTTTTTATATATTCAGGGCTTTGCCTCCAATGGAGGGGAATTTATTGGGTCAGGTCATTGGACATAGCTTACATTCGGTATTCACAGTACTGAGCAGTACTGAGATTGGTACTGTGAAAGACTGAGTACCAAGCAGTACTGAGCTCGGTACTAAGCAGTACCAAGCTTCTATTACCATTAATGTTTGCATGATTTTCTTTGTGACACCCTAGAATATAATTTGGAAGATTTTTTTTTTTTTGTCTTTTAAAATCAACACTTGAGCTATCTATTTTTCTTTTATTAAAATAATATCAGTTGAAACAAAACTAGTAATCAAAATATCAAAATGCATCTACATTCTTATTTCAAAATTATATACAATACTCATTAATCATACAATTACAATTGATAAGTGTAAATAATATTATATTTTATGCGTTAATTTGTCATTGAAAACGTGTTATTTTAGTTGTGTTTGTGCATGAAAATATAGAAAGAAGCAAAATGTTAAAGTATGGTACAACGCCGTGACGTTAGACACAATACCGCCGCGGCGCCAACATTAACATTGCGAGAGATCCCAAATATGGACGTGGCATGCTCAGTCTCTATTTGACAGCATTGCATTATCAAAGCAGTCAACGCCGCAAAAAGCCTAGTCACTGTCTATACAACGCCGCGTCGTCAAATTCCAGCACTGCTAAGTCAAGGAAGTGCCGTTAATTCAATTTATAGGCGACGCGGTGCAAGTGTCTAGAGCATCCCAGCACCATAATTCATTTTTTGTATTTTCCTATAAATATAATAAAATGTCTGTAAGTTTGGAGAAGAGTTTAAATTATAATATTATATTAAAATGTAAAATAATTAATCTAATATTATATAACTAAAATAGTATTTTCTTACTTAAAAGGAGTACAAAAACAACAAAAAGTGTCGCTGCTCAATTTCGCAAATGATCGGCGGATTTTCCTGGTCATTGTGAGCGGGGGAGAGAGAGAACTCGACAGATGCCTGGAACGGTGGCCGCCGCCGCCACCGCCACCGCTATGGAGCCTGTTGAGCCACAGTCTCTGAAGAAGCTCAGTCTCAAGTCCCTGAAGCGCGCCTTCGATCTATTTTCCCCCATCCATGGCCATTACAGGCCTTCCGACCCTGCAAGGTCTTATTTTTTCTCATTACCACTTCTTCTAAACCCTAGCCTTTTCAAGGCTCCTCCATCCCTATTTATCTCCTACTCACTTGAATGTTTTCTTTTGGAATCTAATATTCTTTAGTTTTTTTTTTTTTATATAAATCTTGCGCGCCTCATCTATCAGCAAGCAGATTCGAATTAGCTACAAGGTCAGTGTTTACTTGCCGCCGAATTCAAACTACGCAAAATTTGGTTTATTGGAAACCATGGTTATCTTTTTCGGCTTTTCTTTATGGATATTTGTAGGTCAAATATATGAATTCCTTCATTGTAATTGTTGAGATTTCTTTCTGTCTTCAAATTCTGCAAGCAAAGAATAAAAAGAATGTATTTTTGTGATTATATTAGAGATAAATTTTTTTTCTTTAAAATAAGAGTGATTGACACTTTAATTTTTTTTGGCGGCCTTATTTGAAGCTAAATGCAGAGTATGGCTCAGTGAAGAATCTTTCATCTAATCAAGGCCAGGATCAAGTTAGCAATGATGCAAATGCTCAAAGGGATCAATCATCTACATCATCTGCTTTGGCTCTCCCAGGTATTTGGAGACTTTCACCATTCATAGTTTTTTCTTGGCGTATGAACCTAAAAACAATATCTTAAGGTGGTTAGCAAAATCAGAATGAAATCTTTCTGGGTTGTAAACAACTTTTAAGAAGCAAAAACTTGAAAAGATGATTTCAAATTGTAATAAAATCCTTTTATTTGCACATTTGAGGCCAGGCTATTAAAAATAATTCAGTAATAGTACTATGTGCCTTTCATAGTAGTTTTGCTAAGGATTCATCAATAATGTACATGTGTTTTGAGACAAATAAAAAATTTAGTCTGCCAATTTGTTACTTTGAAAAGAAAAAAAAATGTTAGAAGCTTACATTGGATTTTTCCTTGGAATATTTGCAGGCAAAGATGATATAAAGGATCTCCAAAAAGGTGGAAGTGAAAATGCTATTATACCCGGGCCAACAATGCCACCAAAAGCATTGTATGTCTTCCATTGCAATGTATAATGCTTCTGTAAATTGTAAGATGTTGTTCCTAACTGTCATTTTGTCATCAGGGTGTCGGGTATTCCTAGCAGAAGCGTCTCAGGTGCTGTGGTATCAATTTCTGGGTCTTTTGAGAGGTTTATCCATGCCCCATTTTTTGTATTTTTTTAATCTCAATAACTTTGGTACTTTATCTTTGGTTCATCATTCAAACAAAATTCACTTGCTCTTAAATTCGTTAAGTATTTCAAATATGAAAATAATATGAATGCTTTCCATTTGTGTGGGTTATTTACTTGCTTGTAACTGGCTTCCTAAAGTTTATAGTGAGGCAAGTGGGTCACTTCCTGGCATTTGGTTGAAAATCAAACTGGAGTAACTCCTCAGCTTGATAGTGATTTGAATGGTTTTACCCATTATGACTTCCTATCTCATGTAGTTTGAAGTCACTTCTAGAGGGGGCATTTGTTACTTCTTTTACTTATAGGCAACCAAATTAAACCCTATTGTTTTATTTGTTTAGGGTTCTTGAGCTTAAAATGATAAGATTTTGTTCAACAGCTCTTTTGCTTAAGTTTTCATTTTTGTTTTGGATCAAATGGTTCAAAAGGGTGCATGGAAGCTTTGGTCTAGTTTTGGCTATCTATCTCCCCTTCATTCTTTGTTATGATTTATATTATACTCTTATTGTATACTTTTGTACTCATTCTTGACATCTCTTCTTAAGATGGTTGCCATTGCTCCTTCAAGTTTTTTCCCTCTTTTGTTTTATTACATAGGAATACCAAATTTAATGCATGGTTTCTTTTTTTTTTTCTTCTCTTATGTTGTTTCCCCTTTGCACTATATCTATGTAACTCTCCTATTTATCGTATTTTTACCCCATATTAGCATTAACTTTCTTTTTAGACGTGGGTATGGATGGGTGACCCCATAGCCCTACATTCTTGAACTAATCATATTGGGCTTATATTATAACTTGAAACTTTAGTTTGGTTTTATCTAGCATTAACTAATCAAATTATTTTTCGTTTGCTTAGATCATTGGCAATAATCTTTTAACTCATCTATTTAGCATGTTGGTTGATTTTTCCTTGAAAAGATTTAGTATCATAGTTTTAAAAATGGTGTATTGCAGATAACTTAATTTACCTTTTGAAATGGGTTAGTCAAGGTGGGTCTTTTCCCATTTATATATATTAGTTTAGGAACTATTATGTGAGATGCTCTGCTAAGAATGATACACAATAGTTATAGTTATCTGGAATGTTATTAGGCTGGAGAGCTTTCCAACAAAACATAAGTTACAATGCTTTGTCCTTGGGGATTGCCAATTAATGAGGAATCTCATGGAGTTTATAATTCTGTACAATTACAAATCTATAGAAGTAGGCGTTGCACTTTCTTTGAAGCCATCTGCCGATTTTTTAATGCAGAATGTCTTTGCTCTTTAGGATGATGGAAGCAGTCTTCAGAAGATCGTGAGATCATAAGATATTATTCTGTGCTGAGGCTTAGACATGCTATCCTTAACAAACTAAGATGAATGCAATCCATGATTTTTGGTTTGTACAAGTTCCTGAAGCTTTACAACAAAGAAAGAAACTAAGATTTTTTGCATGTCAACTCCTTAATAATGTGAAAAAAGATGCTTGTAATGCATGGATTTAATGAAATTGATGGATGTAGTCATACCATCCTTGTTAGCTTGGATGTAGTCATACCATGATGGGCATAGCTATTGAATTTTTTCCATATTTTTTATGCCCCTTAATATTTGTTTTTCAAATATTAACTTGACAGTCAGCTTGTGTACCCTTGAAGGTATCCATCAACATCAGCACTTATGGAACGAATCCCGAGCAGATGGCCTCGTCCTACTTGGCATCCTCCATGGAAGAACTATCGAGTATGCTAATCCTCTATTTATACATGTCATTAAAAGTGTAAGATGGCTCTGTTTTTCATTTTTTGTTAATGAGTATTCTTAGAGATGCCAAACCCAATAATTATATCAGGCTAATAATGGTGAAGATGATCTGTGTTATTGGAGATATTTTCCATTCCTGCATTGTCAGATGTTTCACCTGTTATCAGCTTTTAAATGTTTGCATTTGTGTGTTAAACATTGGGCATTGAACCAAAGAGAGTAGGCTTGTGATCCTTTATCTGTTTGTTTGCAAGAGCGTTTTTATAACAAAGCTTAAAAGGCGAGTTACTCCCAATAGCGCTTCTATTCCATGCTTCATTTAGGATAACTCATACTGTGCTAATTAAAAATATTGTTCTATTTTTGTGTGCTGAGATATTCCTGATAGAGCAGATTGATGGACCGATGGCTGAGCCGGTGGACCCCCCATTAGTTTTCTTTACTTGGATGGGCTCTAGCCGACGGTTAGGGATTTGGGAGAGCCGTATCTTCCTCTCCAATTGAAGATCCAACTGTATCTTGTGTTTTTCTTCTTAGTTATTTCAATAAAAAAAGTTTGTGTTATATTCTTCCTAAATTTCTTGTGCTGAAATTGCATCCACTTCCTATCACAGACCTGCATTTCTATGGTGTGGTTGTGAGTACATATTAGCAATAATTTAAATAGATCTGAGATAACCAAAACTCTGATCCAAACCCAACCTTTAGCCATTTCTAGAGAGGACGGCCCCAACAATTTATCTGAACATCCTATTGCAATGCTACCTTCTTATTTCTACCGACTGGTCTCTTTGCATGCCATTGCTAAGTCTCTTTCTTGCCAAACAAAATATTGCATGCTGTTTTTTTTTAGACGTTTATGTTTACCATTTTTCTTCTTTTTTGCATCTATACTAGTTTTGGATACTATGGCATTAGTTACAATGAGCATACAGCAGTTGCAATTGAATGATTATGAAGGTCAAATTTTGAAATCATTCATGTATGGAAGCAGTTACTAGCACATCTAGTAGTAATCTTCCTGTGGACTAATGAGTAATGGTAGGCTTAGTCAAACATACATAGAAAATTTGTTTAAAAAAAAATACATAGAAAATTGTTAAAACAGCAGTATTTATAAACAGGTATTCTTAAGTTTGGAGGTTCAGCTGTGATGGGTTAGCTGATAATTTTCTTGGATTCCAGTTATCATCTTTGAGCTTGGAAGTTGTGCAATGAAAATAAAACATGCCTTCTTTCATATACATTTATTCAAAGTGATTACAATTCCTTAGTTCATGGCTAGTAGTTTTTTATTGTTTATTTATAGGAGAGAGGCTGGATCAACAAATTAGACTACGTTAGACTTGATGTCCTATAAATTGTGGTTTTGGACATGTGAAAGTATTTAGAAGGATGCTAGTACCACATAAGCTCATACACATGATTTAGTTCTTTTTTTCAACATAGACATACTATTCTCTAACCAAAATTTTTAGCCGCAAATAACAAGAATCTCTTACATGCTGGAATTTTTTCTTATTTATATTTTTTATTCTTTTTACTATTGTAGGTCATCAGTGGTCACCTGGGATGGGTGAGATCCATTGCCTTTGATCCTAGCAATTCATGGTTTTGTACTGGCTCGGCGGATCGAACAATAAAGGTTGGTTATAATTTAAAATTGAATTTGTGGTAGATTTTTTTTTTTAATCTTTTATGTTATAAAAAATTAGTAGGCATCTCAGTTGCTATATAAAAAATGTGTAGGTATCTCAGTTACTATATATAAAGGAAAATGACAATTATGCCTGTGCAGTTGGCCTGATTTTATAGAAAGGTGCAAGTTTTATAAAATAGTTCAACTCGATTAGCTAGCCAACTTTTTATATGAGTCCTTACCGTAGCCATCTTTTTCTTAACGACTGATGAAAATGCCCTCTAATATTCATCAACAATAATAAAATACATCATACATTTTTTTAATTTGATGCCGGTAGTACTTCTATTGTTAGTTTGTTACTATAGACTTATGGATGGTTATTGGCAAACCCATCTCTCTCTCTCTCTCTCTCTACACACACACAGACACCCACACGCCCACACCCACACCCACACCCACACCCACACCCACACCCACACCCACACCCACACCCACACACTCTTTCTTGCTTTCCTATTTGTATCTCTCCACCCCCTATTTTTGCTCTTTTTTTTTTCTTTACTGGCATGTTTGCTATGCATTAAAGTGGATAAAGTTGGAGGAAGTGCTACATCCTAAACTTTTATTGTTTGCTTAACAAAAAGATTATCAGAATGGATTTGTTCACTATTGAATTTCATATTTCTAACAAAAAATGAGCTTGACTATCTTGTTCACAACTAATTCATGTCCTTTTTTAGTTATGATATTTCATAATAGCCTTTTTCTTCTTGGTAGTAAACAAATATGAAAATCTCATTTTAATTTTCTACAATTTCCACATTTTGATCACTCTAATATTAAGAGACATGACCTGTGTGTGTGTGGCTGTCTTAACTTATCCCACCATTTTAGGCTGAGGTTGGGAGGCCTACTGTCAACCACAACAATCCACCATGAGCATGCTCTATCCTCTACCTTCCTTAACCACTTTAGCATTGACACAAGCCTTAAAGAAGGGGAAAGGGGGGGGGGGGGGGGGGGGGGGGGGTAAACAAATACCAAATTTTTTAGGGTACATTATCCTTTTTTATATGGAAATTCTATTCCATAATCAATAGCATCATGCTTAAGCCCAAGAAATATAAGCATACCTTGTGAGGGATAGCAAATGCAGTACATAGTAATATTAGAACATTTTTCCCTGCTGTTGTGGTTTTTGTCTTTGTACTTAGCTATTAGTACTTATAATTTCGATATAAAGTTTAAGGCTCCCAAGTTGGCCAATTTTGAATAATAAAACATTTCATACTACTCTTCGTTAAAGTCTTGACTTATCTCTTAGTATATAAAGCTTGACTTTTGTGGAGAAGTACAATTACAAATTGTCTTGTTGGATGGATTTCATCTTTAGATTTGTGGTATCTTGAACTACCAAATATTAGTTATTTTAATTTCTCATTAAGGTTTGATAATTCAATAATATGGGAAAAGAGTTCATTCTTTTGGGTCAATGCAATTAGGAAACTGGAAACCCGCTCTATGCGCTAAATAGAAAAATTAAATTACTAATTAAAAAGGCATATCAATTATGTTTTCATAGGGTTCAAATATTCAGGTTTATACCAAGTTTGTAAAATGCACAAATTAGAGACTTCCACACAATATTTTATAAAAATAAGGGTGTAGGGGCAGGAACCTAAGAGATAAAATGATGTTAAGAGAAAGAGATAAAGAAATATGGGAAGTAGTTTTATGTCCTGGTGATCCCTCCCTCTTCTATCTATTTCTCAGACATTTCACTTGTGTTTTGAAATCATGGGTCATGATTATAATTAAATAGAAGGGGTGTTATGATATGAACTTTGCATTTATGATCGTTGATATGATACATAGCAATCACAATACTTTAAGAATTTCTTTAAGATTGATGTTTATAGCCAGCATTTGTGTGCATTCATGTTGATGCTAGGACAATGTACTGTACGTAGATGTTTACTGTTTGCTTTGATGGTTTTTTAAGGCGCCATTATACTTTTGATCATCTTCTTTTATGAGTGAATGTTAATTTTTTTTGTTCTCTCTCTTCTTCTATTCATCTGTTTCTTTAAAAGATATGGGATGTTGCAACTGGAAGATTGAAACTCACATTGACGGGACATATTGAGCAAATCCGTGGTTAGTAGCATATGTTGAAGAAATTAATAATTGCACTACTTCAGTGGAGATTCTTCAATGTTTAATAAAAAATATAAGAAACCAATTACTTGTTTCCTTTAAATGTCCAGGACTTGCTGTGAGCCAACGCCATACATATCTGTTCTCTGCTGGTGATGACAAACAAGTTAAATGTTGGGATCTTGAACAAAATAAGGTTTGCTAATGTTCAATTATTAATTAATATTTCTAAAGCCATAACCAGTTTTATTATTGCTTATATCATAATCTGTTATCTTCCCAGGTAATTCGATCTTATCATGGACACCTCAGTGGTGTTTATTGCTTAGCTCTTCATCCAACAATTGATATTTTGTTGACTGGAGGCCGTGATTCTGTTTGTCGGGTATGTATTTTCCCCTTTGAAATTTGTTTTACTCTTTATTTCAATGAAATTGCAAAATGCTCTTTAGTTAGATTATATTTCAAAATGGTTTGTTCAATGTTAAGCTTGAATTTTTTGCATCTCCTTTAGGTCTGGGATATTCGTACTAAGGCTATGGTCTGTGCTTTATCAGGGCATGATAACACTGTCTGCTCAGTTTTTTCTCGACCTACGGTATAGATACTTCCTATACAAAAGTTTTTTTTTTTTTTCATTTGTCTTTAATTATTATAAAATTGTATTGGTCATTTTTTGTTTTTGAGAACTATAATTGATGAAATTTGAATTATAGAAGCATGTCTTAACTAGTGTTTTAATTGCACAAGATAAATTATGTTTAGGAAAAATATATACCAATGGACTTGTCGAAAATAATATAGAATTCTCATTGCAACTTGTACATTCTAGTTTTGAAAGGCAATTCATATTTAAATCTGTTCTATGGATAAAGCTTGTCCTATGATGCACTGACACGGCATTTAAAGAGGGTATGCAGTGTCAGACACGTGTTGGACACGGACACGCGTCGGACACGACATGGACACGTGTCCGACACGGCATTGGAGTGTCGCAATTTAAAAATTTAAAATTAAAATCGGACACGCGTGTCCGGTTATTAAATGAGGTATCGCTAGGTACATGCTCGGTACCACTCAGTACATGCTCGGTACTGCTCAGTACATGCTCGGTACTGCTCAATACATGCTCGGTACCGCTAGATACATGCTCGGTACTGCTAGGTAAATGCTCGGTATCGCTCAGTACTGCTAGGTATATGCTCGATACTGCTAGGTACATGCTCGGTATCGCTCAGTACCGCTAGGTACATGTTCGGTACTGCTAGGTACAGCTCAGTACATGCTCGGTACCACTCGGTATCTTTACATACAAACAACTTACGAACTTTAAAAACAAGTAGAACTTTCCCGCAGGTCGAACCCCGCCTTGGACCCCCGACAGACCGGTTTGTTGTATTCATATTGTCTTATTATTGGGATATTTTGATTTCACTTCATATCAATTTAATTTGATGTATTCATATGTATGATTGGTTTGTTAGCAAAATGAGCTCTGCTGCTGGCGGGAGTGGATCAATTGAAGGTTCAAAAGAGCCATATGTCCACGCAGTGTTCGTGTCCTATATTTTTAAAAATTATTATATATTATATTAAAAAATTATTATGCCGTGTCAATGCCGCACCCTTGTCCTATTTTTTTAAAATTGTCGTGTCCGTGTCGGTGCATCATAGAGCTTGTCCTTAAAAGATGGAGATAAGAAATTCAATTGTAAGGAACTAAAAAATTTAGCATCTGTATGCATATATCATACCTTTTATGAGAAAATACGGTAATAACTACTAAACTAATAATAAATAGAATCAAAAGGACACCACAAAATTTCACAAAATTAGAGTTATAGTAAAATAATCAAGTTTGTTGTGGAAAAATTTCCATATCATTTAGCTAAATTTGAAAGTATGAAAAATAGTTTGAAATATTATCAATAATTAAATATTATTGGATATGCACATTAGATAAATGATACATTTTATAGCATACTAGTTTCATGGCCATATAATTTTGTGGTCCATCAAAATTTACATCATAGAGTAGCAATGAATTTGTTTCATTTGACTTTAACATGAGAATTATATCTAGGGTTATAATGTGTAATGTGCAAATTCACGGCAGTTAAAACTAGTCCACCATGTAATAATTTAATTTTTTTTAATATATTGGGCAACATTGAATACTTATACTTGTTATTTAAGTATAAAAGGTATTTATCTTAAAATTAGAAAGAAACTTCAAAATATATTGAAGACCTTTGAAAATATGGCTAAACATTTGATGTTTGATTTCCAATTTATAGAAAAAGTTGCTAAATAATGAAAATTAACCTTAAAAGTGGAAATTAAGTTAATTTTAAATATAAAATGAACATTATATTAAGAGATTTATTAAAGTGCTTTAAGGAGGGTTTGATTATAGGGAGATTCGGTGATTTAGTGACAAAGCATAAAAATTTTTAGTGGAATTTACATAGATGCCATGGAACTCTTATGTATTTAGATACCTAACATCTAAATTTTTATGTTTACTTATATAGCACTTTAGTTTCTAAATCACATCAAAATACATAAATAAAAAGATGTTTGTCAAATTAGATAAGTTATTATTAGTGGTATTTTTTATCTGATTTAGATATTAGCTCATTGTATAACTAAATATAAAGATTTAGATGTTAGATATATAAAATCATAAGAGTTCTATGATCTGAATGTAAATACCTCAAAAT
The DNA here is from genome assembly GCA_016618105.1 of Dendrobium huoshanense. Lineage (NCBI taxonomy): Eukaryota > Viridiplantae > Streptophyta > Magnoliopsida > Asparagales > Orchidaceae > Dendrobium > Dendrobium huoshanense. The sequence goes on from CM028342.1 coordinate 11,532,916, forward strand.
TATAATTGATTCTAAAAGAAAATTTCCTTTATGTCTATTCATATATTGTTTATTACTAGCTGAGGTATATTCATTGTTCTTTCCTTACACATTGAACTTTTCAATTTGGATATTATTAAGATCACATTATGAGTCGAAAGTAGAATTAATACGTTGAATTTAGAAGTATCAAACATCTATTGTTGATAGGAACACAGAGAAATGATGTCAGTTGTACTTAATGAAGGAAGAAAAAATTCAATGTGCCTTCAACAATGAAAAATAAGCAAATGATAGAACCTATGTTGCACCGATACACCTATATATGAAGGCGTGTTGTATCTGATACACGGATACGCCTCCGATACGCCACCGATACGTGTTGGATACGCCAAAGCCATATCCAATTAAAATACTAATTAATTTCAAAAGGACACGCGTATCTGATACGCGTGTCCATTGAAAAACAAAAAGAAATCAGAAAAAAAGACGCGTTGTATTTACTTCCGCGGCTACGAGCAAGGTTCTCTCATTTCCGAGATGGATTTGAGTCTCTTGATGATATAGGAATATTAGAATTTACTAATCTTTCGCTTGATGAGCCTGAATTAGAAGTTATGATATTTATTGAAGATGATATAGAAGTTCAAGGACAAACCACATAAGAAGCTAATTATATCATTCCTTCGATTGAATAGTTGAAACTTCATGTGCTAGATAATTTATGTTTATGCTTTTGTTGTTGTACTAGACATTTAATGCTTACTTATATTTTGATATTATAAGCTACAAGGCTACAAATAATGTTGTTGTCTGATTGCTTTCTTAATTTTAATGTATGGTTTATAAATTATAATGCCGTGTTCGCGCCGTACCCGTATCCTGTATTTTTAAGAATTGACGTGTCCCGTATTCGTATCGTGTTTTATCCGTGTCTTCGTATCCGTATCGGTGCAACATAGGATAGAACTTAATGGTTTTTATGGTCATTCTAGATATTTTTTGGAAATTGGAGGATAAGTTTTGATTAATCCAATGGTTTTATCATCTAAGGACTATGTATGTTAAATTTTAGCTATTTGTTCTGGAAATATGATTGTTTTATTATGAATTCTTTATTAGGATTCATGGATTCCCTAATTCTTGGATCTTCCTAAGAAATTAAGGTTTAATGGAGTGATGTGAATTAGCGCATTTTAGGAACAATTTTTGCTAGATTGAAGGATAGCTTTTGTGGCAATCGGTCTTGATTTCTATTAATGGTAAGACCTTAGTCGAATCTTGTTCCAATATTATGAATTGAGGTCTTTAGCATGCTTAAGCCTTGGCATTACATTTGAAGCATGTTTGCACCTTGGTGGAATTCTTAAAATTTATGTTGTTCATCATGAAGAAAATAGAATTTAACGTCCAGTTTGGTTGGGATTGTTGTATGGTTGATCCTTATATGGACTAATGCTATTTGATTGGCTAAACGCAATAAACCCACATTAGCTCAACAGATGTTTGGAGAATATAATAGCTTAAAGCTTAAAGCTTGAGCGTGTAATTAGTTTTATGTTAATTGATCAATGTGTTAATTATTTATAATTATTATGAATGGATTATATTAAGCTGATTAATTAATGATTTGAAGATTGCAATATCAATAATGATTGTGACATTGACTTTGATTGCAACATTAATCATGCTGTATTAGAGTCGATTGTGACTACATAAATAAACAGCGGCATTAGGCACGATGGTGACTATAACATTAATGACTACTAGGGCATGAACTAGGCAGAAGACTATGACAGTGATTAATGATGCCTTGCATATTGGTGATCCTAAGTTGTGGGGTTATTTTATATATTTGAGGAGTCAAAAGGTTTAAATTGAACTCTTTAAATAGACTATGACTAAATAACCCCTCACAAATAGCCCAGGGTCATTATGACTATTTTGATTTACATTAGCTATTGGGAAGATTTACCTTGCCATGTTGATTGTTTTGATTTATTATTGAGTTGCGCAACTTTCTCATCTTTAATGCCACGTCTTCCTGTTTATCATCTATGCGTCGCATATCCATATACAAGCTGGCGATTTGGATAAGGAGCACATCTGCTTGACATTGTTTTTATGCCTGCATGTGACTTCCATATGAATGCTCATGCTTTTGGTGACATCTTTAACACATTTTTTACTTTGATGTTGTGTTTATGCTCCCCACTTTGTTGTTCTTTTAAGCTACATTGTAAGGATTTGTTGAAGATGCTTATGGTTGTAAGCCTTTTTTTTTTTTTTTAAATTTATGGTTGCAAGCCTTTAACATTCTTGTTGTTCCATTATTATAAATATTTATGCTTCCTAAGGGATGCACAGAGTTGTGAACTCTATCTCACTATCCTTTGCAATTATATACTTGTCATTGCATGCGACATCCATCTCACTAAACATGAGTGCGAATGCGGTGGATTTTAGTATATGAACTTCTGCATAATAGTTTTCATTTGCATGTAAAGTGATTTTTTATTTGATATTGCTCTCTTTTGTTCTAAAATATAAAAATCACTTGTGTTTTTTTTTTTTTTTCAATTGATCATCTTATTTGAAGGCATGCTGATGGCAACTAAAAGGTTCTGTGGTTGAAACAATTGTTTCGTTCAGATATTTATAGCCAATTCAAATTGGATATGAATCCACTTTTTTTAGTTTATTAAATTACCATTATACCAAATCATCTATATTTCTTTTTTTTTTAAACATCAAAATGACCTATCTAATAAACCATGAAGCAAGGTTGGGAGATAATGACTAGAACAAATTAATATTGCTGATGTCGATATCATCTTTTTTGGGGGGAAGATTTATATGTGTCAAATGTCATGGGAATTGATTGTGAATTAGTTGGTAAGATTGCAATATGTCAAGGGTTTGGAAGTTGAAGTCTTTGTTTATTACAGTGGTCCATGGTAATACTTTCCATAACATCTCTACCTAACCTTGTCTGTGAGTGAGTGGGCTACTTCTCATGCCCTTTTCCCTTAAAGAGCTTCGTATGCATCTTCACCTCATGCAGGAGAAACCAAGAAAGCAAAGGAAAATATGGGTCTGAAACTTTGACTCAAGGTGCCATATATTTACTTAAAACATACGGGCACATCTTCATTCAATTATGACCTACCATGTATTCCAACGAGCGCTTTATTGATTGGAACATGACTTCAATGTCTCCATTCCCCTCAACTTCATCTTCTATTATAGTAGGTTGGATAGAGTAAGAATTGATATTATCGTAGAAAGAGATGTAGCTTGGTGGAGTTGGATCTCATACAAGAAGGCCTTTGAGTCCCACATTTGGGTTTGTGGGTTCTAGAGGATTATTTGGGTCATACTTTGACCATCAGAGAGCTTGCCACTATTAAAGAGGTTGTGAAGGAACATGTGAATTACATGTTTAAAAAACATATGGTATCCCCAATCCTATAAAAGTTTGCCCTTTTCTTATATAGAATAATAGATAAAATAGGAGAATAAACTTGCGAGGACCACTATCAATGATATTCAAATTATATACTCATATATGCCCATGTTGGCAATTTGTAGGTATCTAAGCAGTTTTTGGTCCACATGACTCAGCTAGTGGGAGCCTCAGCAAGGAAGCCTCACCATGCAAAGCATTCGTTAACACCTATGTTTGAGTAAGTAGCCTCTCACCCCAACATAGGTCGTGATGTACGAGCTTGCCCTTGGAAAATCATATCAGAGATATACCCATTCTTGATGGGTTCATCTAGAAGACTTTTCCAAACAGCCTTATGTCCTGAGGGGCACTCACCCCAAGAGATATTGCTCTCCCTCAACAATAATATGCAATTAAGGCCACCCACCTTCCGGAGATGCTCCTAATTAAGACACATGAAGCGCACATCTATAAAGCCTATGATCACCACTTCACTAACTGAACTTTTCCCCTGCTTTCAACCACGTCCACCCATGTAACATGCCATTCACTTATAAGGACTTGCCTTCATAAACTCTCATTACATACCAATTACGCAGACTCGCTTAAATCACTCGCCCCCAAAATCTCACCTTGGGTAGCTGCTAGAGGATCACATCAGAGTCAAAATGCCACATGTGCACCATTAGTCCACATCTCTGTGTCATTATGTATTTGCTTATTTATCTTCTTCTTTTTTTTTTTTAATTTTAGGTGTACCTTTCCATATAGCCCTTATACCTAAAAAATTGAGTCATCATCAATAGAAAATTAGAAATCATAATCACTTTCATGTGGCAAGATTTAAAAAAAAAATCTTCGCATTAAAAAACTAGTGTCATCTTAAAAGAAACAAGTAACAAAAAAAATTACAAAGATGTAACTCGCAATCACAAACAAAAAGAATACACAACACTTGGAAACTTTCATTACTTCTTTTTACATACATAATTTCTTACCAAATTATATTACATATAGGGGAGCTTACTCACTCTAATAGATATAACCAATACAATGAATCTAACAAAAGGTCAAGAGGTACTACGCATTTCTTACTAGATGTCATATGATGAAGTGGACATCGACCAAGAATTGACTCGACTGCAACGACTTCAGGAGTCAGCGAGTTACTATCACATTAGCCCTCAACTCTAACACCTCTTGCATAGTGTTGGGGTCCATTGCTGAGCTCGCATTCTCCAAGGCTTCAATCCTTTTCTTGGACTCAGCTCGAGAGCGGGCAAGTTCCTTCGCTAATACATGAACTCACTCAGTAAGAGCTTCCAAGGAAAATGGCGCTAAGGCAAGGATCTCAACATCCTGTCCACCAATGGGTGGGGAGGACTTGAGTTATCACGGACAAGGTAGCAGGGAGTTCTTAGATTGGGGATGGATACACATGCTCCCTTGTATGCTCAACCTTTGAGACCTCAGCATTCTTCTAACAAAATAGTCTCTTGTAGAGGTCGAGGTGTGTGTTGGCTTGTCATATCCTGCAGCAATGGTGCCACCTCTATAGTATGAGAGAAGAATCAAGAAGAGGCAACTCTTTATCCAATAGACTAAGAGTAGTCTCGAGCAGCCTATTGTGGAGGTCCATGGTTTTCTTGTACAAGCTTGGAGCTCATCGATTCAGTGCTGAAGTCTCCTACATTCTTGATAGGTGACCTAGAAATTAGCTCAATGTCAGGTGAACACTTGGTTTGCTTGAGTTTGGCGACACACAACAAAAAAATTTAACTTATTTGAAAATAGGAAATAACTCTTCTTACCTCTTCTTGTCGTTTATGATTGTCCAACTTTCTCTAGCATGGGGTCGTAAGATTTAGTGGGTTTCACAAGAGATTGAGTTGGCACTATTTTTGGAGTAGGAGTTGTTGCTTCAAGATTGCATTTTACCACCTTTGGTTCCTGGCGACTTTCCTACAATGAAGAGACTTGCTTAGCGTGCCTTTTAGTGAGAGCCACATCATTAGAACTCACAAGGATTATCCTCACCTTGTTCTTCACAACCGCTATCACCTTGTTAGCTTGGTTGCCTTGGACTTAGTCAGCCTAATCTCTGTTGCCTTGCTCGACTATACTTCTATAGTTTAACTTGGCTCTTCCCTAGCAGCTACTCGACCCAACCTTAGTTGCCTTATTCTTCTATGCGGACTTGTTGGACTTCTTTCTCTCAATTTCCAATGGGTTGTGTTTATATAGAAGGGCTTTCCTTATCTCTTTACTGTCCATTACCCGCAAGGATTTAAGTCAGTCATCTCTCAATTGAGTTAGTAGAAAACATTTAAAGCAAAGGAAGAGGAGTGCAACCACACCATCACCCCGCACCATTATTTATAGCTAGAGATAGTGTACTGGTCAAATCAATGTCATAATGAGAATTTTGGAGGGCGCTTAACTCAAGACAATAGTAAAAATAGGTTAGTAATTATCATTTACTTTCCCTTTTATCATTTGGTGAAGACATTAAATACTTTTCTTCTTATATTTACTTGTTCTTTTTTGTAAGTCGCTCTTCGATGGATCAAATGAATCGAAGAATTAAATGTATACCCATATATGACCATTTAGTTAACTTCTAGATATCTAAGTATGTTTCTTTCTACGGGACTCCATTAGGATCATGCTATTAAAATAAGCCTTGTCCCATTAGGAGCATGCTGTCAAAATAAGCCTTGCCTCAAAGGAAGCCTCTCACTACAGTATAGTCACCATTATCAACCAGTGAGCAAGTTGCCACTCACCTCAGTAGAGCTTGCGGCGCATAAGCTTGCCAATGAGGGATCAGATTGAAGATATGCTCATTCTTGGTAGTTTCATCTAAAGGACTTGCCTAGATAGGTCTTCACCCTGAGGGGCAATCGTCCGAAGAGAACTCGCTTTCCCAAAGTAAATTGCCTGCAATCAGGCTACATGCGTTCCATAGATGCCCTCAATCAAGCTATAGGAAGCACATGCATATAAAGCTTACAAGCACTACTTCATTGACTGAACTTGTCCTTGGCTCACAATTACTTCCACCCAAGGATTTTGTCATTCACTCATGAGGACTCGCCTCTTATTCATTGGGACTTGCTTTTGCAAACTCGTCTTACATATTAGTTCTTGCAAACTAGCCCAAAGATTTGCTAGAGAACAACTTAAGAGGCAGAGACCCAGGTGTATTTTCCAACTCAATTCAGGTGTTTGCATTAGTCTGTACTTATCACATCATTTATTATTTTATCATTTTACTCTCTTTAGCCCTCTTAACCTTATAATAAGGGATAAAGAAGTATATTTTGGACTTCATACTATTTGGACTATTCACATATATATATATATATATATATATATATATATATATATATATATATATATATATATATATATATATATATATATATATATATATATATATATATATATATATATATATATATTATAGCTTCTCTCTTATTCTTACTCGATTCTTTAGGTTTAAACTGCTATGACATATTAGGCATACTTAATAATTTTCTTACTTGGTTCTTCAGCTTTAACCTTCTAAGACTTGTTAGTAGGGTCGGGTGTCGCCCATAAACAAATTTGAATTCAACACAAATATTAAATAAGGTGGAAAAGAGCAGGAAAAAAACACATAAGCAAAATGTATTTATGACTCGGAGATAGATGGAAGAAAAGGTTAAATGTAGTTTGAAACTTATCTAGTTTCTTAACAAGACTACCATAAAAAGTGACTTGGAATAATTTAACAACTCATAATTAGTTTTGGAACCACCTACAAAAAGTAAAAAGATTGATTTTTTCCTCTCAACAGTTAGTGGGTAATGAACCACCAATTTGAGCTCTATGAATCCCCTCTTTTGTATCCTGCCTTATGTTTATTTCACGCCTTAATAACATTCTTCCTGCTATTTTACTTTGTCCTTGGTTGGTTTTAGTTCCTCTCTTTGATTTATCTCATTGGTCTTTTGTATCTTCAGGATCCACAAGTTGTAACTGGCTCTCATGACACAACTATCAAGTTTTGGGATCTTGTTGCTGGTAATTATCATTATCAAATTTTAAAATTGTTCCTAATCTGTCATATCTGATTCTTGAAATTTCTCTACACAGGGAAGACAATGTTAACACTAACCCACCATAAGAAATCTGTTCGTTCACTAGCGTTGCATCCAACAGAGTAAGATCATTCAACTTACACTGATCTGCATGGTTTTCTCTGCACCAAATTTTAAACAAAAAAATTGCTCCTTTTCTTATTCATTATAGGTTTGTTTGACTTAGTTGTTCATATGGAATTAATTGGCAGGCAAACTTTTGTATCAGGATCGGCAGATAATATTAAGAAGTTTAGTCTGCCAAAGGGTGAATTTTTGCACAATATGCTGTGAGTTTCTGCTATAAACTACTCGCACTTTGTTACATTTCGACAAACAGATCACATTACTTGAAAATTACATCTTAAGTGAAATTTGTGCTTGCCATTCCTTATCTAACAGAAGTACCTGCTGCTCTTAGTACTACTAGGTGCTATATAGCTACGAGAACTAACCCTTTAAAAGCTATTGATCCTCCAGAAATCTGATTGATTTTTCCTGCAATATAGCAATCATATTAACTGATGTAGCCCTTCCAGTGATAATTATGAGGATCTCAAAACAATGTGTTGCACACTTGCACCCAATCTTTAAAATGCATATGATGTGATCATAACAATGAACGTCTTGTCTATTACTTAAGCAAGCAGATATTGAATTAAATGTTTGCCTGCATAAAGCATTAAGATGAGAGACTAAGGGTCTATTTGGTACTGTTTTTTGGCTGCTTTGTTTTTCAGATAGCAGCCACAATTTTATTTAGACGTTGTTTTCTTGCTATAAAGAGAGATGCATAAAATTAAGTTTTGCAGAGATGAGGATGCTTAGGTGGATGAGTGGCTTCACTCTTAGAGACAAAACGCGAAACGAGTTTATATGTGAAAGGTTGGAGTAGCTCCAATGGCAAATAAAATTAGAGAGAGTCCTCTTAGATGATTTGATCACATAAAAAGTTGGCCTTCTGATGACCCGGTTTGGAGAGTAGATGTATTAGATTTGACCTACATTAAGAAATGTAGAGATATATCTAAAAAACTTGGTTAGAAAATATTGGAAATGACTTTTTTATTAGATTTAAATGAGAATTTGACCTTTAACAGTACACAATGGAGAAAAATAATTCATATAGCTGACTCCACGCAGCGGGATAGAGGCTTGATGATGTTGTTGTTGCTATTTTCTTGTTACTTTGTCACAGCTTTTCAAAAATTTTTGTGATGGAAAACTATTTTTTGCAATCATGATAGGTAAGTTGATTTCCCCACAATAACTAGACAACAAACTGTGAAAAATACTGCAATCGTAACAAATAGACCCTAAAACTAGAGTTTACGCCATTTTGATCAAGTTGTCTATTTATAAAAATTGGTTATAATTATCCTATTAGGCAAAATCACAAATTGTTGTGTTGAAAAATGTAGGTGCAGATAATCTTCAGATTTCAGCTAACCTGACCTGATATGTTTGAGGTGGTGTCTAATTGCTTCTGCAAAGTTGATAAAGTTAACAAAATTAAGTATCCTCAGAAAAAAAGCAGAAATTTGGTAAAATTGATTTGGTTAGAATGAATATCAAAGCAACAAGTATATTACACAATATTTGTTTGATTTATATTCCTTGTATGCGTCTGAAGCATGGTTCTAAGTTTTGGTGATTTTGGTTGGGTTTCAATAAAACGAGCTTAAAAATCTTTAGATTTATTTTGAGATTACCGCTGTATATGAAGAGGTTATATTATACTAATGTCAAAACAAATCTAATGGCTTTTAAGATCAACTTGATACAATTTTTGTTAGTATATCCTAACATTTTTTTTTTCATTTTTATTACTCTATAATTGTTAAATTTGTGTTTTCATTCTCTCTTTACCTACCATTTTTGCTTCTCTTTGTGCAACCCCATCATTTAAACCTTAAATATATGCAATATTCTGTCTTGACATGTAATGAATGCATATATCTTGTAAATACAGTTATGCCTAATAGCTGAGAGATAAATAATGCTCTTTATTCTTTAAATCCAATTCAAAACCTTATTTTCAGATCACAGCAGAAATCGATTGTAAATTCAGTGGCAGTAAATGAAGATGGCATCCTTGCCACTGCAGGTATAATAGCTCTATAAAAAAAAATCTGTTATCTAACCTGAAATACTGAAATCATTTGCATTCACTATGTAACTTTTCTTCTTTTGAAAGGTGACAATGGAAGCCTCTGGTTCTGGGACTGGAAAAGTGGCCACTGCTTCCAGCAAGCCCAGGCAATTGTTCAACCTGGTGAGTGATCTAAGGCTTCGTTTGGGACAGCTTTCTTTCTGCTTCTTAGAGCAGCTTTCTAGTACCAAAATTTTAAAAAGCCGTTTTAAGAAGCAGTAAGAAAGCCATCCCAAACGAAGCTTAAATTTTGGATAAGGATCAGCCAGTGGCAATCTTGACTGATTGTTTTATTTCTATCAGGATCACTTGATAGTGAAGCATGCATATATGCTCTTTCATATGATGTGAGTGGTACAAGACTAGTTACCTGTGAAGCTGACAAGACCATCAAGATGTGGAAGGAAGATGAGATGGCCACACCAGAAGCCTATCCTCTTAATTTCAGGCCACCCAAGGAGTTCAGAAGATACTAGAATCTTCTTTTTATTCTTCTCTCTACATAGAAATGATAATGGATTGATAAATGCACTGTTAGCCAAGCCTAAGAATCTCTGCTTTAGAAAGAGTTAGCTCATCATCAACCAAAGGCTTGAAGCAAAACTAGTAAAATTTTGACACTAATTGAACTTTTTTATTGCTATATGCAGTAAACATTTGTGAGGAGAAATTGATGCTATGTTGTGTGTTTAGTATGCTTGAACTGTTCAGAATGGTTTAGGGTTCTGTGTATTATCTTTCATGATTTATTGATGCAAGAAGGTAGTTGAAAAGGCGCTTCTCTATTTCTGTATCTGCTAATAACTGCTGTGTTAGGTTTTTTTATTGCCTTGTAAAGCTATTATTTAGTATAAAAATCTCTTAAAAGTAGAGAAAAAATAGTTATTCAAAGTTTTATCAAATGAAACCTTAATCGTATGCACGATTAGGTAAGCTCCATGTTAAGTGATATAATTAGATTTTATAAAATGTTTCTCATAACAACTTAAGAAGTAAAATTTTTTAACCTTATAATAAAAGCATTGTAATAATTTAAAAATAGGGGTTCCTACTGCTAATGTATTGGCCTCAACTTGAGTCTGGTTGTTCGATCTGCCGTCTAATTAGGGGTGTAAATGAGTCGAATTGAGCTCGAGTCACCTCTGGCTTGAACTTTAATTTGATTTTTTGAGTTTGAGCCGACTAACTAGCCTATTCTACGCATTTATTTTGAAAGAGAGGATGATTATGATTCAAATAATTATTATAATAATATAATAAAACTAATGAGAAATTAGAAGAATAATAATAAAAAAGTATATAATATAATAAAGTAAATTATATATTTTAAATATTTTTTATAATTATGTATTTCAATGTTAATATATTTATATTTTTTAAACGAAACAACTCACTCAAACTTGCCTTGTTAGTTCATCAAGTTCGATTTATGAGCCATTTATCAAGTCAAGCTCGAACGGATTTACAAGCTGGCTTGACTTACTTACACCCTCACTCCTAACAAAAGAAATTTATGTCTAACTTATGAAGAGTTAAACAAAAAAACAAGCTTTACTCCTCAAATTAGCAATTCATTATAAAAAATGATGCATCATTTCTATGATATTAATTTGAACATTTAATGAGCTTATGGAAGTTTTTTGGATTCAAGGAGCATCACTCACACCTACCATCTATTGATAACTCTCCATAAAACATATCAATTTCTCTCAATAGCCTCTCTTGATCTGTTTCTTTTTCTCTATAAACAGGAGACATCATAAGGTGAAAAAGAAGGTTGCATATTTTACCAAAATCAGCATTGCTGGAAATGAAACTGTTAGCTGAACTATCATGTGCTTTGCCTTTAGAACTATCCTTGTACGCTTGTTTTCTGCAGACCTGCAATATCAACAGAGTATCGAAATTTACGAAATTCTTTCCTTGCATTTTACATGAAACATAGCCAAGAAATAAAGTTTGTGGTTGGAGAAATTATTCTGTGTGGTCACCATATGGCGTCCAGAGGTGAATCAATATGCACCATGTCATTTTTTGATGTGTACGAAGTGACGTGACGCATCTTGATTCGCCTCTAGACCGTTCGGTGACCACACAAAATGATTTCTCTTGTGAATGAATGCTGAAGTGGTGATAAGGATTAAGGCTTTGTTTGGAGCGGCTTTCTTAATGCTTTCTAAAGCAGGTCTTTAGAATAAAAATTTTTATAATAAAAAGTTGATTTACAAAACAGTAAAAAAGCCATGCCAAACGAAATCTAAGAGAGTTGTCATAAGATTCGCCATATCATTATCATAGTCATTAGCATTATTCATTAAGGTGGAGTTGGTTCATGTTGCTTGTATGTTTAAACGAACTCATGGTGGAAATAAAATGGCTTAGGATATCTCAATGATTTTTTTGGGTAAGGATGTGTATTAAAATCAATAGATTAATTTTGAGATGATTGCAATATAATTTTGTTTGAATTCAAGTTGGATGGTTGAAGTGGAGGAATGCATCGGGCTTGTTGTGCGATAGAAAAGTCCCCCTCAAACTTAAGGAAAAATTCTATAAGATGGTGGTAAGACCTGCAATGTTTTATGGTGCTGAATGTTGGCCATTAAAAGAGAAGCATAATACTAAGTTAAGTTTTACAGAGATGAGGATGCTTAGGTGGATGAGTGGCTTTACTCTTAGAGATATGATACGAAATGAGCATATACGTGAAAAGGTTGGAGTAGCTCCAGTGGAAGATAAGATTAGAGAGAGTCGCCTTAGATGGTTTGGTCGCATTAAACGGAAGCCTTCTGATTATCAAATTAGGAAAGTTGAGGTTTTAGATTTTACTTATGTTAAGGTAGAGGTAGACCTAAAAAGACTTGGTTAGAAAATGTTAGAAATGATCTTTCTTTATTATATTTAAATGATAATTTGACTTTTAACATGGCACATTGGGAAAAAGGATTCATGTAGCCGACCCCACGTAGTGGGACAAAGGCTTGATGTTGTTGTTGTTTTTGTTTTGTGGATTATAAAAAGAACTAATGGTGTCCATTATAAAAGACCAAAAAGTGAGAAGAGAATATAGAAACTGCAACTGAGAGAAAGCTTTACCTGAAAATTTTGATTTAGGCACCCAACATGTTCTTCATTTAGATATTTCCTTGACAGAAGTGCTCTGAACAGATCAACCATCTCTGCACTCAAGTTTTGTGCACATAGATTGCTGACTACTCCAGAAATGCAAGAAATGTCAAATACAGATCTCATCCATTGAGGTGTTTGGTCTAGCCTGAGCAAGGCAGTTGCTATGCGTGAAGCAGGCTTGTGCAGATTTTTGAAGTATTTTGAAGCCATACTGGGAGCAGTTAAGGTCATTGTGAACTCCTCCATTATCATCCTGAACCATTTACAATTTCTGATCACCATCTTTTCTCCCAAACCCAGGCTCTTACAACTTAGAATTTTAGATATACAAATACCGCAGTTTGTGGCTACAGCTTTCTCTTCATAGAAAACTAGGCTTTCCATAACGGCTATCATTGATTGTAGATATCTTACTGAGCATCTAAGTTCTTCTTGGTTTCTTTCTCTCTGATCTGAGATTCTGCTAAGCATTTCAACCAGGCACTGTGATGAGAGTGACTTGATCAGAGAAGACCCAAAGTGCATCAACCGGCATAAATCATGACATTTTATAGAGAGTAGCAATGTCGGTGGAGCAGTATTGGATGATTGTAGCAAGTCTTGCCAGTCCAGACAATCTTGTATAGTAGCATAGAAACTGAAAAGAAAGTTGTTAGCTGGGCTTTACTCAAAGAAAAGAAGAAAACGGCTTTTTTACTACTTAAAGAAGTTTTTTAGTACAAAAATTTAAAATTTTGTACTAGAAAGCTTCTTTAAGAAGCAGGAAGAAAGTCGTCCCAAACGAGGCTTTTCTAATGGAGCTGATGTCTTACCTATTTAAGGAAAAGAAATACAGTAAAAGATAAAAAGGTAAGCATTTTCGAGTCTCCATTTCTTCATCATGATCTACTAAAGCTGGACCTTTTGCGATGGATGTTTGGACTATATTCTCAACAGCTGAAGCCAAAGCACTATTTAGCAGTATGGCCTTTGAAGCTTCTTCAAGCACCTGGTTTCTTGAATGGTGGAGGATGAGACAAAAAATGCTAATTACCAGGAGTTCGTCTTGACCCCAGAGCTGAGAAGCCAGCTTAGGATTAACGTATTCCAGCAGCTGTATGAAGAAATTAACCGGATAATATTTTCCATGCAGAAAATGGACTTGTGTGTGAGAAATTTCGAAACGACGATGGTATTATTCATCATTAGGTGTTAAAGATAATTCTTTATGTACTCTGAATCTCCTGTTCCTTTATATGTTATTAATAAATGATTTGCATAGCACCAGGTATAAGCAATTTTTAAAGGATTTTTTTTTTTTTACAATTCTACTCCAGTAGTTCCAGAAACTACTATTTTAACGGTCAAGTGGTTTCAGTGACTGACACTGATCTGCCTAAGAATTTAGATTGAAAATTCTCACCCTATTTCCACAATTCCATGCACTTGAGATGTAAACCACTTGACAAAAGAGAGCAAGATATGCATGAAACAAAATGAAATTCCGGTAACCATAATGTCATTAACTGCAGCACATAGGGCATCCCTCCAAGGATGTTGACCTTAGTTGATCAAACTAAGGGCTTTTGTTTGCACAATTGTGAGTTGTGCTAGAGAATGAAAGCAAAGCATTACCTATGCTGGGACTACAAGATATTGCCTTGCTATCAATCTGCATAAGCTCATGATTCATTGATAAAAAAAAAATGATAGCAAAGCTCATCGAATATGGTGTACTTATAAAAAAATCCAGTCTATTATTCAGTCAACCTTTCCTAATTTCGATCGTAGTAGCATTACGCCATTCTGTATCGTATAACCTTTAATTGTACAGGAAAAGAAGAGAACGAAAATTGGTTAGTCTCCAGCAACCTAGTGTTACTGTTTGTGGATTTTTTTTTTCTCTTTTCTCATAAAGTGATTGTAAGGATCGGCCCAATTTTAAGTTAAATTGTTTCACAAGACATCAAAATGTTGTAAAATGCCTATATGTAGATGCTATAGGTTGATTTATTGTGGGAAAAAATTGAATAAAACTTTAATATTATTTTCCTCCCAATTCTGTCCCCCCCCCTCACCCTTTCAGCCTCCCTTCCAAGAACGGCAAGAGTCTCTTCTCCTCAAGAATTCTCAACAAATTGGTATCAGAGCCTGGTGAAGGCGACCTCGAGGTAGAGGAATGTTCTTATTCAAGGAAGGAAGGAGGAGGCGGTCGGGCTGCCACTGACATGTGCTGGAGCAGGGATGTGAAACGTGCGTGTCACGTTGGGCGCAAAGGTGCGGAGGTCTCGCGAATCAAGTTGCTCGTGTTTTAGTGCGGAATGGAGCAGAGGTTGCCACAAGTTTGCAGCAGGCAGATTGCTAGGCTTCGGGTGGAGTTCAGACGGACGTGCGCAAGGCTTTGCACCAGGGCATGTTGGCTCCAGACGGTCGGGTGTGCGGGAGAGAGCGAGAGACTGTTGACGTGCAGGAAACACTGGGATCGGGCCAGAGTTTTCTTGCGGAGATGCACACTAGATTGGTGGACAGGTCATGCATGTAGGCTGATGAAGTATGAACAGGAAAAAAATAAGAAGGGGTGGCAGGAGTGCTTAGGGCTTGAGATAGATGGGTTACCCAGGCGTGATAGCTAGGAAGGGTTTTATCCTCTTGTCTTGTAATTCTTGTTTCCCCTATTGCATTTGAATAAGATGTCAATGTATGTGTTCAAGAATTGATTGACCCAAACAAGTCTCTTCCAGTTCTTGATCTTGATTCTCTGTTCTTGTTTTTCCTCCATCTTCTACATGCTCCCTAGCGTGATTCAGTTATGGTAGTGGCTCTCGGTCTAGCCAAGAAGAAGCAATGCTACAGTTCAGACAAGGCTCCTTCTCTCGGTCTAGGCATGAAGTCTGACAAAGGGAAAAAAAGGTGCAGCTATTGTAACCAGTAATGCAAGAATCAAGATCCTTCCTCCTAGATTTGTTGGGGAAGACGGGCGAGCCGGAGGGTGCTCGGTGTTGGAGCGCGGGCATGCCGCGCAAGAGCAGGTGATGCACAAGGCACGGGCATGCGGATCACGAGAGGAACATGGACAGGCCCAGACATGTGTGGGTTAGAACGCGTGAGAGCGCGAGCTGGGGACGGGCCCATACATGTGATTGGGCTCAGCTCGACAGGTTTGCTCGTGGAGTTAGTGCAGGGAGCCGGTCATATCGCAATAGGAGCGGATTCTTGCAAACAGGTGGTTCTTTGATATTCATTGCAAAATTTGGACCAAGGTGGAGACTGTTAGGATTGGTCCAATTTTAGGTTAAACTATTTTGCAAGATATCACACCATTATAAAATGCATATATATAAATGCTATAGGTTGATGTATTGTGAGAAAAGTTAAATAAAACTTTAGTATTATTTAGCTCCAAATTATGCTTACCCCCTAAAAGAACAACAAGAATCTCTTCTCCTCAAAAATTCCCAACAGAGATATAAGTAAAAGACGATGAACATATTCTAAACTTATATGAGGGAATTTTGGTACCTTCACTGTAACTGCAAGCCACTCCCCCTCTTGAGAGAGCACGTTGTGGCTTGTAGTATAAAGAACATGAAAAACCAGCAGAGAGCAGCTTGAGAAGAGCTGTGGAGAACAATTTGGTGAATAGTAGATGCTGCGAATTGCACCAGAAAAGCTATGCATGCAGAGCTGGATAGAAGCGTCAGAAAATTTCTTCAGTATTTCGGTCATTGTATTCAATACACATATCATGTCATCTTCACCACCTTCTCCCAGAAGTTCTCTCAGAAGTGACACCAGCAGTTGTGCAACGTAATTATCTCCAGATACCACCAGTTCTGAAATCAGTTGCATGTTCATTGTTTGGCTTCCATACGAATAGACAATAAGCTGGGACTCATTTGCTCTAGAGAGCCTACAAAACTTCAAGATCTGGTTAGACAAGTAAGTCATAATTCTTTCTTGCTGGAAAAGCCATTTCAATGCCATTGGATGTATGCCAAAGGAGAATAATTCCAGATCATCTCTGGCTAGTAAATTAAGCAGTGTTTTCTCAGCTTCGGGACTATATGACATCTTCTCATCCCTTGGGGAACCTCGGTAAAGTCCATAGAGATGCACCAATTGAGCCAACATTAAAGAATCTCCAGTCCCACAAAAGAAATTGTTGCTATTAACAAGAATATATTGCTCTAATGAAGCCAAAACTTGAGTATCATCAGCAAACCTGAATGGAAGAATCGTGATGACTATAAAATAGGTTATTATCCTACATCCTATGGGCAACGTTGTATGGTTTTGAAAATAAAATTACCTTTCACCTGAGAGCGAGCTAACATATAAAAGCAAAAGTGAAGCACGTTGACACAAAGCTAGTTGAGGATCAATAGAGCTTTTCTGTCCCAACAAAAATATCAAATCAAGAGGATCCACTGGGAGGTAAGAAAAAGCATCTCGCAAGGGTTGCCCAAAGCTAGGACCAAAAGTTCGATCAATTAGTGAACCAAGAATCAAATACACACTTGATCTCATCTGATCAGTTGGAAATAGACCCAAATAAGCAAAGCACAAAGTGAGCAAATTAGAAGAAATCAGATTATTTGCAAATGTCTGGGTCTGGGCTTCAGAACCACTTAGCAAGATTAGATGAAATGTCTGAACGATTTCATGTACCACATCCTCCTCGACTTCTTCATTTATAAAATTTTCCAGCCAAGGTAACAGATAGTTTTGGCATGTTACCATTATGTTCTCCTCCAGTTCTTCATCAGAGTTTCCACTGCCATCTTCCCTACGACTATATACATGGGTTTCCTTCAGAAGAGCCAGGGAATGCATCAAAAGTGCAGCAGGACTTCCTTGAGGGAAAGAAAGCGAAGATAAAACTGCACACCTTGATGCTTCTTTGATCATATCTCCTATCTTCTTGATTCCATAGGCAGATGGTGACTTCAAAATTTCCACAAATGTTGAACATGCCAAGATGAAGGTTTCAGGAAGCTCTCCGTTCATGCACCTCCTTAGTATACATGTCAAAATTAAAGCTACTTCTGTCACTTGGGATATGGACATTATACCAGGGGAAATTGAGATGCAGTTGCAGACAAGCGTTAGTGCATGAGGTTGGACAGGATGCAGAGGTATCTGTGATGTATAATGCAAAGCAGAAAGCAATGTCGAAAATCCAACTACAAGTTTTTGTTTGAAGACTTCCTCCGAAGTAGAAAAGAGAGCTAGAAGCTGTAGGCAGGAGATAACCACAGGATCCTTATTCCCTACATGAAATCAATAGAAAACAATAAGAAAACACACATCTTCGATACTTTAATCAGACATTAATGCAAGTACTTTACCTGACAATCTGAGGATTTCAAATATATAATCTGGAATATTTTCCTCTACAAGAACTCGAAGTTGATTAATTGAACAGTTTTCTGGTGATATCATGTGAAAAATCAAGTCTAATGTGCTGATTTGTATTCCCTCGTCAGAAGAAAGCAAAGAGCCTTTGATTGCATCAGAAAACAGGGTAATAAGAGGACATTGCTGCATTAGTCCGTCTTCATTTGCCTTTGTTTCTTTGATATCAATGCCACGGATATTATCTACGAACAAGTTCTGAAAAAGACCCTTCCCAACCAATACCAAGAGTAATGCTGTGAAAGTTAGGAGCCATCTAGCTTATGAGAGCATAAAAGAAAGGAGAATACAAAACCAACTGTCAACTAGCTGAATCTTCATCTTTAAACATTTACACAACATATACCAGGGAATATTCCAAACGTGGTTCCAGTCTTCTCAGTTATCTAGTTTAAGCTTATATTTATGTCCCGAGAACTTGCTTGTCATTGCTGATTTTATAAATAAGTTTTGGACATGATACATGAAAACATACGTAATATACAAAAGAGATAAGATAATTTTCACTAAAATTCTTGACTGCAAGCTCCTAAGCATTCCTTCCTCTTTTCTAAGGCTTAAAAAAAACCCCTCCCTTCCTTCTACTGGTCCGCAGCCCCTCTTCCTTTTCACTGAAACCCTAACTGCCCCTGATGAGATTTTGATCTAATCTTCTACATTTCAAGCTGTTCAAACTCCCAAAAGAAAGAAGAAAAGAAGAATTAGGTACAATCATTCATTCATTTTCATATCCATCGTTCCTCTAATGGGTCATATTTATAGACAACGCTGTAAGTTAATTAACTCCTAATTAATCCAATGTTAAATACAAAACTAATTATAAGTGGAATCACATCAGCATGACTTTGTCAAAAGATAAACCACAGGATTGTTACTCAGAGAAAAAATCCTAACAATACTAAGAGATTCTTTGATGAAGAAGTATACAGAAATGTATCTTACAAAATGATTGTCAGCAAAGCATGATGCGGCCATTTTTTTTTGGGGATTTACATACATACCACTTTATTTCATGTTATTTACATATCTAACACTCAAAATATTAATATTACATGTTTACCACCCATAGAATAAATTTGGGTGCATGAAATGAAATATTAAAGTTTATAGGATTGTATGAATGGTAGAAATGAATTATATGAGTGATATATTTGATATTAAATTTGTATATGGGTGGTAGGCATGTAATATTAATGTTTTGGGTGTTAGATATGTAAATAGCATGAAATAAAGTGGTATGTATGTAAATTTCACTTTTTTTTCTCTACTTATGCCCCCAAATAGATAAATAAGGCCAATGTGGTAAACCACAAAATTTGCTAAACGCGAGAAAGGAAAAGTTTCTAAGCAGGCCAACTGTGATCAAAAGAATGCAATGCTGGCAAAACATGAGCTGTAATCATTTAAGAAGTTTGTGATCTACCCAAACAGTTAATGCGAACTTCATCATGCTGGGTTTTAAGCAGAATTTCCAATGCAAGACGCCACAAGGAACTTGCCATGGCGTCCAAGGATTCCACACAGTCGTTGTCATCATCATCAACATTCTCCCATGGAGTAACATTGAGCTGGCATAGCTTATAAATCACAAACAACACCTCCCCACGCAATTCTTCGCTGCAGTCAAAGGAGAGTATAGGGAAATTCACAAACTGATTAATTAACTGGTGGTAAATCTTAACATTTCAGAGGTTCCTAGCAAAATATTTTTTCTCACCTTGGGAGCTGGAGACCAAAAAGGAGATTGGAGAAAAGGGCATCTTGTTCCCTGATGTGAGCTGCTGGGCTACTACCCTGATGAGAATTTAGGAGCACTCCAAAGCAGTGCAACTTAAACGATGAATTCAGAAAGTAATAATGAGTCATGGAACAACAAACCAATGGCAAAAGCAAAACCTTTGGAAAAGAAGACATGAAAACTCTCCAAGGAACCCACTAAAGCATATTTATAAGTCTAAGCAGCATTAACTTGCATCATCTTGCAAAATTCTACTTTTGCTAGGCAACCTACCCATTTTACTATTTGTTCATGCCCTATGAGCTATTTATCAGAAATAGTAGAACTTCAACATGCCTCCATGGTCACTAGATTTCCAAATCAATCAGTATAGTAAAGTAGTGTAATGAGATTATACATCTAAAATCCAACTCTTATTGCATAAACTATGATCTAAATTGCAATATTCAACTCAATCTAAGTCTCTTAAAAAAGAACGAACAATCAGATAATTCTTTCCGCATTCAAATCTTACAGAAGACTGCTGTAGCGCACTGATTTAGTTTCTAACAAAAACTTAATCCCACATTTTCTTTGATATTGAGTCAGAGGACATGAATGCACTCTACAATATCAGCATACAGCAGGCATAGCTCAGTAGACAGTAGTGGTTCAACCCACCCTGGTCAAACTAATAAGTGTTACTAGATCGGACAAGACTTTCCTTGTTTCCAGTTCCCGATGAGCTGCTTAGTAATTTAACAAAATTCAGGAAAACAAAAACAGCAACAACAACCGAACAAACTGCATGCAATATATAACAGTGGACTGAGGCCCTTCACCAAAAAAAAAAAAAATTCTTAAGAATACTAATATTAAACAATTGATAACTCAAAATCAACTCCGGCAATTGAGCCACCAATCAAATTCCACAACCTAAAAATATCGACGGCGAAATAAAGAAGCGGATATCTAAATTACCAAGTAGATATGCCGCCGGCTCCATGCGAGCGCTCCCGATGCGAGCCGATCCGCGATTCGAGCAATGAAATCGCCAGACAGAGAGCTGGCGGTGAATTGTTCGTTTACTCCTCCCAACCCTAACCTTCTTATTCCCCCTCGAAAACAGAGATCGGATATCACATCCATCACTTGGCGAGCAAGGGGCTCGTCGTCGAATGCCGAGAGGGCGGCGACGAGCGGGGCCACAAGAAGATAAGCGTGGCGTTCACGGAGCTCGAGGAGGAGATCGGGGTCGTCGAAGGCGAGGTTGAGTTGGGATAGCGCGTAAGAGACGTGGTGGGTAGGGGAGCGGGAATCAGACACGAGCGCGGCGAAGCAAGAGAGGCAAATACTGCCGCCGGCAGCCGTCTCCACCACCAAAGATCGACGGTGACCCTTCGAGCAAGCACTGGCCGGAGAAAACTGCTCCATGTACGCCGACGACACCTGCCGTTAATCCCACTATACAACGCTTCTTCCATGGTCAGTCCGTTAAGTGTAGTTTTCCCTCCGCGATTCGAACTATTTTTTGAAAAATTTTTAATATAATATTTTAGTATCTTAATCATATTAAAATATATTAACAAAATTATTTTTTTATTTAAAAAAATTAATATTAATAATATTTTTTAATAAAATATAAATATTTATGTAATATATAAATAAATATCAAATTTTATATCTTAAATATATACAAAATAAGAAGATTAAACTCAAAATTAAAACATTTAAAAAAAAGTTAAATAGGTCATTTTCAGAGTCCAAAACAGGTTCACGGGCGAAATTATTTTTAGTTCGCTGTTTGGATGAGACGTTTCTACATAAATTTTTTTACGAAACTTCATTTTTCTATTGTTTTGAGAAGTTTTTTGATATTTGCTTCTCCGTTTGAAAACTCAATTCCCTTAACTAATGTTTCCAAAACTTGCTTTTACGAAAGGAGATGAATAACCAAACGAAGAAGCCTCCGTAGTCCTATTTTATCATGGTAGATGATGAGTTAGTGATGGCGATCCAATCAAGGTTTTATGTTTCCGTAGTCTAGCATTATCATGTATCTTGATCTATATCTTCAACGAAGATAATCAACTCAACTTGACCTAATAATCCTTTTCAACATTCATAAGTTGTTTCATCTAATGGGTCCTCATAGCCATAGAGTGAAAGATTATCCAATTGACCAATTTTAACCAAACTTTAGCTAGTATAAGACTTTATGCCATATAGGATGTATTTTATATCTCAAAAGTCGTAACCCTAGTCATTAGGGAACATTAGAATTAGGGGTGTCAATTTTGGGTCACAGGTCGGGTTCGGGTCGAACCCGAAACTATTTGGGTCAACCCGAACCTGGCCATTTTCTGCAAACGGGTCGGTTTTTTCGGACCCGAACCCGACCCGAATGACTCGGGTCAGACAAAAAACTGCTAGTTTTTCGGGTCCAAAAACGGGTCAAACTCCGCTTTTCGGGTAAAAAAACGGGTCAATCTCGGGTTGCCAGGTCAAAACGAGTTTTCGGGTAAAAATGTGTCATTTTTAGGTCAATTTCGGGTCAACGTGTCAACCCGACCCTATTTTTGAAATAGGTTGAATTGTTGAACTCGAACCCGTCGTGTTTCGGGTTCGAGTCAATCCAAACCCAAAATTTTCGAGTCGGATTCGGATCGGGTTCTCGGGTGGGGTCCAATATTGACACCCCTAATTAGAGAATAGGCCAATTGGATGATGGAGAAAAATGTAATATGATCATCACTAAAAGAATATCATCACCCACAAAGGCCAGCTAGCTGCTCCCTTCTAATGGATGCTATTTTAGGACTAATTAGCTTCAATTTGGACTCATCTAACTCAAATTTGATCAATTTAAATGCACAAATTTTTATAAAACTATATATAAAAAAAACTAAGGAAAATATAAATAATGTATTTTATTTATTTTTTATTTAATATAAACTACTTTACTACTTTGCTTTTTTATCTTTATTTTCTTAACTGTGCGGCTAGTTTGATAGCATTTATTATAAAACAAAAATTCCAAATGAATTAAATTACTCCTATGAACATAAAGGCTTGAAAGTGGGGTGCATTATCTAAGCCTTCATTAGACATTTAGACCAAAATAAATAAATAAATAAATAAATAAAATCTTATGGACGTGTAGCCAACTTGCCATCCCTAAATAGTTTCAAAATATATGACAATTTTTTTTTAATGAAAAAATTTATTTTTCTCACAAATAGCTTTTTAATCAAATTTATGAATAGTTGCAGCCGTCCCAAACGAATCTTTAATTTGATTGATGATTTGATAAGTTCATACAAATATATTCGTTGCAAGATAAGACCAGATGCATCATTATCGAATTTGTTGAAAGCTCCAAATAGGCCAAATCGATTCAGGGCGACCAGGTGCAACAAGCATTGTTGGGCTACATCCATTCTCTCATGCTAGCAATAACTATGCCACGCACATAAGATTTTGTTGGGTCGTGGTTCGCAACGATGCCATTGTTGAATCTCCAAGATTTTGTGCCTTTAATATTCCATTTTGAAGTTGTTCTCCCAAAATGCCCTCTTGCAGGAGAAATTATTGCTTGCGATCACCAGACGACGTTCAGAGGCAAATCAGAATGCGCCACGTCGTTATTTTGCTGTGTACCGGGTGATGTGGCGTATCTTGATTTACCTCCGAACGGTCTGATGACTACACGTAATAATTTCTCCTATAGAAGAAAGTGATGTAGTTCATATATATAAAAATAAAGAGATATTGTCCCATATCTTTGGTAGGCACTCAATAGGCCATTGATTTATTAGAATTTTTTAGGTCAATATGTTTGTTAAAAACATCAATCCATCACTTGCAATGTGCTCACTACATCAACTATGACATGATAACTTCATATCATTGATAAGAAGCTTCATTTTTTACTAATGTTTCGTTTGTGACGGCTTTTTTATTGCTTCTTAAAGCAGTTTTTTAGTATAAAAATTATTTGTTATACTAGAAAGCTGGTTTAATAAGTAGTAAAAAAGTCGTTCCAAATGAAGCCTAAAAGTGTAAACAAGTCAAATCAAATTCAAGTCACCCCTGACTTGAGCTTAATTTTGATTAGTTGATCAAGCTCTAGCTTGAGCTTGATTCTACGAGTTCAAGTTAGCTCACGAATCATCTCATTTATTATGAAAAAGAGTAAATGATTATGATTCAAATAATTAATGTAATAAAATGATGAAAAATGAGAAATTAAAAGAGAGATAAATAAAAATATTAGTTGATATGCATAACTTAGATTAATGTAATATTATTATTATTTGAAGTTAAATATCTTACAAATAATCAAAATATTATATCACAAAATGTTAATTTATAGCCATATTCAAAATATATAATAATAAAACATCTTAATTTTAATTTATTGTTTATTAAACTAATTAAATTATTTTTATATCATTTAGATTATATTAAAATATTTTTAATATTAATTTCGCATTTAATTCAACTCTATTCAATTTGGATTAAATATTTCACCTTTAAATCTCTCATTTTTATCCAATTTTCAAAACTTCACTATAAATGGGAATATTTTCTGAAAAGCGGGGGGCGCGTTCTGCGTCTTCTACACCTCCGACGCCAAAAGAGCTCTCAGCTCCTTCTCCGGTGTGTCCGCATTCTCTCTCAGATGATGAGAAAGAAAGGAGGGAGCTTTACTTCTCTCTATCTCGTCGTCGTCGCCCTCTTACTCGCCGGAGCTTGCGTCCCCTCCAGCGCTGCAGGCGGTGAAGGCGACGCTGCGGTCATTGAAGATCTAGTGAAGGGACTGAAGAATGCGCCGGTGGATTGGAAACCGGGTTCAGATCCGTGCTCCCCGAAATGGAGTGGCGTTTCGTGCTCCGGCGGCCGAATCACGAGCATCAACCTCCGAGGTCGCGGCATTGCTGGCACCCTACCCGCATCCATCTCCTCGCTCAGTGGATTGCAATCTCTCTTCCTCTCTGGCAACCAACTGTCCGGTCCACTTCCCTCACTCGGCGGACTCGCTGCCCTCGAAGTGATCTCCCTTGATTCCAACCTCTTCTCTTCCGTGCCCTCAGATTTCTTCTCGGGCCTCTCTAGCCTCCAGAAGCTCTCCATCAACGACAATCCCCTCTCCCCATGGCAACTCCCGGACTCTTTGGCTGATTGCCCTCTCATTTCTGTCTCCGCCTCCAATGCCTCCGTTTTCGGCCCCCTTCCGGACTTCTTCGACCGGCTTTCCTCACTCCAATTCCTCCGCCTCTCCTACAACAACCTCTCCGGCCCACTCCCTGCTTCGCTCTCCCGATCCCAGATCCGCAATTTCATCGTCAACAACCAGCAGGGCCCCCAGCTCTCTGGTCGCATCGACGTTATTGGCAAGATGAGCCAGCTCTCCCTTCTGTGGCTACAATCCAATGCCTTCTCGGGGCCCATTCCCGACCTCTCCAATCTCACCTCCCTCCAATCCTTCAATCTCCGCGACAACGCCCTCACCGGCGTCGTTCCCAGCTCACTCACCGCCGCCGCCTCTCTTCTAAACGTATCATTATCAAACAACAATCTGCAAGGTCCGATGCCCAAGTTCGGTCCCGCAGTCTCCGCCGACATTGACAAGGGAAACAACTTCTGCCTCCCGGAAGCTGCGCCTTGTGACAGCAAGGTGATGAATCTGCTTGCTGTGGCGGCCGGGTTCGGCTACCCTGCCCTGCTAGCGAGTTCATGGACCGGCAATGATCCATGTGGCGGTGGCAGTCGATGGTTTGGTGTGATTTGTGATCAGCAGGGGAACATTATGACTCTCAATTTCGCAAACCAGCATCTTGGTGGCTTTATTGCTCCGGAGATTGCCAATATCTCTTCGTTGAAAAATGTGATCTTGAGCAACAATAATCTCACCGGCGACATTCCAAATTCACTTGCCACTTTGCACCAGCTGCAACTGCTTGATGTTTCCTATAACCAGCTCACTGGGTCTATACCTAGCTTTGCACCAACAGTTAGAGTGGTAAAATCTGGCAACAACTTTGGTTCTGGTTCTTCAGGAGGAGGGGACTCTGATAGATCTGCATCAGGTGTGGCGCCAGGTTCTAATCAGTCTTCATCTTCTCCAGATCAGAATGGTAAATCCAAGTCGTCTACAGAATTCATTGTGGGAATGGTAGTGCTTGTTTTATTTCTTGCAGGTTGCTTATCTGGTCTTGTTTACTACTTCCTTGGTTGCAAGAAGAAGCAGAAATTTAAGAGAGTAAGAATGGCAGCCTCTCCAGAGCGGCCAGAGCATGCTAAAGTTGGAGTCATGGCTTTCAATAGTGATAGCAAAGTTAATAGTGAGCTTAACACACAGAGCAGTGATGGGAACTGTTCTGATATAACAGTTCGTAGTGAAAATAGTGAGAACTTAATGTCAATTGAGGATCTTTGGAAGGCAACAAATAATTTCAGTGAAGATGCTATTTTGGGCAGCGGGGGATTTGGAGTTGTTTACAAAGGAGTTTTAAGTAATGGAGTCATTGTTGCTGTCAAAAGGTGTGTGCTTGATCTGCTAAGTATGAAAGGAATGTCAGAGTTTAAGGCAGAAATTAGCCTTATTGGGAAGGCAAAGCACAGGCATTTGGTATCCCTTATAGGTTATTGTGAGCATGAGAAAGAGAGGCTGCTAGTTTATGAGTACATGCCAGAGGGAACACTGGCGCAGCACTTGTTTGATAGGGAAGGGAGCAGGTTTTGCCCTTTAACTTGGAAACAGAGATTGACGATAGCCTTGGATGTGGCAAAGGCAATGGAGTACCTCCATAGTTTTATGCAGGGAAGCTTCATTCATAGAGATCTGAAGCCCTCAAACATTCTGCTTGACAAGGATTTAAGGGGCAAAGTTTCAGATTTTGGTTTGCTCAAGCTTGCAGGAGACAATGAGAAGTCAATGGCTACTCGGTTAGCTGGGACATTTGGGTACCTTGCACCGGAGTATGCAAGTAAGTGGTCATATCTCTTCTTTTCTTAAGGTTGATTTGTTTCTAAATTTGCTGAGCCTGAGATTGCATTATTTAAAGCTACCTGGTACCATACAGTTTTTTTATTATTGGATCTTCAAGCAGGTATTATTGTTTTTATTTATCTGATCTGAATTCAGCAACTGGAAACTAACTTCTGGAGCTTTTACTTCATTCTTCATGACAATCTACTTACACTTTAATTCTTGTATTCTCGTAGTTTAAGGTGGCTTTATCAAGGGATCCAACATTGATATGTTGGGACTTCTGTCATGCCAAGCTGTTCAAGGCTTCTAGGGATGATTCTGGGATGATCCTTATGTTATTTTCATTTTCTTTGCAGTCTTATAGTGTTTATAGGATATGAATGGCTATGCATGAAAAATAGGCTTCGAAGTCATCATGTGAATGACCACGTCATTACCAAATGCCACATCAACACCATAGATCATTTAATGTCAAAGGGAGGGCCCAAGGAATGAGCTAATTCAAAAGTTTCTCGATCTCCATGCGAACTTCATGGAATGATAGAACTATGATCAATGATATTTGGCTTAAATTCACAGTCATAAAAGAAGGACCACATTGGTGTTCAACGGGGCAATCACACCTTGTAGTTACTTGAAAAGCATAATTTTACATTTCAACAGCTTGAAGAGCTCAGATGTATATTTTCGGAGTCTATAAGCTACGATATACAAAAATATGGGGACAACTGATATATCACAAAAAATTGCCTTGATTGAGCACAAATCTCGAGGCAAATCCATGCAAAAAACTTTTGAAATTAAAATAGGAATCATCCAAGCTTTGATTTCAACAAATTATAGTCAAATTAAACATCTTGAAGAAACAAACCTAATAACACCAAAATTAGTCCAACTAAAGCCCAAATTAAGGGTCCAAAACGTATTTGGAGGGTTTAAAGCATTAATGGGATAACCAAATGATTGTCGAATATGGCATGCTTATAGTCAAATCTAGCGGCTCAACGAGATAATTCCAACGAGCCCAAGATCGCTTAATTCTGATATCATTAAGCCACTTAAATGTCTATGATCAAGAGAGACGATATCAACCATCAATCCTTACACTCCAAACTTGACCTTGATCTCGTTCATATTTACAAGCCATGTCACTCCCAAAAAATTATAAATAGGCCCCCATTTTTCTCTTAAAGAGGGGAAAAAAGAGAGGGAAAAGAGGAGGAAGAGAAGATTTGGAGAACCATCTTGCCATCGACCACCGCCGACATTCTTCCCGACCACCATCATTCTTCCCAACCACCGACATTCTTCCCAACCATCGACGTTCTTTCCAACCATCAACATTCTTCCTAACTGCATCCGAAGTTCTTCCTAACCATTACCAGAATTTTGCACCAAGAGAATCTATCTGAAGATTGGCAAAGCTTTTCAATACATTGTATTCTCCTTGTCCTCGGATTGGAGAACAAATTGACTTTTGTAATCTATTCAAATGCTAATGGAATTATTTCAATTAGGCAAGACCCTGTGGTTTTTCCCTTTCTTAGGATTTTCCACGTAAAAATCATGGTGTTCTCTTTATCATCTGTTTGTGTGATGAGATTTCATATATTGCCAAGACAAATTATTTTCACTCTACTACCACGAATTTTTCAGCCCACAATTTGGTCATCAAACACTTAGTTTTATGGATGCATATTATGGGTATAACCAGATAAAGATGAATCTTGCTGATGAAGTTGTCACTTCTTTCCAAACTTGCAAAGGATTCTACTGTTATCAACTCATGTCATTTGGATTAAAAAATATTGGCGTAACTTATCAATGTCTAATGAATAAAGTTTTAAAAAATTTATTGGGCCTACAATGGAGGTGTATGTTGATGACATGTTGGTAAAAACTTATAAAAGTAAACATCATCTTTTGGATTTGGAACAATGCTTTCAGCTTATTAGACACTATAACATGTATCTTAATCCCACTATGTGCTTTTGGAGTCACATCTGAAAAAATTTTAGGGTTCATGGTTATGCATCGAGGAATTGAAGCCAATCCTGAGAAAATTAAAGCTATACAAAATATATCCTAAAAAGCATAAAGGATGTACAATGCTTGAACGGAAGGATAACAATGTTATCATGCTTCTTAGCTCGATTGGGAGATAAATATTTAACATTTTTCAAGATACTTAAGGGTGCTCTTAAGAAGGGCTTTCAATGGACAGACTAGTGTCAAACTACTTTTGAACAATTAAAAACATATCAAGCTTCATCGCCTTTATTATCAAAACCATGTTAACCTCTATACAAAGAAACAAAAATAGCAAAAATCTGTACGTACCTCGGACTGAAATCCCGCAAATTCTGCTGCAAATCGCGCCGATTCGGCGCCGTTCGCGACGTTTCTCCGCAAATCCTGCGATGATGGCTTCGATCGCCTCCCATTTATGTCTATAAGAGGGAGGCGAACTCTCCCATTCAGGACTTCCATGACACTCCTCACACGGAGCTCTCCCGATCTCCTTCTCTGTCCCGAAGTCCCTCAGCCCGTCACCTGCTCCCGTCGACCCCATCTCCACCGACGCTGCACCTTCGACCCTCGCCTCTCCATCCCGAAGCCCAGCCGAATCCCTACCCGAGCCCCATCCTCTCCTTTGTCCGATCCAGAGAAGCCGAGAGAAAGAGAGAAAGAGAGAAAGAGAGACGGAGGGAGGAGTCGATCCTACCTGCCTCTTGTCTGCCCGAGCCTCCTCCTTCGACGTTCTCTTCCCGTCGATTTAAAGTCACGACATTTTGATCTCAAGCAGCAATGGGAGCTCACTTACTGTGAAGGTAACTTCTCCCTCACACACGCTTCTTCAGTCGGATCTGATGAACCCGACGGGATTCAGCTCAAATCCTATTCAAATCTTGTGATTTTGCTCGAATCATTTCATAGATAGGGTTAGATAGAGTTAGTTATAATTATTTATAATTAATTATTATAAATAAAGATTAATTATTAATAATTATTAATAATTATATTTAATCAAATTATTAATCATGCCTAATTATTATTGATTATATTTAATTTTGATTAACTAGAATTACCTGATATTAATTGTAATTAATTATTGTTAATTGTTATTAATAAAAAATAATTATAATTAATTATAACTAGTCATGACTAATTGAAATTAAAAAAAAATGTGATACATCTCTCTCACTCGATCCTCGGACCGACACCGTCAAGCCCGTGAAGGTACGGACTCTCTAAACTCAGATTCTCGCTTCCGTTGTGTGTGACGGACCGGAAAACCGCCTATACACGCCTTTATTGCGCGTGGTGGGATGGGACCCTGGTCCGACGCCTACGACGAGGCGGGAATCGCCTAAACTCTACTTCGGTGTTCGTGGCGCACTGGAAAACCGCCTATACATGCCTTTATTGCGCATGGTGGGATGGGATCCCGGTGCGGCACCTACGGCGAGGCGGGGTCACTCATAAGTATCCCCGAGCGGGGGGAAAGCAAACTGAGCATTTTTAAACAAGTACCGTCAAAGCCCACGAAGGTACGAACTCTCTAAACTCAGATTCTCGCGTCGTTGTTTGCAGCAGACCAGAAAAACTCCTATGCACGCCTTTATTGCGCATGGTGGGATGGGACGCTGGTCTGATGCTTACGACGAAGCGAGCAATCGCCTAAACTCTACTTCGGCGTTCATGGTGCACCGGAAAACCGCCTATACACGCCTTTATTGCGTGTGGTGGGATGGGACCCCGGTGCGGCACCTACGACGAGGCGGGGTCACTTATAAGTACCCCCGAGCGGGGGGAAAGCAAATTGTGTCTTTTAAACAGGTACTGTCAAAGACCCCATACACGCCTTTATTGCGCGTGGTGGGAGGAACAAAAAATCACGGCCGCGGTGTTCTCGTCAAAGGACACCTACCATACACGCCTTTATTGCGCGTGGTGGGAAAGGCCCAGTTTTCTCGTAGTATTCCCCTAAACGGGGGAGACGCCTGGAGGTTGCCGAAATTTCGGGTGAAATCGTACCTTGACCTGTTGAACTCAAAAGAACAAAGATGTTGACTCAAATGAACTGTGGACTTGTGGACCAGAACCAAAACTCAAAATAATTTCTAAAGGCCAAATTCAAATAAAATAAAATTTGAACTTATAATTGAACATGCAACCATACTCAAAAGAACTTTAGAAGATCCTGAATAAGCACTTGAACTCAATGCGGACTGCAAGAAATTGAGTCTTCATGCTCTTAAAAATATAAAAATCCTAAATTCTCAAATGAACACAAACATTTGATGCATGCAAAAGACTGGCGGCAAGAAGTCTTCAAACATAAATGACTTGTTGATGATATCAGTCAAACTATGAAATGCACAATTATCATCTACATGTTACAATCAAAGACCTGTTATGCAAGCAACAGTTCCCTGTAGATCGAAAGTGGAGGACTCGTCCCCTACAAGAAAATGCAATCATTCAAAAAAAAAAAAAAAACACCTGAGATTGGTGAAAGGTGGATATAGTGTAGGGATAGCTGCTACATCTATAAGGTCGTAGTGGATATATCCATTTGTTGCAATCAAAGATCTGTCTCTACAACAAGTGCAAATATATCAAATCACCTGAGATTGATGAAAGGTGGGTAGGATGCAAGAACAATGACACTCCTACAATCAATAACAATTCAGTGCTGATCAAATGCGGTAATTTTCCACGAACAAAGATGGTCAAATTATAGCAAGTGCAACCATCTACAAACCGTCGTGGAGGACCCATCATATGTATTAAATGTCATATACGAGCAGAATGTCAAAGGGCCATAATAAGTGTAAGCTCCTACGACCAAAAGCAGGAGATTCGTTAGTGCACTACGATCCACTTGCAGAAAGCAACAATAGTGCACGACAATCCACCTGTACAAAGTAGCGAACAACTCTATTCAGAAGATGCTACGCCACGCCACTAGATCTGCAACATTCGTACAAGCATACAGAAGGCGTCTACGAATGCTTTCAAAGTACCCCTGCACGTGCACCATAGTTTGTATACATGTAGGTACACTAAAAGGGGGTAAAAGCAATCCAAACCCGCATGGGCCCCGACGAGCGTGTTATTGGTACACACGTGACGTCTAGGGATGCTGTGCGGGTTGGCAAGTGAATTCAGGTTCGAAACCGATCCTTCTATACGGGTCAATAGAAGTCGACAGGGTTCGAACCATTAAGCAAATATAAAGTTATGACGACCGGTATATTTGCTTTAAAACATTCATATTAGGCCTTCAAGGTCTACAACAATATGAATTCACTAATAAAGGCACGAAGCCTACGAAACCTGATCCTCAGTCAATAGCTCGGCTGAGTTGACAAGGTTCAAGCTACAAATAGAAATGACCCCAAACACCCCAATGATGGTCGTGTTGAATGCATATCTCAACCGGAGGGGTTCCCAAGTACTTTTAATTGTCTCCCAAAAGTCCATTCCAAACACTATCAAATTCCACCCAAATATCTAAAAAACAAAAAAAAAATCTCAAAAATATTCAAAATTCTAAAAATATTTAAAATTGAAATCAAATCATCAAAACTTAAAGCAAAATTCATCCACCCTCCGCAACAGTTTGCCGGGGCGGACAAATTAAAATTTACTTCATCTCACAAAGAGCCAAATGCCTAGTAAAAAATATCACTAGGATCCATTCTCAAACAATCTCTTGCCAATAAGGATGTGGTACGTGTCCTCTAACCGGCAGTTTCGCCGCCAAATGGCATTGCAGGTAAACAGTTATGACCCGGGGCCCTCTGAACCGAGTGGTTTTGCCGCCAAATGGCACCACAGATAGCGGTTATGGCCAGAGCCAATACGCTCCTTAGTGGCGTTAAATCCTTGAGATATGAATCAATAGGATATGATTTATAGGGCACAAAGCCCTCTGTTAGCTAAGGTGGATTCAAATTTGTCCCCTTAGGCAAGCATTCAACCCCGGTCTATAAGGTCCCATTAGACGAAGCAACCCATGGCTGCCGACAAGGATCCTTCTGTCAGGTTGGGTCGACTACCTCCTCTGACTAAGTAGACCAGGGACCACGATGGCCCTGGACGACGGAACCATGGGATCTTGATCGGGTCTATCATCCATTCCCCCACCATCCGCTTTTAGTTCCAGATGGTGAAATTTCCAGTTTTAAATGTCAAATTTCTCAAATCTCTCAACCCAAATTCCAAACATATGAACCTTCAAATTCCCAAACTTTCAAACATTTCAAATACCTAAACCTATGCTGCTACTATATGCCAGATACACGTATTCTACGTATCTGATTGACGACTAGCCTTAATTGGAAGTTCTCTCTCATGATTGAGAGGGGTAATTAACTATAGGGGCTTGCGCCTATAGGAAACAAGAACTCATATCATAAAGTCCTCACCAAACGAGGGCGAAATCTCTGGGTAGTGTCTTATCTACAAACTCATATACCTTCCAAAATTTATCTCGGAACTTATCAGTTAAAACTCTCTCGCCGAATAAAAAGAAAAAAGCGAGCGGAGGCCGGGGCCGAATTTTTGGAGCCCATAAACCAATTTTAGAAGAAGTTTTGTATTTGTATCTTGCAATTTCTCCTTTCTAATATGGAGGGGAGATATCAATTGGCAGATAAAATGGCTTTGATATTGATATTTTCAACAAGAAAATTACGCTCATATTTTCAAGCTCACATGATTGGTGTCTATACACAACTTCCTCTTAAAACTATCCTTCAAAAACATAAAACTTCTGGGCGATTAATCAAATGGTCAGTAAAATTGAAAGAATTTGATATTCGCCATCTGCCCCGACCAGATATCAAATCACAAATACTTGTTGATTTTGTGGTGGAATGTACAATTCCAATACAACTGGATCATTATATTCTTTATCGCCTCACCGGGTATTATATATTGATGGAGCATCTAGAGATTCTGGAGCAGGAGCAGGAATATTACTTATTTCTCCTCAAAATGATACTTTAGAATATGAGTTTCATTTAGAGTTTGCAGCAACCATTAATGTAGCAGAGTATGAAGCCCCTGTGGCAGGGCTAAGGCTTGCCATAGATTGTGGGGTACAAAATTTGATAATTCTTACTGATTCATAATTGGTGGCATTACAGGTGGAAGGAGATTTTTGCACTTATAATCCACAATTGATACAATATCTTGGCTCTATCAAATCACTTCTCTCTTGTATCAATTCATATCAAATCATTCATATATATCGAGAACAGAATGCTCGAGCTGATACGTTGTCTAAGCTAGCCACTTCTATCATAGGTGATCTATATAGTAGAAGGTGCATTGAAGATATATATTTTCCTAGTATACAAGGTCCATGGGAAATATAATTTGTTGAAGAAAAAAAGAGCACTTCTTGGATGAATCGTATAATTTCCTTATGTGATGGCATTATATCGGAAGATTCAACAACAACTATTCGTATATGGTGACAAGATGCAAATTATTATGATTGGAGATGAGTTGTACAAAAGGGCATTTACGAGGCAATATCTCAAGTGTCTACCTCCACTAGAAGCTGAATATATTCTTTTGGAATTTGTGGAGAACATCTGGGGGGTAGAGCACTTGCGTAAAAAACCTTGACACAGAGATTCTATTGTCGTACAACGAAAAATGATGCTTTCAACTTCGTTCAAAAATGTAATAATTGTAAATACATTCTAATTTTACACATATCCCATTAGAGGAGTGTTAAGTCGATTCAACAAGAACCGACTCAATCGGCCCAGCATGGGCCGGTCCAGGTCTACAAGAGGCGGGCCCTTACCGCCTCTCTCCCCTAGCCGCCTAAAGCCATGGGACGCCCAATATTTTTTATTTAAAATAAGCTATTTTTAGTAAGGGAGGTGGGTGGTTAAGGCTATAAATAAGGATGAGAGGGAAGGGTTAGGGTATGCATAATTTGAGTTGTTCTCTTGGAGTTTCTTAGGGTTTGGGGCTCTAGCTTCATCATCTAGAGATTGGGAGAGAACGATTCTCCTCTCGAATTGAGGATCAATTGTATCTTTTCTTTTCTTTTGCTTTACTTTGATTTCCTTAATAAATTCTACTGTTGTTGTGGTAATTTTGTGGTTGAACTTGTGTTTATTTCGCTGATTTCACCAATACTCGTTAGGGTTGCTTGCGAACTCAAGCAAATCCACTAGGATTGCTTGCGAACTCAAGTATTTCCTATCAAGGAGCTTTCAACTCTTCAAAGTCCTAAACCATCTGCTCAGTGGTGAATATATATCATGAGATCATTTTTAATAGCAATAGGATAGAAAAAAGTTCATTATATTGGTTGTTGATGTAGCTAAGAATGAAGACAAGTTGCATTATCATCTCAATCTTCTTTCATAAACACGTGATATAGCTTCATTGAGAAGTGTTGCATATCACCAACGAGTAGCTCACCATTTCAATAGAAGAGTGAAACCCCAACCTATCTCTATTGGGGATCTAGTCTTATGAAGTATAGAAGCTGCGGGGAAGGGTCTTCTTTGGGAATGACCATTCATGGTGGTGACAATACCTTTCAAACTTAAAGATTCAGAATGAAAGATACTACCTTGAATGTGGTATGCCTAAAACCTTCGAAAATATTATCAATGATGTAGTCATTGATTAAATTTCTATGTACTTAAAGTTATGCAAGTTTTTATCTCCAATATATAAGTTATTTACGCCGTCTTAATCAAATCCAATCCCAAGGGGGATTAAATCGACCTCTTCTATACAGTTTAACATTATATCTTAATAAACAACCTCAGAAAGGTCTATAAAATTTCTAACAAAATTCAAGGGGGATTAATCAACATCTTCTATACAGGTTAACATTATATCTTGATAAACGGCCTCATAAAGGTCTAAATTTTTTATAAATCCTAAGTATTAAATCAACCTCTTCTATATAGGTTAACATCATATTTTGATAAACAACCTTAGAAAGGTCTAATAAACTCAATCATAATTTTACATGTTAAAATTCAAAAAATTGCAACAAATCTTAGAAAAGTAAAAGCTAACATAAGAAACTTTTATAACATGCTTACAAAAGAAGAAATATAAAATCTCTATAAAGCATATGATATCATATAACATCAATGGTATTATCACTATGCAAAACACTCTCAGCATCATCTTCTACATTTGGCTAGTATCCTCATATGCATCATCTTCTACATTTGGCTAGTATCCTCATATGCTTGGCTGGGAGAAAGACCTTCTATATTAGCTCCAATCTTGCATTGCACCAATCGAATTCCCTTTAATAAGCCTTGGATAAGGCCCTCTTCAATACATTGTCATTTAAAAACCTTCACTTCTACGGCATATATTTGAACGCAAGCTTTCTGAACATAATCTTGAATTATACTCTTGAAGGCTAAAGATTTTTTGAAATCTTCTATGGTTTTTGGTAATGCCAATTTTAATCTAGACTTAGCTCTTGACAAAGCAATTTCTTTCTCTGATACAAGATTTTTTAATCTCTTATTCTCATCCTCAAGAGCTTTTATCTTCATTTCAAAAGTTTTTTTTTATCCTTCTCATGTTAATTAATTATTGTCTGTGCATCCACTAATACGCTGTGAATTCGATACATTTGTTGATTTTGTAAAGAAACAGAGGTTATCATAGTTGTTAATTCAGTTCTACGGTCTGATAGTTGATTTTCCACTACTCTCATTTCTCCAATTTTTCCTTCATATTTGTATTTATACTCTCCTTGAAGATACTTAACCTTCACAAATTCATTTCTAATCATTCAAGGATTGAGTTAGCTCCATTTCAATATCCATTCGTTGCAGCATATGAAAGAAGAGTATGATACTTGTAAGATACATGTATTTATACTTGAGAAGAAAAACAAGGAAAATAATTACTCACAAATTCCTCAACACGTCAACATCTGATACATTGATGAGTCAGAACATCTTCAAGAATATGTAATTTTAAAGGAGAAGAATCTTTATAACCTTCACTACTGGTTGCTATTGTTTTAGTCTCTCCCACTTTTTTCTTCTTGGACAAGGGCAGTGGATCATCATTAGGTGAGGATTGCTTGGGAGCGACAGTTGAAGTTTGTGCATATATCTATTGAACTTTGTTTGACTTTTTCAACATAGTCGCATGGGGCCTCCCCGCATGAACAGATAGATCAATCTTGAATAAAAAGTCTTCTTCTATATATTTGCCAAGATAACGAATTTTGTAGTGAAGGCTTTCAACATTAGGGAGTTTAAGAATTCTCAATATGTCTTCCTCTTCAATATGAAGGGGAACTGTCTTAACTTTCTTCACTTCTCTATGATATTCCATTCATTTTTCACAAAGAAAAATCCACTAGCCTAGCTCTTTGATGGGTCTCTGGTTCGAATATTTAACCATTTGGATCTAAAGGTGACATGGTGTTGTAAGTCACATGTGAATTTACCCATGCGGAAAAATACTCTGGCGTTAAAACTCCTCCATGATCCCTAAAGAAAGCAATCAATCTGTTAATAATAGACATTGCTCTAAATGAAAATTGGAATAAGCTAACTCTATATGCTGCCAAAATCCCAATTAATTCAGGAGAAGGTGAAAATCGTAGGCCTACTCGTAGTCTTATTTCGTAAACAGTTAAAAAGAATGATGGAGGATAACATCTCGATCATATTCTTTTGGAGCCTTTACCATAAGATCATTGGGAAAATAAAATTTCTTGCGAAATATGATCAAAGAGTCACCAGTGATTGTGGACGTCACGTCATCAGCTTGAGCTACTTTATAAGACCTCTTTGGAACATCATTTTGTTTATGGGGTTGTTGATCTCCTTTAGACATTGTTAGTTTAAGGGGAGAATAATCATCCATCAAAACTTCTACACAAAGATGGGCACTGGAGCTTGATAGGGAATGTCGTCTATTTAAGACAATGAAATGCCCCTATTGTAAGAAGAAGATATGAGAAAGGGGGGGGGGGAGATGAAGGGAATTTTCCATAATTTTTTGTAATTTTAAAAGGTAAAAATTGATTATTTCTATATAAAAAATTAATATATTACCCAAATCTAAGAGGTAAAACTATAGTTGTCTTACTCTAATAGTGTTTTTTCTCTTTCTCTGAGTTTTCCACACAAAAATCATAGTGTTCTCTTTATCATCTGTTGTGTGTTGAGATTTCGTGCATCACTAAGACAAAGTATTTTCATTCTACCGCCGCGAATTTTTCAGCTCGTAATAATATTATCATATTCCATTAACATAATCTAATTTCTCGTATTTACTTTTCGTGAAATTGAATCCACAAAAGAATTTGAGAAATTTAAAGAGAAAGGATAGAGAAAAATAAAGCTTAAATTTGGAAGACAAAGTGATTTTTGTCTGTCGAGCCTATTAAGAGTAGGGGTGTAAGTGAGCCGAGCCGACTCGAGCTCGACTTGTTTATAGGCTCGCAAGTCGAGCTTATCGAGCTCAAACTCGAGCTCTTTTTTTTTTTGGGGGGGGGGGGGAGAGCTCGTTTAGTAAACAAGCTCGAGTTCGAGCTTGAGCCAGCTTGGCTCGTGAGCTCGCAAGGGGGCTCATTTAATAATTTTATGTTATTAATTAAATTTAATTATTAAAAAAAAATAATAAGAACCAGCTAAGTTGTATTTAAATATTAGTCATTGTATCTTTTTTTTCTAAATACTGCCTATGTTTTAAAAATCCTGCTTAAGTTTTAAAAATCCCATCTGAATCTTAAAAATCTTGTTTAAGTTTAAAAGGTCCAGCCCATGGCTTGCAAGCCACCTCGAGCTCGTTTACAGTGGGACGAGCTTGAATTCGAGCTCACTTTCAGATTGAAGAGCCGAGCTCGATAAGGCCTAAACTCGACTCGGCACGACTCGTTTACACCCCTAGTTGGGAGATTTGCTCGTTTCTCTATAAAGAACCATTATTATATTTCTGATTTCAATAATTTAATATTTTTAATATTTAGTATTCTGGATATGTGGTTGAGCAATGATTGGTCGCTATATTACGAGTGTTTGTATGAAATCAAAAAGGGAAAAAACCACGGGGCCTTGCCCAGTTGTAAAGTTCCACTAGTGTTTGTATGAAGTACAAAGGTTGATCTGTCTTACAAATCAAGACGATCAGTTTACAATCAACTTCTCACAAAGTTACAAAGTTCTGCAAATTCCCGGCGTTTCCCGAAAATTCAGCAGAGTTCCGGCTTCTTCAGGCAGCCGGAAGAGCTCCGGCGGTGGTCGATGAGGAGGGGATTATCATTTCCCCTTTCTCTTCTTCTTCTTCCCTTCTTCTTCTCTCTCTTCACTTGAGTCCCCTTTGTGTAGAATGAGGGCTCTATTTATAGTTTTTTTGGAGTGGCATAGCTCGTAAATATGTGT
Organism: Dendrobium huoshanense; assembly: GCA_016618105.1. Taxonomy (NCBI): domain Eukaryota; kingdom Viridiplantae; phylum Streptophyta; class Magnoliopsida; order Asparagales; family Orchidaceae; genus Dendrobium; species Dendrobium huoshanense. The sequence continues at coordinate 11,572,278 of CM028342.1, forward strand.
GAGATCATGGGCGAATAGGGAGTGGTTTGAATGGACGGCCGATATTGAACCCTTCGATCGTGCACCGTTTGTTGGACATTTGGAGGCCTTAATGATGTCGGAATTCGGCGATCTTGGGCTCGTTGGATTTGTCTCGTCGAGCCGCTCAATTCGAGTATTAGCTCGTTAAAATCGGAGACTGTTTGGTAACTCAAATTGCGGTTTGAACCTTCCAACAGCGCTTTGGGTCCTTGATTCGGACTCATTTGGGCTCGGATTGGGTTGAACTTGGTGTCGTTGGTTTCGTATTTCCGAGACGCTCAGTTTGACTGTATTCTCGTTGAAATCGGAGTTCATATGCTCTCGAATTTAATTTTTGAAGTTTCCAACTAGCTCTTGCCTCGAGATTAGTGGAGGATTTTCTCTCATTGGAGTTAGGAAGCATTGATGTTATTCTGGGGATGAAGTGGCTGTAAGCCTTGTGATACACCATGGTCAACTAGAGGGCACCGAATGATGGAGCTGGTGGTGCAAGGGAGAAGAGTAGTAATAAGGAGTGATGCAGGGCTCTTCAAAGTCATGGTATCACTTAAAATCATGGTGAGGAGCATACAAGAGTTGGGGGAAGGTCATCTGGTGGAACTACACAGGCTAGAGGGGATCAGATTGGAGGAGGAAAGGGACTTTCCCCTTTCAATGCATCCCTTGATTCAGTTCGTTTTTCAGCCACCTCAAGGATTGCCACCTTCGCAGGAACATGAGCATGTTATCATCTTGAAGAAAATAGTCTAACCTATCAGTGTTCATCCGTATCGTTATCCTCAAATCCAAAAGGATGAGATTGAGAGATTAACCAGGGAGATGCTGGATCCTGGAGGCAGAAATCATTGAACCCAGTATCAATCCATTTTTTAGTCCAATGTTATTAGTCAATTGTTTCATCAGTAGTTTTCTTTGTTCCACCTTGAGGACAAGATGACACTTTGGGAGGGGTGTATTGATAGACCGGTCAAATTTGATTGGGAGGAAATTAGGAAATTTCTTAATCATTAGAGAGTTGTTTAGGAAGGTTCTTAATCAAAAGGAATTAATTATGAAATGTTTCCTAATTGAAGAGGGAGCTAATTTTGGGAGGAGGGATTAATTAGGAAATATTTCCTAATTGAAGAGGGCAGATTTATTGGATGATTTGAGGGCTGATTTGGGAGGGAAATAATTAAGGAAATAGGAGGAAATTATGGGAGCGCTGTTTAGGTATTTGTTCTTTAATTGTTTGCTTTAAATAGGAAGAGAGGATTAAAGTTAGGGGTATGCAAATTATTGTGGCTAATTTCGTTCTTGGAGTTTGGTGACTTGGGCTCTAGCGGCGTCTACGGATTGGGAGAGTTAGATTCTCCTCTCGAATTGAGGATCAATTATATCTTGCTATTTTTTTTCCATTAGTTATTGCAATAAAAACTACTATTTTGCTTGTTTTTCGCTTGGATTTGTGGATCGTTCTTTGTTGTTTTTTTGTCTCTATTGTTAGAATTTACTTGAGATCTTCAAGTATTTCCTAACAAAATGAAGTAAAGTTGTATAATCCTCAAGCCCTTGCGGTTGTTTTTCATTGTGCGTTGCTTGCTAAAAATAAGAGAAGATTGTACTCATTTCTAGGACGGGAGGATAGTCTAATACTTACCCACCCAGATGTCTGACACTTACCCCACCTAGATAAAAAATTCTCTATTGCAGGTATCATCATCATCAACATAAAGAAGTTTGTTTTCATTATTACTATTGACAAAATATGAAAAGAAATTTTCCGTATTAATTATACAAATAAGGAAAAAATTATCTTCCATTTTGTCATCAGGAGAACAAAAGAATTTTTTGTTTTCATCTTCATCAAGTTTGGAGCAATCAATTATGATTTGAATCATTATGAAGACACCAAGATAAAATTCCACTTTTTATATATTGACTTGGCCAAAATTTAAAAACAAAGAACCATGAAGAATTTGACCCTCCTCTATGCTCCCAAATTTATGGAACCATTTCTTAAAAAGAATGAAATAATGAATAACTGCAATCAAGATCAATGTAAATCTTGAAAAATGCTGCCTAGGAAGGAAACATGTATAACACAATAAAAGGTTTGGAAGTTTCAAATTCAACACAAGTAATAGTGACTGACCCATGAAACTTTACTGCATTCATATGATTCTCACAAGTAGTAATGATTGCAATAAAGATCAATGTATATTTATCATAATCTACCCACCGAGGTGGGCGAGCACGGTTGGGTACCCCACATCCGGGGTTTGAATCCCCTCTATTATGGCCTCGTCTCTTTAGTGGGGTAAAGCAAGTGTGGGCCCAATGCCGGTGGCTGGCCTTGCTAAGTTCTGCCGAGGGATTACTTACACCGTCAAACGCTCTTTTTAGAGTGATAGCGGGTAGATACCTCCGTCCCCATATATATATATATATATATATATATATATATATATATATATATATATATATATCATAATCTAAGTATTTTTTTTTTTCAAGATAGATTTCTCCATAAAACCTTACTGCATACATATGATTCTCACAAAGAAATGTTCACCAACCGACAATTCACCAAAGATTTTGTTTCCGGTGATCCATTGACAAACAAAAGAACAAGACAAGAAGATTATTATCTTACAGGAAACTCATGAGTATTCTGTTTGCTCCCCATTCCATTGCCTATGTAACTCTGTTCCAACATTGGAGCTATTCAGGCCTTTCTACAAGTTACTATGCTTCTTTGTTCGCTAATTCTCATATCTATATTGATAAAACTGTTTCTCCTACAGTAACCGGAAAGATCACAAGAAAAATTGATGTTTATGCATTTGGTGTGATACTCTTGGAGCTCATGACAAGTAGAAAGGTGCTCGATGACACTGTCCCCGACGAAGACGCCAATTTGGTTGCTACCTTTCGCAGGATCCATCCCAGGGATCTATCTAGCTTAGTCAAATTTGTCGATTCTTCCATCTTTCCCGACGACGAATCTCGCAGAAGCATTGCCGATGTTGCAGAGATTGCATATCACTGTACCACCCGCGAACCCAACTACAGGCCTGAGATGAGCAATGTGGTCACCATGTTGTCTCCCATTGCAGACCAGTGGTCTCCTAACAATTACGGGGATCATGGTGGAGATGGCAAGTTGAGCATAAGCCTTACCAGTATGGTTCATAAATGGCAAGTGAGTGATGATTCTTCCTATGTCGATTCTTTCAGCAGTTACCAGGCAAGCACAAGTACTTTCCATTAGATTTACTGGTTATAACTACCTGAACTATGATTTGTTCTCCCATTGTAAAGCTTGAGGGAGAAGTGCTTGTTGCATATTAAGTATTTTAGGCTTCGTTTGGGACGACTTTTTTACTGCTTCTAAAAGCAGCTCTATAATACAAAAAAAAAAAAAATCTTTACTAGAAAGCTGCTTCAAGAAGCAATAAAAAAACCGTTCCAAACGAAATCTTAGTTAAAGCAGACCACTTGCAGAATGGCTCGGCTTCTACTTCAGTAAGAACTGAAGGGACTGGATTCTTTCTTTGAGTGGTTAAAGAAAGTTCTGTTGTTCTATTTTCTGTTTTCTTTTAAATTTTCTCAGTGGGGAAATCAATATGAGAGTTCTTACCATTCATTTAGTTGTCTTATATGTATTGCTGTCTGTAAATTCAGAGCCTGATTTGGGAAGAATGAAAGAAAACATAACATTACATTATCTGTTCTTTTTGTCTCTCCTCTTACAATACAATTGATTTCACCTTTCAAGCTTTTGTGGAGTGATAACTGTATTCAAGCTCTCAATCTTAATGTGACAATGGAGGAAGCTACTAAACAAGAACAGAATGCTGCAGCGAGAGTGCAGGAAAAAGCTAAACCTTAGAGGGTCCAATTGGAAGAGGAAACCCAGACAAAAATGGTGGCAGAAGTGTTAATTGCTTGGGAAGCCATGACTGAGGAAGCTACAGCCCACAGTCCATGATCAGAAGACAAAAGAATCTGACCAGAAAATTGAGGAGGCCACTGAGCTGACCTAATTGCTCATCGAGATGGTGTTGTGAGAAGATAGTGTGAGTCACCTCCCTTTTCTAAGGTGGAGTGATGGAATTGTGTTGCAGTGGGATTCAGCTGGGCCTGCACCGTGAGGTATATTCCTTTCTTTCATGGCATATATATCAAATATGGGCGCAATGAATGAAATATTAAAGTTTAGGGGATTTACATATATTGTAACAACTTAAACTCTTAACTATCGAGATATTGTCTGCTTTGGCCTAAGAGCCTTACAATTTTGCCATGTTGGTGTAACTTCTCAGTAGGTCATCCATCCCAGAATTGCTCTGGGATGAGCACGCTTAACTACAGAGTTTTTTACGGAAGTTTCGTTCATTACACCAAAATGTGCCTCAATGTTCAAGAGTTTAACTTTCATTTACTTAAGGGGTTTCACATACATACCACTTTATATAATGTTATTTACATACTAACATCCAAAATTTTAATATTTCATATATATTATCCATATATCAAATATGAGTGCAAGAAATGAAATATTAAAGTTGTGTGGTTGGAACTATATATATATATATATATATGTAAAATCTAAGGTATGTTTGCTATGGAGCTCCCTTCAGACGTTGCTTAGGAAGAATCGTGATGTGAGCTTGCATGAGGAGGCATTGATGATACCAGCGGTACGTAAAAGGGCGGAGGAACTTTGAGATGAATCATGAGAAGGTACCCACATCACCAACGACACGCAAATGAGCAGAGGAGATTTTGAGGGAGACTCGCTCGGTGCGGAGATCGACAGGATCAACGGCATACATAGAAGAAGAGATCGAGATAGAAGCTCGTGTGAGGGCACTCGAATGCATCAAAATAAATTAAGAATGGATTTTAGATTCCTCAAAAATAAATACTTGGCCTTTCAAGAAGGGAAGTACCACTAGCATCTTAAATGCCATATCATCTCATATACATATAAATAGCAATCCCTTTCATAATGAGCCCCCACCTCCACTGCTCCACACACATTCACACTGTAATTACATTCCCTTACACCATCTAAAGAAGACAAAATAGTGATAGCTAAGAGCCTCTTAATGGCCACCCTGGATGCCTTGGTTGGTAGAACAACTCACACTCCACATTAATAAACTTCTATTTCTTCAATTTTAACCTTATTTTTTAATCAAATCTTAATACTAATGTAATTTAAACCTAGGTCAATGAAACTCATTGGAGCATGAATTGTGGCCATGGCATAGGATTTCGCAATCGGTGTTCGTAGGCAGCTCGAACGAACATAGCCGATGAAGTTAGGGTTTGTTGGGGCCTCATTGACAAGACCGACAAAGCTGGTGATTTGAGAACAAACAAAAATAATTTCGTAATGGGTCCACAATGTGGAGAGGCTCTCGCTTTGAATGACTGGTGCAAAGAAGTCCGAACGATCCAGAGGAGAAATTATACTATGCAATCATCGGACGGTCCAGCTGCAAATTAAGATGCACCACGTCACCCGGTACACAACAAAAAAATAACGTGGCGCATCCTGATTCGTCTTTGGACGATATCCGATAATTTTTGCTAAAGACTTCTAGAATTTTCTCTAAAGAAAAAATGCCAACAAGATCATAAATGAGTGCCCCTTAAACATAAACAATAGTGCCTTTCAAGATGGGCAAATGCCTCTGCCATCTTAAATGTCAGATCATCTTTGACATGTAAATAGCATTTCTTGCCATAATAATCCCCACCTTCTCACACTGTGATTCACATTCCCTTACCACATGTGTGAAGGGAAATATTTTAAAAAAAATAAATTAATTAAATATTTACTGTTAAAGAATTTAAACACTTTTTTACAAAACTTTTATATATTTACATTTATTTATTTCAATTTTTTATATTTATGTAATTAAATCTCTTAAAAATATGAAAAAAAATCTATAAAATTATCCAAATGGGTCATAATAGCGACCTCTGAATGGTTGTCCTCTTCTTCTAACCCAACACCCAGCAATTAATAGATCTATCTCTAAGAGCCAAAACAAATAAACAATACATATAAACCAGAAAGAGAGAGAGACAGAGAGAGAGAGGAAAAATGGCAAATCTAGAGAAGAAGAAGAAGAGGACTCCTACTGTGATCTTCTCTATCCTCCTCCTTCAACTTATTCTTCTCTTCCTACAAAGCCAAGCCATCTCCTCCTCAGAGCTTAACTGCAGAAGATCAGCAGGAGAGTGTGAATGGGAAGCAGAAGCAGAAGCAGAAGCAGAAATGGAGTCTGAAACCAGTAGAAGAATGCTTTGGGGTACCCTACAGAAGCATTACATAAGCTATGCTGTGCTGAGGAGAGATAGGGTACCCTGTGACCGCCCTGGAGCTCCTTACTATAGCTGCCATGGAAATGGAGAGCCTAAGGCCAATCCTTATGTCAGAGGCTGCTCCATCATCGCTGGTTGCAGACAAGGTAGCCCTTAATTACCTTCAAAGCATGCATTATTGCCTATGGGATGTATTTTTTTTTTTTTTTTTTTTCTCTTCATTTGATCTTTCGATTGTAAGGAACATTTATCAAGAACTTTGGGAGATCATGAGAGAACTGTTCAGGGTTTGTTCGGATGATCAGGGAGTTTTATTAAGGCTTCGTTTCGTTTGGAAAGGATTTTTTACTGCTTTCTAAAGCTATTTAAGTTTGATTTAGGACTTATTTTTAATATTTTTAAAAGCATCTATTTAAAATAAAAATTCTCCGAAAGATATCATTCATTGTAAAAAAATAGCTTTTCATCATAAAAATTTGTGAAAATTAATTAGTAAGCGAAAAGAAAATAACACTAAAAAGAATTTATGATTATTGTTAGAAAACTATAGCTAAGAAGTTGTTTGAAATAGAAAAATCATTAAGTGCAAAGTTCAAGCGCCGCCTAGACTCCAATCACGTGATTCACGTATCTTCACGTGATTGGAGTACGGACAAAAAGCTACGTCCGGACTCCTCCCGTATTAATCTATTATTTTGTGCTGATGCCGAACGCAATTTACTGTTCGGATATCAATCAAAATACGTCACATCAGCAGTACCAAGCTAGATATCGAACAGTACCGAGTGCGGTACTGAGTGGTAACGAGGCAGATACCGAGCAGGAGGCGATATGGAGCATTCTGATTGATCTCTGGATGACGTTCCTAAATTTATCTTAATCTCAAATGAATATTATATATTTCATTTGTGAAAAAAAAGAAAGCTATAGATGTTGGTTTTATTTTGAAATAATTTGAAACTTTAGTTGAATTTGTATTATACTAATTTATAAAGAAATTTAATAATTTTAAGGCTCATATTATTTTATGTGAAGCATGAAAATATTCCATTAATTATTGCAAAAAATTGTCCCCACCTTCATAATACTATAAGCCTACTTAGCGCAGGATGTGATGGAATCGTGGGCTGTACTGTTCTCATTGTTGATGATGAGCAAATGCATGACAGCTATTTTTTTCTCAGTTAAAAAATATGAATTAATTAATTAATTAATTATAGAACATTTAAATCTTAATTATTTATCAAATTACATTTATATTATATTTTAATTATTTGATTATTTATTTACGATTAAATTATTAAAATTTTGATGAAAATATAATGTAAAGAAACCGAGAAAACGAAACGGGAAGTCGAAGATGAAGGAGAAGATGAATAGTGTTTTTGATTAATCAATTTGTGTACATACAACGGCTATATATAGAAATGCTAAGTAAGTAGCTACACGTGTCATCATGTAATTGGTCACAAGAAAATAAACTGAAACCGTATGTGACAGGTGTGCTAATAGCCCCTCTCAAATGAACGGGTCGGGAGCGACTGTGAGTTTGTTTCTCAAAATTTTGAACCGAGGAGTGGACAAAGGCTTGTTAAGGATGTCCGCGGTTTGATCTTCTGTTTTTATGGGCAGTAGACGAAGATGACCGTTGCTGATATGCTCACGGATGAATCGGTGATCAATCTCGATGTGCTTAGTTCGAGCGTGGAATACGGGGTTGGTTGCGAGCGCAATGGCGGAGGTGTTGTCGCAGTACAGATCAACCGGTGCTTCATGCGGGATAAGGAAGTCTGCAAGCAGTCGTTTAAGCCAGATTGTGTCCGCCGTGGCTGCTGCAAGAGCCCGATATTCGGACTCAGTTGACGACCTGGAAACAGTAGTCTGCTTCTTGACCGTCCAGGATACCAGTGTGGAGCCAAGATATGTTTAGTATCCTGATGTGGATTTACGAGTGATTGGATCACTCGCCCAATCGGCGTCAGAGAAAGTTGTGAGATGCAGATCGGCCTTGGATATAGGGAGGCCGAAATGGAGCGATCCTTTGATGTACCGGAGCAATCGTTTGAGGAGATAGAAATGCATTGGCTGCGGATCATGCATATGCTGTGATATGGTGTTGACGGCGTAGGCAATGTCGGGCCGCGTAATAATAAGATATTGCAGAGCTCCGGTTATCTTGCGGTAGGATGTGTGATCTGTCGTGAAGAAGGAGTCCGGAGAGAAATCTGTGGGTAATTTTGTACAAGAAGGGTTAGCAATTGCATTGCATTGGACAATGTTGGCTTGTTGAAGAATAGAAAGAGCATAGGATTCCTGAGAAAGGAAATACTTGTCTTTGTCGTGGCGAATTCGGATGCCGAGGAAATGGTTTGCGGTGCCTAAATGTTTAAGCGCAAATGTGGAATTGAGCTTTTGCAGAAATATGAAAATGGTCGACTCGTCGTTACCGGTAAGAAGGATGTCGTCGACGTATAGCAAAAGAACATTGTGACGTTAGTTTGACGGAAGACTAGAAGGGAAGAATCGGCAGAGCTGTGGGAGAATCCGAGAGATAGTAGATGATTGCAAAATGTGGTATACCACTGTCTAGATGCTTGTTTTAGACCATAGATTGCTTTCCGAAGAAGGCAAACGTGATGGGGTAGAGCTGGGTCTTCAAAGCCTTTTGGCTGTCTCATGTAAACTGTTTCCTGAAGGTTGTCGTGGAGGAATGCGTTGTCGACGTCAAGCTGATGTATTTTCCAATTGTTGTGAAGCGCAACAGTGAAGAGAACTCGGATGGTGGGTAGCTTAGCAACGGGACTGAAAGTTTCGCTGTAATCGATCCCGTATTCTTGCTGGTTGCCCTGAGCAACGAGCCTCGCTTTGTATCGGGCTATGGAACCATCCGAGTGCAGCTTTGTGTGAAATGTCCATTTGCAGCCTAGGACCGGTGCATTGGAAGGAGGGGGGACGAGTTGCCAGGTGTTCTGTTTTTGAAGTGCCAAAAATTCCGTGGCCATTGCAATCCGCCATTCTATATGGTTGTTGGCCTCAGTGTAGCTCGTAGGGTCATGTTGCTGTGCTGCATTGTTGAACAAGTTGAGTCTGTTAACTGGCTTAAGGGAACCAGTTTGATTGCGGGTAGTCATGGGATGGCGATTGGTGGTATGGCTAGGAGAAGGCAGAGCATTGGGTTGATATGAATGTGGCTCGGGATTATTAGACGTAGGTTCAATAGGTTGAGTGAGTTGGTTGTTGATGGATGTGGAAATGATAGATGGACTTGTGTGGTATTTGTGTATAGTAGTGGCGGGAATGAGGAAAGAAGGAGGTGTGATTTGATGAGCCTGCGGAGTAGTGTTGGTGCTTAAGCTGGCAAAAGGGAAGTTAGTTTCTATAAGCTGGACATGCCGGGATAAAATGATGCGATTAGTATTGAGGTTGAGACATTTAAAACCTTTATAATTGTCGGTGTAACCGAGAAACACGCAGGAGGTAGAGTTGGGCTGTAATTTGTGACGAGAATTGGTGGGGAGAAGCGGGAAACATTCACATCCGAAGGTGTGAAGAGATGCGTAATCGGGTTTGATGTTGAACATGAGCTGAATGGGAGGTGTGTTGTTGGTGGTGGGTGTCGACATTCGATTGATGAGGTGAACAGCAGTCAAAACTGCGTCAGGCCAATAAGATAGAGGCATTGAAGCGGTATGGAGCAGAGTCCTGGTGGTGTCAATAATGTGGCGGTGTTTGCACTCGGCGGCGCCGTTTTGTTCTGGCGTGTAAGGGCAAGAACGTTGGTGGTGGATGCCTTTAGAGTTGAGAAATTTCTGAAACTTATAATTGACGAATTCGCTCCCTCCATCAGTTCGAACAGCCTGCACTTGATGTTTAGTTTGTTTCTCAATAAATGTAATAAAATTTATAAAGAGCGGAGTAACTTCGGTTTTGTATGTAAATGGAAATGTCCAAACAAAATGAGAGTGATCGTCTAAGATTAGTAAGTAATAACGAAAACCCTGTTGAGATTGAACAGGGGAAGGCCCCCACACGTCCGAGTGAAGTAAAGCCAGGGGAGAATTTTTGCGATTAACAGATTTTTGAAAAACAAGTTTATGGCTTTTACAAGCTTTACAAGAAGTGCAATTAATGTTCTTATTGACGATACAGAGGGAAGGATGGCGTTTAGAAATAGTCTCGAGAATCCGTTGGTGAGGGTGCCCGAGTCGTTCGTGCCAGTTGGGATGATGCATCATGCATGTAGTGAGAGCCGTCTTCAATGGTTCGGGTTTCTTGATCGTGATAGGGTAGAGGCCGACTCTACAAGGTCCTTGAAGAAGAAGTCTGTGAGTCTGCAAGTCCTTGACATGGTAACCATTAGGATCAAAGGTTATATAAATTTTGTTATCTTTAACTAAGTTAGATATAGAAATCAAATTGTGAGAAATGGCGGGTAAATGAAGTAAATTAGATAGACGAAGCTTACGCTCGGGGGTGGGAAGGATTCCAGCGCATGAGTGAGCGATATGAATAGCTCTTCCGTCCCCGACCATGACTTGATCAGAAACCGTTGTAGTTGGAGGATTGTGTCATGTTGTCTTGACCATTCGTCATGTGCGATGAAGCTCCTGAATCCAGGTACCAGTCAGTGGAGGTAATGTCGGAAGCTGCCATGAGTGCTTGACCGTTTGCTGTGGGTTGAGATGGTGGGACATATTTGGAGTTATGTCTGTGCCAGCAGACATCGGCGGAGTGTCCCCTTTTTCTACATATTTGGCATGTTATCGAAGATTTTGATCCCGGTTTGGAATGAACTTGGGAAGCTTGGGAGGTAGGACCGCGTCCGCGTCTGCTACGGCCGCGATTGGTATAAAGAGCGGTTTGATTGTCGGTATGAATGGAAAATCTTTGAGAATCTTGCCGAAAGTGAATTTCCTCGCTGATTAACATGGCATAGAGGTTATCGAGCGAGAGAGGTGTTTGTAATGTTCTTATGGCAGTTTTAAAAGATTGGTATGGAGGAGGGAAGCCGTTTAGTATGTGAAGAATAATGTCTTCATTGTCGAGATTACATCCAGCGGAAATAATCAGATCTACAGTTTTCTTGATCTCCATGAGGTAATCTTGCATAGACAGATTGCGCATAGAAATGTTTTGTAGTTCATTCTTGAGCTGCATCACCTTTGATCTATTAGCAGACTGAAATCTGGTTTGTAGTGCCGACCAGATTTCGTGAGTAGAATCAAGATGCATGACGTAGGGTATGACATTTGCTGATATAGTGGATGAAATGGCGGCAGCAAGATTTCGATCGGTAAGTAGCCATTTGTTGATTTCAGGATCAAGATTGTCGGGATCTTGATTGGTGATGGACGTGGGAGGAGCTTCAAGAAAAGACTCAAATCCATTTGCCTTTAACAGTTTGGATATCTGATTTCTCCATATTGGATAGTTGTCCATTGAGAGAGGATGCGGAACCAGACATTTTAAGTTGGAGATGATGAACTTGAGGGCGGGATAGAGTAACGGCTTGTCGGAGGTATCACTGATAATCGTCGTCGTGCGTGAGGACGACGTTGCCGAAGCGGAAGAGGCCATGAAAGAAGCTCAGGAATGGCATGCTTCTGATACCATAAAGAAACCGAGAAAACGAAATGGGAAGTCGGAGATGAAGGAGAAGATGAATAGTGTTTTTGATTAATCAATTTGTGTACATACAACGGCTATATATAGAAATGCTAAGTAAGTAGCTACACGTGTCATCATGTAATTGGTTACAAGAAAATAAACTGAAACCGTATGTGACAGGTGTGCTAATATAATGTTTTGTTATAAATTTAACCCTATTAGGGTAAAAGGAAGATCTAATTCATTTGATTAAGGTTTCTTCTGAGATTATTTTCTTACTGTTTTTTAAATCAGCTTTTTTATCTAAAAATTTATGTACTAGAAATTAGTAAGAAAGTTTTCCCAAATGAAATCTAAATAAGATGAATGAGATTTTTCAAGATTTAGGGTTCATTTGATTTCATGAAAAAGAATGCATAATATAAAAAGTGTAATTTGATAAATATTTGAAAGATTTTAAAATAATTTAGATGAACGTAAAATAAATGTAATATAAAGTTTAACGATAGTAGTGGCCGACAGTGATGGCTAACAACGATGGTAGCAAGTTACGATCAGTCGGAGCAGCAACAATTGGCAGCTGTGGTGGAGGGCTGTATCACGGAGCGAGCGGGTGGTGGCGAAGCGGTGAAGATGGCTAGCAATGGGCCATGATGGGGGCAACAATGATAAACAATTTATAACGTATTTGAATTTCGATCCAGTTTAACAAGCTCTACATACATTAAAATTGAACTGGTTGGCGAATTTCAATATTTTAAAATTTTATTCTTTTTTTTTCAAATCAAATACTAATATTTTGTAAGTATTTTACTTGAAACCAAATAGCCCTTTATTAATTGGAAGTTGAATTGGAGCTTGTAGTAAATAATTAAATATAAAAAAATATTTTAATATTATTTAAATAACATAATAATGATATTTTATTAATTTAATATGTAATATTTGATGATTGAATATTTTGAATATGATTTTGAATAAATTTTTTTGGATATTATATGTTTATTAATGATAAGATATTCAATTTTAAATCACTAAAGTATATATATATATAGTCAAATTATTGGAAACTCTAAACATTTTATTATAAACATTGGATCAAAATTAAAACTTGGCTCAATAAATTGCTCATAGGCCGAGCTTGATGAGCTCATGAGTTAAATTTGAGATAGTTCTGACTCGACTCATCATTTTGTGAGCTAGGCTATTTTGAACATTAACTTAAATAAATAAAATTTGATGATTTAAATTCAATTTATTAAAAATATTTAAAGTTTATATATATATATATATATATATATATATATATATATATATATATATATATATATATATATATATATATATATATATATATATATCTTTTCTATACAATTAAAATAAATTCTAATTATGTCAAATCAAAACTCCAAATTAATTTTTATTAAATTATTTTCAATTGCATGTTTTATGTCAAACATTATGTTTAGCACATAAATATTTTTATAATAATAATCACCCACACAAACCACACATCCATTGAAAAGTAACTATTTTTTCCTCAAAATTCAACTTTGAATATTGAAAAGCTAAGAAATTGGTGCTTAGGCAAGTGGTTTATGACCTAATTGGCTTGCAAACAATTTGACAATCTCATAGGCAATACAATAGTAAGTCAAGGCCTTGCAAGTTACTAAACACACTTTAAACAACCTTTAATCATTATTCTCTTAGATCAAACTAAGTGGTTGATGACCTAATTAGTGCTTAAGCAAGTGGTCTATGACCTAATTGGATTAACAACTAATTGTTCAAGAATATTACTTTAAGAAGGAAAAACACAATAGATTAAGATTTTGTTTGGGACATCTTTCTTACTGCTTCTTAAAGCAGCTTTTTAGTATAAAAATTAAAATTTATATGCTAAAGAAATGCTTTGAGAAGTAGTAAGAAAGTTGCCTCAAATAAACTCCAAATACAAATTAACTTTTGCTTATGAAGAAGCAAATGCAAAGAAGAAATTCCATGTCAATTTGAGATTTTTCATGTTTAATCTTGTTTTTTTTTTCCTTTCTCCTACCTAATATATAATAAATTTACTATAATATAGAGCATCAAAATTAATATTAATTTTGAATTTCACACATTTTATAAAGTTTTCAGATGTAATAATTTTAGTTTAATACTTTATAATAAAATCATCACTTTTTTAAAGTATATTTTTATACCAATAAGGAGCTTAAGTACACAAGGACAAGCAAGCTTGTGTCCACCAAAGTTATTCCTCTCTCTCTCTCTCTCTTTCTACCAGAGGGAATCCAATACAAGAGATGGCACAACTACTTGGATTCTTGCGAGCAACTTGAGCATTATCTATTGATGATTCAGGGCATGAACTATCCTATCTAAACTGTTGTGATCAAAACCAATTAATTATAATTTTTATTTATAGAGATGAGCATCAAATTATAATTTATTAAAAATTAGGTTATTTTTTTTGTATTCGAGCGAAAGATCACAAACTGATCCTTAGGCTTCATTTAAGGTTTAATTATTATGTGCGGACGATGAATGCAGTCCAGAGACCAACCAAAATGCGTCATGTCACCCATGTGCTTGGTATTGTTCAGTACCGTGGTTTGGTACCGCTGGCGTGGCTCATTCTAATTGATCTTTTGACAGCATTCTGCGTTCGGCCTCCGCACAGAATAATTTCTCTCATTTAAAACAGTTTTCTTTCTGTTTCTTAAAACAACTTTTTAGTACAAAAAAATGTATGAAAAGCAGTAAGGAAGTCGTCCCAAACGAAACCTTATTGTGATTGGCTTTAACCTTTTTAACATCTTACTATAGCTAGCAACTTCCTGCTAATATCTCAATTTTTTCAAAATTGATTTAGCATTAACGCGTGAAATAACTTATATCTCACTTGTTGACAGTTTGATGAGAAAAAAAACTATATAATGTCATCTTGATGCAAATTACATCAGAACGAGGTTCATACTTGTTAGATATATGATAATATTAGTGCATCTCTTTCATATTATATGTAGCACTAAGTTCATCACAATTTTAAAGCTCATTGTGCTCTATATCATCAGTTTAAATCTATTTCTTTTATCCATTAATGAACCTTTATGATTGGGTAGGTAGAAAACACCAAGAATATGATGGAAGGAGAGAAGGAAAGCTAGCCTATAAGTGTGACTTGCTTCTTGCTTGGTTCAATAAACATAGGGTGTTTGGTAGAATGAAGGGATGGGGTCCTACTAATCAACAAAGCTACAAATGACCCTTTGTCTAGTACCTTATTCTAAAATGATTTTTATTATTTTATTGGAAATAATTATTGGTATGTAAAATGATTTTTATTATTTTATTTCTTTATTATCAATACTATTAAATCATATTTATTCTTATCTATTTGGAGGGTAAGAGATTTTATTAAGAGTTAGGCTTCGTTTGGGACGGCTTTTTTATTGCTTTCTAAAACGGAGTTTTAGTACAAAATTAAAAAAAAATTGTACTAAAACTCCATTTTAGAAAGCAATAAAAAAGTCGTCCCAAACGAAGCCTTAGTATTATGATTGCATAGAAGGGAGATTAAGCTCAAAT
Source organism: Dendrobium huoshanense (assembly GCA_016618105.1). Taxonomy (NCBI): domain Eukaryota; kingdom Viridiplantae; phylum Streptophyta; class Magnoliopsida; order Asparagales; family Orchidaceae; genus Dendrobium; species Dendrobium huoshanense. The sequence goes on from CM028342.1 coordinate 11,587,824, forward strand.
CATAAGGTTAATTATATAATATGTTAGAAGGATAGTACTTAGCATATTATGATTGCCATATGAATGATTGAAAAGATTAATTAATGGTATATCTTAACTTAGTATCTACAAAAATAAAAATGCTCTTATCTCATTAATTAAAAATTCAATAATTAATAGCATTTACAAGAAATGAGCTCAAAAATTAAAGCAATGGATTAATATTATTAATGTTGCTAGTAATAGAAGGGAAGAATATATTAATTACTCTATTAATTATAATTAACCTAACTTGTAATAGAAGTTAGAGTAATTCTATCATTTATTACCATAATGGATATGAATAGTAAAGAACCTAGGAAAACAAATACTTGTGTGCACTTAAATGTTTATACTAACTTATATGTAAAAGAATAATAATTTGAATGTATATGGTTTTATAGCCTATAATTTGCATTATTAGGCAATAAGACATTTACATATATTTAGTAGAATAATTATCAAATGCTCAAAGAAGATAAAAAAATTACCCTAATAGAAATAATTCACTACCAAAAAATCAGGCTTTCGTAGCACAAATTTCGACTTTTCCCTGCTGTTTTACCCGCTACTATTATTTTTGCAGCGGTTTTACAACCGCTGGATGTTCGCCGTGATTTCAATGCGCTGCAAAGACATTCCGCAGCGGTTTCAGGACTCACATTGAGAAGAAGAGGATGAAGGGGAAGAGACTCACAATGATGAGGATCGAATGGCCGGCCGGCCGGTATTCGCAAGAGGAGAAGATTTTGGTCGCAGCTCTCCGGATTCTCTCCCAATCACACAAGTACATAACGAAGAGAGGAATTAGGGCTTCGAGTATCTTAAAGTCACTGCTTGGATTTGCCGTCGGTTTTAACCAGTGCAAGTTGCACCGGTTTTAACTGATGCAATTGTATTCCAAATCTGAAGCAAATAAGGGGTTTTTACAGCGGTTTGTAAACCGCTGAAAAAAAAAAATGATACGATAGGGCATGTTTTTTGGTAGTGATTATTTCATAGATAAATTTCAATTGATCAAATAATTATTTTAAATCTATAATATAAAAATAAAATATCATGACACAACTTACTCTTTTAAAGATAATTTATATCAAAGATGAAATAAAAATTCCTTTAATATATATTTTAATTTTATAGATAAACTAAAAATTAATTAAAATATATTTATTATAAAATCTAAGGTAACTTTTTTTTTTAAATCTCACAAATATATTATATATATTTCTATCTCATTTTAATTAATTTTTTAAGCTTGTTCTAACCAAAATTAATGCTATGATATATTGATATGTCAGAGTAACCATCATCCTTGCTGTATTAATGGACAGCACATTTGTTCTTATACTAAAATTAAAATTAAAATTAAAAATAAATTCAATGCACCCATCCCTCTCATCTACAATTAGGTAGCAATGTCACATGATAAACTACAATCTTGTTTGAAATATTTTTCTTTTTCTTTTTTTGAGAAAAAGAATTGCAACATATTTTTTGTCAAAATTAATACTATGATTATTTAAAATCTCCTTTATTTTATATTACAAAATATATGATTTTTATTTTAATTAAATATCAAATAAATCAATTTATGTGGTCATGACGATAGTCATCATCAGGACAGTCTTGATAATCGAAAAGGCGATGATAGTGGCGACAATGGTGGCACGAGGCGGTGATAATCACAAATATTTATTCATTTTGATTATATTTTCAAGTTTTAATTTGTATTTCAAGTTCATCATTTTGAGCACTCTCATTTTTTCCATTAAATTTTTAATTTTTAAATATTTTTATCTATTATTGAGTGTGCATTAAATATTAAAATTTTAACATTTTATTCTTACTGAATTTTAATAAAAATATATCATGATATGAAATTTTTAAGAGCAATATATGTAAATAAATAAAACTCATATACTAAATATGTAAATTTCAATATTTTGAGGGCTATGCAAGTAATTTTCATTAAACAAAATAAATTTTAAAATAAATATAACATATATAAAGTCAATTAAAATGTATATTAAAATCTTCTCAAAAGTTAATATAATTACCTAAAAATTCAAATATTAAACTAAAATATAATAACCCAAAATATTTCCCATACAAATAAAAATTATAGCCTTCCTTTGAATAGATTTTCAATATTAATATATTAAAGCTTAAAGACTTAAAGTAGCTCAAGATCTGGTTTACCAAATGGCCCCACACGGCTAAACATGAACCTTCCAAGCAAGGAACAATTATTACGTCCTCCGATCGGACGTAGAGGAAGGTCCGATCGGAGGCAAAATACCGCCAAAAAATGAGTTGTACCGAGCAAATACCGAGCAATATTAAACAATAACGATGAATACCTTCATTTGAAGATCCAATACCGAGTTATACCTAGCTATACCGAGCAATACCGAGTTATACAAAAGTTGTACCGAGTTTTTTCTAGAAAAACTCGGTACAACTCGGTATTTCTCGGTACAGCTCGGTATAACTCGGTATTGATCTTCAAAGAGCGGTATTCCTCGTTATTATCAAATAATACCTAGTTGTACCGAACAAATACTGAGTTTTTTTGACGGAATTTGCCTCCAACCGGACGTTCCTCTACGTCCTTACACCGGACGTAATAAAAGTTCTCAAGCAAGAAATTATTCTATGCAGTCACTAGACGGTTCGTAGGCTAATCAAGATGCGTCACGTCAAAGTGATGTGGCACATCCTAATTTGCCTTTGGACCGTGTTGGTAACAGCACAGAATAAGTTTAATTACCTTCCAAGCAAATAAAAAATATTTAAAATAAATATTAATTAATTAGAATATTATATTTGTTGCGTCCTGGAGTATTCGCGGCGGTAGAGAAATATTTAGTTTAACGTCTTAGCATTGTACGAAGATCCAGCACACAAGCAGATAAGTGAGAGGGTGTAGCATTCATAAGAGACACCAGAGTTTTTACGTGGAAAACCCCTGAAAAGGGGGAAAAACCACGGGGCCTGGCCCAGTTTGAATGAATCCACTAGTATTTGCAGTCGATTACAAATGAGGCCCTTCCTTTGGAGAAGGCCTTGTATTGATGTAGCAAATATACATCATATATATTGCATTACATGTTAGGAGTTACATATACATGTTTGTTTAGTCGGAAGGACCGTAGTCGGCAGGAGACCGGGGTCAGAAAGACCGTTGTCTGTTGATGGAGGTCGGACAGACCGTAGTAGGCGACAGAGGTCAGAAGGATCGTAGGCGGTAGGAGACAAGGAGTCAGGTGTTAGACCCAGTGTCACTTGGAAGATCGGGTGTTGATGGTCTGGCCTTGAGTAGGACGTCTGGTCTGAACGTCGGGCCTTAAACAGGATGTCAGGCCTTCAGCGGTACGTAGAGACTGAACGTCGGGCCTTAAGCGTGATGTCGAGTCTTCAGCGGTATGTAGAGACTGAATGTCGGGCCTTAAGCAGGACGTCGGGTCTTCAACAGGAAGTAGGGATTGAACGTCGGACCTTAAGCGGGACGTCGAGTCTTCAGCAGGACGTAGGGACTAAACGTCGGGCCTTAAGCAGGACGTCGGGTCTTCAACAGGACGTAGGGATTGAACGTCGGACCTTAAGCAAGACGTCGGGTCTTCAACAGGACGTAGGGATTGAACGTCGGACCTTAAGGCAGTGGTGCAATGAAACTCCGGTGAGGCTTCGGTGGTGGTCCGGCGAGGTTCCTGCGGTGGTCTGGCGGTGGTCCGACGAGATTCCTGCGGTGGTCTGGCGGTGGTCCGGCGAGGTTCTGCGGTGGTCCGGCGGTGGTCCGGCGGCTGTCGAGGAGGAACTCCTTCCTTCTCTTCTTCCTTCTCTTCTCTTCTTCTCTCTCTTGCTTGGATCCTCACTTGTGAAGAATGAGGGCTCTATTTATAGATTTTCTGGAGTGGCATGGCCCGTAAATAGGCATGAGATCAGGGGCGAATAGGGAGTGGTCCAATGGACGGCCGATATTGAATCCTACAATCATGCACCGTTCATTGGACATTTGAAGGCCTTAGTGATGTCGGAATTTTGTGATCTTGGGCTCGTTGGATTTGTCTCGTTGAGCCCTTCGATTCGAGTATAAGCTCGTCAAAATCGGAGTCCGTTTGGTAACTCAAATTGCGGTTTGAACCTTCCAACAGCACTTTGGATCCATGATTTGGACCCATTTGGGCTCGGATTGGGTTGATCTTGGTGTCGTTGAGTTCGTATTTCCGAGACGCTCAGTTCGACTATAAGCTTGCTGAAATCGAAGTTGGGGTGCTCTCGGAATTAATTTTTGAAGTTTCCAACTAGCTTTCGCCTCGAGATTCGTGCCCGATCAAGCTAATTTTGTGATGTTGTATCAGTTGCCCCCCTATTTTCGGACGTCGAAGCTCCATGAGTCCGAAAATACTTGTTCCGAAATTTTACACTGACCGAATCGCAAAAAATTGCGTTCCAAAAATTAATGGTTTGCTCGAACTTGATCCTAGAGGCTCCGTTGAGCTCCGAAAGTGCCGAAATTGAGTTCGGAACATCGAAAAACGTATCCGGGGACCCCAAAAACGTCCGAATCGGACCGTCCGGGCCGAAAATCGGGCCCGGACACGCGTAGGCGGCCGAACCGGCCGGCCAGCCGGCCGGCCGCCGCCTGCCGCCGCTCGCCGGCGGCAGCAAGCCTGCCGCGCGCCAACAGGCGCGTCCCGCGCGTGTACCGCGCGGTTAGCCGTGTGGTTAATTTTTTTTTTTTTTTTTTTTTATTGTGTGGGACCCACATGGGATTAAAAAATCCGAAAAAATCCCAAAAAAAATCAAAAAATTCCGAAAAAATTCTAAAAAATTCAGAAAAATTCGAATTTTTTAAGAATTCTAGAAAACTCTAGAAACTTCCCCCCTTCACTCACAAAAACTATAAATATGCCCCTTAGGCCTTTAGAAAAATTGTTCTTCTCCTCTTCTTCTTCTCTTCTTCTCTTCTCCCTCTGTCCTTTCTATTGAGGCATTCCCTCGATTTATCGAGGCCCCTCTCTTGGCAAGGAAGTCCGGAGATTTCCCCTCATTCTCTTCTCCCTCTGTCCTTTCTATTGAGGTCTTCCCTCGATTTTTCGAGGCCCCTCTCTTGGCAAGGAAGTCCGGAGATTTCCCCTCCTTCTCTGCTCCCTCTGTCCTTTCCATTGAGGCCTTCCCTCAATTTTTCGAGGCCCCTCTCTTGGCAAGGAAGTCCGGAGATTTCCCCTTCTTTTCTTCTCCCTCTGTCCTTTCTATTGAGGCCTTCCCTCGATTTTTCGAGGCCCCTCTCTTGGCAAGGAAGTTCGGAGATTTCCCCTCCTTCTCTTCTCCCTCTGTCCTTACCATTGAGGCATTCCCTCAATTTTTCGAGGCCCCTCTCTTGGCAAGGAAGTCCGGAGATTTCCCCTTATTCTCTTCTCCCTCTGTCCTTTCTATTGAGGCCTTCCCTCGATTTTTCGAGGCCCCTCTCTTGGCAAGGAAGTCCGGAGATTTCCCCTCCTTCTCTGCTCCCTCTGTCCTTTCCATTGAGGCCTTCCCTCGATTTTTCGAGGCCCCTCTCTTGGCAAGGAAGTCCGGAGATTTCCCCTTCTTTTCTTCTCCCTCTGTCCTTTCTATTGAGGCCTTCCCTCGATTTTTCGAGGCCCCTCTCTTGGCAAGGAAGTTCAGAGATTTCCCCTCCTTCTCTTCTCCCTCTGTCCTTACCATTGAGGCATTCCCTCGATTTTTCAAGGCCCCTCTCTTGGCAAGGAAGTCCGGAGATTTTCCATTATCCCTCTTTTCTTCGAGAGATATTGTGGAGTTCCGATGTTTGGTGGTTGGCAATGGAGGTCGGATAGACCGTTGTAAAGAGAGAGGTTGGAATGACGGACAAACTTCCAACATCGGGGAGAAGTATGATGACAGGCATGAATTCAACATCGGGTAGTCATACAGCGTCGGGTTGAAGACTGACAAAGATTCGTCGACGGGCAGAAGTCCGATGACGAGTAGAAGTCCGCTGACGAGTAGAAGTCCGACGACAGGGAGAAGTCCGACGTAATGTAGAAGTTCGGCCTCGGGCAGAAGACCGATGAAAGTTTGTCGACGGGCAGAAGTCCGATGACGAGTAGAAGTCCGCTGACGAGCAGAAGTTCGACAACAAGGAGAAGTCCGACGTCGTGTAGAAGTACGACATCGGGCAGAAGTCCGATGAAAGTTCATCGACGGGCAGAAGTCCGACGACGAGTAGAAGTCTGCTGACGAGTAGAAGTTCAACGACAAGGTGAAGTCCGACGTCGTGTAGAAGTACGGTCTCGGGTAGAAGTCCGATGAAAGTTTGTCGACGGGCAGAAGTCCGACGACGGTAGAAGTCCGCTAAAAAGCAGAAGTCCGACGTTGAGTAGAAGTCCGCTGACAAGCAGAAGTTCGACGTTGAGTAAAAGTCTGCTAACGAGCAGAAGTCTGAGGTCGAGTAGAAGTCCGTAGTCGGGTAGAGGTGCAGCGTCAAGTAGAAGACCGACGAAGGTCCGTTGACGAGCAGAAGTCCGACGACGGTAGAAGTCCGCTAACAAGCAGAAGTCCGACGTTGAGTAGAAGTCCGCTGACGAGCAGAAGTTCGACGTTGAGTAGAAGTCTGCTAACGAGCAGAAGTCTGAGGTCGAGTAGAAGTCCGTAGTCGGGTAGAGGTGCAGCGTCAAGTAGAAGACCGACGAAGGTCCGTTGACGAGCAGAAGTCCGACGACGGTAGAAGTCCGCTAACAAGCAGAAGTCCGACGTTGAGTAGAAGTATTGTCGGGTAGAAGACCGACGAAAGTTTGTCGACGAGCAGAAGTCCGATGACGGGTATTAGTCCGATGAAAGGAAGAATTTCGGCGTCGTGTAATAGTCCGTCGAAAGTCCTGCAAGGCAAAAGTTTAGCGCAGGAGGAAATTCAAAATCAGGAAGAATTTTAACATTATGGAGAAGTCAGATAGAAGTCTATTGACGACATTCTAGCGACGTTAACCAATGACGTGAGACCTTTCCGATGTTGTAAGTCGGAGCCCTGCTCGACGACGTTAACCTGTGTGGAAGAGGCCGGGAGAATCCACTAAGGATGTGAGACCTTTCCGAGGTTGTATGCCGGAGCCCTGCTCGACGACGTTAACCTGTGTGGAAGAGGCCGGGAGAATCCACTAAGGATGTGAGACCTTTCCGAGGTTGTATGCCGGAGCCCTGCTCGACGACGTTAACCTGTGTGGAAGAGGCCGGGAGAATCCACTAAGGATGTGAGACCTTTCCGAGGTTGTATGCCGGAGCCCTGCTCGACGACGTTAACCTGTGTGGAAGAGGCCGGGAGAATCCACTAAGGATGTGAGACCTTTCCGAGGTTGTACGCCGGAGCCCTGCTCGACGACGTTAACCTGTGTGGAAGAGGTCGGGAGAATCCACCAAGGATGTAGGACCTTTCTGAGGTTGTATGTCGGAGCCTTTGCTCGACGACGTTAACCTGTGTGGAAGAGGCTGGGAGAATCCACTAAGGATGTGAGACCTTTCCAAGGTTGTGTGCCGGAGCCCTGCTCGACGACGTTAACCTGTGTGGAAGAGGCCGGGAGAATCCACTAAGGATGTGAGACCTTTCCGAGGTTGTACGCCGGAGCCCTGCTCGACGACGTTAACCTGTGTGGAAGAGGTCGGGAGAATCCACCAAGGATGTAGGACCTTTCCGAGGTTGTATGTCGGAGCCTTTGCTCGACGACGTTAACCTCTGTGGAAGAGGCTAGGAGAATCCACTAAGGATGTGAGACCTTTCCAAGGTTGTATGTCAGAGCCTTTGCTCGACGACGTTAACCTGTGTGGAAGAGGTCGAGAGAATCCACCAAGGATATAAGACCTATCCGAGGTTGTATGCCGGAGCCCTGCTCGACGACGTTAACCTGTGTGGAAGAGGTCGGGAGAATCCACCAAGGATGTAGGACCTTTCCGAGGTTGTATGTCGGAGCCTTTGCTCGACGACGTTAACCTGTATGGAAGAGGTCGAGAGAATCCACCAAGGATGTGAGACCTTTCCGAGGTTGTATGTCGGAGCCTTTGCTCGACGACGTTAACCTGTGTGGAAGAGGTCGAATCGAATCCCCCTGGGATTGATTTTGCTTTGATTGGGAGGGGGCGAACGCCGCGTATATCCCGAATCAAAAGTGAAAAAGGTCTATCTTTAGACCGTTACTGCCTTTTTGAGGTTGAGATCAAGACCTTGCCCAAGGAGTAGAAGTCCAGTAAGGGACTGTACATGGTTTGAATTTTATCGGAAGCTTCCATGTATTTGCCGAGAGTTTCCTTAAATATTGTATTTGCTTTAGAAGTCTTGGAGGGATCTTCTTGACTAAAATTGAAGTTAAGGTTGCCCCCCAGTCTGGATCTGATTCCATGAAATTAACGCATCAATAGCAGTCGAATAACCTTTTGAGGTTGGAGCCAAAATTGCCCCCCAGTTGGGAACCAGGTTCCCACAGACGGCGCCAAACTGTTGCGTCCTGGAGTATTCGCGGCGGTAGAGAAATATTTAGTTTAACGTCTTAGCATTGTACGAAGATCCAGCACACAAGCAGATAAGTGAGAGGGTGTAGCATTCATAAGAGACACCAGAGTTTTTACGTGGAAAACCCCTGAAAAGGGGGAAAAACCACGGGGCCTGGCCCAGTTTGAATGAATCCACTAGTATTTGCAGTCGATTACAAATGAGGCCCTTCCTTTGGAGAAGGCCTTGTATTGATGTAGCAAATATACATCATATATATTGCATTACATGTTAGGAGTTACATATACATGTTTGTTTAGTCGGAAGGACCGTAGTCGGCAGGAGACCGGGGTCAGAAAGACCGTTGTCTGTTGATGGAGGTCGGACAGACCGTAGTAGGCGACAGAGGTCAGAAGGATCGTAGGCGGTAGGAGACAAGGAGTCAGGTGTTAGACCCAGTGTCACTTGGAAGATCGGGTGTTGATGGTCTGGCCTTGAGTAGGACGTCTGGTCTGAACGTCGGGCCTTAAACAGGATGTCAGGCCTTCAGCGGTACGTAGAGACTGAACGTCGGGCCTTAAGCGTGATGTCGAGTCTTCAGCGGTATGTAGAGACTGAATGTCGGGCCTTAAGCAGGACGTCGGGTCTTCAACAGGAAGTAGGGATTGAACGTCGGACCTTAAGCGGGACGTCGAGTCTTCAGCAGGACGTAGGGACTAAACGTCGGGCCTTAAGCAGGACGTCGGGTCTTCAACAGGACGTAGGGATTGAACGTCGGACCTTAAGCAAGACGTCGGGTCTTCAACAGGACGTAGGGATTGAACGTCGGACCTTAAGGCAGTGGTGCAATGAAACTCCGGTGAGGCTTCGGTGGTGGTCCGGCGAGGTTCCTGCGGTGGTCCGGCGGTGGTCCGACGAGATTCCTGCGGTGGTCTGGCGGTGGTCCGGCGAGGTTCTGCGGTGGTCCGGCGGTGGTCCGGCGGCTGTCGAGGAGGAACTCCTTCCTTCTCTTCTTCCTTCTCTTCTCTTCTTCTCTCTCTTGCTTGGATCCTCACTTGTGAAGAATGAGGGCTCTATTTATAGATTTTCTGGAGTGGCATGGCCCGTAAATAGGCATGAGATCATGGGCGAATAGGGAGTGGTCCAATGGACGGCCGATATTGAATCCTACAATCATGCACCGTTCATTGGACATTTGAAGGCCTTAGTGTTGTCGGAATTTTGTGATCTTGGGCTCGTTGGATTTGTCTCGTTGAGCCCTTCGATTCGAGTATAAGCTCGTCAAAATCGGAGTCCGTTTGGTAACTCAAATTGCGGTTTGAACCTTCCAACAGCACTTTGGATCCATGATTTGGACCCATTTGGGCTCGGATTGGGTTGATCTTGGTGTCGTTGAGTTCGTATTTCCGAGACGCTCAGTTCGACTATAAGCTTGCTGAAATCGGAGTTGGGGTGCTCTCGGAATTAATTTTTGAAGTTTCCAACTAGCTTTCGCCTCGAGATTCGTGCCCGATCAAGCTAATTTTGTGATGCTGTATCAATATTTATCCCAAAATAATTTTAAAATTTTATTTTTATAAATATTTATATCATAACTAAAATAAAAATAAATGACAGATAATTTAAAATTTATCAAATAAAAAGATTGATGATAAAAAGCCGCAAGATTTGCATCCTGGGCACTATTAACCATAAATTTTCATTTAACACCTCCAAATCCTTCACAATTACAACAGTTTAATACAAAAGTAAAAGAAGAGTTAAGGACTTCATCTTTCTTTCGTTCCGTCCCCTTTCATCTTTTACCGGAACTTTTATTTTAATAAATTTTTTTTTATTTTCATTCTAATCCTTATGATCTCTCAAATCTCAAAACTATAAAATTTAATGACAAAATACACACACACGGCTTAAAATATTATTTCACAATTGCACAAATGCCCTCCTCAGTTTCGCTAATTTACAGCCTCTGCGCCGCCACCGCCTCGCCACTGCTGGGCTTAAGCTTGATCCCGTAGTAATGAACGTACCATCTGACGAACTTCCGTAGCCCCGCAGCGAGGTCGGTCGTTGGATGGTAGCCAAAGTCGCCGGCGGCGAGGCTGACGTTGGCGTGGGTAAACGGCACGTCGCCGTTAGTCGGCATCGTTACAACGTTCTTCTTGGCTTTGACGCCAAGAAGGCCTTCGAGAATGGAAACCAACTTTGTGACAGGGACGGGGGAAGTATTGCCAAGATTGTAAGTTCGGAGTTGGGCGGGGCCGGACTTCGGGCCGCCGCCGGGAGAACCCGTGCTCTTCTCGGCGGTGTCGAGAGCGCCTAGACAGCCCTTGACGACGTCGTCAATGTAAGTGAAGTCGCGGGCAACGTCTTTGCCGTCGGCGGTGCGGAAGATGGTTATGGGTTTTCCGGCGAGGATGGATTTGGTGAAGAAGAAGTAAGCCATGTCGGGTCGGCCCATCGGGCCGTAGACGGTGAAGAAGCGGAGGGCGGTGAGGGAGAGGCCGTAGATGTGGTTGTAAGTGTGGGCGATGGCTTCGCCTGCTTTTTTGGTGGCAGCGTAGAGGGAGGCGGGGTTGTCGGTGGGGTCGGATTCGGAAAATGGGGATTTTTTATTGAGGCCGTAAACAGAGGATGAAGAAGCCCAGACGATGGCGGGTTGAGGGTCGGCGGATTTAGCGGCGGATTCGAAGAGGGAGACGAGGGCGGCGACGTTGGAGGAGATGTACGAATGGGGGTTTTTGGCGGCGTAGCGGACGCCAGCTTGGGCGGCTAGGTGGAGGACATGGGAGAAAGGGTAGGATGAGAAGAGATGGGAGAGGAGAAGGGAGTCGTTGAGGTCGGCTTCGAGGATCAGGATGGAGTGACGGGCTAAGAGGGCTTGACGAGCGCGCTTTAGGGAGGGGTCGTAGTAGGAGTTGAAGTTGTCGAGGCCGACGACGCCGTCGCCGCGTTTTTTGAGGGACAGGGAGCAGTGGGTGCCGATAAAACCTGCGGCGCCAGTGACAAGGACGGAGAGGCCGGAGGAGCGGCGAGGGGTGGCTGAGAGGCGGATTTGACGAGAGAGGGAAGGGGAGAAGGAAGGGGGAAAGGATGTAAGGAGGCTGCGGTGGGGCGAGGAGAAGGAGGAGGGAGAATGGATGGAGAGAGGTAAAGGGTAGTGGAGGATGAGGAGGAGGATGAGGAAGATGGTGGCGAGGAGGGTGGCGCGGAAGAGGAGTTTGGAGGAGGCGGAGAGGAGCTTGGCGCTGGAAAGGCGGCGAAGGTAGGAGTTGTAGCGTTCGAGTTTATTGGTTTTGCTCGTGTCGGCGGGAAAGGCCATGAGTGGCGGTGGCGGTGGCGGTGGCGGTGCGGCGGAGGAGTGGGAAAAGATAGGACCTTTCGCTCACGGGAGGAGTGTTTGATGGTCCTGAAGAGGAAAGAGAAGGGTAGTCTAAATTTAAAGACAGGAGAGAGCGAGCCAGCGAGCGAGGGAGAGAGAGAGGAGAGAGTGGGAAAGCAGTACAGTGTGAGGCTGTGAGCAGGGAGCAAGGTGTTGGACCCGGTTGGTTGGATGCCAGTTCTTTCTCTCTCTTAATGTTGGATTTATGTGAAAAAATTTAAAGTCAAATTATCATATTCAAAACTATTAAATTTATCTCATATAATATATACATAATCATTTAATATTTATTTTAAGATAAATTTAATAATTTTTAAAAATATATCATGACAAAAGTTTATTCATATTAAGGCTGTCAAAATCGGGTCATTGGTCAGGTTGGGTCCAACCCGGAACTGACCCGGCATTGTTCGACCCAAATCGAACCAAACCCTTTTTTTTACAAACGGGTCGCTTTTTAGGACCCGAACCCAACGCGCTTCGGGTTCTGGAACCTGAACTAGACCCGTTTTGGGTATGTTTTAATTTTTTTTATTTAATTTGATTAATTTAAATCTAAATCGAATTAAGGTAATATTTATTTCAATCAATTTAAATTAAATCAAGTTTAACTTAATTTGGGTAACATGATTTATTATTTTTTGAAAATATTATTTATTTATTTCATAACAATCTTTTAAAATCCAATTAAATTAATTAAAAAATGGTCAAACCGAGTTGATTTTCAGGTTTTCGGGTCAATCTGAACCTGACACAGTTTTATAAACAAGTCGAAATCCTTAACCTGAACTAGAAATTTTTGAGTTGGGTTTTCGGGTCATGCCAAATATTAATACCTCTAATATATATATATATATATATATATATATATATATATATATATATATATATATATATATATATATATATATATATATATATATATATATATATATATATATATATATATATATATATATATATATATATATATGAATAATTTATATTCTATTAATCTCAAATTTTTTTTAAACTCAAATAGAATGGTTAATTTTATGTTACGTCGCTTAGTGTTAAGCATGTTTTGATCAAGTTGAGCAATGATTTAGATTACAACAGGGTATTTGCTCATCATTCCTATTTTGTGTTTAGTTGTTATATGAAGCTTACAAAATGATCTCCTTGTTTTGATGTGAACATTGAATCCCCTGTTATTCCTATTTGAATTTGTTTTCCTAATTTGTGCCTCATTTTTTCTCTTCCCGCACTCTCCATGGCCTGAGGTCTTTGTTCGGTAAACCCCTCAAAACCGACTTTGCTACTGCAGTTGGCTCTCGTCCGTCTGTGGCGCGTGTGCTTGTGGAGATTGACATTACCAAATGTTATCCGGACCACATCTAGCTTGGCCCGGATAAGCCTGGTTATGTTCAGTTAGTTGAAATGGAGGATTTTCCCAAATACCATGGTAATTGCAAGTTTATTGGTCAAGCCAATTCTGAATGTGATGCTCTGCTTCTTAAGCGTAACGATAAGTTTCATCTTATTTCCAATATCTGTACCACTTCTACTCATGGTGGGGATCCTGTTGCGGTTGCCTTACCTTTTGAGCATAAACAGTCGACTTTTGATGTTATTGAGGGTGCTGGGGTTGACCACTATGATGGGGTATTCTGTCTGCTTTATGTTCCTCATGTTCCTTCGCTCTCCCCTTCTTTAATTCGTTTGGATAATGTTTTTTGTGGTGGCTCCGGTTGCCTCTCTGCCGCCCTTATCTACTGTGAATTTACCTGTTGATCCTTTGTCTTCCCCTTCCTTACATGTTGCTAAGGTTACGAGTAGTCCTAATATTGATCTGTCAATTGCTGCTGATAACCTGGTTCCTATCTTGGCTGTTGAACGTACTGGTCAGGTGTTGCTTGACATAGCATTAGGTGCTTGTGATGTTTATAATAGTGGTAATGATTTTTTCTAAAGGTTATTCTTGTGCAGATGTTGAGGCTAATTTGGGATTTAGTTACAGGGTTGGTAGCCCCTCTGGTATGGTTACGGCTATCTCAAGTTTACTAGGCTCGACTCTCACTGTGAATTGTGTGGATATTCCTATTATTATTATGTCTAATGCTGAATTGAATGCTCATATGAATTGGTCCTCAAATAAATCAGTTTTGGTTTAAAACGATTGGTTGGACATGAAGGAGGAATACTCCACTTCTTGTGAGGTTGTTGCGGATGATATGGGTGACAATATGGATGATGAATTTATTCTATTTGGTGGTGGTAAAAAAACGTAAAGTAAAGCTAAGAAGAAATAGCTTTTGGGTTGCCATCTTCATTTCATTTGTCTTGGGCTTTCGTGCGCGTTGAACTATGATGAGGCGGCTCTCTGCTTATCACCTTATTGGCCATGGCTTGTTGGCAACCTTAGTGGTAAGTTGTTGCTTGGTGGTTGTCTTGGATGTTGTTCTTCTATGTTTATCACGAATGGATGGCCCGAGCTTGACTGCGGGGAGCTGCTAACCTGAATACGCTTTTGGATCACCTTTTGCATCCTTATCTGTTGTTTCCTGTTCTTCTTCTAATTTTTTATTCGTAGTTTATATTATTATTATTATTATTATTATTATTATTAAAAGAAGATTTTTGCCTGTCCCATTTGACTCTCCTTCCACGCGGATTTGGCCAAACATTGAAATAAAAATCCGTCGGCATTAATTTATTATGGCTTAATTTAAATTTTAATCAAAATTATTGGGTAATTATTAGCCTTAATTTAGTGATTATAGCTTAAAATGTGGTTAATAACTGCAATTCCTTCAAAAAACAATTATGCTAATTTTTTATAATATGACAAATTAATATGATTATAGTCGCTATGTATTGTTTCATTGAAACGTATAAGCTTTTATAAACATTATTATTATAAATTGTTTTTTTTTTTTAATTTTTTTGCTTGTCGGTGGATAAAGATATTTAATTTAAATTTGAAATAAATAAATAGCAGAGAGGAGTGGAGCTTGCATGGCTGTGGCTTGTCATGTGTCGGCATGTTCACTGTCTTCTTCTGAGTTTTTTTTTTTTTTAATTAGAAAAATATATATATTTTTTATTTTAAGAAAATAACAAAATATAAGAGATTATGTGGGCCCATCTGTGGGTTCGTTTTTAGGAAATTGGCCGATTTACTTGTACTTACATGATAATCAAATTGTCATATAATTTTTTTGAAGGGTTGGTGATGTAAATAAAAAAAATATTTAAGTAATTAAAGAAATTATTTGTGGGGTTTGGTGGCCTTTGGTTTGTTCACTATTAGGATGTTATGAGAAATGTGATGTGGGTAATGTCATATAGGAAGATGAGAGAAATTATCTTTATAAAAAAATATTTTATTGGAAAAAATAAGTTTAAAGTCTTTGTTTCAGTACACATATAAAAAATAAAGAGAGAAACAATATAGTTCTTATGTATAGGGCTGTCAATATTTGACACGATATGAAAATTTGATTCGGACCTGACTCGGAAAATCCGGGTTGGACCCGATAGACCTGTCAATTTCGGGTCACGGGTCGGGTTCGGGTCGAACCCGGAACTGACCCGGTACTATTCGGGTTCGGGTCAACCCGACCCGATTTTGCAAACGGGTCGATTTTTCTGACCTGAACCCGACCCGCTTCGGGTTCGGGTCAACCCGACTCGACCCTCTTCGGTGCAGCGGTGCGACACGAGCGACGCTGCGACGGGAGCGCGAGCTAGGCGGGCGGGCGAGCGACGAGCTGCAGCGGTGCGACGCGAGCGAAACGGTAGGCTGCGACGCGCGGTGCGGTGCAGCGGGTGAGCGAAGCGACGCGCGGTGCGGTGCAGTGAGGTCACGCGAGCAACGCGACGCGCGGTGCGGTGCAGTGGGTGAGTGACGGAGCGACGCGAGCGATGCGGTGGGCAAGCAGCGGGGCAGCGGGCAGCGCGGGGGCAGCCAGCAGGGCAGCGGGGATAGGGAAATTTAAATTTTTTAAAAATAAACTGGTTTTCGGGTTGACCCGACAGGTTGCCGGGTCAACCTGAACCTGTCCCGTTTTTGCAAACGGGTCGGGTTCAGGTTGACCCGGCGGGTTGCCTGGTCAACCCGAAAACCCATTTATTTTAAAAAAAACCAGCGCTTCCCCGGACCTGCCTGCGAAGTTGCCCCGCTGCCCTGGACCTGCTCGCGAAGCTGCCCCCTACCCGCACAGCTGCGCCTGCCAGCGCCGACTCCACGCGCGCACTCGCCCACGCGCACCCGTTCTCGCCCTCGCGTGCACCCACTTCGCCCGCGCACCCTGCTGGTCCTGTGTCGGGTCGGATCAACCCGGCAACCCGCCGGGTCGGTTCCGGGTTCGGATTTCAGACCCGTTTATCTATTCGGGTCAGTTCAGGTTCGACTCGAACCCGACCCGTGACCCAAAATTGACACCCCTACTTATGCAGAAAGTACACCGACATGAAATATATGATCGTAATCCTGTTGCCACCATGCTTGGCACCATTTTTTGATGGATTTCTTTAATTAATCCGTGGATCTAAAAATAATTCTCCTTCTCTATTAGATTTTTTTATAAATAAAGCTCCTAAAATATGTCACGAATAACTATTAAAGCATAACGATAACTATCAATAAATATGCATTCAAAGATGGAGTATGTAATTATTCCTTAACCAATAAGGTGTCATCTCTTAGGTTTCATTTGGGACTATCTTCTTTCTGCTTCTTAAAGCAGCTTTCAGTACAAAAATTAAATTTTTTGTATCAGAACACTGCTTTATGAAGTAGTAAGAAAGCCATCTCTAACGAAATCTTAGACATAGACAACAAGCAATCAAACTTTTTGATCATGTTCTAATTTTCTCACTACAAATATGGTGCTCCATAAATTATATTTTTAAGAGAATCTAAGTCATTCAACCAAAATAGGTAATTTAAACATGTTCTTAAAATTAAAGATTAATCTTTCATGATTAGGCCATTGCTCATTATAAATTCAAATCTTTCTCCACATGTATAAACATCAATTTTAAATTTTTGGGTACAAAATTAATTTTTTTTTACTAAAAAACTATTTTTAAAATAGTAAGAAATTACTCATCCCGAACAAAGCCTTAATTTAAGTCATAATCATGGGTTATTAATTTATACCAAATAGTCTAACTATATAAGCGCCTTATTAATTTCATAGTACTTAATAATCACTTCGTAGCTTAGTCTTCGTTTTGGACATCTTTTGACCGCTGTTTTTTTGCTACTTCACGAAAATTTTGTACTAAAAAATTGATTTAAAAAGCAGTAAGAAAGCTATCTGAAATGAAATCTTAACCATAAGTCTAATAGAAGCGCAATACTCAATCATGAATTTGTATATCTAATAAACTATTAGTATTTATCATCCAAATAAAATGCTTATGCATATCATCATCAAATTCCACTGAGCCCTCTGAATAACCAGCTTTTAAAACCATGCTTTCTTCCATTCTAGCCTTCTTCTTCATCATCATATGTCCTCAAAACCCTAAGAAAATATAACCTCCCTAAGCTATTTGCATCACCTGTTAGAAAATTTTTATAAGTGGGCTCATATATTTATACATATAAATAAAGTCTTATACATTAGAAGCTATCTAAAATTAAGCAAATTAAATTCGTGATCTATTTAAGTATTAAGTTATTATTTGGCTTGTGTGACATCTCAATTAAATTTTATATGGAATTAATTTTTGTAGAGATCAGATATTTATTTTATTTTAATGACGGACTGAAATAAAATATTTACACTTAAAGTATAAAAGGGTCGTAGTCCGATCCTCAGTTTAAGTACTGGTTAAGTTCTCATTTCTCTCATTTCTCATTTCTCAGCTTGAGTGAAAAGAAGATGTCTCTCGCTCTCTTGGAGAACGCCGCTCTAAACGTGGAAGACCGAAAACCTCAATTATGCATTTCAATGAATTCAGGTCCGCTTCCGAAAATTCTTCTCGATGATTTGACATATCTTTTGAAGACGATCGAATTTATTTTTTGTGTCTCCATTGATTCCTAACATCACCTTCTCATTGCTTTTGACACAGTGAGAAAGTGAGAAAATATAACAAAAATTAGTTGTCATCACACCATATATCCCATATGATTTCTTCTCTTTGCCAATTGCCATCAACTAAATCATAAATGCATGCACGCCCCACCCCTCCCTCCCTTCTACGTTGCATGTGATCTGCTCCTGTCGGTGATCATCTATCCATTCTGTTCATTTATTTAAAGGCCACTGTCCTCAATTACTAAGCTTTCGTTTGGGACAGCTTTTTTACTTCTTAAAGCAGCTTTTTAATAAAAACATCCTTTAAAAAATAGTAAGAAAACGTTATAGAAGCTGAAGACACTATAACAAAATCGATCATTACCGGCGGTAATTTACGACCGTTTTGATATATTTTCCGGTGGTTTGTGAAATTTCCAGCGATTTTCTAGCGGTTTATAACCCGCCGGAATAAACTGCATAATAAATGAAAACCGGCTGTCATTTTCTAGATGCAAAATTTTCTGGGAGTTTTTTGACGGCTAAAACAGCTGAATATTAATGAACCCAAAAATGCGGGAAAACCAAAGGGAAATTCCGGCATAAAAACCACCGGGGACCGCCGGTTTATTGCCTGCGGTATTACCGCCGCTATATCCGTTGGCCAATTCGCCGGTTAGTTTTGACGGCCAACTAATCGCCGGCCGGTATTCAGCAAATTTCATATAGTGATAAATAAATTAAAAGGATATGAGCGAAGTAGAAGCTGTAAATGGCTTCTGCTGTAAAAAGAGAATAATTCTTATTTTCCCTTTGTCAGCTTTCAGTAGAATTAAGGCAGTCAGGTTTGGCAGAAACTCTTAACATTTTAAGTAAACTTTGATATAAAATTAGTTATAATACTTCAATTCATTGGACTTTTTGAGTTCAATATTGCGTTCTACTTGCATGAAAAGGGCCACAAGATATTGCTCTTCCCATTGAATGTAAGAAGCTATAAATATAATTCAAGAGGATGTGTTGTTTGAGTTCTTGGAAGAATATTAGTAGTTATGGCACTTATTGTGAGGGAAGGCTATGGCATATGGCTCATGTGGGCAATGGTTTAGGTGTGGTTCTTGCATGTGAAGTTCACGGCATAAGTCTTATTGGCAATGATTATGATGTGGATCTTACGAATGGTATTTGTGACATGGGATTTTCCAGCGATCTATGGTCGCAACATAGATCATGATTTGTAATGACTTAAGGATCTATTTGGAACGGCTTTCTCGCTATTTTGCTTTTTAGATATCTATCATAATTTTGTTTGGTTATTGTTTTTTGTTGCTTTCTCACAGCATTTTAGAAATTTCTATGACGGAAAGTTGCTTTTTTCTAACAAGGCTTCGTTTGGGACGGCTTTATTACTGTTTCTTAAAGCGGCTTTATAATACAAAGATTAAGAAGCAGTAAGAAAGTAATCCAAAACGAAACCTAAGTATTTTTAGAACTACCTCTACCTTTCTTAAGATAGGCTAAATCTAATATATCTGCTCTCCTAACTGGACACAATAAATGAAGAAGGCTGACGGTTTATGTGACCAAATCATTCAAGGCGGCTCTCTCTAATCTTATCCGTCACTGGAGCTACGCCAACTTTTTCACGTATATACTCGTTTTGCTTTCTGTTTATAAGAGTGAAACCACTCATCCAGCATAGCATCCTCATCTCTACCATAGTACTTAACTTAATTTTATGATTTTTTATTAATGACCAACATTCTTTGTCATAAAGTATTACAGGTCTCACAATCATCTTGTAGAAGCTTCTTTTAAATTTAAGAGATACTTTTTTATCACAATAGGCCTGATGCATTCCTCCGCTTCAACCATCCAATTTTATGCTCCATTTATTAATTTTAAATTATTTGACTTTTTAATATTCAAATGAAATTCTTAATTGTTAATTAAGCAAAGGGAAAATTGCCAGCAAGATTACTTATCAAATTAAAAGGTGTTCAGTACAGTTATTAATTGTTGGTTTGGTCTTCTTCTGGAAGTCACATGCAAGTTACTTTGGGAAGCCAAGCAAACCTACAAACATGAAAATACAAGACTGAAATTAAAAAAAAAAAAAAAAATAAGTCATCAAATTTTAATGAGACAAAATTTATAAGTTTGTAAATTTATTTTGAAATAAAAAAGTATAAATATTTATTAAAATTTATGCTGAAACAAATAATCATATTGTTCATTTATTAATAGCTAATAAAATAAAATATATTATATTTTGCATTTTATAAATTCATTTTCAAATGATGTCTAAACTTTATGAGATTGATCCATATATATATACTTTTCTATATCCCACTTTTTATATATAACCTAAAATAAAATATTAAATGTAAATCAAATTAGAAAACCATAGAATATATAAAAAATAAACAAGAAAAGTATAATTAGGCATTCCAAAAACTCTAATTATCTCTTTTGTTTTATTTGAAATAAAATGGTATAAAGCATTTCAAATGCAATGTTTTAAAATATTAGGGTTTTAGTTGAAGCAAACGAAATATAAAGTAAAAATTTCAAGTAATTGGAATTCATCATTTAACTAGTTCAAATTTTATGTATTTGCAAATCATTAGATTTGTCCAATTTTCAAATACACGGTAAATTCTATTCTTCTGTCACTTCCTATCATTATAGTCGCTGGTCTCCACTTTCATCTTCAGTCGCCCGCCACCTCCGCGCTAGAAAAAAATTATTCTGTGCGGACGCTGAACACCGTCCAGAAACCAACTAGAATGTGCCACATCACCCTTGGCTCCGTAACATAGCTCGATACCACAGATTGATACCGCTGACGATGTTGCACCTAATTCACCTGCGGACGTAGAGCTGTGTCTGGCCTCCGCACAGAATAACTTCTCCCGCTCCAACTACTGGCCATCTAACATCACTATCATTATGTTTTACATTGCATTTGTTTCTCTAAACCGAATAAAAAAATAATCACCTAACTTATTTTATGCTTGTTCAAACAATTTAAACATATTTGAAATACATTGCATTCCTTTTACTTACATTCATTTTCAACCAAATGGAACAAACCCTAAACTTCAAATATTAATAGAGTAAAAAGATTAAACAATTAAAAGTAGTCCACAATTTTTAAAACAATAAGAAATTAGAAAGGGAAAGACATCCAAAATTAATTCATTCATATTTACAAAATTTTAGTTTTCTGATTGAGAAATATTCATAGATTATCAAATCATCTAATAATCTATTAACAATATAACAATCACTAATAACATATAAACTAATCACTCATAATAACTTATTAAAGCTACTTATTATAATAATGACTAACAAAATTATCAGATGTGGTGAAAATTATATATAACTAATCAAATATTTCTATCATTAAATTCAGCTTCATAGCCTACTTTGACTCATCAGTCTCTCAGCCGACACTTTACCCCAATCCATCTACTGTTCTGTCGGTGCCTCTCTCTCTCTCTCTCTCTCTTTCTCTCACTTCTCTCTCCTCTCCCTCTAGCTTTTCTCTGCTCTCTCTCTCACTTCTCTCTCTCAATTCTTTCATGCCTCTCTCTCTCTGCTCTCTTTCTCCTCTCTCACTTAATTCTCTCTCTATATCTCTCTTTCTCTCTCTCTCGGGCCCAAATCACACGAGACAATGAGCACGTGTCATCGGGCATAATGGAATGTCCTATTTGGCATGTATATCCAAACTCCAATGCATTATTTTTATCATAAATTAATATTATGCATGAAAAAATAATAATTCAAAATTTCTTATTAAATTTTAATAAAATAAATTTTTTAAATACTATAATTTTAATTGACCCCATATTAATATACTTATATCATAACAAAATTAATTACTTTGAGATTGAATCTAATAAAAAAAATTAATATAATGATTTAAATTCTATTAATTAGATATTAAATAACTAAAAAATAACTAAATTACAATTTCTAATAAATAAATTAATTAGAATTAAATTTCGATTATTTGAATTAAGTATAACAAGTGATAATATTATATATATATATATATATATATATATATCCACCCTAACAGAGCAGCTCGACAGTTTGGGTTTTCTCAGGTGAGTACATATGACGGGCTGCCTTTCATCCCTGGGGTGGCAGATCGACGACAGCTGGGCTCAGTCCCTCTTGAGAGAGACTCGCTTGTATGCCGCCTGGGGGCACCTGCTGAGATTTGGAACGGGTGCTAGATTTCGCTTGGCTCCACCAGACAGTCGCACAGGGGTTGGATATGTTAGGTTGACTTGGTTGCGGCTGTCTTATGCGCCTCTTCTCGATATATATATATATATATATATATATATATATATATATATATATATATATATATATATATATATATATATATATATATATATATATATATATATATATATATATATATATATTTCAGAACATAAAATAAGAATAAATAGAAAAATAATATTAATATTGATAACATTATATAATTCAATGCTTTGCTTACCAATAAGACCAAAAGATCGGCATATTTATATTTTAACCCATAATAACGTGTAAAAAAACTCAAAATGCAAAAAAGGATGAGTCAACGTCAATTTTTTATTATTTATAATTGAAGATAAGGTTCAAATTGTAATTAATGTCGTTTTTTGCATTGTTTTTTCATAATAATAATGCCATGTAGTATGAAAATGAGGACTGAAATTTATATCCAATTTGTCATAATTTATGGGATATTTATGCACATGATACCAATTTTTTTTATTTATCAAACTAACATTAAAGTAAATCGTTATAAATAAAATTATATAAAAATATCCTGATATATTTTATTATAGAATGACCTTCAACGCCCTTTAACTTGCATTAAGATTAGTATAACTCTTAAACATATGATGTAACAAATATAAATCATATAGAGCACATTATATGATGGGAGTTTGAAGAACCTATTGATCATATGAGAGTTATTCACAATAGAGTTTTTGTCTGTTCGTTTGGTTGGTATGATCGTAAACAAATGACGATGGTCGGAGGGACCGTAGCTGGACGTGAAACGGGGGTCGAAGGGACTGTGTTTGACGAGCAACGGAGATCGGAGGGGTCGTTGTTGGCAGGCGACAGAGGCCAGAGAGATCGCAGTCGATGGGGAACAGCGGTCGACGAACTGTAATAAGAAGGAGATGAAGGTCAGATGGACCATAATTGGCAGGTGATAAAGGGCGTTCTTATTATCTATTACTAATTTTTTATTTTTTATAATATCTTAATAATAAATTTTAAAATTTTAATCATCTTAATTAACAAACTTAAGTAACTTAATTACCTAAAACAAATAAAGAACAAAAAACTAATGACCAAAATAGCTTGGAACCTACATGCATGCTAGCTTTATCAAAAGCTTAATTGTTTTTTTAGCAGACATAATAATACACAGACACTTATAATAATTATTTCATAATCTTCTTTATTAGGGGGATAATTCTAATTAGAAGCATAATTAATGTTTTTCTTAGGAATATAATTAGCACTTTACAGCTAAAGATTCATTGGCACCATTGATTCTTTGAAAATGACAAATCATAAATTTCCAAATCATAACTTAATTTATGAGGTGCCAAACTACAAAATTTGTAAATATTGGATTGTTTTGGACTAAAATAGAAAAGTAAATCATGATATTTCCTGCTTTGCAAGGAATTTTTATGGCTTTTTGTCGGCTAAAATAAAATAAATATATTGTATATTTAAAAATATTTAAAAATAAAATTTAAATTTTGATTATATAATAAATTGATTCCCTAATGGAACAAATATACAAATCTAATAGAAAATAAGAGTAAAAAGTTTTAAGAAACAAAATTAAATTAAATCCTTAAATAAAAGAAAAGTAAAAATGTTTTTTTTTTAATTTTTATGAGTAAGAATAAATTAAAAATTAAATCAACAAAATGTATACGTTTTAATAATATAATTTTAATAAAACTATATTGTAAAAATAAAATATATATAAAAAAAGAAAATCATAGTTTTAAGTAATATATAAACAAAAAAAGGTAATTTCTTTTTTACAAAAACCCTATATTCATCACTAGAAAGTGAAATGAAATATCATAAATAATTTTTTTTAATATCTAATATCTTCATAAATTTATAGTTTATCTATATATTAAAATTACTAAAAGTGAATTTTTATACACATTTTTATGAAAATTACTCTATTGATTATATGTTAATATGTTAATATTTTATAATTTAAAACATTTTCATTGTTATTTTTATTGTTCATAAATCAAAATTACATAATTTCATATATTTTAATTTTTAAGATCAAAATATGCCTTATCTTTGGATTATTGAAGTAAATATTGGTAAATTTTTGTGAACTTTGAGATTGGTGACAAAATATATAGTTCCTCTTTAGTAAAACAAATGAAGAAATTAAGGAAGAAAGATGAGTCAATCATGGGAATAGTATTTTCTTTTGAGGGACCATGCTCTTCTATATGATGGGGATTTGGCATAGCAAGTTGTCATACTCAAGGAAGGAAGCTTCCTAGAAATCAAAAGTAATGGAGGATCTCATACCACATGGACAAGCACATGCATGATTGCATGAAGATATAGATGGAGAGTAGGGTAGTGGGGTAGGAGGAGAAAACAACAAATATTTGGTAGGTGTTGGTTAATTGTCAATTGAATAATTAGAGATCTAGAGAGGTATTGAAAATAGAGTATCATAAAGTTGAGAGGAGATATTTAGAGATAGAGAGAGAGAGTATGTGATAAAGATGATAATTAACGAGATAGGTTTTTTTATCACATACTATCTTCTTGTTAATTTTTTTATCGATCATGTTATCTGAACAATTGATTGTTACTATAATAAATAATAATTTATATCATATCACAATACATGAAAAAGTCATTTTCCGGCGGCTATTTTCTACAAAAAATGGTCAGAATCCATATTTCCAGCGGAAAAAAAATCGACGGAAATGTTTCCGGCGAATCATATATTCATATATGATATTGTCTATTATATATGATATATGGTCAGAATCCATATATCCACTTTTTATTAAGCAGATAATATAGCAATATTAGTACTATTTGATTTCACACTTTACAGCTTGAACACATTATTGGCACCACTAATTCTTGTTCTGCCTTTTCAAATTGTTATAAATATTTTTTTATGTCACAATTTTGCTTTTACAATATATGGTGAAAGCTCTTTGTGTCCATCATATATGTAATGACACTGATAAGATGGAGCTATCAATTAGATGGATCTGTATAAAATTAGTTTTAGTTTTTTTTTTAATTGATATATTTTTTTTCTTTGTAATTAAGACTTTGTTTTGGGAGAAATTATTTTGTGTGAAGTTCGAACGAGAATAACTGTTCGGACTTTGAGTGTACACACAGCGTGTACAAAAATTTGATACACACTCTGTATAAATATGTCCACAGTGTGTACACTCATATGTCTGAATAGTTTTTTTCCGTCCGGACTCCGCACAGAATAATTTTTCTCGTTTTGGACAATTTCTTTGCTGCTTTTTAAAACAACTTTATGCTAAGAAATTATCGAAAATTGTAAAAAAATAGTGATCAAAAGTTGTCCCAAATGAAGCTTAAATTATATTTCGTCAATTATCATAATTCATGAAGAAAAAGTATGTTAAGGATATATTGATACATTTTATATTAGGATGGCAACTAATTTTACTGTACGTGAACTTAATTTTATGCATCACATGTTATTCATCAGTCAATACAACATAAATGTTGCATAATAAAACTAAATTTAAATGATAAATACAACAAAGGCTTTGATTGGGATAATTCTCTTACTACTTTCTAAAGCAGCTTTTTAGTATAAAAATTTCTTAAAAACAGCAAAAGACTGTAACGAAAAATTGTCCCTAACGAAGCATAAGCTTACAACTAAATTATTTATCTATTTGTTCATTCATATTTATCTAATAGTTTAGTCTTATTATTATATAACATCTTAATTTCTAAACAATACAACTAAACTATCAAACATTCACTAATAGAATGCAATTAAATTATTTCTCTAATAGTTTAATTATTATTCTCTTTTGTTCTAACTATATTGTCTAATAGTTTAATCATATTATAATACAAAACATATCAAGATATTTTTTTTCAAATATTAATATTATTATTATTATTCACCTCATTTGATAATAATAATAATAATAAATATAATATGTTTCCTTTAATTTGGAGGGAGTTAAATACTCTATGGCCCACCATGCTTTCTTTTATAACTTTGTAATTAATTTGTTTAATTAATAATCATAATACATAATTAGCATTATGGTAGAATGTTTGAAGTGAAAGATTAGTACTAAGTACATATTCTTTTCACATATGAAGAAAATGAGAGATAGATCAATCATGTGAAAGGACTTTCCACCAAAGGTCCCTTTTTAAAACAACATTGGGCCCATGTTCTTTCACATGGTAGGGTAGGGTTAGCAAATTGTCGTAAGAAATCAAGAAGCTTCCATGGCAGATCGAGTTGTGGCTCATTGGTTGACGAAATAACTTTCTCCTGCTGATCCGAGTTTGAATCCCCTAACCTGCCAAAACAAAAGAGTAGCTTATATCTTCTATAAATTGGTCATATTAAATGAGAAAAAAAAAAGCTGAAAAGATTGATAGCTATGTGATTAAAAATAAATAAATATTTTTAATTAAAAATTTGAGGCATATATTTAATGATTTATATTTATTATTTATTGTAAAAAGTAAAAGGGAGATTGAGATTATAAGTGGAGTTAGGAGATGTCAAAATTTTCTAATCCTCTTTTGGCTAACCTTAGTTGAAATCTATAGTTTTTTACACCAATTGTTATTTTTTTATGATGTCTTGGTTAGATTTATTATTTTACTATTACCAACTAATATTAATAAAATGATAAAAAAGAGGAAGACCATGGAGTTCTTATAAATTTAAAATTTATTTATGTCTCACCTAAATTTTAATATTTACTTCTATCACATCTAATTTATTTAATTATATAAAAATATTATTAATATTGATATGTCATAAAAAATCATCTTGTTATGGCACAAATCTTGAGGCATATTCAAGGCAAAACTTTCAAAACTAAATTTGGGACCATCCAAACAGTGATTTCAAGAAACATATAGTTAGATTAAACATCTTGAAGAGACCAACCTACCAACATCGAAATCAGTCTATTCCAAGCCTAAATGAGTCAAAATCAAATGAGTAAAGCATATTTGGAAGCTTCAAAACATTAATTGGATGTAAATGACCTCTAAATATGACATGCTTATAGTCAAATAGGGCAGCTCGACGAGACAAATCCAACGAACTTAAGATCGCTTATAACTAATTTGCCCTAAATCTGTTGATATGACATCATTTGGGTATAAAAATGTTTGACAAACACTTTATGATCAAGGAGATCAATATGGTATGTCAGATGGAGCTCTCCAAATTTATCCCAGATCTTCTCTATACTTATAAGGTTTGTCACTCTCAAAATTTATAAATAGATCCTCACTCTCTACATGAAAAGGCCTTGGACCATTTGTTGGAGATTGAGGAGAGCTTTGAGGCTTCAAGGATCTAAAGCTCCACCCAAGTACCATCGTTGACAAACTTCTGTTTATATGTGCCGAACCACCGCCAAGCCACCGACCGCCATAAGACGTTAGCTCAACCATTGTTGTACCACGGCTGACCAACCTATCGACCACGCCCGACCAACCTATCAACACTGAAATCAGTCTATTCCAAGCCTAAATGAGTCAAAATCAAGTGAGTAAAGCATATTTGGAAGCTTCAAAATATTAATTGGACGTAAATGACCTCTAAATATGACATGCTTATAGTCAAATAGGACAGCTCGATGAGACAAATTCAATGAACTTAAGATCGCTTATAACTAATTTTCCCCATATCTGTTGATCTGACATCATTTGGGTATAAAAATGTTTGACAAACACTTTATGATCAAGGAGATCAATATGATATGTCAAATGGAGATCTCCAAATTTATCCCATATTTTCTCTATACTTATAAGGTTTGTCACTCTCAAAATTTATAAATAGATCCTCACTCTCTACATGAAAGGGCCTTGGACCATTTGTTGGAGAATGAGGAGAGCTTTGAGGCTTCAAGGATCTAAAGCTCCACTCAAGTACCATCGTTGACAAACTTCTGTTGATCTGTGCCGAACCACCGCCAAGCCAGCAACCGCCATAAGACGTTAGCTCAACCATTGTTGGACCACGCCCGACCGGCATCAACCGCCCACTGCTGGACTTGCGTCTGACCATCGTCGGATCATCGCCTAGTTGCATATCACCTTTGGACCACCACCCTGGCATCGACCACCGTTGGACCATCGTTGCTGCCAACCATGGTCCCTTCGACTATTGTTGTCCACCAACTACAATCCCTTCAACTATTGTCGTCTATTGACTACGGTCCCCCCAACCTTCTTTGCCCACCGACTGCGGTCCCCCCGATCTCCTTCGCTCGTCGACTACGACCCACCCAACCTTCTTCGCCCGCCGACTGTAGTCCCTCTGACCTTTGTCATCCTATCAATCGAGTGAACACACCAACGTTCTCTTGAGAATGACTCCCTTATCATTGGTTCTTCTAACCTCAACTATGTAATGCGCTAAATATGATAAATTGAGCCAAAAACTTTTCCCTCGAGGCAGGGAGCCATTTGTAATTTACTATAAACATCAATGAAATCATTTTAACTAGGTTAGGCCCTATGTTTTTTCCATTTTTAAAATTTTCCACGTAAAATTTTATTCTCTTATGACTCTCGTACCATCAGTCTCTCTTTATCTATATGTGCGCTAGATCTTCGTTCGCTTGAATCTTCTAGTCTGCAAAAAAATATTATATATATATATATATATATATATATATATATATATATATATATATATATATATAAAATATATATATATATATATATATATATATATATATATATGAGATTATAAAACTAAATGTTATATTAATAAATATAAAGTTTATATATTAGATATGTAAATTTACCAAAAAAAAAAAAAAGCTATTTATGAAAATTCAAAAATATTACCCAAATGTCCGAAACCCTAGTTTTCTTCCCAAGTGGCCGACCAAAATTTCCTCGACCGACAAAGTAGCGGGAAAATAGCAACGGAAGCTCGCCGGAGAAGGCATCGACGCGGACCAGCAGCGAAAGAAGAAGAAGAGGAGTTGTTCAGATTCGCGGATTTAATTTCAATCCGTTCAATGCAGGCTTTACTTAATCCTGGATTTAATGTCTGAAGGACTTAAAAGTGACATTTTGGCTGTTTGGCAGTTAAATCCTGCTGCAAACAACCCCTAATAGTTTGATCAGCAACTTTTTCCTTTCGTCTTTTTGTTGAACTTCGCTCAAGATTGACCGGTAGGCTCAGTACTATGGAAGAGGGCAAGAGAGCCGTGAGTCGCTTGTGCTCCATCTGCAATCAGAGGAGACCCGCCCTGAAAAGGCCTAAAACCCTAGAACAGGTACCAAGCCCCTACAAGTGTTTTTGGTTTTATTCAATAATCGTGCTTTTTTAAAAATCAAGCATTTTTTTTAGAACGTTCTGGCGATTACTCCAATTTTGGAGATGATTGGTGGAGTTCTGACGTCTATTTGATATGTTATAATCCGCGTATTTGGAAATATTAGCGAATAGAATTGAAATCTAATGTTTCAATTAGAGGATTTTTTGGTTTGTATTGTATTTTATGAGAGATTATTGATTTATTTAATTTTCTTACACTTGATTACATTTTTTAGATTACTTAATTTTTGTTAATCTTCTTATAGACCGAGGATACCTGTAAGAAAATTGAAATGAACGATTAATCAATAAAATGTTTAAAAGCAAGAAGCTTTCTCTTACAGGTGGCTGACCCCTTCACCTGGTATCTATCTTGTCACTCTTGGCCAATTTCTCTCTTCCTGCGCATCTGTGGAGTCTTTAATACAAGCCTTTCTTCCTTTGTTTCAATTTGGTCATCTACATGCGGTTTGTTGCATAGCTAGGCAAAAACGGGAAAGAAAGGGGATTGGGTGCTGAAAGGAGGGATTTGAGAGAAGGGGGATAAGAGCGGAGAGAAATAACAAGATAGAGGGAGAGAGAGAAAAGGAATTAGAGAGAAGAGAGTCAGTTGAGTAGAATACAAATATATTAATTCAATTCATTGATTCTAAATGACTTTATTTATCCAAATAGGGTTACAAGATAAGATTAAGTTTGAAATCCAATCTCGCATTATTTAAACTAATCTAAATTTAACTACAAAATTATTAAAAAGGGACAAATAATAAAAAATCATACAACAACAACAACATAGAATATATTTATATTGTTGCATCAATTCATATTTTAAATCATAGTTTAAATGAAATTATATTCTAAAATATTGAAAAGAATATAATTTATCATGTTGCATCAATTCACATGGGTTACAAAGAACTCTATTCCATGGAGTTAAAATGCTCCAAAGGAACATCATTTAATATTCGACTATATTGTATGATTAGCAAAATTAATCTTGAAGAGGGGAGACAGATGGGGCGTGATGAATGAATAATCTATTCAATAGAGAATGATACAAAAGGGAAGAACATATATTAATAATATTAGTAGAAGATTCTTAGGTAGATCCTCAAGAACAATTGATGGGGACATCAGTTGGAAAGTCTACCGTCGACGTGGCCGTAGATCTACGGCTACGATTTACCCGATGTATTTTTGATTTTAGTATGATCATTTTTATTTTGATGTATTTTTATTTCTGCACTTTTCTCTTTTTACCCTTGCTTGAGGGATTGAGTCTTGTAGCCCCTCGAGGGTATTTTAGTCTTTTATGTTGTGTCTTTGTAGTAGGCTATTTATAGCCCTTTTCTTGTACTTGTGATGGTTAATGAATGAATGAAATAAAATTTCCTGCTTTTTCTTCTTCTTGGAGCTTTTGTGAAGGCTTGAGAGAGAGAGTTTGAGAGCTTGGTGGAGCCTAGGAGAGGCCACCCGTCGTACCCAACAGTCACTGCCGGTGGCTCTTGGTTCTCCTCATCCCCTCTTTCCATTCTACCCCCACACCCGCCGCCGATTATCCCCACCATCAATCACCACCTCATAATCTTCCCCTTCCCAAACCCTACCCCGCCAACACCCCAAACCGAACCCCCACCTTCATCCCGCCGGCTATCCTCTTAGCCGCCGGCATCCCTTTCATCCACCACCATTCCTTTGTCAATCGCCGGCCCCATCTCGTCTTCCCTACGAGTTTTCAAATTTTGAAATTCATTGTGGAGGTTTCCAAATTTGCCCGACGCCAAATTAGGAAAGTTTCAATGACGTTTCAAATTCAAATTTGAATTTGAGCGGATTTGAAATTTTCATCATCAATTAATCGGAGTGGATTAGGAAACGCATAATTACTTTTCCCCTAATCCCTCTCCCCCTCTCTATGCCGCCGGCCCCATTAATGGGCCCCTCTCCTTTAATGCTCTATTAAGGGGTGTTAATGCATGATATTTGAAATTCAAAATCCATGACTTTTCCCTCAAATTTTACTTAAATCTGAAAATAATTTCAGATTTGGGAATTAGACAAATTCTATTCCACCTAACCTAGCCTCCCCTAACCCTAGCCGCCTCCCCCTCCCTCATAACCCGCCGGCCACCCTCTCCCCACCGCCCCTCTCTCTTTCTCTCTTCATCCTCCTCTCAAGGCATAGCTCCTACTTCGATTGAAGATGGAAGATCAATCCGGAGCTTGAAGTTTAACCTTGCATCTCACGACGTTTCTTCGATAAAATTTCGCCTAGCCTTGGACGGAACAATCATTGGAAGGTACGTGGGATTTCTACGACGTCTCTCCGTAAAGGTGATCCTTTTCTTCATTGATTCTTCTACTTTCGAATTCCAAGTTTTCGTGAGAGTTTGTTCAAAACAAGAAATTGTGTCTACTTATTGCCATCCACTAGTATTCGTAGGATTTGTTACTTCATTGCATTTAGATCTCGTTGTTAAACCAGGATTATGTTGGAAGCTACCTCACATGCACTACTTTGATTTTCCTACGTGTTTTGATGCCGCTTAGCATTTTGTGTAGTTTGGCCTAAACGAAAGTGACCATTCATTAGTTTTATTTTGTTGTTTTAATCACTTATAACGAGAATCTGAAATTGCTCTTAAATATTTTGTGCAAATCTCCAATTTCGCATATAGTTCTACATCAACAATATTAATAATATATCTCTGGAAACCTATAATCTTTCTTACATACTACTAGATTGAATCAATTTAATTGAAGTCTTGTTACCCATGGTGGAGACTTCATAACCCTAGTTTATTTGAAATGAGGATATCATTTTATTTGCTTTTGTAAGGCAATTGGTTGACAATAACAACAACAAGTATTTATCTCACTATGTGGCCCGACTGACAAGGATCTTCTCATTGATTGACATACCTAACATTTTCGATTTCTTTCTCAACCATGATGCTTTTACCATATTACACACCAATAATATGCACAAGGTAAACATACTTTTCAATAAATGAGATGATCTTGTCCATCCTTTGATTGATGTATGTGAGATTATCTTTCAAGTACTCAAGATAATCCGTTCTAGCTAAGCCAAAGTTATTCATCGTTAGTTAGTATAACTTGAGACAAATGTGAAGAATTATATGCCATGAGGATAGACACTTGGATTGGACGTGTCTTATTTCCAAGAAATTTGGGTACAATTAGCTGTCA
The DNA here is from genome assembly GCA_016618105.1 of Dendrobium huoshanense. Taxonomy (NCBI): domain Eukaryota; kingdom Viridiplantae; phylum Streptophyta; class Magnoliopsida; order Asparagales; family Orchidaceae; genus Dendrobium; species Dendrobium huoshanense. The sequence goes on from CM028342.1 coordinate 11,620,571, forward strand.
ATCGGGAGAAATATGCTGCGTGGAAGTGCTGAATGTGATCGAAAGTTAGGGCTGCAATCAAGATGTGATTTCCATGTAAGCATGTCACATGGGTAAGCGAGGGCTATACAGTTTTGTTTATGACTATCATACTCTAGGTGGCTTACGAGTTGAGATTAAGTGATTCACGGGATGATATGTGAACGGAAGGATGTGCTAACGGGTGAAGCAACAAGTATGTATCATGTGTGGGCGGTGAGCTTGCATAAATGATGTGGTAGGGAGTGGAACATGAGTGGGAACATTGAGCAAGGAGTTTTATGTGAAATTTGAGAGATTGGGTTTGTGATCAATAGTGGATGAAAACAAGGGTAGGGTTTGCTTAGCTATCGAATTGATAAAAGCTAACATAGTGAGAAGGGAAGGGAAGATGGGTATTGATAGTAGGGACTTGAGAGGAGAGAAGGAGATGAGACAGGGAGGGGATGAAAAGGAATAATAGAGAGAAGAGACATTTAGTAAAACTCAAATATTTTTGTTCATTTCATTGATTCAAAAATGCATTACATGACTCCTATATTTATAGAATTGGGTTACAAGATAATTTTAAATTTTAAAACAAATATAATCTTAACCAAACAAATTTAAATTTAAACATTTATATATATATATATATATATATATATATATATATATATATATATATATATATATATATATATATATAATTTAAATTTAAACCTAAAATAAGCCAAAAGGGATCATCAAAAATTCTAATTTAAATGAAAATAAATCCTCAAATATTGTATCTATTTTAAATTTGATTTATTATGTTGTATCACAATTAATATCTTATTTATTTGACATTATTGCTGAACTCTCCTATATATGATCCAAATATCTAATGAAAGTACTTTGAAGATTCATTAGAGGAGGAAAGAAATAAACCATAATTAGTTTTATGGAATCACATTTCTTTCTATTAGGGTTTCTTAGGTGCACAATATCCCTTTTGAGTTTTGACTACCCTTCAATATTTCAAATTCATCTCTCATTTCATGTAAAAATTACTTAATTTTTTATTTTGCGCATTTTTTACTCAATCCTCCAGAAATCTTATGTTCATTAATTTGGCTGATTCTGTGCTATACATTCTAGATTGCTTCACAACCTGACAATTCCAACATAACATGAAGCCTTCTCAAGGACTAGAGACATATTGTCACTCGCCCCACTCTTTGAATGAAATTCTTATAATTTTTTCACTTTGACCATCAAGATAACACCATCATATAAATTTCATAAAATTATTGTTTCATATTATTATACTAATTCTAGAAGTAAGTATTATAATAATTTTGATACAAATGATAGATATCTACGATATTATTGTTCATAGAGCTACTACTTACTATGATTCCTATCACGATTCTTATATTAATCATTTTCATGATTGGTGGTATCAAAAAACACAGTGTTCTTTTCTCGTATAATATCTATGAATGTACTCATTCTTCAAAGCCTATTCTAAACACCACACTTTTCATGAAAAGCATTGTCATTATACTTGTAATCAATACCAATTAATTGAAATTATGGATGAAACAGACATTTTATATATGAAATATCATCATCAATATAAAACATGGCATGATTATCTTAAAGGATAATTTGTTGCATCATTCATATACTCAACATGTTGATCTTTCTTCTCAATCTGTGTATCCAATTCACTAAGCATGCCTGGTTATTACACTGCACAAACAAGATACTCCTCCCCCACACAACTACCCCCTATAGTCCCACAAACTCCTCTTACTTGATGACTTTCTTCAGTTCCACAAATCCACATTCCCATAGCCCTAAAAGCTACACAAACTCCAATCAATTTGCTACTCCCATTACCTCCACCTACTTTTATAAAGGAGAATGAGGACCAGTTACCTGTGCAAAAGTTTGAGCCTAGGTTGGTGTGTGATGATGTGGCTTAACTTAAGCTTGATTATATATATGAGGATGAGGTTGATCTAAAGTGTAGATAAGATATTTTTCTAGTGACTGATGCTGGACATAAGTATGAGGAGTCTCCAACCATTATTGTTGCTCCCTAGCCTCTATAGATGGAGATAGAGATTGTTCTCTAGCTTCTTATACTTCTGTTGCCACCATTAGCTTGTTATTCATAAGATCATATTTAGTGGTATATTGTGTGGAGATGCTTAGATTCTCCACTAGTTGTTCAGAGTCTGAGGACCAGTTACCTGTGGCTGAACTTCAGACTATCATACATTCTATTCAATTCTCTATCTTATTACCTTAGTTTTAACTCTCATAAGTTGGCTTTGATGTGTCACCACCGCCATATCTATACTATTATATGAACTCCCGTGTTATTAATATTTGATTGATGATGCATGTTTACTTTCAAGTTTCAATTTCTATGCTTCTAAATTCTCACCAAATATTTAGTTTGCTAATAGCTCCACTTGAATTTAATGATGGTTGTTGATCACCTTCACAGCGGCCATATTGCAATACATGTCCACCTATGGGTATACTTAAAGAGTTGCATGAGCCTATTCTACCATTGATGCCTTCATCAACATCAATCACCCTTCCTCATCTCTCTTAGGAAGCCTTCTTCACTCGAAGGAGTTGATCTAGGACATGTCTTAACATATTGTTGCCTTTCTTATTTGGACTGGCCATTTTTGGACATCTCAGAACCTTGCATATTAAGATTTTTCATGTAATGAAATTATAATCAAATTTTGTTTTGTTTGTATACATGAAACTCTCCTCTAAGTCCTAATGGTGTTTGACCCGTTCATTTTCTCATTTGGCTGATTTTTTTTCTCATTTCCGTTTCTAGAGTGTTAATAGAATCCTCGCTTCCCTTGTATCAGTATCAACCAAGCCAAGAATCAGCATCATCCTCATCAATTTCTTTGCTTAGTTTGCCCTTTTAAATGTGTGGGATTAGTTTTCTGTGATAAATAAAGCTAGATCATTTTTTCGCTCTGCATGTTTGCTTGCAAAACTTATATCATAGAAGGTGTAACTTTCAATATTTGTTCTTAAAGTATAGAAAAGTCATATTTTAGCTACGAAATCTTTTTCAGATCATTTTACATTTAAGTTAGATTTTCATCTGTGTTTTGTGGATTCTAAGCTGCTCTTTGAGGACAGTTTTACTCATGTAGTTTGATACAGAAAAGACAATCTATGAAGATTTCCTGTCATTCTTATCTAGTTTTATTTGTTTATTTTTTCTCATACAGTTATTATATAGAGATCCTAATGGAAATTTAATTAGCTTATATTCAGTAGAATTGCAGGATATTGTTTTTCTGTTGAAACATTTTATACTGAAAATTTGCTTCTTATGCTTGTACTAATCTTCATCTTTATAGTTCTAACCAACTCCCAGTAAACACTTACCTGCCAAGTCTTTGGTTTGTTTCATATGAAAACAGATTTTGTTTGCTTAAGAACATGTCTGGTATGAGTTTATTGGGTTAAAGCAGTGATTATTGTTACTTTCCAGTCAGTTCTATACATCTTTGGGTTTCAGGAGTTTTTGCATAAGCCTACAAACATTTTTTAAGGATTGCACATTTCTTTTCTCAGATATGTAGAGAGTGCTTTTATGCTGTATTTGAGGAGGAGATTCATAGAGTTATCATGGAAAATCATTTGTTCAAGGCTGGCGAGCGGATTGCGATTGCTGCTTCTGGCGGTAAAGGTGAATGCAGGTCCTGGTGATAAATTGCAGATGACAATATCATATCTATTTCCCTTTTTTGTCTATCATTAGTTACCATGTTTGCAATGTAGCAGTGGAATCAAAGTTCATAAGGTTGATGCGTTTTCTCATTTGTTTGGTCATGACTGATTTTTCTTTGTCTAGTTATATTTTTTATTCAATTATAGGTAAAGGAAGACTCAAAAAGGATTGAAAAACACAATTTGGAACTCAGAATTTGATGGTTATTTTTAGGGATGTAGAGGAACTCAAAATTTGAAAATATTGTAAAAAGAGCTATAAAATCTTTTTGTATTATGTCGTTTAAAGTAGATGAATAAATAAACATTTATGTACGAGTGATATCGTGTCCCAAAAGATTTCCAGTTTGTTAAGAAGTAGGGACTTGTATGTGTTTAACCACTTGTTCCTCCTTTTGATTCTCCTTTCAACGCTGTTTCTTTAACCTCTTTAAAAAAAAAACTTCAAAAGTGATTGCTGCTGGGGTAAGGCAAAGTTTAAAATTTTTTTCATAGCTTGTTGGTTTCAATACATAGATGGAGATGCATGCGAATATATTTTAAAGTATTTTTATCATAATAACCATCTAGTTTCGGACCGTTCTGTTTTATGCTAATTCTCCCTTGAGGTAGGATATTTATGTGACATGACTGTAATTTTGTGCAGATTCAACAGTTCTGGCTTATGTCTTATCGGAATTAAATCGAAGGCATGACTATGGTCTAGATCTCTTTCTTTTGTCAGTTGATGAAGGCATTACTGGTTACAGGGATGATTCTCTTGAAACAGTGAAAAGAAATGAAATTCAGGTATGCAAATTCTCGATTGTCTAATATCCCATAATTTGTTATGTATCATACATCTTGCTTCTTATCCCATATTTTGAATGCAAATGCAAATTTTTATGTGACAGCGCTCCTGTAGATGTTTCTCTTTCTTTGGTTTGTTGATGAAGGCATTATTGGTCACCGATATTATTCCCTAGAAAGAGTTTAAAAAAAAGAAGAAGTTTAGTCTTGATAGTCTAATAACCTGTTATTATGTACCATGACTCTGAAAATTTTCACCTGATTATGAGTCAATTTTTTAAAGAACAGACTCATATCAGGTAAGATGCTATTGAAAGATTTTGTTTTTTTGTTTATGGTTTCCAATAGACATAAGCTCGATTACAATAGAATACTTTTGATCTATGTTGCACCGATACGGATACGGCGACACGGATACGATACGATACGGATACGGGACACGTCAATTCTTAAAAATACAGGATACGGGTACGGCGCGGACACGACATTATAATTTATAAATCATACATAAAAATTAAGAAAGCAATCAAAACATAATATTTGAAATTATAAAAAAAATGGCAACAACATCATTTGTAGCATTATAACTTATAATATCAAGTATTAAATGGCTAGTACAACAACGAAAGCATAAACATAAATTATCTAGCACATGAAGTTTCAACTATTCAATAGAAGGAATGATATAATTATCTTCTTCATTGGTTTGTCTTTGAACTTCCATATCATCTTCAATAAATATCATAGCTTCTAATTCAGGCTCATCAAGTGAAAGATTAATAATTTTTAATATTTTCATATGATCAAGAGACTCAAATCCATCTCGAAAATGAGAAAATCTTGCTTGCAACCGCGGAAGTAAATACGACACGTCTTTTTTTCGGATTTCTTTTTGTGTTTTTCAACGGACACGCGTATCGGATACGCGTGCCCTTTTGAAATTAAATAGTATTTTAATTGGATACGGCTTTGGCGTATCCGACACGTATCGGTGGAGTATCGGGGGCGTATCCGTGTATCGGATACAGCACGCCTTCATAAATAGGTGTATCGGTGCAACATAGCTTTTGATTAAGGAAACTTTATTAACTCTACAATGATTTGTTAAGAACAAATTTTCCATTGGCATAGGGTGGATAATGGGGAGTGATGAAAAAATTTATCAAAATCTATAATTCCATCGTCCTGAATTCATATGGACCATAATTTGCTAAGCAAACAAAGGTAATCTACTTAACTTGACTCAAAGATCTTTCCTAACAATTATGTGTTGCATTGCCTAAGGAGATCCCATGGAGTTGAGGAAGCTTGCTAAAAGGGCTAATTTTAAGATAACATTTGGCTTACCAATGATCCATTCCCTATCAAGTGTGCCTAATGGCTCATAACTCATAGGCCTAGCCATTTGGGAATATCTGAGCTTGGGTTGTAACCATAATACCCTAAGAATGTAACTCGTACAGAAGATGTGTGAGACACATTTTTTTTTAGTTATTCCTGGTTCGATTCTCATGCTTGAGTACTCACATGCTCAACTTAGATCTTCTCTCTTGTGGTGTTCAAATTTTCCGATCTAGTTTCATGATATTTCTTTGTATTAATATTGAAGAATCATAACCTGAGTGTGGCACCTTGTTTCTGGATCCCATCCCTGCATCATTTCTCTTCGGCTTCTTGACTTTTGCTTTCTTATCAAGCCATTCCTTTGTCTTTTTCTCTCTCATTTTGACTTTGGTTTTTGTCCTTTGCCCCTACTTGCTACAATTTATAATCCTCCTCTTAGCTATTGCATCCCTTTTCCTTTGATGTTGATCTCTCAATCCCTGCAGCCTTTGATTGTCACTCAGTTCTAATTCATAGCTTTAGCATTTAGCCCTTCCAATCTCCCTTGTATTCAAGTATTATGACTAAATGTTAATGGATTTAAGCCATTAACTTTCCTCTAACTCTTATTTTAATTTTCTATTTTTATTATTATTATTTTTAACTTATTAAAGAAGGGATTATTTTATTTTAAGATATTATATTGATATTTTAGGCTTTCTCAATAGAGTATTAATGCTAGTTTTTAATATTAGAAATAAGATTTTCTTTTACTAATCGTTAGTTTTTTTTTAATAATAAGATAATGATTTTTTAAATCCTCACTGATGCGTTTGATAATAATCATATATATGTTGGTAAGCCTTTGTGGAAATAATACGAATTTAAGGTCAACTAGAGCAATGGAAGTGAGAAGTATTGAATTCAGGTGTCAATTTTGTCCAGGAAACTATAAGAGAATTTATTCTAGAGTAAGAATTCACTTGCTTAGACAATCTGAAGGTTACATTTGATCATGCCCAAATATAACATCCATAAATTTGAAGACTTACAAAAATTAGATGAGGCTTAGCAAAGGTTGAAGAATGCATCATTTAGGAATGTTACCCTTTCTTATTCTTGACTAAGTGGCTCCAACCAAATGAATTAATATTCTATCACACAACCAATTGAAAATTTATTTTGAGTCGAGTGTCTGATCTGAAAAAGAGAGAGATATTTGAATCAAAGACAATTATTATTGAGGGCATATGTGAGGCATTTTGTCTATCGAACTCCTTTCATCCTGAAGGTTCTCATCATTATATAGAAAATAGTTATCGTGATACAAGTCTAAATTTCAACAATTACAATAATCAAATATGATCTACTAAGGAACCTACAACTATGTTCCTAAATACAAATATTTATAGTTATACTATTTAATCACTCAAAATTTATGATCTTAATTGTACATCAATAATAAATGAATTATGGCATGTCCAATTGATGTTCCCCTCAACTTGATGCTGGTTGTTCAAGAAGCATCAATTTGCCTATAGGAATTGATGACATTGTAATGTCATGGCCTTTGTAAATATATTGCGATTATGAAGGCTTATAGGAATGCGAGTAGGGAAGAAAAAATAATGTTTAAAGAAAATGAAGCGACGAGAGATGCAAAATCTTTTAAAGCATGTATTATAACAAATATAAACTTTGTAAGAAGTGTCATAACCCATAAATGCACACTTAGTTAATTGAACAAATAGTTTAAGGTGTTCAGGGGATGGTTCATAAAGAAAATAAACATAATTGAAAGTATGCATATTAAGGTAGTTGAGATGTATATGAAATATGATTATAAGAGGATGCAAACTTTAAGACAACCAACGACAATCAATTAATTAAATAGTCAGTTGTGCCTAAGGTTCCACCTAGAATTTTGATGGAGTAGAAGATTCAAAAAACAAAATGAGATTCACGAGGAACTTTGGTATAAATCATTCCAGCACTCCATAAATTCTGAAATCCAGACAAATAAACTTGGATGGAGAAATATTCTTGGTTTTAACTAGCAATCTCATTTTCTAAATGGAAATGTCTTGCTGTTTTATCATTATTATTAATCTTTCATAAATACTCTCATATATTTGTCTTATATGGCCTTATGTTGAAAACGAACACTTGATCAATATATTCTAAGATCTATGCTATAACTCTTACATCCTTGATTTTCCACTAAGTTTAATTTTGAAAAATCAACGAAGGCGTGATCATTACTGTTTATTTGTTCCCATAGTTTTTTTCTCCATGACAAATGTTTAAAATTGAAATTCTCAACTAATGTAATTTTTGCTTGTACGGTGTACACCAAAATATCTAAGTTGTGTAAAAAATTTCATTGACAGTGAGTCTTGAGAGATGATTGCTGAGAAAAATCTTCAAAAAAAAAAAAAAAAAAAAAAAAAAAAAAAAAAATATATATATATATATATATATATACTATATATATATATATATATATATATATATATATATATATATATATATATATATATATATATATATCAGTGTTGTAGGGTCCTGAGTGCTGAGAGATTGGCTTTGTAGGGTCCTGGAGGTTACAAGGGAAATGAGATTTGCATGGTTGGATCATACCAGACATCAGATACTAGAAGCAATAAGATAGGTCATTAATGGTGGAGCTTTCGAGCGCATTTTCAATGATGAAGGAGAGTGCTGAACTTCTTCTTATATAGGATATGTGAGAAAAATCGGTGACTGCAGGCAGGGATTAGGACGTCGAGATTGTTCATTGGAGTGGTTGAGATCAACGGTGGTCTTGTATTGCCAACAACAAGTGCTACCAAAGGGAGACGAATTCGACTAGATTTTGATGTTAGGGGACTAGCACTGCCATGGACAAGAGTCTATGATACTTTGTCAATCAGACTTCTTGCTCTCACAATGAGAGTTCTCATCTTTATATTGAAAATAGTTGGCATGATAGAAGGTCAAATTCTCAACAATATAAACTATCAGGTATGGCCTGAATCCCTATAATGAACTTACAATTGTATTCCTAAATACAAACATTCATAACCACACTACTTAATTACATATATTCTATAACCTTAATCACAAGAATAATACATGCATTATGGCACATCCAACTGATACATTTAGCATCACATCTTGAGTAAATATTGCACTCTGCTCTCGTTTTAATTTTTTTTCTCTAGATTAATGTCATTAATGATGCTCGGTTACTAAAACCATGTGTGCTGTGCCATACCGTCTATATTCGTACAGGTAAAAAAAAAGAGAGAAAAATAAACAAAAAAAATCATAAGTGCATGAGTCGATATTGCTCTTCTTCAAACCACTTTTTATCTTAAATTTTGAGTGAGACCGTTCCATCTTCCCAACTTTAGACAAAATGCCTCGATTTCTGAGTTCACCTTTTAAAAGCTTGGCACATGATAAGATGGGTATGCATTTCACAATGGTGATTGCTGTCAACAGAGAGTGAAATGGATCTCTTTATCTCGTATCTATAATCTGTTGCATTCACTGCTTAAATTTTCATTCCTTTTTTGCGTTATATTGGAATTATATTGTTGTATACTTTTTAAGCCATGTTGTTACTTCTAATTGGTCTGCTCTATATATTTGTTTTTCCAGTATGGGTTGCCTTTGAAAGTAGTTTCATACAAGGACTTATATGGTTGGACAATGGATGAAATTGTGAAGGTGATAGGACTAAAGAACAATTGTACTTTTTGTGGTGTATTCAGGCGCCAGGTATTTTATAATTTATTTATTTTCTATGCTTGTTCTTTTTTTAAAGTTAAAAGTAATGCAATTTGTACGCTGGTGTGTCGTTGAAGTTTTGTATATTGAGCTTTGAATTTTTTACAAGGATGATTAAGCGATACAAAATTAGACCAGCATATTGTTTTAAGACTGGAATTTAGCTGTTATTTTGTTCGAAAGAAGTTAGTAGTTCCTTGAGAATGTTCAAGAAAGACAGATTTCTCACCTTTTATTGCCCGTGTTAATTTTCTCTTAAAATTTTTGTTTTCTTGTTCTTTATGATGTTTGAGTGCAGGTCTGCAAATAACTTTGTGATGGACTGGTTCACCCGGTCCATCCTAGACCCGTGCGGGTCTATAGGAGGCGGGCGGACCGGCTAGACAAAAAGGGGCCCACCCACTTAAGTGGGGGTAATTTGGGGATGTGAGGGACTTTTGAATTGTATGAAGGGGGCCATTAGGGTTTAGTTGGAGGCATTATGAAAAGTGTATTCTCTTTCTAGTTTTCTTCTTCTAGTTTCCTTCTTGTTCTTTTCTAGGGTTTTTTTGTGGGCGATCTTGTCCTTCTCGAAGTGGACAAACTTATCTTGTTTTCTCTTGGATTCCTAATGCAAAGGTTCTTATTTTTCATCCCAACAATCTTGTGATTATTTCTCTTTGGTTTTGGTGGAGAACTTCCTCTCTTTTGGGGGAAATTAGGGAAAAACCAAAATTGTGAAACCCTAGGGCGTATCAATTTGGTATCAGAGCTCTCGATCTTAGACGGCATGGCATCAAAGAAGGTAGAAGTTTTGGAGGGGGAAATGGGCCAATTGAAAGAGGAAGTGGGTGAGAAACTTTCTTCGTTTGAGGGAAAATTCTCAACCCTAGAGGAGAGATTTGGGGGAATGGAAGAGATAATCCAGAAATTGTTAGAAGCCCAAGTTGTTCCATCAAATCCTAAGGAAAAAGGGAAATCTCCGGTGACAAACCCTAACCCTAATTTCCCAATTAGGGAAGAAGGAGTAAATCAGAGTGAAAATGACATGCAAGGGCAATGGCCAAGGGAAGGGGGAGAAGGGTCTGGAGTGGGCGGCCTTTGGGGAATGACCGGTGGTCAAGGGGGCCGGCCACACATGGGCTCGGTGGGCCTCCACAACACACGTGAAGGGTGGCCGAATCAGATGGGGGGATTTCCGGAAGGGAACCGTGCCACGTGGGAGCAGGGAGGAAGAAGGGATGACTACGGCATGGGTTATGGTGAGCCAAGAGAACCACCATGGCGGGGGATCCAAAATCCTTACCCGGGGGAGAGGAGGGGAAGACCACCGGGGGAGGGATTCACTTAGGGGACATGGGGAGATGGAAGATCCTTCAACCGAGCCGACAACCGCATGAGAAAATTAAAGCTTCCTATTTTTGAAGGAGATGATGCTTATGGGTGGATCTACAGGGTGGAGCGCTAATTTGCAGTGAATGACGTCACAGAAGGTTGATGGCGGTTCCGATATGTTTGGAGGGAAAATCATTGGTCTGGTTTCAATGGCTTGAAGGGAGACAACATGTTAGGAGTTGGGAGGAGTTCAAAGACATCCTACTTCATAGATTCCGGGTGTCTAGCGAGGGTACATACTATGAGTAGTTTCTGGCTCTAGTGCAGGAGGGCACAGTGACAGAGTACAGGGAGCACTTTGAGCTACTCTCAGGCCGATTGAGAGGGATTCTAGATGACCTTTTGGAAGGGAATTTCATGAAGGGGTTGAAGCCCCACATCAGAGCAGCCATCAGAGTAGTTGATCTACATGGGTTAGTGAAGATAATGGAGACTGCACAGCTGGTAGAGGACAAGCTGAAGGTGGAGCCACCGAGGAGATCAGGGGTATCTTACCCCACTTACCGACCACCACTCATGACAGGAGGCCCAAAGGCGGCTACCATCCTTCCTCCTAGGGAGGTAGCCAAGGAGAAAACCACTATGGCAGTGAACCAAGGGGGGTTCAAAAGATTGACTAATTCAGAGCTGAAGGAAAAAAGAGCCAAGGGCCTTTACCGATGTGATGAGAAGTTTACACCAGGATATAGGTGTAAGGAGAAGACACTACATGTGATCATAGTGGGGGATTCAGAGGAGGAGGAAGGAGACACAGGGGCAAATGAGGAGGATGGAGAGGAGGAAGAGCACCCTCATTTGGCTATGGTGGAGGTCTCACTCAACTCCATAGCCGGACTGACATCGCATTCCACCATGAAGCTGGAAGGGGAGATTGCATGGTACAAGGTGATGGTTTTGATTGATAGTGGGGCCACCCACAACTTCATAGCTTGCAGATTGGTGGAGAGGGTGGGACTACCGGTGACTCAAGGGAGAGGGGTAGGAGTTATTTTGGGCACGGGGAAGAAGGAGCGTTGTAGCGGGCAGTGTAAGGGAGTGACCCTCACATTGCAAGGGGAGGAGACAGTGCAAGACTTTCTATTGTTGGACTTGGGAAGCACTGACGTGATACTCGGGATGCAGTGGCTCCAGTCCTTGGGTGAGATGAAGGTGAATTGGAAGAAGTTATACATGGAGTATGGAAAGGGGAACAGGAAAGTGACACTACAGGGAGACCCCAGTTTATGCAGAGCTAGAGTGGACTTGAAGTCCATCCTCAAGACTTTGAGAGATGAGGGAGAGGGCTATTTGATAAAACTACAGCAAGTGGGCAGGGAGGAAGAAAGAGAGCCAGAAGTCATACCTGAGGTGATCCAGGACCTTCTACAGCATCACTCCTCCGTGTTTCAGATGCCCCAGGGGCTACCACCTGTCAGATCCAGGGAGCATGCTATTGTGTTGAAGACCGGGGTAGCACCCGTCAGCGTGAGACCCTACAGATATCCTCATGCTCAGAAGGAGGAGATTGAGAGGTTGGTAGCAGAGATGTTGGAGGCTTAGGTGATCCAGCCCAGTGTGAGCCCCTTTTCCAGTCCTGCACTCTTAGTGAAGAAGAAAGACGGTAGTTGGCGATTCTGTGTAGACTACCGGGCCCTCAACAAGGAGACTGTGTTGGACAAGTTCCCTATTCCTGTGGTAGATGAACTTTTGGATGAACTTGGAGGAGCCACCATCTTCTCCAAGGTGGACTTGAAGTCTGGTTATCACCAGATTAGGATGAGGACTGAAGACATTCAGAAGACGGCCTTCCGGACACATGAGGTCCATTATGAGTTTTTGGTGATGCCGTTCGGGCTCACTAACGCTCCCTCCACTTTCTAAGCCCTGATGAATCAGGTCTTCCAGCCCTACTTGAGGAGGTTTGTTTTAGTCTTTTTTGATGATATATTGGTGTATAGCAAATCTCTGCAGGACCATATCACCCATCTTGGGATGGTACTCACGACCTTATTGGAGCATCAGCTATATGCCAACTAGAAGAAGTGTTCTTTCGCTTAGAAGGAGGTGGAGTATCTGAGACACATCATTTCAGAGAGTGGGGTGGCAGTTGACACCACCAAGATAGAGGCCATGATGAATTGGCCTACACCAAAATCCCTTAAAGGACTAAGGAGATTTTTGGGACTTACGGGCTACTACAGGAGGTTCATCAAGGGCTATGGTTCCATAGCAGGTCCTTTGACTGATCAGTTAAAAAAGGACAATTTTCAGTGGGGAGAAAAGGCGGAGGAGGCCATGAATAACCTGAAGAAAGCCATGACTAGTGCCCCGGTTTTGGCACTTCCAGATTTCACCCAGCAGTCTGTGGTTGAGACTGACGCTTCAGGAGTGGGTTTGAGAGCGGTACTCATGCAGAATCATAGGCCGATTGCTTTCTTCAGCCGGATCTTATCAAATAGAGCAAGGCTAAAATCAGTTTATGAGCGGGAACTGATGGCCATTGTGTTGGCTATTCAAAAATGGCGGCCTTATCTATTGGGACAACGATTTGTAGTTCGTACTGATCAGCGGAGTCTGAAGTACTTACTGGAGCAGAGATTAGTGGCAGAAGAACATCAGAGGTGGTTAGCCAAACTCTTGGGGTATGAGTTTGAGATTCAGTATAAGCCAGGGGTTCAGAACAAGGCGGCGAATGCTCTTTCCCGCGTGGAGTGCTCATAGCTGATGGCACTATCTGTACCACAATTGGTAGATTGGGGTGAATTGGTGAAAGAAAATCAACATGTAGAGGAGCTAGAGAGAATTCGGGCGGCTATCCATAAGGGAGAAGGAGGGTTCAAAGGGTATCACCTGGAGAACTCTCTTTTGTTATACAAGGGGAGATTGGTACTACACCGTGACTCAGCATTTGTTCTCATTCTTCTACGGGAGTACCACGATAGCCGTGTTGGTGGACATTCAGGGGTGGAGAAGACTTATCGGCGGGTGAAAGCCGAATTTTTTTGGAAAGGGTTAAGAGGTGATGTCGAAGACATGGTAAGCAAATGTGACATTTTCCAACAGAACAAGTATCAAGCTTGTGCCCCTAGTGGGTTGCTGCAGCCCTTGGTGCTTCCAAACAAGATTTGGGAGGAAGTTACCATGGATTTCATTGAGGGATTACCCAAGTTTGATGGGTATACGGTCATAATGGTGGTAGTTGACCGGTTGAGAAAGTATAGCCATTTCATTCCACTACGACACCATTTTTCAGCTCCTACTGGAGCATCTACTTTCATCAGAGAGGTGGTTAGATTGCATGGGGTCCCCACTTCTATTGTCTCAGATAGGGACAAGGTATTCTTGAGCTCTTTTTGGAAGGAGATCTTCAAAATGCAGGGTACATTCTTGAAGCCCAGTACAGCATACCACCCACAGACAGACGGACAGTCAGAGGTGGTGAATCGGAGCGTGGAGACTTACTTGAGATGCTTCGTTGGGGAGAGGCCTAAGCAGTGGGTCAAATGGCTACCATAGGCAGAATACTGGTACAACACTTGTTACCATACCGCAACTCAGTTCACACCTTTCAGGATTCTTTATGGAAGGGATCCACCACCGTTGGTGAATTATCAGAAGGGGACGACCCCTGTATATCTAGTGGATCAATACTTGGAGGAGAGGGATAATGTGTTGGGAGAATTGAGGGAACACCTATTGAGAGCCCAACAGATCATGAAGACCAAGGCGGATGCTCACCGCAAGGATGTGACATTTGAGGTGGGAGAGATGGTATACCTGAAGCTACGGCCTTACCGACAGAAGACTTTAGCTAGCAGAAGAAGTGAAAAGCTCTCTCCCCGATACTACGGGCCTTTCGAGATCGAAAGGAAAGTTGGGATGGTGGCCTACCGTCTCAAGTTGTCTCCTCATTCCTCCATCCACCCTGTATTCCATGCATCACTATTGAAGAAGAGCATAGGGGATCATACCGTGACCACTCCTACTATACCCCGAGGCCTCACCGAGGATATGCAACTCTTATTAGAGCCACTACAGGTGAAGGAAGTGAGGAAGAATGATCAAGGCAAAAGGGAGGTTCTCATCGAGTGGAAGGACTTACCGACACACGAGGCTACTTGGGAGATATACGAAGCCATGCAGGCGCAATTTCCAGATTTCAACCTTGAGGACAAGGTTGATCTTCTAGAGGGCGGTATTGATGGACCGGTTCACCCGGTCCATCCTAGACCTATACGGGTCTATAGGAGGCGGGCGGACTGGCTGGACAAAAAGGGGCCCACCCACTTAAGTGGGGGTAATTTGGGGATGTGAGGGACTTTTGGATTGTATGAAGGGGGCCATTAGGGTTTAGTTGGAGGCATTATGAAAAGTGTATTCTCTTTCTAGTTTTCTTCTTCTAGTTTCCTTCTTGTTCTTTTCTAGGGTTTTCTTGTGGGAGATCTTGTACTTCTCGAAGTGGACAAACTTATCTTGTTTTCTCTTGGATTCCTAATGCAAAGATTCTTATTTTTCATTCCAACAATCTTGTGATTATTTCTCTTTGGTTTTAGTGGAGAACTTCCTCTCTTTTGGGGGAAATTAGGGCAAAACCGAAATTGTGAAACCCTAGGGCGTATCACTTTGTCACTTTTAATTGGTTTACCTTTTAGTTATTCTTTTGATTTTCTGCACAATTTTATCTGCTTATCATCTCAAGTATAAAGTAAACATGCTTCTGTTATTCTTTTATTTTTGCATTGTTTTTCTTACAAAAATATGCTGTGGTTTGCAGTTGTTAAAGATTTTTTTTGACATTCTATAAGTTACGCATTTTGCTTTTTTTGCATACGAAATTGCATTGTAATGTTGTGGAATTCATGTTCACTGTTCATTCAATTATAGTGCAAGGGATGCTATTCAAGGTACTTATCAACTTCTTAATGGTTGCATCTTATATGAATACGGTCATAAAAACTTACATGCAAATGTTATTAAACCTATGTTTAGAGTTTTTTTTAGACCTTGGTGTGCCCATTAACAACAAAAGATACTTGCAACACCAACTTGACCTAATGATTGATTACCAAAAGCCTACAAAAAAAAATTTCTTCATTAATGTTACCTTATTCAAAGTATTAATATTTCTTTATTTTTAAGGGCATTCTTCTTTATTATTTTCCTTTTTTATTCTCTTCTCTCATCTAAGGAGAACACATCCTTATACTAGAAGACAATTTAATAAGATGTAGTTTTTTAGGATTCATTCTTCTTCCAACATGGTATTGAATCCATGGTATATGATCACCCCTATTTTCTTAAACACCTTGTTGACCCCTAGACAACTCCTCCTTAAATAGCCACAACACCAGAGAACGTAATTGGAAACTTCCTAATTAAAACCTCCCTAAATAAAATCATTCATAATATATAATAACAGAATTAGGAAACTTTCCTTACATATCTCCCTCTTCTATTTGAATTCAAACCCCACATTAATTCCTTCTTTACTCATTTTCCTTACATATGGAATTTCCATCCAGTTCTGCTGGTCCAGCTCTTGCTAGAACAGCTGGCTGAGCTGGTCCCTCCCATATCAGAACATTGACTAGTTATCATTGTAATGTTTTCTTATTATTAATGGCTTTTCTTTTATTATATATATATATATATATATATATTTGATTTTCTTTTGCTACATCACTGAATGCTAGAGAATGCCCGAGCCATATAGGCAAGGTAGGGAAGGAAGAATAAATCATCATCATCACTGCATCTTCAACCATATTCCAACTATTTGGATTGGGATCAGAGATTTAAAATTATAGATCAAATAATTTGAAAGAGAACCTTAAACCATCGAGGAGTATGATCATTGAGTTCGAAGATTTTTTTGATTACCATGAAAGTCAAATGAACAAAGCAAAAAGTCTCTGTGATTAAACTAAAATGGGATTAAGAAATTTTTAATCTTAGAGGCGATGACACATAGCATCTGATAAAAGAGTGAAAAAATGCAATACAAGTATGGGAAGTAGCCTAAAAATGAAAAACACAGCTGAAACAAAGGGAAATAATTAGGATAGTAGCCCAATTTATGTCTATCCTATTGCTTTATGCCTATATTGAATCCTACTAATGAAAGCAAAATCTCTGTGAATAAACTAGAAAGGGACTAAGAAATTTTCATTCTTAGAATCGATGACAAATAGCATCTGATAAAAGAGGTACAAAAATGCGCACTATGGGAATCAGCCTAAAAATGAAAAACACAATTGAAACTATTGAAAAAGCATTATGATAGTAGCCTAATTTATGTCTAATACCATTGCTTTTTGCCCATACTAAATCCTACTGATTAAAAGTAAAATTCAATTGGAAAAGTCAAAAATGCTACTTGCTTCTTTGAAAATGAAGCATACAATATAATGCGTTAGCTACTATCCATATATTTATTTATGATTTCAAAAGTCATGGTTATCAACAACTTATAACTAATCTCTTATTTTCCCTTAGATTTTTTTTATAAGATCCGTTAATCATTTTCAATTCTACGGTTTAGTTGTCTGGTCTTACTGATTGTGTGGGGCACATTAAGGTTGTCAGATTAATGTTATCTGAGTGCTATGTAATTACTTTATTATCAATTTTATTCAAGTTTATCTTTTGTTTTTGTTAAATATGTCCAAGAAAAAAATACATTTCTCCTTATTGTGTCCTAAGATCCGAAGGCATAAACATTTCTCATTTTGGGGTGAAAAGATACATCTTTGTATAAAAGAAAATCTAAGTAATTTTAATGAATTTTGATTATTCTCTTGGTATTTTGATAAGAGACGAATATTTGCTTCATAGGTTAAAGTAGACTTGTCTTGGGGTTTAACTCAAGACTTCGTAAAATACACCTAAGATGAATTTTAAAAAAGAGGCTTTTAAAGAGACCTAGATGCCTGAATTTTAATTATGAATGAGAGATTTTTTCTAAATATTTTATTAGTGGCTCACTAAACGTTTTTTATTTTGCCCAAATTCGATACATTTGTATTTTTTATTATGGTGATTAAATTAGAATCGCTCCTTGATATAGAGTGATTCAAATTTCTTTTTGATTTCTTCAGACTATATGATCTGTAGTTTAGGTTCAAATTCTCATATTTACCATTTGCACTTTAAAAACGTTGGTCCAGTGATTTGTGATCTATGAATTCTTCATTCCCTTGCATGTTATGTATTTTTTACATTATTCTAGTTATATTTGGAAATTCTAAATTTAGACTGTCTTGTATCTTATACAATTTCTTTTAAGGAAAATAATCAAAATGATCCCTTAACTCTTTATAAAGGAATAAAATGGTCCACAACTATATTAATGAATCATTTTGGTCCCTCTAGTCCTTAAAAAGGAACCAACATAGTCCAATGGTGGGACTATTTGGTTACTCTTTAAAGAGTTGAAGGACTAAAATTTCATTTAATATAGTTCGGGGCCATTTTGATCTTTCATAAAAAGTCAAGATGCTATTTTGATCCTTTTCACTTTTCTCATTTCTTTTACAATTTCTCACATTCTTTACATTGTTTTGTAATTTTATATAGGTTTAACTGTGAGTCTGTCAATTACATATAAACACAATCTTTTACTTGCATATCTGATGTGAATCAAACAGGAGTTGCTTGCGGAAATTAAGATGAAAGTAATTAAAGCATTGCCAACACAAATTTATCACCAATAAAATAAAGGATTAAATGTATTCTAGGTAATCAACTTGCTTAGGCGAAGAGTTGCTTTGAGATAACCAAACAATTTTTAAATTTTCAAAGATAAAAGAACTACTTAAATGCTCATAACAAAATCCCACGATTAATAATGAGAAAATTCACCTCGAGCACCTTCTCACTCAATCACTCTTTGGCTTTTAGCAGAGAAGAAGGAACCACGCGAAGATGGAGAGCACCACTACGGAAAAGGAGACGAATGACTTTGTTACCGGAGAGGTAGCCGCCGGTGGAGGAGGTGGTGGATGGCACCCGGTGATTGTCCAATTGTAGTCTTGAAATTGGCGGTTGATGACGCGCACAAGTGATGGGAGGATTCACTCCAAGTATTCACCAACTGTGTCACGACCCGGCCCGGTTAGCTCGTAGATGCGAGGCGGGAACGAGATCGGACATGTAATAAGTAATTCATCCTTCTTCAAGTAAAATAATACTATTCAAAGAAATCTTCACATGACAAAAAAAAAAAACGCCTGTAATAACACAATTCCATAACACCACATATGTCTAACATAATATACAAGATGGCTATATCAAAAGTTTTGACACTTACTCTGTACGCCATCCAAAAATCACATAAACAAAAACTACAACTACAAGACAATAAAAGGAACCTGTCACCCGGAGTACGACGCCTGTAAGTGAACCTTGGGTTTTCAGCCATCTCTTCTACTAGGTTCTCCTGAAAATTTTCCCAAAACTCGGGAATGAGCTACGCTCAGCAAGTGATAACTATAGCTAAACTTTGTATGCCTATGAAAGAACATATTTTGTGAAATAATATTCTACACATGAGTTAATAAGTGTCTAAATGTTAAATTGAACATGATATGCCATTTACTTGTCTAAAATATGATATGTGATGCATAGATTAACTGTAATGTCATAATATAAACATCCGTCCCGGAGTATCGAACGTACTGATCAGGTACATTTCTTTCTTTCATGGCCATAGCATTTTCATATAATTCCATCTTGCCTCAAAGGCGGTATATAACCTCTTGATACTCCGTCATCAACAATCACAAACGATGTTACATGCGTATAATGCAAAGAAATACATATAATAGGTTAATGACCGTTTTGGACTTTTCATTCTAAGTACCAATGCTTAACATTCAAGTAACACTTGCATGAAATGTATCATTTAATACCCTTGTTCCATGAAATGCATCTTTAAGTATTCTTGTATGAAATGGAAACATTAAACATAGCATAAAACTTTTGAACAATAAAGATATACTTGTTTTAGCAAATAGAATCACTTACCTTACACCTTCTTTACTCTCCCTACAACAGTCTTGTCTCCTTCTACGGTTCAAGACCTAAAGTAACGTGATAAACGATTATTAGCCTCAATCCTTAACATCTAAAATCCCTACACATCATCTTATACCCTCTTATACATTCATTTATTTTGTAAATAAAACATTTAATCTAAAAATTTTCGGATTAAGAAAAATGCCCAAAATTTTGACTTACATCTTTTGCCCAAATCTTTCCTTAAGCATGCTAAAACCTCCCCTTTATTTATTTAATCAATAATATTCATTTATTTTCGAATTTATATTAAATTAAAATTTGGAAAAATATTTTTTCTCTCCAATTTGACATTAGAGGCCTCTTGAAGCCCTTAGGAACCCAATTAGGAAGCATGCGTCCTATAAAAACTAGGTTTTGAAAAACCCTAGACTTTCCTTAATTTTTCCACTCAAATTTGGTAAATGAAAAATTACATTTTTTCATATCAAAAGTCTTTCCTTAAGCTCCTCTACTCATTCCAATAAAAATTTTGTCAAAAAGAGAAACCCTAAAATTCGGATCCTAGGTTTTCCCTTAAGAAATCATCTTGAAATTTCACTAAAATACATTCTTACACAAACCCTAAAGGTTTGCTAAAGAAATAATCAAGAAAAACCAAACCCTAATTTCGGATTTCATTCTTTTGCTTAAAATTTTGACATGTAAGGTAGGGAAAACATAGATTAAAGAAATCTCTAAAGCTTTCCTAAAGAAATTTCTAAAAAAAACACAAACCCTAAAGTTTTCTTTCAAGAAAACTCAAGAAATCCTTCATTTCTTTTAAGAAAAACGTACCTCAAGGCTTTCCCTACGCTTTTCCTAAAGATTCCTCGCCGGAATCTCGCCGGCCGCCGTCCGGAAAGAAGTTTCCGACGCCTCCTCCCCTCTTCCCGTCGCTCTCTCTCACGCTCGGCCGAAAAAATCGCACAAGGGACCGAAATATTCGGTCCCTTAGGTGTGAGAATGACTTAAGGAAATTTTAGGAAGCCAAATTACGCATGTGCCCTTCTCTCAATAGGTTTTCTTTTAAATCATGAAGGGCAAAATGGGTAGAAAGGTTAAAGTTTACTTAAACCTTCTTCGGAAATTTATAACTCCAAAACCAAGCGAAATTAAATATAAGTTCTTTATATCGTTTCGCTCGAAATTTCGAGACGAATCTAACGAAATTTATTTCGTTGAATTCCGACGACGTCGAAATTTCACTTAAGTTGGTCGCGGCGCATCGATATGCGTGCGACGCACTTAAATGACGAATTTTGGATTTTACAAACTGTGTCTTCGTGCTCAAACCCCGCGTCGAAGAACGGGAATCGTAGGATGTTGAGACTACCGTCGGCGTTGAACACAAGCCCCCACTCGAATTCGGGGTCCGCCATTCAACATTGAAGTGGGGAGGGGAAGAAGAAAAGAAAGGAGGAGGAGTTGGGCCGTGAGCTAGGGAGAGGGATTTGGATGGAGATCCTTCTTGGAGAAAATCTGAATTTGAATTTCAGATTTTCTTGGATTGGAGGGAGAGATTATTTGTCATTAAAATCTCACTAAATTAGGCTAGAGAGAGGGGCGGCTAATAGGGGGGGGGGAATTAAGAGGTTAATAAGTGGATGCTTAGGTGGCAAGTGGGGAGAGAATAGGCTAGATGAGGGGCCGGCCAAGCAAGGGAAAAAAGAGAGGGAATTTGATTAATTAGTAGTGCCCATGAGGTTAATTAAAACCTGATTTCAAATTTCAGATTTTAATCAATTAGAGAGATTTGAAATTTGAATTCAAAACAGATGGGATTTCATTTAAATCTATTCCTAAATGTAGGGCGTTATTTTAGGAAAGAAGTAATGAAGGAATTAAAGCATGAAATTCAAATTTCAAGAGGAAGGGGGCGGCGGGATTTTACTAGGGAAGAGGAGGGCTGGGCTAAGGGAGGCGGTGGGCTGGATGGGGCCGGCGGCTGGCACAGCCGGCGGCAAGGGGAGGGATGGGGGTTGAGTCGGCGGGATCTGGGTGGGAAATTTCTGGAGCGGCTGCAGGGGGAAGGGAGAAACGAGCAAAGGGCAAGGGGAAGGGGGACGGGTGTATGGGGAAGGTGGTGGGGAAAGAAGAAAACAACAAAAACACAAGTAAAACCAAGAGCTCACCGAGGTGGGCTATTGGGTATTTCGGGTGGAGCCTCTCCTAGGTCTCCTCTCTTTCTCTCAAGCTCTCAAGCAAGAAGACAAAGGAAAATCTCAGAAATTTTATTCCATCCAACATTAAGCTCATACAATAGGAGGAGACCTCTTTATAAATGCCTCATTGACAGAAAATAACATGACTCAAATGCCCACCGAGCTACAACAAAGACTAAACCTTCATAAGGGCAAAATAGTAAACTACGGCTTGAAATAAAAGATACATAGAAAAATAACATAAAATGACATGGCAACATCAGAAATATAAGCTCCCAATCGTAGCCGTCGATCTACGATTCCTTCGCCGGTAGACCTGCCTAAAATGTCTGTCGATGACCTCATCAATATCTCTATGAAATAGTGTCTTTGTTCAACTTTTGCTATTATTAGGCCTCTTATCTGTTTTGGTGATGTTGATTAACATTAAGATCATGATTTTATGTGTTAGCTTTAGCAAACTTTGCTCTGCAAAGAAGATTTTCCTTATTACTAAGAGATTCACACATTTCCCCGAGGATATCTGCCACCATCGCTTTGCTGGAATACCAATGGTAAAGTGGAGACACGTAGCTTGATATTGACTAATCTAATAATGCAAGCATTTGACTTGAAGTTTTACAATGATTGATTTATGATAAATTCTTCATAAGAAGTTGCAGGAAATCTTCAATTTTGTGAGTTGAACTATTCTATGTGTAAACTGCTATTCAATAGCTAGAAATCACATTTCCTGAATTGTCAGTTTCTTCAGTTCTAGTTTACAATGGAGTTAGCTTTCTTATTAGATGTTCACTCGATGCGGTCACTGAAATTGCATTGTTCATTAAATGTGCTGCAGAACCTTATAGTTTTCATTTCTTTGTCTTATTAGGTTGAGAAAACTTTATAATATGCACTATTAAATTCTGTAGGCCTTAGATAGAGGTGCAGCCTTATTGAAAGTAGACAAGCTTGTCACTGGTCATAATGCAGATGATATGGCAGAGACAGTTCTCTTAAACATATTGCGTGGCGACATTGCAAGGTAGAACTGGTTGTAAACTGTATTCGTTTGTTTCCTCGAATAGTTGTTTTCATTAATATTGCTAACTTTTGTTCCCTTCTTGTCTTATAGATTGAGTAGATGTACATTTATAATGACTGGTGAAGATGGACCTATTCCCAGATGCAAGCCTTTCAAATACACTTATGAGAAGGAGATTGTTATATATCCTTTTGGACAATTTTTTTTTTTTTTTTTTTTTTTTTTTTTTTTTTTGTGGGGGGGGCGGGGAGCGGGGGGATTTACATACATATCACTTTATTTTATGCTATTTACATATCTAACAACCAATACATTAATATTGCATACGTACCACCCATAGAATAAATTTGGGTGCATTTAATGAAATATTAAAGTTTATAGAAAGGTATGAATGCTAGAAATGAATTATAAGAGTGATATATTTGATATTAAAGTTTTATATGGGTGGTAAACATGTAATATTAATATTTTGGGTGTTAGATATGTAAATAGCATGAAATAAAGTGGTATGTATGTCATTTTTTCTTTTTTTTGTTTTTTATCAATTTTTTTTCCAATTTATCATCTAGCCAGCAATTACTTGCTGATGGACCTTGACTGAAAAATAAGTATGCTTATTTCAAAAAACTGGACTACTTCTCCACAGAATGTAAGAATGAATCTTTTCTCCCCCCATTTTCGCCTGGCATTGCTCTAGCTTGAATCACGTCTCATTGTTGACTTCCAAGCTGCCATAGTTAGAATTTTTTGCTTGCCTATAAGTGGGTTAAGTGATGATTTGGTCTGTGGGAACCCCACTGATTTATATTGAGAATTTTTTAATTTTCTTGCGATTTGACATGATTCAAAGCAATCATTAATTGCTATCTTTATTTATGAGATCTAACCTTCTTTTATTTCATTTGATCAACAACAATATCAAGCCTTTGTCCCACTACGTAGGGTCGGCTACATGAATCCTTTATCGCCATTGTGTCCTATTAAAAATCAAATTCTCATTTAATTCTAATAAAGAAAGATCATTTTTAATATTTTCTAACCAAGTCTTTTTAGGTTTACCTCTACCTTTCTTAAAATAAGACAAATCTAAAACCTCAACTTTCCTAACCGGGTTATCGGAAGGCCTCCGTTTAATGTGACCAAACCATCTAAGGTGACTCTCTCTAATCTTATCTTCCACTGGAGCTACTCCAACCTTTTCACGTATATGCTCATTTCGTATCCTATCTTTAAGTGTAAAGCCACTTATCCACCTAAGCATCCTCATCTCTGCAACACTTAACTTTTATTTAATCTGATGAAAAAGAAAAATGTTATAGATTACAAATGCAACAATTCTCACCTTTTAATTTTTCTGTATGAGAGACAAGCTGCATCCACATCAAAATCCTCATAGTTTATTAAGCTAAATCCGCATCAAAATGAACATTTGTTAAGCGATGCATCAGTTTTTAATATTTTTTTCAAGGCATTCTACTTCATTCTTAACAAAGATTGGCTTGCTTTCTATGCATCTAAGTACTGTTTTTGCTGATGCAGGCATCTATTCTCCAAATGCATATCGCGGCTTTGCTCGTGAATTTATAAAAGATTTGGAAAGAATTAGGTCGGTATGGAGCACTTATTTTATAGACTGTAGAATGGATTGTTTCTTTACTCAATGCTGCCATAACAGCATTACAATTCTCTCTCTTTCTCTAGAAATTGGTAGATTCTGTCTAATGGATTGTTGATTTGTTTCAGGCCGCAAGCTATACTTGATATCATTCGATCTGGGGAAGATTTTAGGATATCCAGCTCAACTAGAATGCCAGATCAGGGGACATGTGAACGTTGTGGCTACATCTCCAGCCAGGTTTTGATATTTGTTTTCCATGCTTTATTACTAGAACTGAGTTTATGTTCCTGTTGGAGAAGGTTTTTTTAGTTATCCATGAACTATTTGTTGCCCCTAGATGATTAAGGCTTCATTTGGGACGACTTTTTTATTGCTTCTTAAAACAGCTTTCTAGTAAAAATAAAATTTATGTACTAGAAAGCTGCTTTAAGAAGCAGCAAAAAAGCTGTCCCAAACAAAACCCAAGTTTTGTATATTAATGATTCCTGATGGGCTCTTAACTATGAATTGATAATAGAGGTTCCTGATTCAGTAGATTGTTAATAAAGATCATACACTGCAACTGAATTTTCTTGATTTGCTTGAGTGCCAAAAAAGATTATTGTTTAACCACATGCATAGAGTTGTAACTTTTCTAGCGCAACAATTCATTCTAGTTGAATCCAACTTTTTCAGCTGATAGGACTTCTGATAGGAAATACTTGAGTTCGCAAGTAACCCTAAGGTAATACTTGAGTTCGCTAGCAATCCTAGGCCAAACGGATGAGCAAACAGCAGGATTCAACTAGAAATCAGCACCAAATCAGAGGAAAACGGCTAGAAAACTAAGAGAAAACCACACAAACACTTGTATTCCACTAGTAGAAGAATAAAAATCAGCAAAGATACAAGCGTTCTTCAATCCGAGAGGAAGAACAACTCTCCAATCTCCGGCAATGCCAAGAGCCCAAAACGAAGAAAACCCTAGATCTCAAATTGTCATTCAAATTCCAGATGATCTCTACTCACACCCTTCTCCCTAATTAAAGCAAAAGGAATAATTAAAAATCCCTAAACAGCCCCTTAATTCAAAATTTCCCTCCTAAAGTTTAATACAATCAATGCTTGGGCCCACAAGGGCTGCCGCCCGACCCCCTTTCTCCGCCCAGCTTGGGTTTGCGGGAGTAAACGAGGACCGGTCTAGGCTGGACCGGTCCAGCCGGCCCCTCCTGGGCCGGCAGTATAACAACTTCATACCTTTAGAGGCCATTGATGCTTGTTTTTCTGATAAATATTTATGCCGGCCATTGTGAATAGTTGGTTATTCAAATTAAGGCTTCGTTTGGGGCTGCTTTTTTACTGTTTCTTGAAGCAAATTTTTAGTAAAAATTTAAAATTTTTGTACTAAAAAGCTGCTTTATGAAGCAGTAAAAAGCCATCCTAAATGAAGCCTAAATCAAATATTTGAAAGCCTTATCAGCTTAAAAGGAATTCACCCAGTCAATGAGGATATATGAATGGGAATCATCAAGGATTATGCAAATAAAGATCAAGTAATAATAAAGAAAACGAGCAAAATAACATAGAAATGTAGCTCCTCTTGGGGATTGTGCAGTGATCCATGGTTTCTTCAAAAAATCTCAATTCCCTCAAGGAGTAAAAGTGAGTTTTGAATTCAAGAGGCAATAACTTTGTAAACATTCCTTATTTAAGTTTGATCTATTTTCTAGGCATTCTTAATATTTGTTGATTCATATTGTTTATACCTTTTGAAAACATTCCATAACCATTTCATATGCATGTTTGATTTAAGCATTCCTTAGGGATTAAGATTTATTCCAAGGAAGTATTGTGTTTTCATTTCAAAGTTTTTGTTCATTTATCATCTCTCTCATGACTCTCACACCGTAACCCTGCCATGACCACTTGTTTGTGCACAACACTCGCTAAGCTGAATATGATTGATATATGTTCATCTCTCTCTCTCTTAAATTTTCATGGCATGAATTGTACCCCACCCTACTGTAGAGGTGAGCCATTTAGCCAGTTCCTTAAAATGTGATTCGCCTTACTATGATAGTTTTCACTATGCTATTAGTTATGGAGAGCCTCATAAACTTGTCACAAAAGAATTACACTCTTGAATGCTAAATGACCTTAAGTTCAACCCAATATACAATAGATCATTGGGAAATAAAAAGAAGATTATCATGCCCTCCCGAGGATAACAAATCACCCAAGTATCCTTTTAATTATAAAATTATTATAATTCCCAGGCCTGATATTCAAATACACATAATATCGACTCGGTTGATTAGATAGATTGACCAAATACCCGATTTGATCTTATTATATGCTAGTTGATATAAGGGTCTTGGCAAGCCATTGCTTCATTGTGCAAGCAAAAATATGCTACATTGAAAACTGAAGTCAACCAACTTAATCAATTAGGTTGACTTTCTTATAGATTAAGGTCATAAGACCTATTGTTGGGCTTATTCCATTATTTGAGTTAATAAGTCCCACATGCAAACATGTCAAGAGTTAAAACTACAAGCCTCAATCTTATGGGCCTTTCACAAATAGAGTAGCAAGCTCTAAACCTCAAATCAATGAGCATTCTTGTCATGAGGTAATCTATGGCTGCTAATCAAATTCCCTCAACATAGCCTCTGATGTTGGCAGATTAGATCCATTGTTATACCTAGCATGACAGAACTATAAAATTTTGAATCTAAATATTAAATTTGGCGTTAATAATAAGCCTAATCAAACTTCTTAATCAAGAGTGCTCTCACATCCAACAACAACAACAAGTCTTTATCTAACTATGTGGGTTCGGCTACCCGAGGTGCAAGAGTGCTCTCCCATAAGAATTCAAAATCTATTTAAGGTTTTTCTTGCTGCATCTTCTCATGTCTTTTAGACTTTTGTTCAGGAACTACTGCTCTTGCATTGCCTTCATGAGTATGTTTAAATTATAGAGATTCTAATCTGTAACTAATGTGCAGAAATTATGCAAAGCTTGTGTCTTGCTTGAGGGGCTAAATCGAGGTTTGCCAAAGCTGGGGATAAGCCGTACCAGAGAGGCCATTAATGGAAGTGAAAGGCTCCATAAGACAGGCAGGCTTCCAAAAGCAGAAGCTGAGCGGCCAATTCTACAAAGCAAACCATGTGGAAATCTGGAGTTCTAATTATTTCCTCTACTGGAGCTATGCAGAGTCTTTCTTCGGATATCAGACGGAGAGAACCGTTCGATTTTTGTCTTTGTGAACAGTAAAAGCGCGATAGTGAACAATAAAAGTGCAGTGAACTGAGCTTTTACTGTTCACAGAGACAAACCAGATAGTTTTCTCCATCTGATGTCCGCACAGAATAATATAAAAAATAAATAAATACTAATTTTAATTTCAAATCAAAGATAATTACGAAATTATTTATTATAAAATATTATTATTCTAACAACTCAGTAGTTCAAATTTGATATAAATATTCATAAACCTATTAATTAATTAATTTTAGTTAAAATTAATTAATTAGTTAGGTTTGTGAACCAAAGTGGGCCCCATTAATAGGCGGACGTTTGCATTTCTCGTTGAACCTCCAGGCGCATTCAAATCGGTAGACCATCTCTCCTTCAGGCGTGGCCGGTGCACGAGCAATGCAGCTGGGCCACACTGCCTTGAAACATGGGTAGACCGGGTCCTCTTGCTCCATGTGTTCTATCTGGTAAAATATGTAGTTGAAGAGGAAATACCCATATGACCTGTCCTGAATGAAATAATATGAATTAGACTTTTTTTTTTATAAGAACGAGATATCTATCCGCTGTCATCCTCTTAGGAGATATATGACAATGTAACTAATCTCTCAGCGAGCCTACTAGCAGTTAGCCTCACAGGTGCATGACCCGCAGCTATTTTCTCACCACTTAACGGGCCGACCCGCACGAGAGATGATTCGAATATGGGTTGGGGGTTCCCAATCATCACTACCAAAAAGACGATTTTTTCGCAGTGGATATTTGGGGCGGTTTTAAAACCGTTGCGAATTTCCCCTTTTCTCTGCTGTTTAAACCAATACCATTTGCGGCAGTCGTTTTAACCGATGCCGAAATTCCTCATTGTGATATACATGCATGCTTCCCCACCAACCCAGCTAAGCCCGGCGGGTGAATTAGACAATCTTATTTATTTTTCTTTCTTATATATCTATATATATAGTTTGTGAATTTATGAAAAAAAAGAGAAATTTTAAACTAAAATTATTATATATAAAAGCAAGTAATTAGAGGGGAAAAAAAACCTGTATGGACTGATCATCACTGCCCTCTGACGTTCGATAATCCAAAAAATGACTTCATATGCTTTTGCCTTCGCGTGCTGAAAAGCCTCAGCGTTTGGCTTCTCTTCGCCACTGGAATTATACGTCGAGTTCTTCAACTCCAAAACAAACCCAACTGCTCGTAACATATATTCTGCATGATCGCTGGCGGCATAGTTTGGAGGGCCGACGGCTTCTAACAGTTGCTCGGCCACAGTTTTGTTCTTCTTTTCGAACACAGTATTATTTTTCTCAGTAATCGGAGAGCTTAAAGCCTGCAAAGAGAATGTGGAGAGGAGGAAGAAGATGATAAGAGGAAAGAGATAAATCTGTTTGGATTCCATTTTAGTCTTTGTTTGATTGATGTAAGTTCATTTAGGAGCTGATATTTATGAAGAAAATTTCAATGAAACGGCAGAAAGTTTTTAATGAACAAAAGATGACCGTTTGTTTGGGTGATGGAACTGAAGATTTAAGAGAGATAATGAATTCAAGTATTTATTGTTTCTTCAGATAGATAGAGAGAGAGAGAGATAACTCCATAAGATATTCAAACTTCATTCATCAAACGTATATATTAAACTAATTAAGGCTTAGGCTTCGTTTGAGATAACTTTCTTGTTTCTTCTTAAAGCCGCTTTAAGAAGCGGGAAGAATAAAGCCGTTCCAAACAAAACCTTAGTTTGAGACAGTTTTATTGCTGCTTTCTAAAACAACTTTTCAAGTAGAAATTTTTGTATTAGAAAAGCTGTAAGAAAGCTATCATAAACGAAGTCTAAATCACTGCAATTCTAACAATCCGATGATAGATGTTAGAATTTAGGCTTTGTTTGGGACGACTTTCTTAATTTTTTACTAATAAGCTACTTTCAGAGGTAATAAGAAAGCCATTCCAAAGAAGTCTTAGTCACAAATGAATTAAATTCAGTTATTTCGCATTAATTTTAGTTGAATTTTATTTTAAACGGATTAATATTTTTTTTTATTTGACTTAATTTTGGGAGTTTCATTTAAGCTAAACTTTAATGAAACTTCCTGAGGTGAATTTTAATATTTTCTCCTGTCTTTTAGAGCTCTTGCATGTATACTGGCTATTTTACTTACTGCCTTCCTGAGGATGTTTAAACTATAGAGGTTTTAATCTGTAACTGATGTGCAGAAATTGTGCAAAGCTTGTGACTTACTTGAGCGGTTAAATCTAGGTTTACAAAAGATGGGATAAGCCGTACGTGCTAGAGGAGAAATTATTACGTATGGAGTTTCGACTTAGCTTTTTCTTAGGACTTTGATCATGCGAAGAAACATGAATTTTCTCTCTCTTATACACAATCTATGTACAATAGAGAGAAAAAATTCATGTGTCTTCATATGATTTGAGTGCGAACAACATCCGGATCGACTTCGCAACGTAATAATTTTTCGTGCAAAGAGACCATTAATGGGATGAATTATTATGTGCAGACACCGGCCAGACTAGTAGAACCGTCCGATTTATCTATGCTCACTACGCTTATATTGTGTTAGCACATCACAATCATATGGGAGACTTCAGCTCCACCTCTCACGGGACCACCCTGTTCCAGCCGACTCATCATTCTCCACACTCTATGCCAAGACAGACTGCCCCTAACGGAATGCATTATGATCTCCCGACTCACCTCCTATATATACTCACACTCGTGCATGTAACAACGCATTTTATGAGACTATCAATAAAACAATAACTTAGCCTCATCCTTCT
This sequence comes from Dendrobium huoshanense, assembly GCA_016618105.1. Taxonomy (NCBI): domain Eukaryota; kingdom Viridiplantae; phylum Streptophyta; class Magnoliopsida; order Asparagales; family Orchidaceae; genus Dendrobium; species Dendrobium huoshanense. The sequence goes on from CM028342.1 coordinate 11,651,503, forward strand.
TTCTCGTTTTCTTGCTCTAACATCTCCTTGCAGGTATCTCTTCTTATTGTTCATGCTGTATTTTTACTATTCACAAAGATAAAACTGACCGATTTCTCCCGTCCGGTATCCGCACATAATAATTTCTCCTTTAAAGGAGGTCGAAGGCTGGTAAAGAAATGCAGGGTTGCGAAAGAAGCAGTTGACTCTTTTAACTGCTCCTCACTTTTATTTACTTATTTATTTAAAAAATATCAAATATTTTATTTACAGATGTCAAAACAAAATTTGGCTGAAAGGGTTGGCATGTAATTTAGTAAAGATATTAATATTAATCCGTTTACTAATTTGGGAGTTTCATTTTGGCATGTAATTTACTTAAATTTGGCTGAAAGGGTTCAAGTCGGTTTTGGCCGGTTCGTTGTTAGCCCGGTTCTTAGATAGGACCGAACCGGCTGTAAGACCGGTTCACGGTTGAACCGGTCGAACCGGCCGGTCCGGTCCGGTTTTCAAAACAATGGATATAGGTTTCATTAAATGCATTGTTTAATATTTAGGATATTATTTAAGAAATGCACAATATTGTGAAAATTTAGATCATTACACTTATATTATAATGTCCAGTAATTACAGTTGCAATATTTTATTTACCTTATATTTTAAGAAGAAGCTATTTTTATAACTTTTATCATTACTTAGGAAGGAGCTGCGTTCACATAAATTATATATCATAATATTCTTATACAATTTAGCTTATTTTGGGATTTTACATCTAATTGAAATAATCACTATGACCAGCGTGCACTTAGGGTTCGTTTGGGACGGCTTTCTGCTTTAATAAGCATAAAGAAAGCCGTCCCAAATGAAGCCTTAACATATATAAAAATAATGAGAAACTTTGTGTAAGAACATTCTTATATGTAAATTATATTATGATAATCTTCAAAGCCGATCGATTTGCAATGTGATTTTAGTTATGTACGATACACAAAATTGCACAAATTCTAGCGTTATAACGAGAAATACCGCTCTGTGAAGATCAATACCGAGCAATACCGATTTGTATCGAGTTTTTCTAGAAAAACTCGGTACAACTCGGTATTGCTAGGTATTACTCGGTATTGGCTCGGTATTGCTCGGTATTGATTATTGCCGAGCAAAATCGACCAATACTTAGCAATAGCGAGCAATACCTAGCAAAATCAAGAAATACCGAGACATCCTGGGTCCGTTCCGGGTCGGGTTGTCGGGACGCGCGGTAAATAATGAGAACGCGTGGCGCGATTCTACTGGCGGCCGAACATAGAGCTACGTCCTGTGACCGGACCAAATAAAAGCTCAGCGTTATGAGCCTTCCTTATAGCCCATCAGACTATTTTAGATTTCGTTTGAGACAACTTCTTTGTTGCTTTCTAAAACTGAATAAAAAAACAGTTTTATAAAGTAACAAAAAAAACTGTCTCAAACAAAGCCTTAGTTAAAAAAAAATTCTTTTAATCATGAATTTAAATATTGCATAGATTAAATAAATGAAAAATAAATTCAAGTATTATTATTCCAACTCCTCAATAGTTCAAAGTTGATACAAATTTGCATAAACCTATTAATTAATTAATTGCAACAAATTTAATTAATTAATTAGGTCTGTGGACCAAAGTGGGCCCCATTGGTAGATTGAGCGTCCGACCTGCCATCTATAATATGGTATTTGAGGCATTCCTCTGTGAACTCCCAGCCGCATTCAAATCGGTAGACCACGGCTCCTTCCAGCGTGGCCGGTGCACGCGCTTCGCAGGTGGGCCAGAACCTCTCGTAACACTTGTAGACCGGGTTCTTGAACCCTCCAGGTAGTTTGCCCTTCTCCAAATCTCTCAGGTAGTTAAACAGGTAAGAGAAGGATGCCAACCAGTCCGTAAATGACCTGTCATGATTTAAATAATATAGATCAGGTCCTCTTGACTACTTATATATGAATGATCAAAATAGTCATCCTTGATTGACTTTATCGTCTCTATCTACTTACCGACATAGGATCAGATTCGTAATGAATTTTCTTGATTATAGATTTTGAAGATCTAAAAAAAGAAAATTCATTACGAACCCGATCCTCTATCGGTAAGTAGACATAGTCGACAAAGTTCAATCAATTAATGAAGTCGATTTTGATGGTCTGTGCGAAAAAGGATTCATGCAGCCGACCCCACATAGTGGCACAAAGACTTGAGGTTGTTGTATCGATTATGAACGTATATAAACAAATATCTTGGTCGACGTTGGTACCGTATATTTGTTTGATAGTTAGCCGTGTCGACTCTTATTTACTCGCATAGAAGAATCGGTTTCTAATTTGGATCAATTTTCTAAATAAATTTATTATATAAAACTATAAAAGTAAGCACTAAGCACTTATGGAAGAAAAAAAAAACCTGTAGGGGTTCAGTCGCCGATCAGACAGAATCCAACCGATGGCCGTGACGATCCGCCGCGTCGCCACCTCGACTTCCTTGGGGTCCGGCTTCTCTCCGCCGCTGAAATTGTACTTCCAGTTCATCTTCTCCGAAATGAATTGAACCGCTTTCAACGTCCATTGTCCGTGATCTCTGACGGCGAAGTTTGGAAGGCCGACGACTTTCTCCAGTTCCTTCAGAATTGACTGCTTCTTTTCTTCATTACCATCGCTCTTCTCTATAATCGGAGAGCTCATGGCCTGCAACGAGAATGCGAAGAAGAAGAAGAAGAAGATGATAGCAACTTTGGCTTCCATTCTTAGGCTTTGATCGATCGATGATCTGTACGTAGGAGCTGATTCTGCTGATATTTATGAAGAAAATTTTAGTGAAACGGCTGAAATTTTTTAATGAAGAAAAGCTAACAGTTTGTTTGAACGATGAAACTGAAGATTTAAGAGAGAAATAAACCCTAAACTATTTATTGTTTCTTGAGATAGAGAGAGAGAGAGAGAGAGAGAGAGAGAGAGAGAGAGATTATTCAATAACTCCTTAAAATGTTTGCTATCTTTATTATTTTCTCATATAAGTCATACAATTATATAGTAATGTATGGGTTAGTGTTCATATGAGCGGTTGTGAAAATCAGACCGGATAATAAACCGGAAGAAAGAGAGGTTCATGGTTCGACAGGTTGAATCGGGGTGGTCGAATTGGATAATGTAATAAATAATAAAATTATTAAAAAATTAAAAAAATTAGCATCACGTTCGTAGTCATTTAACATCCTATGACACTATTTTGACATTCATTAAGCATATGGTGCAACTTAAAACAAATTAATAATGCAATAACTAACTCCACAAAACATAATTAATAAATAAGTGTAGAAACGAATGTGGAGATAGCTCCGGTCGGTGGAGGACGCCGGAGAGGGAGAAGACAAGAAAACCAGAGAGGTAAGAAAAGGAATTGTCTTATTCACCTTTTCCTGGTTACAGAGAAAGGCAACTATAAATACATTTAACTATACACGTGTAAGAGTCCTATTGGATATAAGCTGAGTTAGCCGTTAAGGCCGTTGGGGCTTGATCTTGATGTCTAATATCCCCTCTCAAACTGGGGATTCGTCTTGAATGCTCAGTTTGGTTCGCAGCTCCTTGAATCGAACTGTGGAGAGAGGCTTAGTGAAGATGTCGGCTAGCTGATGAATAGTGTTGATCGGAAGCAGCCTGATCACTTGGTTGTGGATATGATCTCGGATAAACCGATGATCGATCTCGATATGCTTGGTTCTAGCGTGGAAGACCGGGTTGTGTGCCAAGGCGATGGCGGACATGTTGTCGCAGAACAAGTCGATCGGTTTGTTGTATGAAATGGAGAAGTCCGTGAGCAGGCGCTTTAGCCAGATGGTGTCGGCGGTGGCGGCTGCGAGCGCACGGTATTCCGACTCAGTGGATGATCGAGAAACGGTGTTCTGCTTTTTGACAGTCCATGAGATTAGAGTATTGCCGAGGAGTGTGCAGTGCCCTGTAGTGGACTTCCGAGTGTCCGGATCGCCCGCCCAGTCAGCGTCGGAGTATGTAGAGAGAGTGAGCGGTCCTGGGAGAATGGGTAGCCCAAGATGCACTGAACCTTTGATGTACCGGAGCAGACGCTTGAGCAGGTAAGTGTGCTGCGGTGTTGGATCATGAAGGTGTTGAGACAGAACATTTACGGCGTGCGCGATGTCGGGTCGAGTGAGAGTTAGATATTGAAGGGATCCCGTGACTCTTCGGTAGGTAGCAGGATCGGAGAGAACAATATCGTCGGGTATCTGAGCAGGTAATTTGGTGCAGGAGGGATTAGATAAGGGATTGCATTTAGATAAATTCACAGAGCTCAATATGGATTCGGCGTAGGAGGATTGGGAAAGAAAATACTTATCTGATTGTTTCTGGACCTTGATGCCGAGAAAGTGATGAGCGGGGCCGAGATCCTTCATGTTGAATTTTGATTGTAAGTTGGCGAGGACGGAGGCAATAGCGTAATTGTCGTTGCCGGTGACGAGAATGTCATCTACGTAGACTAGTAAAAATATGCTTGTCTTGCCCCGGCGTAGCGTGAGTAAGGACGGGTCGGCCTTGCTGTATTCGAAACCAAGTGTGAGAAGATGGTTGGTGAATGTGGTGTACCACTGACGGGGTGCTTGACGCAAGCCATAGATGGACTTGAGTAATCGACAGACGTGATTAGGATGATCTCTGTCAGTGAAGCCTTGCGGCTGTACCATATAGACGACATCGTTGAGCTGACCGTGCAAGAAGGCGTTGGATACATCCCATTGTTGAACCGGCCAACCGTGGAAGAGAGCGACGGTGAACAGAACTCTAATGGTTGGGATTTTAGCCACGGGACTGAATGTCTCTGCGTAGTCGATTCCATATGCTTGCTGATTTCCCAATGCCACGAGTCGAGCTTTGAAGCGAGCGATGGAACCGTCCGCGTTGAACTTCTTTCTGAAGGTCCATTTGCAGCCGAGCACTTGAGCGTTGGAAGGGGGTGGTTCAAGACGCCAGGTGCCCTGCTGCTGGAGGGCTAGGAATTCTTCTGCCATTGCTTGTCGCCACTCCTGTGTCTTAAATGCTTCTTTAAAATTTGTAGGATCGGGATCTTGAAGGGAACTCGGGGAGCTATGAGCCAGAAGATTGAGCCGAGCAATTGGTTTTAGTGATCCGGTTTGGTTTCTCGTGATCATGGGATGCCGAGCTGGGCACGGGTGATACTGGGATTCGGTGGCTGGAGTTTGAGGTGGAGGGTCGGTATGAACCTCTGGACTGGATGAGAGAATCGAGTGATGCGCAGGGATAGTTTCTGGGTTCGTGGATTGAGCAGATGTCGCTGGTGGAAGTCTTCGTTCGAGGGCAGTTGATGTCGGTAGCAGCATAGCGGGAGGAAGGTTGCTGGGTGTATCCTGAGGATGTATAGTGTTGTTAGCAAACGGAAATGAATGCTCAAAAAATGTAACGTGTCTTGAGATGAGGAGTTTGTTAGTTTCCCTGTTAAGGCACTTGTAGCCTTTGTGACTGTCGGAGTAGCCAAGAAAGATGAAAGATCTTGATTTTGGTTCGAGTTTGGTATGCGTATGAGGAGGAAGCAATGGAAAACATTCGCAGCCGAATGTCTTCAATTGCTTATAATCAGGTTTGATGTTGAACAGCAGCTGCAGTGGCGACTTGTTGTAGGTGTTGGGCGAAGGCATCCTATTGATTAAATAAACCGCCGTAGAGCACGCTTCGGGCCAGTATTGATGCGGAACAGTGGCTCGGTGAAGAAGGGATCGAGTAGTCTCAACGACATGGCGATTTTTCCTTTCAGCCACGCCGTTTTGCTCAGGAGTGTAGGGACAAGAAATTTGGTGTTTGATGCCTTTGGATGAGAGAAACGACTTCATCTGATTGTTTGCGAATTCCGTCCCGCCATCTGTTCTAAGAATTTTAATACGATGATTGAGCTGATTTTCAATAAGCGTAGTGAATTGTATAAAGACATTGAAGACATCAGACTTATGTAGTAAAGGGAAGAGCCATGAATAACGTGAGAAATCGTCTATAAGCAGAAGAAAAAATCGACAGCCGAGAACGGAGGGGACCGGAGACGGGCCCCAAACGTCGGCGTGTACAATGTGTAGCGGTGTTTGGGATCTAGACTGAGAGTGCTCAAAAGGGAGCTTATGAGTTTTACATTGCACACAAGTATTACAATTTCTAAAAGAAGTAAAAATGCGTAGTGACGGGTCGGTTTGAGAGATCTGCTGCAGGGTTCGGAGATGGGGATGTCCCAAGCGGTCATGCCATGTAGACGAAGAGTTCTTGAACGCCTGAAGAGCGGTTGGAAGATACTGGGATCCGGAGGCGTGGTATCTTGTACAGACCGCCGCTACAGGGTCCTTGAAGCAACTGTTGATCGGTCATCAGATCCTTAAAAACGAAACCACTCGGATCAAAAGTAATTGAAATTTGGTTATCTTTAACGAGATTAGAGATAGATAAAAGGTTATGCGAAATGTTTGGAACATGAAGTAAGTTGGATAAGAACAGCTTACGGTTCGGGGTAGGAAGAATGCCCGTGCCCGAGTGAGCAATGGGAATGTTTCTTCCGTCCCCGAGGAAGATGCCGTCGGAGCCAGTGAAGGACGCTGGTTGAGAGAGATTGTCGACGGTATTGGTCATGTGGGAGGAGGCACCGGAGTCGAGAAACCAGTCGCCGGATGGGACTTCGGGGTTGGCGATCAGTGCGGTGTTCTGTTTAGGACCGGTAGTAGATGGGATGTAATTGGCGTTCATACGGTGCCAACAAGCGTCAGCCGTGTGACCCTTCTTTAGGCAGATTTGGCAGGTAGGAGCAGTCAGTTGTTGTGAGGAGCGATTTGTGTTGCTAGAAGCTTGTGTAGAACGCCCTCTAGCTCGACGACCGCGGCCCCTGCCTGCGTAGAGAGCGGTTTGCTGAACAGTTTCGTTGGTTAGACGGGCTGCATCAGCATTTACGTGGATCTCCTCGCTGATAAGCATCGCGTAGAGATTCTCGAGCCGAATGGAAGCAGGGTAGTTGCGAATGTAAGTCTTGAAGGACTGATATGCGGGCGGTAATCCGTTCAAGATGTATAGGATGATATCCTCGGAATCTATGGTGGATCCGGCGGAGGCAATTTGATCGACGATCTTCTTTATCTCGGTTAAATATTGGATCATCGTTGAGTTCTTCATGGAGACGTGGTGAAGCTCGTTCTTGAGCTGGATGACCTTGGATCGACTGGTAGCTTGAAATTGGCTTTCAAGAAGCTGCCAGATGTCGTAAGTTGTGTCGAGATGAATTATATAGGGTAGGACGGGCGGGGATATCGTCGAGCAAATGGCCGCCTGTAGGTTTTGGTCGATGATTCGCCAGTTCTTGAGAGCGGTGACTTGATCAGAGGTGTCGCCGGAGGCGGGAGGCGGAGCAAGAAATTGCTCAAAATCGTTGGCGCGAAGTAGTTTTAGGATCTGATGTCGCCAGATCGGGTAATTGTCGGTTGACAATTGATTTGGGACAAGGGTCTTGAGATTTGAGACGACGAACTTGAGTGCTGGAGAGATCGGAGATAAGTCCGCCGGGGAGGCGGATACTTGCTCGGTGGCCGCAGAGGAGGAAGCGGAGTGTGATGTCGTCATTGTGAAAGAGAACAAGAAGGCCTGATACCATGTAGAAACGAATGTGGAGATAGCTCCGGTCGGTGGAGGACGCCGGAGAGGGAGAAGACAAGAAAACCAGAGAGGTAAGAAAAGGAATTGTCTTATTCACCTTTTCCTGGTTACAGAGAAAGGCAACTATAAATACATTTAACTATACACGTGTAAGAGTCCTATTGGATATAAGCTGAGTTAGCCGTTAAGGCCGTTGGGGCTTGATCTTGATGTCTAATAATAAGTAAATAACATATAACACAAATGTTGCATCAATTAAGTCTGTAAAATATAAACAAAATATTTCACAAATTACTTAAGATGGATTTATAACTAATATATATATATACTACTATTATAAAAGGGGATGGAGTTTTCACCCACGTGCAATCCTAGCCTTTCATTTTATTCATTAAAAAAATATCCTGACCCTTCATTCTATTTTATAATTTTAAAAAATATCATAAAATTATTAATTTAAATATTTATTATATATAATAAATTCTTAACTGTTACCCCTTACTTTCAATTACAAATCCACCAATTTCGATTCGACTTCCTTTCATTTAAATTATTATAATTATATTTAATTAATAATTATAATTTTATTCTTTTGACATAATTATTAAGGTTGTTAACTTACTAATCATTGAATTATTGAGCTAAGTAGCTAACAGCTCCATGTGATCATTACTTCAGCGCTTTGTTGACAAATTGGAGCTAAACGATATGAATTTTCTATTGTGATGCAATCATGTTTGAGAGTCTAGAGAACTTAATGGATTTTTTTTTTTAGTCAATAAGAAGGCAAACATCTTGTTCTTGTTGTCAAGACTTTCAAGAAAGTTGCAAGCAATTGTTGCACCCACAAAGTTATTTCTCTTCGCGGGAATGAGAACTAACACTACAAGAGAAAACCACAATTTCTTCGGTGCCCTCTGAAAACATGAATCCTATCCCCTAATGGTATTTCTTGATTTGATACAACACCAAACCTTTGAGATAGCACTCAAACATATTATATTTCTCAATCACACCTTTAACAACTAACTCTTCATTTGCTTTACCATGGATGGCATCTTTTTGTAGCGGAAGACAAAAGACCTCTTAAGGTGGACTATTTAACTGATGGATCTTTACATTGATTAGGATTACAACCCACCTACAATAATCAAGAAGGATCCTAGATTTTTATATATCAAATTTAGTTAATAAGTGAAAAATTCATAGTTTGTATAATTAATGTGATTGCTTTATGTACTCTGTTTTACCCAAACTCAATATTATGAAGCATACATATTTATGCGCTATTGATGTCAAATAATTACTTTACCTCATATCAATAATATGATACGCTTCTGCTTTTTAGTTTATATATCAAACTTATTTCATGCTTTTCAATGAGAATAATCTACTTATTTTCTTTCAATGTTATAATTTAGATTTCGACACTTTCAGATTGTTATTTTTCGTTTCTATTGCATCTTAGGGATAAAACTTTTGTTGGCTGTTTGAAGTTCCAATTTGTATCTCACCAGTTTATATGGAACATGAATCTCAACAATTTACAATACAATGAAGAAAATGATTTATGTAGCCGAACCCATGTAATGGTAGAAACGCTTGATGTTATTGTTTGGTATTGCTTTTAGCATTAGTTCATAGTCAAGGTGTTGGTGCATCTCTCTCTCTCTCTCTCTCTCTCTCTCTCTCTCTCTCTCTCTCTCTCTCTCTCTCTCTCTCACCAACTATAAATGTCTCTGGCCTTTTTGCCTCCTCCTTTTCTCCCCTATATTATATGTATTTAACAAGCTATATGGGGAGTTGTAATTCTCGGTTAAGAAACTTTTACAATCAATGACATGAATTTTGTAGTTTTGGACTCAAATCTCACTAACCTTCAAAATTCTTTATTATGAGATATATGGCTACCCTCATGTTATGGCCAATTATGTGCATTTTGTTAAATTGTTTAATTTCACCCTTGAATACATGCTACTGCTTGTATGTCATCACGTTTATGATGCCCACACAATTTCCATTGACAATTTTAATGCAACATTCTAGAGGAAATATTTTTTTGCCATGCATCTTTTATTTTTAAAAATATATGCACGCACCTTATAGTTCTTATATATAATTTATGTGCTCTAGCTTTCAACATGAGGATAAATTTTCTGCAAATATTTTAATCAATGTCTTTGTTTTAAGATAACATACATATTCAGCTTTTGAAACGTCTTTTTTGGCTAATTTCTTTTCTTCTATTTAAAGTAACGACATAATCTATAGTTTTTTGAACATCTTTTAATGTGACATGCCAAGCACACGAGTCATATGAGAGCTTATCGAGCATCATGTGCCATCAGATCGACTGAGGAGTTTGTGTGATTTATGAAAGATCAATGTTGAACCGTTGGTTGGTCTCTTTATTTGGAAGTTATCATGGGCATCTTAGCACCTAGAATATAACTCGACAAAGAGAATATCTTCTTAAAACTTCTTTTTCATAATAGTGCTGAGATGGGGATATTCCTGTTCATGATCTGGTACTTTTTATTCTGTTTATCGCATTACATTTTGATTTTGTACTAATAATGCTTATAATAAATTTATGGTATTTCTTTGGGGTTCTTGAGATCTCTATAATTATGTATTGTTTGACGATTCTGTCATGCAGTGTTACTACTATTAATGTCTCCTCATTGTTTTATTTAAAGTAGATGAGCTTTTGGGCTTTTAACATATCTCAAATCTCTCTTTTTTTATTATTTAGGTTAATGTTTCCTTTGTTTTGTGTTGCATATTTGGTGAATAAAATGTATGAACTTATTCTTGTGTATGAATTTTTTGCTAATATTATTTTAAGAAAAATATATAATTTTTTGCTAATATTATTAATAATTTATAATTAAGTATAGAAATAAATAGTTTTATTTTTATTAAATAAAATATAATTAAAATATTTATTATATGAATTTTTTTTTATTTTTTTATTCACGTGCATTTAATGCACATTCAATAAAACTATCTAATAAATAGAGAGTGATTGTAACAACACATCAAACGACACACCTTGCATCTCTAGGTCCCCACATGAGGTGGTCTGGCCATCATGCGGCTCCTGATTCTCGCACAGGGTGACCAAATAATATTCTACTCAGGGATGAATGCATATCTATTGTGGAGCCTCTATTGTCCATTGGGCGTTGAGGAGTGCATATCATTTTTAGTTCTCTTTCATTAGTACATAAAATTGTTAAAAAAGAAATGAACAAAATTTTTTTTTGAGATCTTATAATTTCTATCTCCAATTAATGAAGCTCAAAAAATAAAATATAAAATATGCATCATAATTATGCACATAATATGAAATAAATAAGAAAAATATTATAGCAAAATTATGACACTTTACACTAAATGAAAATAAAAAAAATAACGCGTTTATAATACATATATGCAGTTCGTAATAGTTCTCTTTCTTAGTTCAATAGTTTTAATAAATTAATAAAATGAAAAAAATCAAATATCTCTTAAATTTCCATCATGAAAGCTATCCTCATAAGTTGAGTTTTTAAGTCATGCTTCACCAAAACCTACAGCCACAAATGCACCTAAATCATTGAAGCCAATTATGTCTCCTCTATTTTTTTCATTCACTAGTTCACCTTCACCAACAAATTAGAAATATAAAATAATGATGGTGTTTGAATACTCCAATTTCTTTTGCAACTGGATAATGATGGTGTTTGACTTATAATTCTTATAGTCATTTTCTGCAAGTTGGAAGCAGTTGATTCAAACATCTTCCGCAACTCATTTACATAATGTGTTATTAGAGTCCTTATTAAATATTTATATATGATAACAATGGTTTAAGCAATGACATTGAAAAAATAATTACATATTGCATTTCTTTTGTCATCATTAGAGCAATTGACTTTCTAAAATTTTCTTAAGCAATCATGAAATAATTTAAGCTTATTCATTTCAAGTGTGAGCTTATGACAAAAGTTCTTATTTCCAAGCAGTTCAATAAAGTCTTGCATAATTTCTAGCTTGTGACAGTAATTGATCTCCTTATCAAACTGAAATTAAGGATTCAAAAGCATTGCTGCATAGATGTCATGCCTCAATTGAGTATCCTATCTTTTTTTAACTATACTGGTGAATGGTTTATATAATCTTTTATTTTTTCTAAATATAGCTTTGATTGTCTTTTGTGCCTTATATATTTCGTCATATAGATATCCAAGTGAAGATTTCTCATCTGAGTTAATAATATGCAACAACCTGATCAAAGGGCCTGTATAATCTTTGAAATTGTCACACAATCATTCTAAAACTTTAAATCTAATATTATTGCAACTATTTGTTTTTTTTTTTCCTTACAAGTTTTGGATGTTTTTGAATATGTAAAAAACTTGCTAGTAATTAATGCTTGGAGGTCATGTTTATGCTCACAAACATTCTTCAAAGTTATTGTGGGTCTCCGAAAGGATTCCGCTCGTGTGGTTCGAATGCAAAGGGTACGATCACACTATCCCGTAGGACAAAATGGTCGTAGACCTTTACAATCGACACAAGCAGGCCGATGGAAGAGCAGATGGAGTTATAGATACGATTAGCCATGGAGGATAGCGGCTTTCACCTACCAACCTCGATGGATAATAATATCTATAACCCTAAATTCACGAGATTTCCCCTATTCGATACATCAGCACCGAATAGGGTTTATTTGATTGTGGGGATCGGTTTCCTACGGGCGCAAGCCCCCGTAGTTAATTACATCTTAGACCTTGATCTAAGAAAACTCTCGATTAAGGATGTTATATTATCTTCTCTAATGGGTTTAGTGCAAGGGAGTTTCTAGGCTTCCTAATCAAAGGGGAATGTCCCAACTTGGTTCAATCAAATCATGCGTGGTTCAGTAAACATCCGGCCGGCTAGGAGAAGTGGAAAACTGGAGAAAAGAAAGAAGTCAAGCATTCAAACATACATGAAGGAAAGAGGGAAGTGGCGTCATCAGTGTGACGCAGATGGGTAGGATTTTTAGTCTCCGAAAGAATGGAGAACTTACCCGCCAATAAGGTGTGTAGGGGTATACTCGTACCCCTCACCTTTAGACCCTAAATCTATAGAAGATGTAACATCGTACATACGATATTAACACCTACGACCTAGCTAATGCAATCTGGACTTATTCCTTGCCTGAAAAAGGAAGCCAGCTAAAATCCTAAGCACAACCAACCGTCCTATATGTATGCAAGATGGGAAGGGTCTATCCTAAGGAATCAAGAATTAATAGTTCAAAAGAGTTAAATCAGAGACTCTACAATATGCAAACGAACATATCTAGCGTCGTTAATGATGCATGAAAAGATGCATAAGTAAGAAATGTCCTTAGGTCCACTAATGCAATGCATGTATGTAGGTAAAGTGCATTGTGAAGAAAAGTGTGTAAGAACATATGCATGACATCCAGAGTACAGAAAAAATAAATAAACACACCCTAAGGGTATCTTTCAGGCAAGATACCCGCACAGAAAATCATCATAGCAATGCCCACTTCGTGTGGGAAAACAACGATGCCCAATGGCACGAGTAGGTGGCCTACTCTACAGGCCTAAATGACCCTAATGGTCTCTAGGGCTCACAGAAAGAAAGAAAAAAAGGGGGGGGGGTATCGTACCCAAAACCGGAAAAGGCCAAAGTCCTAGCAGAAAAACAACGATGCCCACTTCGTGTGGGAAAACAACGATGCCAACCGGCATAATAGGTGGCCTACTCTACAGGCCTAAATGACCCTAATGGTCTCTAGGGTTCACAGAAGGGGGCAAGCTTTGACCTATAGGGCCAAAGCTTCGTTAGTGAACTAACCTAAGGCTGGCTACCTAAACATACTAGAATACCTATTAACAGACAGTGTGTGATGTGAAGCAGTTCCGATACATAATTAAAGATTTATTTTTGCAAGCTGCAGAAATTATACCTGACTGTATGTGGCGCTGCCACTTAAAAGCTTATAAGCAAACGGCCTCATTTAGTTCCCGATCATTAAGCTCCAGTGTACCTCGCAAGAAAAGATAACAGAGAAACACATATATGAGAGTAGATGCCGTTCAGAAAAGAAATGCAGGTAAATAACAAAAATATAATTAACAGGAAATTAAATATAACCAACAAGAAATTTAATAATTGCATTTATAGAACATGTATATATAACAAGCATTGAATAACAAGAGAAAATGCAAGCCTAGCCTAGAGCTAAAGGTCCTGTCCTAACCAAACAAGTCTAGGTGTGTAGTTTTGGATAGGTCCTATGTAGGATGATTTAGTTAGAATTGTTTGTATATTTGATTTGTTTGTTGAAAGGGAGAAAGAAGAGTTTTTAATTAAGATTCAAATCTTAGTGTTTTAAGATTGATTTCAGGTTTCTTTTATTTTTAATGTTTAATTAACTATCACCTTTGTTTCACACCGAGGCCGTGAGATTTATTTCACCCTCCTTGGGGCTAACTTAATAGCCTCGTAGGCCTGGGTTACCCAGTGATAATTAACTTTGTTTGATTATTATAGTTTGTTGTTAAAGAAAGAAAAAGAAAAGGGTGAATTAAATCATTTATTAATCAAGTTTGAATTATGCCAATTAGAAAAATTAATTTTAGGTTTTGACGCTCCATTAGATTCATTCGTGGCGTTGTGCCACCAGGCTCGAGGAACCAGCCTCCTTAGGACACTTAGCCCCGCAGCCCGGAGTAGTCCATCCAATAAACTTCACTTTTGGAGCGGTTGTTATGTATTAAGAGGTTTGTTGATTGATTTTTAAAAGATTATTCTAAGGTTTGATATTTTAGGAGTCTCTTATCCTAATGAGTTTAATTTGTAACTTAGTCTCCTAATATAACCTACATATTTTAGACTTTAGATTGGTTAAGAAGTAATCATTAGATTAGTTAGAATTGATTTAGGTTTGCATTTTAGATTTAGAATTCAATAATTACAAATGTTAATAATAAGTTGATTAAGGATTAAAATGTTTTAATAGGTTTTTAGAAATTAGGTTAAAATTGGTTGGTTGATTATTAGTGGATTAAGGGGAACTAAACCTAGGAGAACGTGTCACTAAGTTTATGTTTCGATGTCTCTATCCTATAGGGAGCATGCATCCTAAGTCTATGTTTTCTAAGACCCTCCTTAATTTTTGTCCTTAAGTGTCACTAAAGTTGTAGGAAACGAAATGAAGTTTTATTTTCTAACCACAAGGACTTTCGTACGTGTGTCACTAAGTTTAAGGATTTATAGCAAGGCAGTAAAAAAAAAAGAATGAAAAATTACAAATAAAAGGGATGTAGGCATTGTTGTTATTGGATACACTTCGTAGAAGTCAAGTACATCCTATTATATCAACAATGCCCTTTAATGTTCCCACAGGTCCAAATGAGGCACTTGATATGAGACTCGACTCAAACAATCTAACTACCCCTTAAGCAAAGCCCAAAATAACTAAAGGAAACAAATTCCTAATACTAAACTTAAAACAAGATTATCTTTGGTTTTGTGTTCATCTGACATTCTATATTTTAAAAGTTAACCTTAAAGAAAGCTAACTTAAGTGAGGATTACTTACTCCAAGAGGACACTAAAGGCTTTCCAACCTAAAGTTCCCTAATACTTCAAACTCCAAAATCCATCCTATAAAAAGAGACTTTAAGGGAATTAAATCTAAAACTTTCTAAAATCTAAACCTCAAGAAAACTCGTCCCTAACCATAACCACTAAGAGATTTTAACCTCAATAGGAAAGCACTAACTACTCCCCCAAAAAAAATATTAAGAAATCTTTACTAAACGAGCTCAATTATAAAATCACAGATCCCAAAATGATTTGCAAAAACTACAACAAAACCTCCCAAGAGTTATTTACTAAAATCCCCTATCTTGACACAAAATTCTACCCAAACAACCCACAATCAAGTGTCTCACCTTTCGTTTGGAGTGGGGTAAAAAAAAAAAAGAACAAAGCTTTCCAACGAGAAAGTTTTATAAAGAAAACTTCTCATTGTAAAGCCACCCATAAAACTCGTCGCATAAAACGAAATCCAAAGCCACTAATAAATCATCCAACCAAAGCAAAACAAGACGTCTTTAATCAAAAGAAACTCCTCAAATTTGCAACTCAAAGCGACTCGTGCGGAAACCTCAATAAAAGCAAAGAGAAATGTTTTACAAAACTCTCTAAATATAAGACTCTTCCAAAAGAAATTCAAATATCACTAGTTGGCAACGACGCATAAGAAAACTACAATATCTAACACAAATATGCATGAAAACATGACTCAAACCATCGTTTTGTAAAATAAGCTCTGTTCCAAACAAGCTTTCTTGTGTGCTAATATGACAATCTAGAAGCATTCATTGATAAAACCCAATGTAACCACCAATTACTATTCATGTAGGATTTTGAATATAAAATTAAATGCAATACTCTATGTATATATGTCGAAGCTACCAATTCATGCTCTTTCAGCTTTTATGTTTAATGGCATGTATAGGCGTATAAAGAGACTTTGTTTGTTCTATTCTTTTTTTTTGTTTTTTTGCCAATGTAAATGGAACAGTGCGTAAGTATATTCTCCAATGATTTCCTTTTACTTAACTAAGCAAATTTCAAATGATACCACATTATAGAAGCCTATGGACATGTAGATTGATGCTTTTAAAGATTGCAAATGGGATTATAAAACATATGCTAAATCATTTCACGTGCCTCTACTAAAATTGTTATAATGCAATCAAATGCCACACATAAACCTTTTCCATAAGAGACATTAGTACACCTAATTAATATTTGCAAAAGTTTTAAACAGTTCAAGATATTTGGATAACACCTTCCATATGAAATCTAAGGATTTACACATGCATCTACACCTTCATCTACAAGGACTTAGTGCCAACATTCCAATATTTCTCAAAAGGACGTTCCACATGGCGCGATTCATAATTATAATAAGAAGAAAAGTAGATCTCTAATATGAGGTGGCCCAATGGATTTTCTTTCAAGTGAGCTTACACGTGCATTTTTTAAGTGAAACAATAAATACTTTAGGTGCAAAATATTGACAATTAGCATAGCTTTCTCATGATCTCCAACAATCTAAACATAGGATTCTAAATCATTTATCGAATAAAATAAGTAATGAAAAAGCGTCGGTTGCACATATACAAGAAACAAATAAACTCATCTTTCAAGTAGTCATGAATCGATATGTCCCTTTGCATGCCTTCCCGAAATCTTTAAGTTAAAGACATAACCTTTAGAGCCATTCATGAAACTAATACATTGCACCGAAGAAAAACTAACCTTACTTGCAATACAACAATTCCGAAACTTTAACCCAACTATCCACAAAGCTTCGTCAACATGTGCTTGCATAAATACATGATTTAATCCAACGCATATATTGAGCAAAAAAAACAACTAGAATAAAGTAAACGAGAGCAACTTATTTCTCTCAATTCCATGAGAGTTTACATTCCGCCAAACCATACATATGCAACACTCATAAGTCTACACCAAGCGAAATAATCACAAACTCTCTACACCCATGCTTCATCGAAATCGACATGAAAGGAAATTTAAAGTCTTCCAAATTTTAGAATGAAGGAGGGGAATTACCCTCACTCAAGATTACATCTCAAAACAAGTCATCAAAGCTTTGATGCGCAAGCTAAAGCATGTTGGTAGGTATTAACAATATGTGTTTCAAACATAGTTACCAAAATATCATAACTTCTTCCTTGTGACATCTCATCAAACACTTAGCATGCAACTTTGCAAAGTTACATGAAACAAATCTTCATGAAAACAGTGGTTTACACTTAAATTTCAACCAAATTTCTCTAAACGACTTACCAAAATGTGCTCAAAATCAACATGATAATAGTTCCATCAAAGAGATATAGACATAAGAAAAGAAAGCCAACTTAAAGAGGTTTTATTCTCAGATTTTTGCTAACAAAACTCCAAACAATCTATTTGGGCAATTTCTAAATGAACTAATTTATCAAGTAAAAAAAAAACTCAATGCAAGCAAAATTGACTAAATTCTCTTTGGTAGCAATTCATCAAATACTTAATATGCATGGTTTGATGTAAGAGCGACATGATCTCTTGAGGTTTACCACCGATCACACCTAAAACTCCTAAATCACGCTACGCAAGGTAGATGTAAACTCACATACAAATTATTCATTTCGAAACAAACTAACTTAACAAGTTGTGTAGAAACATAGATCAACCCAAGTTTAAAAGGAGATCTCAACCAAGCTTATTAAGAATTTCACTAAGGAAAGTTTGGAGGGAGTTTAGCAAGCATAGTTATGTCCAAACTTACAAGAAATAATGTAAAATTTTCGCATCCAAATATATTCACCAAACATTTAGTTAAACCACGCTACATGCTTCATGAATTGTCTACAAAACATCTCAAAAATCCTTAAAGGCTTTTCATCAAACACTTTATGTGCATGACTTTACAAAGCAATAACATGACCTCTCATGTGTTTTGTAGTTCACACCTAGGCTCTAAATCACATAGCATGAAGTAAAAGCAAGGCCACATACTAATTTGCCATTCAAAAATTAGATAGATCAACAAATTAGAGGGAAATAAATTACTACATGATTCCCAAAATCAACAATGCCAAATATCATGAAATCTAATATGGAGAATAAATACATTTACTTAGAAATCAAATGAACTAATGGTGTGATGACATACACACCGCAAGAGCCCAATCCACAATTAACTTAGCCAAAATTAGCTTCACTTATCACATCCCAAATGAGAAATAAAGTAAAGCTTAAGGAAGAAGAAGCTTGGGAGGAAACAAGAAGAAGAAGAAGAAGAAGAGGTGGGAGAAGAAAAAGAAGAAAAAGGAGAAATACTCACCTTGCAAGGGAAGAGAGATCGACGGCTAGAGGCGACGGGGGCAGGGATCGGTCCAGGAGGCGTCGGGTTCGGTCCCGTTTCGAGCACAGGGAGCGACGGGATCGGTCGGAGTTCGCGGACTGGAGAGGGAGATCGGGCGTCAGCTGGGGTCGCACGAGCAGCGTCGGGTTCGGCAGAGCTGTAACCGACGAGACCACGAGCTCGGTTCGATCTCCCCTGGCTCACGCGAGAGAGGGAGAGGGAGCAGGGACTTCAGTTCTGGAGATGGAGTTGGCTAAGGTAGAGGCGATCCATATGACGTCTATAACCATTGCAGCTCACGGACAAGGCTAGAGAAACTAGCGTCGGATTCGCCCCCAGCGTGCAAAACCGGGGGCTGAAGAGGGAGAGGGGATTTCGATCTCGCGTAGTGAGGCCGACGGCTAGGGTTTCCGCGAACAAGAGGGACGAGAGAGGGAGAAGGGATTCGGTCCTTGAACCAAGAGGGAGCGACTGAGAGCTAGAGAGAGAGGAGTCTGTCCCGAGCGCTTCTCCCCAAGAGCTGAAGCCGAATCCCCTTTTTCAGCCAAGGGAGAGGAGGCAGGTATCTATGTCAGCCCCGAGAGGACCGTTACTCAATTGGGATTTGGGACCGCTCCATTGAATTTCCTGATATGAGTATCAAATTTGAATTCGTCCGAAAGTGGATTGAAGTTTAATTGGAATTATCTTAAGCTGAATTGGGTTAAGTTTGGATATGAATCTGGTTCAAATCGGATCGATTAGACTTGGGCTAGGTCCGATCAATTTGATTAAATAAAATCAAACTCAAATTGAAATCAATTTGGATCAAATTGAACTCGACGAGAAACAATCGCGTCGATCGAATGTGCTCGAGCGAAAAACGAGGTCAACAGTTATGAATTGTTACAAATCATGTGGCTCCTAGACATACATTCTCCTTCCAACCTGGCCTTTTCCTATAAAAGAATTTCTATGCGATATTGAAATTTGAAGCTACTTTAGCTATTTTGACTGCATGTGATTGTAGAAATATTATGTTTAATAATAATAAAGTTAAGGTGGCGATTTTTTATTTTACTGTGCTACATATTTATGATGGATTTTCAACGGAAAAACTACTAGAAAGTACAATACGATGAGTTATAAACACGTTTCTAGTGGGTTTAGGGTTTAGGGTAAAGCTATTTTTATGATGTATTTAGCATATTTTTCAGCGCATATGGCCACAAAAAATAAGTATTTTTTCTATAGTGAATGCTTACATTATTCAATCTATGTCAAACATATTTATTTATCATAAAAATACTTTAAAAAAAAACAACTTTACAGTTATTAACATTTAATGATTTCGTTGCTAAAAGAACAAATTTGCAATTGACTTTCTAAAATTTTCTTAAGCAATCATGAAATAATTTAAGCTTATTCATTTCAAGTGTGAGCTTATGACAAAAGTTCTTATTTCCAAGCAGTTCAATAAAGTCTTGCATAATTTCTAGCTTGTGACAGTAATTGATCTCCTTATCAAACTGAAATTAAGGATTCAAAAGCATTGCTGCATAGATGTCATGCCTCAATTGAGTATCCTATCTTTTTTTAACTATACTGGTGAATGGTTTATATAATCTTTTATTTTTTCTAAATATAGCTTTGATTGTCTTTTGTGCCTTATATATTTCGTCATATAGATATCCAAGTGAAGATTTCTCATCTGAGTTAATAATATGCAACAACCTGATCAAAGGGCCTGTATAATCTTTGAAATTGTCACACAATCATTCTAAAACTTTAAATCTAATATTATTGCAACTATTTGTTTTTTTTTTTTCCTTACAAGTTTTGGATGTTTTTGAATATGTAAAAAACTTGCTAGTAATTAATGCTTGGAGGTCATGTTTATGCTCACAAACATTCTTCAAAGTTATGAATTGTTACAAATCATGTGGCTCCTAGACATACATTCTCCTTCCAACCTGGCCTTTTCCTATAAAAGAATTTCTATGCGATATTGAAATTTGAAGCTACTTTAGCTATTTTGACTGCATGTGATTGTAGAAATATTATGTTTAATAATAATAAAGTTAAGGTGGCGATTTTTTATTTTACTGTGCTACATATTTATGATGGATTTTCAACGGAAAAACTACTAGAAAGTACAATACGATGAGTTATAAACACGTTTCTAGTGGGTTTAGGGTTTAGGGTAAAGCTATTTTTATGATGTATTTAGCATATTTTTCAGCGCATATGGCCACAAAAAATAAGTATTTTTTCTATAGTGAATGCTTACATTATTCAATCTATGTCAAACATATTTATTTATCATAAAAATACTTTAAAAAAAAACAACTTTACAGTTATTAACATTTAATGATTTCGTTGCTAAAAGAACAAATTTGCATAAACAATTTTTTAGCTTAATTTTGATTTAATTTCAGCTTGTTTAGTTGTTTCTTACTTTGTTGATTAGATAGTTTGTTTGATTTGATCCTCATAGTTATGTTGTTTAGGGTAAAAGACTAAGAGTTTGTTTGTGCTAATTTTCTCACTTTTTTTTTAGGCAGCAGTCATAAATTGGTTTGATTATTATTGTTGCGTGCTAAGTATACGCGGCGGTAGAGTTAGAAAATATTCGTCTTAACGTTGCACGAGTATTCAGCACACAAACATAAAAGAGAAATGAACACCAGAGTTTTAACGTGGAAAACCCAAAAAGGGAAAAACCACGGGGCTCGCCCAGTTGCAAAGTTCCACTAGTTTTTGTTTGAAGTACAAATGTTGATCCGTCTTACAAATCAAGACGATCAATTTACAATCAACTTCTCACAAAGTTGCAAAGTTCGGCAACTTTAATTTAAATATGCATATATCAAATAAATGAAAATTAAAGTTTAATTTCAAATCATATACATTTATTATTATTATTATTATTATCAAAGGTGTTCAAATTTCAAATGAATTTATTTATCAGAAAGTATCATTATTGCAACTTCTCAATCGTTCAAACGATACAAATTTGCATAAACATATTAATTAATTAATTAATTAATTAGGTCTGTGAATGAAAGTGGGGCCCATTAATTTATAGTTGGAATTGGAGGCATTTCTCGTAGAACTCCCAGCCACATTCAAACCGGTAGACCACGGCGCCTAGCAGTGCGGCCGGTGCACGCGCTTCGCAGGTGGGCCAGAATCTCTTGTAACATTTGTAGACCGGGTTCTTGAACCCTCCAGATAGTTTCCCTTTCTCCAAATCTCTCAGGTAGTTAAACAAGTAAGCGAAGGAAGCCATCCAGTCCGTAAATGACCTGTCAATAATTAAAGAATATAGATCATTAAGGTTTTTTTTTTTTTAATTTGATAAAAAAGGTCACCCTCATAGCCTCTTGGCAAATTACTATGTGCGGACGTCGACGTTCAGAGACCAATCAGAATACGGCACATCAATTTCTCTCGGTACTGTTGATGTGGCGCATTCTAATTGGTCTCCGGATGATGAACTACGTTCGGCGTCAGCACAGAATAATTTCTCTAGAGCCTCACTCTTTATGAATGACCAAAATTATCCTCGATTATTTAAAATCCACATTTTAATCTCTTTATTTTTAAATTAAAAAACTAATTTCATCAATATTTAAAAATTAAAGTGACCAAATTAATAATTTTATTATTTTCTTATGTGTGTAAAAGTAAGAGCAAACAATTATGAGAAATTATTATGTGAGGGCACCGAAAAGTTCGGAGACCAATCAAGACGCGCCACGGTATCCCCGATACACAATAACGATATACAATAAATAGGTGACGTGACGTGTTGTAATTGATCTCCGGATGATCTCCGTTGACTACACATAATAATTTTTCGCCACAACTATGTACTCCAATCAATTAGGATGCATCGTGTCACCATCGGTACACAATAAACACGACGCGTCCTGATTGATCTTCGTAAGACATTCGGTGATCGCACGTAATAATTTCGCCGCAACCATCGTGTCACCATCGGTACACAATAAACACGACGTGTCCTCCAAGCTTTATGCATGTAAATTATATACCTAACAATTTCTACAAATATTATAATTTTAAAAGAAAAATATTTAAAAAAAATATATTTTTGTAAATATATTTATTACATAACGGTATAGTACCTGTATGGGTTCAGTTGCCGATCG
The DNA here is from genome assembly GCA_016618105.1 of Dendrobium huoshanense. Taxonomy (NCBI): domain Eukaryota; kingdom Viridiplantae; phylum Streptophyta; class Magnoliopsida; order Asparagales; family Orchidaceae; genus Dendrobium; species Dendrobium huoshanense. Next base: position 11,674,259 of record CM028342.1, read on the forward strand.
GAGAGAATCCAACCAACGGCCGTGACGATCCGCCGCGTCGCCGCCTCGACTTCCTTGGGGTCCGGCTTCTCTCCGCCGCTGAAATTATACTTCCAGTTCATCTTCTCCAAAATGAATTGAACCGCTTTCACCGTCCATTCGCCGTGATCACCGACGGCGAGGTTTGGAAGGCCGACGACTTTCTCCAGTTCCTTCAGAACTAACTGCTTCTTTTCTTCATTATCATCGCTCTTCTCTGTAATCGGAAAGCTCATAGCCTGCAACGAGAATGCGAAGAAGAAGAAGAAGAAGAAGATAGCAACTTTGGCTTCCATGTTTAGTCTTTGATCGATCGATGTTCAGTAACAGCTGATTCTACTGATATTTATGAAGAAAATTTCAATGAAACGGCTGAAAGTTTTTAATGAACAAAAGATTACAGTTTTTTTTTTGGGTTTAGATGAATTAAAACTCCATAAAAATATCCAATTAAAACTTTACAATTAAAGATGAAGATCTAAGAGATAAAATGACTAAATGAGTTCATCTATTGATTGTTTGTTGAGAGAGAGAGAGAGAGAGAGAGAGTGTGTGTTCAATATATAACTCCATAAAATATTCAGACCTCATAACATCAACGTTATATTAAATGAATTAAATCAATGTAATTCTAACATCTCAATGAGAGTTTCATTTAGGCTAAACTTTAAAGTTCTAAGTTTCGGTTGGGACGGCTTTTTTACCGCTTTTTTACTGCTTATTAAAGTAACTTTTTAGTATAAAAAGTCAATTTTTATGTTTGATACGTCATGCGAAAATTAACTTGATCGGGCACGAATCTCAAGGCAAAAATCAAGTTGGAAACTTCAAAAATTAAATCTGGGAGCACCTGAATTCTGATTTCAGCGAGCTTACAGTCAAACTGAGCGTCTCGGAAATACGAATCCAACGACACCAAATTCGACCCAATCCGAGTCCAAATGGATCCAAATCATGGATCCGAAGCGCTGTTGGAAGGTTCAAACCACTATTTGAGTTACCAAACGGACTCCGATTTTGACGAGCTTATACTCGAATCGAAGGGCTCGACGAGACAAATCCAACAAGCCCAAGATCACAGAATTCCGACATCACTAAGGTCTTCAAATGTCCATTGAACGGTGTATGATCGTAGGATTCAATATCGGTCGTCCATTGGACCACTCCCTATTCGCCCCTGATCTCATGCCTATTTACGGGCCAAGCTACTCCAGAAAATCTATAAATATAGCCCTCATTTCTCATAAGAGGGGGATCCATGCAAGAGAGAGAAGAAGAGAAGAGAAGGAAGGAGTTCCTCGTCGACAGCCACCGGACCACCGCAGAACCTCGCCGGACCACTGCAGGAATCTCGTCGGACCACCGCCGGACCACCGCAGGAAACTCGCCGGACCACCGCCGGACCACCGCAGGAAACTCGCCGGACCACCACAAAACCTTGCCAAACCACCACCTTAAGGCCCGACGTTCATCCCCAACGTCCTGCCAAAGACCCGACGTCTTTTTCAAGGCCCGACACTCAGTCCCTACATCCTGCCAAAGACCCGACGTCTTGTTCAAGGCCTGACACTCAGTCCCTACTTCCTGCTTAAGACCCGACGTCCTACTCAAGGCCAGACCATCAACATCCGATCTTCTAAGTGACACTGGGACTAACACCTGACTCCTTATCTCCTACCGCCTACGGTCCTTCTGACCACTGTCACCTAATACGGTCCGTCCGACCATCACCAGATAGCGGTCTCCTGCCGACTACGTTCTCCTACCGACTACGGTCTCCTACCGACTATGGTCTCCGACCGACTACAGTCTCCTGCCGACTACGGTCCTTCAGGCCAAACAAACCTGTATATGTAACTCCTACCATGTAATGCAATCTATATGATGTACATTTGCTACATCAATCCAAGGCCTTCTTTTAAGGAAGGGCCTCATTTGTAATCGACTACAAATACTAGTGGATTCATTCAAACTGGGCCAGGCCCCGTGGTTTTTCCCCCTTTTCAGGGGTTTTCCACGTAAAAACTCTGGTGTCTCTTATGAATGCTACACCCTCTCACTTATCTGCTTGTGTGCTGGATCTTCGTACAATGCTAAGACCTTAAACTAAATATTTCTCTACCGCCGCGAATATTCCAGGACGCAACAATGTTAAAAAGTTATTTTAAGAAGCAGTAATAAAACTATCTCAAACGAAGTCATAGCCTAAATTGATGGGTTTGAATGAAACTTCACAAAACTTCATGAGGTGAATTTTAATACAAAAATCAGGCTTAATCACTTGCATGAATGCTTAAATTATTCAATATATGTCATACATATCTATAGTTTCTTTCCAAAAAAAACTCTGAACATTTATTTAACTTTTATTATTTTAAATCTCAATCATTCAAATCTATTCATTTTAATTTAATTCAATTTAAATAAAATTGACTAAATAATTAATAATGTAAAAAATAATTAATGAATAACTTTAAATTTTTAGTTTTTAAAATTTTAGGTATGAAACTTAAAAAAGTTTAATAGTTATTAAATAAGAAATGTCAATCAATTAATTATAATGATAGCTTCACGTTAAATATATTTATTAAAATATTATTTCTATAATTTAAAGTTTCAAAAATTACTTTAAGTATTAATTTTTACTTCTCAATAAATATATTTGCTCAAAATTCTAAGAAATAAGTTTTTTTGTTCAGTTTCATTTCTAAAGTGATTCATGCTATGATTATTCGATAAGTTTTATGCTGGTTAGCTGTCGACTGCCTAACGCAAACCTCCACTTTTTCAATCCAATACTTGGTACCTGATAACGACAGTGTTAAAAGAGAAGCATAATACTAAGTTAGGTGTTGCAGAGATAAGGATGCTCCTGTGGATGAGTGGCTTTACCCCTAGAGATAGGATACAAAATGGGCATGTACGTGAAAAGGTTAGAGTAGCTCCATTGGAAGATAAGATTAGAGAGTCGCCTTAGATGGTTTGGTTACATAAAACAAAAACCTTCTGATGTCTCGATTAAGAAAGTAGAGGTATTAGAATTGACTTATGTTAAGAAAGGTAGAGGTAGATCTAAAAGATTTGGTTAGAAAATATTAGAAATGATCTTTCTTTATTAGATTTAAACGAGAATTTGACTTTTAACAGGACCCAATGAAGAAAAAAAGAATTCATATAGCCGACCCCACATAATGAGAAAAAGGCTTGATGTTGTTATAATTTCTAAAGTGATGTGCATCCTAACCTATTTTATCCATCCTAAAAAAAAGTTAATAGTTTCGTTATGTTTCGTACGGCAAAAGTAGAAAGTTTACCATAGTCTAAAATATTTCGTATGAAATTTTAAATATTCAATGCTAAAATTTTAATCATATTTTCTATTTTATCATTAGTTCAATAAAAAAAATGAACTTCTATGCTTTGGCAATTCTAATCTTTTAGAATTACAATGCCTTTGAACTATTCAAATATAATTTCAAGAAAAAAAAAATATTTATAATATTGGCTGCCTATATAAGAAGATAAGCTATCATAAAATATATTTTTTATTTTCAAAAAATAAAGTCAAATATATATTTATCATTGTAATATCATTGATTGAAAATATCTTCAAAGTCAATTTTTTTTTTTTTTTTAAATTTCCCCCCCAAAAAAATATTCCCTTTTTTACCGTTCAAGTTGTAGGATTCAAAACAACATTTTCCTCCAATTAGAAGCGAACACGTAAGATTGACCCGTAGCTCCCAACCATCCAGCTGTCCATGCAACCCCACCACCCAGGTGGACGGTCAGATCTGTCGGCACACGTTTGTTATTCTACTTCATCAATGCAGCAGAAGCAGCCGGGGACGTTATTTCCATCCAACCACCAACCCGTCGGTGACAGGAACCTATTCCCTTACAAAATTACTAAACTACCCCTATACTTAGTTTACCGAATTTCCTCCAATACCCCTATATAATACGAAAATCTCATATAAATCCCACATATCTCCCTTCTAGGTTTACAAGATGAAAAGGAGACCAATTCAAAGTGGTGAGTAGGAGTGTAAATGAGTCAAGTTAAGCCGAGTTCGAGAAGCCACTTCTGATTTGAGCTTGAACTTAATTAAGCAATCGATTCAAGCTCTAACTCGAGTTTTATTTTATTAGTTTGAGCTGGCTCACGAGTCAACTCATTTATTATGAAAGGATAAAATAATTATTGATATATCATCAAAAAATTATCTTGATGAGACACTAATCTCAAGGCAAAATCAAGTTGGAAACTTGAAATTAAATTTGGGACCATCTGAACTCCGATTCTAGCAAAATTATAGTCGAAATGAACGTCTAGACCCAACAACACTAAATTTGACTCAATCCGAGCCCAAATAGTTCCAAATTAAAGACTCAAAACACATTTGGAAAGTTTAAACTATAAATTGGATGACCACATGAATTCTAAAAGTGACATGCTTATAGTCGAATTGAGCAGTTCGACGAGAAAAATCGAACGAGCTCAAGATGTTCAAATTTTGATATCATTAAGATATTCAAATGTTCAGTAATCAGTCCATGATCAAGGGGAATAACATCAGTCGTCCATTCAAACCATTATCAATTTATTATTGATCTCTCTCATATTTATTGGTTATGTCATTCTCAGATAACTATAATAGACCATCATTCCTCATAGGAAAGGGACCTAAGCAAGAAAGAGAAAAAAGAGAAAGAAATTAGAGTTCTCTTATCACCACTCCTTCTCGATCATCGCCGGACTTTCACTCGGCCACTGACTGTTGCCTGACTTTCATCCATCCACCAATTGACACCAAATTTCTGCTCGGGCATCCATTAATGCAAGACTTCCACCCGGTCACCGATTGACTCTGGGTTTCCGCCTGGCCACTAATTGACAACGGACTCCCGCTCGACCACATAGCGTCATCGAATTTCCGTCTAATCTCCACTCATCACTAGATTTGAACCCAACAATTGATTGTTGTAATATGATCATCCTCTATAGGACGGATCAATCATTTGTAATATTTTCAAATATTAGTGAAATCTTTTCAACTTGGCGCGACCTTGTGTTTTTTTCTTTTTCCAGGATTTTCCACGTAAACAAGCTTGTGTTTCCGAATTCCCTGTTTGTATGCTGGATACCCGTGCAACACTTAGACAAAAATTTTTAACTCCATAGCCGTATATATTCCAACCCACAACAATTATGATCCAAATTATTATTGTAATAAATTATTAAAAGGATGAGAAATTAGACCACAACTAATATAGAATTACTTAATATAATAAATTAAAATATAATTTTTAAATATTTTAAATAATTTGCACATAAAATTCTAAATGTGAATATATTTTAACTATAATTTATATCAATATCTTTTAAAAGATTCGTCGGTTCACAAGCTAACAAGTCTAGTCAGAGCTGGGTCAAATCTGACTCACTAGCTTATTAAGCTCGGCTCATGAGCTATTTCTCGAGTCGAGTCCGAGCCGGCTCAGGAATAGGCTTGACTCGCTCACACGGCCAGTGCCGGTCAGAGTACCATTAAAGGAGTGTCCGGTATTTTGGGCAAGGTGGAGGGGTAGGATGGGGATAACGTTCCATGATATATATATATAAGGAAAGCCGAATAGAAAAATAATTGAAATGGTTAATAAATAGGTGAGGAGAGAGAGTGACGGGGGAGGAGAGTGGGAAGGTGGTGGCCGCGAGTGGCAGGACATCGTCTCCGCCGCTTACTGACCTCTGTGGTGGCGGATATCCTCTCGCCGGAGAGGTTTTTCTGAGACAGGTGCGAGCTTTGGGTTGAGTTTTTTTTTAATCGACCGGGTTTTATGTGCTGTGATTTTGATGCGTACGTCTTATGGATTTTTCTTTGGTTTACTGGGAGATGATTTGGATAGATGGATTGCTGGTTTTAGGATTGGGGTGGCGTTTGCGTTGTGGAAAGCGGCGGATTGATTGGTGGGTGGGGGGTTTTGTTAGGTGAAGGAGATTCGTGTGGTTGATGGATGTGGGATGTTTGGTTGGTGTCTCTGCTTGAGCTAAATCTTGTTTTGATTTTTTTTTTTTTTTTTTTTGTCTTGGAATTGAGCTTTGGTGTTAGAGGAATGGTGAGTTTTTTGTGTTAGATGATAGGCCGGCAGACTGTATGGTGGTTGTAATGCTGGTTAAGATGTCGATGGCTTTTTCTTGCGTTTTTATGGTTCATCTATGGAATGGATTTGGCTTCTTCCTAAGATATGGGAGCTTGTATGGATTTTTTGTTGGGATGATACGGGTAAACTGGTTGATTTTTTTTTTTTTGCTGGGTTGATGGGTGAATTTGAACTTAGTTATATGATTTGCAGACCGAATTTTTAAAATTCTATCCACTAGGAGTTTCTTTCTGGTTGCTGAGGTTTGAATTCTTACATTTATATTCACTTTGAGCTTTTTGCTGGTTCCTGAGTAGTTTAATTTGCTTGATCAGTTTAATGAATTTGGGTTGATAGGGAAAGATAACAGAGGAACTTCAAGTGAATAGATGGAAACCTGTTTGAGATTATTTATTTATTTTATGTTTGTAGAGAAATTAGTAGCATGACTTTTATCTTTTAATCTTCTTTAAATGATTATGATAATTCTATGTGCGGGTTACCCCTTCAATTTTCTTAATTAATCATTGACATGCTTCATTAATTTTTTTTAATCTTCTGTTTGGCTTTCAGTTCATTGCATTGTGGAGGTTTTATTAGAGTCTCAACTATTTGAATCCTAATCCGAAATGACTTGTAAAAATATTTGAAGTATACCAAAGCATTCAGATTTTCCTGGCATGTTGAGAGTTGAGACCTTCCTTATTATTCATGAAGATATTCCTTTTTCTCATGCAGGATTATTAATTTTTTGAGGAATCTGATAGGAAAATACTTGAGTTCTTCAAGTAAACCCTAACAAGATTGATAAAAAACAGCGAGAAAATCGTAATATCTCCACTGAAAACAATCCAAATCAGTAGATTGTATTATAGGAATCAAACCAAAAGCAAGAACAAACAAAGATATAATTGATCCTCAATTCGAGAGGAGGATTGCTCTATCCCAATCTCTAGATGATGAATCTAGAGCCCAAGACACCAGGAAGAACCCTCACAAGAACACAATAACATAACATAACCCTAACCCTAATCTTCCTCCCATAATTAAGACATACAATTAAAACAATTAGACAAAAAGACCTAAAGGCCCTTGTTGCCCCCTCCTTTGGCTCCAAATTTGAATTTCATCTCTCTCTCTCTCTCCCTCTTGCCGCCACCGCTCCTGCTGTAAACGTGAACCTACCCCTTAGAAGGGGCCGGCTGGACCGGTCCACTAGGGACCGGTCTAACAAAATCATGTGTTTCTTGATATTGTTTTCACTTCTTGTGCTGCCAAGTTTTGACCTTATTTACTTGGACTGTATAAAATGTTCAATTTTTTCATCAGTAAGTGATGGAATGATATTTCTTTAATTAATGATATTGTTATTAGGTGAAAATAGTTTCATAACTTGGTCTTATGATTTGTTCTATGGGATTATATGATTGCCAGTTGACTTGAATGATTTTTGATACAAGCAAAAGGCCTTAGTTTAATGAGTATATTTTCTTAAGAGGAATATTTACTTAGCAGATGTTAAAGTTGGAGTCTTTACACTTTGTGGTCCAGGTTTCCTAATGCACCTAAAATTAATCTGAATGCAATTTTCTCTGGAATCTTGTCATGTATCTAAGCTTGGGCCTTTGATGTGGGGCTTGTGCTGCATCACTCTCAAATGCTAGGATTTTAAGAATTTTGATGTTTAAGAAATTGCAGATCCATAGGTATTGGTTGCATTTGCACAATATTGCTTGAACCTAATATGCGAACATGATTGCTGGCATTGTTTTCTTTTTTAAGATTTCTTCTGCACTTGTTCCTCATGATTTAGTTTTTATGTCAACTGTTTAATCTCCTTTCCTTCCATTACAGCAATACTGCTGTGAGCCATGGTTAGCCTAAGGAGACGAAGACTATTGGGGCTTTGTTCTGGTATAACTATCAACTCATCTTTCAATTAGGCTAATCATGCACTTTTAAATAACATTTTAAATGAGAGTGTTTTTTTATCCCCCTTTCAAGTGCGGTGGTTTCCTACTTTTTTTTTTCTCTTTCATATTTTCATGGCTTAGGTTTTCATTTATAACTTTATTTTGTTTGATCAAATTATGAATAGAAAGGCTTGGTTGATGAATGAAAAAAATTTGATATGTTGAGATTGATGTTGATAGTTGTCTTTTAGGTACTACTCTCAGTCTCTATGAGGCTTTCTTTTTTAAAACAAAAAGAAATTGATGGTCAGATGATGAATAGGCTCTCCATACTTATGCTCCTTGAACGATGCTCGTGTAGTCATCTGAACTCTTTTCATCTGATATTATTGAATTGGTTGTTTTTCAGGGAAAAGCTCCATTCCAGTTGAATTGCCAGGCTCCACTGAGAGTAGTGGTGCTCTAAACCTGAGCAGAAATGTGAATCCTTTAAGCATTCATCCTATGCCATTAATTAGCTTAAGTCGTGAAAAGCCAGTAAGTACAAATCGGCATTTATTATTTCTATCTTGATCATGCTATTCTTTCTTGATATCTTTTGTAGTCAAACAATTTAAATCTTTTTATGGGAATTTGTTCTTTGATTAATGCTTTCATAAGGCCTTCTTCAATTGGAATGGAAAGTGTTGAAATAGAGCATTAGGTTGTCCCATTCTTTTAGTGTCAATATTGTTAGTAGTCCCTGTGATGCTCTCTATGATATTATTATCCACTTGTTTAGTTTGTTGTTGTATGATATAATCCATTGGCACAACATAGAATTTCAAAATTGCCCTTTGTTGTCAAAAGTTTCCTTCATTTGCACTTTTGAAGTCAAGCAATTTGATGCAAAGCTCCTCGAATCAGCTCCACTATGAAGTGCATGGGTTTCATGAAGTGCATCAATGGGTGCACATCACTGCGCTTCTATTCTTGAATTTTATAGCTTTTCCCTATTTAAGTGTATCATTTTGAATTTGCTTTTTCTCCATTTCAAGGGAAATGTTATTGCATTTTTGTGTTTAATATTGCCTTCTTTGTACTCTCTTTTGTCTGCTTTACAGACAAATATTCATGAATTAAGCTTTGGATCTTCAGTTGTGTCTGCTACAAGCTCGCCAAAGGAGGAAACTGATAACTATTTTCCAGGTTAGTTTTTCTCTTTTGTTGTTGTGGGACAGTAAGTCTTTAGGTAAAGTTTTGAATGATGGATTAGTAATATATATTAATTCTCTGATTCTGATTTATCATTAATTATGAACTCACCATTCGTTAGTTGATTATTGCACTTGGATATCCAATAAATAAGATCAGAGTTTATACATTTATCCAATTTATGCAAGGGTACAATGGCATAGACAGAAATTTTGTTTTTTAGATTCCCAATTACTATTTCTGCTTTTATAGCGTACTTTGTGTGCTTAATTTTTTCGAACTTCTCCCATTTTCTTGTTTCTTTGCGAGTAATGAACAAAATGTTCTAGAGATTGTAGAACCCTTAATGTTTTCTTAGCCAAACGTTCTTTCCTCCGATCATGAAGTTTAGCACGGTTAATGGATTACTAGCTAGCTCTTAACTGATGATTTCTTAAACTTCAAATCCGTTATGGGTAGTCATGAACTTGTCATTGTAGCTACTGCCTTAGCTTATAGAATTTTTAGATTGAGTTGACGCAATATGGTTTTTCATTTGTAGGAAATAAAAATTTCTGAAGGTGGCATGATGTTTGGAATTGTTATTAATGAAGGTATCTTGGATTTTAGAATACTGCAATAGATCAATGCTCTGCACCTCTACCTGATTTCTATTTGGAATCTGTTCGTAATGAGGTTGATCTTAAGTACTCATTCTATTTCTCTACAACAACAACAACAACAACAACAACAACAACAAGCATTTATCCCATTACGTGGGGTCGGCTACATGAATCCTTTTTCCCTATTGAAAGTCAAATTCTCGTTTAAATCTAATAAAGAAAGGTCATTCCTAATATTTTCTAAACAAGTCTTTTTAGGTCTACCCATACATTTCTTAACATAAGTCAAATCTAATACCTCTACTCTCCTAACCGGGTCATCGCAAGGCCGCCGTTTTATATGACCAAACCATCTAAGGCGACTTTCTCTAATCTTATCTTCTACTGGAGCTACTCCAACCTTTTCACGTATATGCTCATTTCGTATCCTATCTCTAAGGGTAAAGCCACTCATCCACCTGAGCATCCTCATCTCTGCCACACTTAACTTAGTATTATGCTTCTCTTTTAAAAGCCAACATTCGGCACCATAAAGCATTGCAGACCTCACTACCATCTTATAGAAATTTTCCTTAAGTTTGAGGGGTACATTTCTATCACATAACAAGCCCGATGCATTCCTCCACTTCAACCATCCAACTTGAATTCTGCTGATAATATCCCCATCTATTTCACCATCACTCTGAACAATAGATCCAATATATCTAAAACGTGTACTCTTATTAATGACTTGATCGCCTAAAGTCACAATCCCCTCACTAGGTCTATTACTACTAAAATTACACTCAATATATTCCGTTTTAAATCTACTCAAGTGAAAACCTTTAGACTCTAAGGTTGACCTCCATAATTCAAGTTTGCCTTCAACTCCCTTGTTGACCCCTACAACCAGCCCAAAAATCTTAAATTTGATAAAGAAGAATTCAATTTAAATATGGATTGCATTGGACTTTGCTATGCATTGATCGAGGAAGCAAATCAAATGACGGACACCAAGCTCCTATTAATGGGGCTAATTTGTATAAAAATATTTCTTTCCTATCTATAGTGGGCCATGGTGGTGCGTGAAAGACGACGCTCTTGCAACATACTTATGAAGATGAAATAGCAGAGGAATTTGATCTTAAAATGTGGATTTTGTGTTTCCAACAATTATGATGTAAAAAAAAGGTCATTGCAACTATGTTGGAATCTCTTAAGAAGGACAAGCCTCGTTTGGAGACACTTGAGACATTTCAAGATAGTCTTTTGATTAAGATAATGTCCAAAAAAGTTCTTACTTGTGCTAGATGACATTTGGGAGGATGATGAAAAGCAGGATAAAAGTAAATGGGAGGTCCTCGTCCCTTTGACTTATGGGAGTTTGGGAAGTAAAATTTTGGTAACAACTCGAACGGACTCAGTTGCACTGATATTTGCAAAGGTAATTAAAAGGGATGAAAGAATAATTAAACTAGTGGGCCTAAAAGAATATCAGTGTTTGCAACTCCTTAACTCTCATGTATTTGCTGATGAGGAGAATCCTAATGATTATAAAAGATTAAGATCCATTACTCTAGAGATAATTAAAAAAAAAAAGCTTTCTGGATCTCCATTTGCTGCAATGGTCATCGGTGGCGGCGAATTCCTAGGCGACTCAAATATAATATAAAGGCTTGCGTTACGACGTAAACGATGCCTCGTCGCCACCCAAACGACGTCCAATCAACAAACGGACAGCGTCATTGCGTCCGGACTCCGAAATGTTGTCGGCTTTAAAATTCCATATTTTATTTGTTTAAATCGGATCGTTTGAGGTAAGGTCGCAATTTTCAATGGCAACTCAAATATGTTGCGAAGACATGCGCTACGAAGGAAACGATGCCTCGTCGCCACCCAAACAACATCCGATCAACGGACGGATAATACCATTGCGTCTGGAACGTCGCCGACATTCAGAATATACATTTTATTTGATCAAATTCGATGGTTTGAGGTAAGGTCGCAAATTTCAAAGGCGACTCAAATATGTTGCGAAGGCATGCGCTATGAAGGAAGTGAGGCATCGTCGATAATCAAATGACCTCCGATTGATGAACGGACAGTATCATTGCGTTCGGAACATCCCCGACATTCAGAATATATATTTTATTTAATAAATTTGGATTGTCTAAAGTGTTGAAAATTTTGAGATAGTGTCGCAAATTTTGAAGGCGACCCAAATGTGTTGCGAAGGCATGCATTACGAAGGAAATTAGCTTCGTAAGTGGCAAAATGACGTCCGATTGCAAAATGGATGGTGCCATTGCATCCCGAACGTCGTCGATATTAAGAATATATATATATATATATATATATATATATATATATATATATATATATATATATATATATATATATATAATTAAAAGTCATTGTTGGAGAAATAGTTAAAAATCTTTTGAGATCTCCATTGGCAACTAAAGTCATCAGTGGTGTTATGAAGGATAACTTGGGTGAAAGACATTGGAGGGCAATTCTAGAAATCAATTTATTGGGTCAGAATTATATTAATCCCATCTTAAGATTGAGCTATAAAGTTTCGCCAAATCATCTACAAAATTATTTTGCATTTTTTGTTGTTGTTGTATGTTTCCACAAGATCATACATTCAATAAAGATGATTTAGTCAGAATGTGGATGGCATTGGATTTCGTTTGGCCGTCTTAAGGAATGACTCGAAGGCATCAAAGGATTGGTTTGAGGCAGGGATAACCGCCAAAGATGTTTGCTTGTTTAATTAAATTTGAGCTATTTTGTTGATCATTGTCGAGGGACAATTTAGATTTTATTCCCCTCGAGATGGAAACGATCTTTGGCCACTCAAATATTTCGTCGCTTAATCGTCTAGCTAATGAGACGGCAAGACTTGTGGCATTAAATACTTGATGGTTACGAATTGCCTCAATCTAATCTAAAATAAAATTTCTTGAGCAAGTGGAAACCACAAACAATTGCCACCTCATGCTTGGTGATATCATTTTGAGCAATCCTTCAAAGTTGCTAACAGATAAATAATCATGACATGGCAGGATTTTATTTTTAATTTAATAAAAAAAGGGTCAAATGAGATATCAAAATCGCATTAAAAAACTCTTACCTCGTATCTCTGATCCCTGAATTCGCGCTGGTTAATTCGCGTCTAAATCCCTTAATTCTCGCCGATGCAAAACCTCGGGCAGAAGTCTTCTCGATCGAATGCCTAACTCCCTTGTTAAATAGAACTTAAGATGACGGTATGGCTTATGCTAGTTATTTTCAAAAAAATGACAACCCACGCTCTTCTTGCTTGAAGCTTTTTCCCACCGTCCCTCTTCACCGTCCGCGCAGGCCACACCAGTTCCCTCGAAGTGAAGCTCAAACCTTGTCCACCTCCTTCACTACCATCCAATTCCTCTCTACTAAAATCGTTCTCCACCTCCTCTGAAGACGAACCACTTCCTGCTTCAATATTTCACAGCTTATCTCTTCACACAGCAATGCCAACTTCTCCTAACTTCTCGATCGCTCAAAGCTTATAGTGAACTTAACTACACCTCTCGTCTTCCCACTTGCTTTATACTTCAACTAGCAATCAAACTCCACCCACTCACATTCCTGCAACAAAAAAAGGGATAAGACAAGAATCTTTCTGTCTCCACCACGTGAAGAAAATGTAAACATTCAGCAAAAAAAAAAGAGTCTCTCACTATTAAGTATGTCCAGCAAGGCAATAAAGTCAAGATCCTCAATATTTCTTTTTATCTTTTAGTTAAATCATTTGAGTGTCTTATTTTATTTGCTTTGTGATTTTGTTGGCATGTCAGAACAAAAGAAAAAAAAAAGCTCCACTCATATTTACTATTCCACTCAAACCACATAAGTAACCAATACCCAAAAGTAACGACAAGCATGCAGCCTTATTTTTATTATCATTATTTATTCCATGGCTTTCCTCTCACATCCATTTAATTGCTAAGATAAACCCCTAAATGAAGTAGCCTATTATTGGCTACACTTGCTCATGACCCACCTACAGAACTTCAATCAAAATCATACGGCTCAAGTTTTAAAGAAGAGTTTTTCTTTTTTTTTTAATCATTATTGTTAGTATTTATACATGTGTCTGCGTATATAAAAAAAAAAGAGAGAGTTAGTGGTATTAGTCATCATTACTATGCAGCATGCATTGTCGTTTATGTTCACATCCAAATAATTCCTTCCAGAGCTATGAGATGCCATTAACTTCTCAAAAAAAAAAGGGGCAAGATTCAGTTTATATGTTTATTACTGCTGTTATCAACGTTAATTATTACTATAAGGGTTAATAGTAGATTTATATTAGATAAACTATTATTTACATACATTTCTCTTATTCACTGTTAAGATTATTATGTGCATTTTGTTAGTTAGTACAATTATTATATACATATTACTATTATATATCTGCTGTTTGTACATATATATATGTATTGAATATATATTTTGATTAAACACCTTAGTTTAAATTATGTGAATATATATATATATATATATATATATTATCATATAAATATTTATGTGCTTATGTTTATAAATATGCTTTTATTTTTAAGTTTTATGTATATATTTAAAAAAAAAAGAGTTTTCTCAAAAAAAAAAAAGGAGAGAAAAGCTTGCACAAAAAAAAAAGAGCAAGAAAAAAAAAAATGCTATCTTGATTTTCGAACCTTTTGTCTCTCCCCTACCTCGGCATACATGTCGAGTCGGTGGTCTGTCTATACACGCTTTTCTCTAGCGTGGTGGGAGGGGCAACCGGCGCGACACTCACGACAAGGTAGGCGAGAGTCCCTCGGTTCCAAATCTTATTCTCGGCGTTCGTGGCGCACCGGAAAACCGCATATACACGCTTTTCTTTAGCGTGGTGGGATGGGAACCCGGTGCGACTCCTACGGTGAGACCGGGATATTCATAAATCATAAGTACTCGCTCGCGGGGAAACAACTGTTTTTTTTTATAAGTACCCGCTCGCGGGGAAACAACTGCTTCTCTTTTGCAACAGGTACCGAAGACCCATATACGCCTTTCTCTAGCGTGGTGGGGGGGCGACGATTACACGGCTGCGGTGTCCTCATACGAGGGCACCTACCGTACACGCTTTTCTCTAGCGTGGCGGGAGGCCCAATTTTCCGTAGTTTTCCCCTAAACGGGGGAGACACCGGGAGGCTACCGAAATTTTGACTGAAGATTCAAGGACTTGTACAGAATTTGGACAAATTGAACTTGAACTCGGACTAGAACTTGCATTATGACTTGGACTTGTGAACAATGAACTTAATATAGAATTGAGCCTAAGCCAAACTTCAATGAACTAAAATTTAATTGAATGTGACTTGTACCTACACTTGAACTTAAACATTTAAACTTGGGCAAAGATTTGTCTTGAACCATAAAGGACTTGAGCTCAACAAAGGACTTGTATCAATTTTTGGACAACATGTGACATATTTTGGACTCAAGTGAATGTTGAACAAATGATATTGGACTTAAGCTTTAATTAAAAGCCAATTCTTAAAATGAGACTCATGAATTATAAAGATGACTCAATCAAAGATAAATAAATAAGAATGTGACTCATGTATGAGTTAGCTACAAACTTTGGCATGGAATTTTTGAATGATTAGCTTGTAATGATCATCTCACTTGGGATGCAAATGAATGAATATATCAAACTTGTCATACTCATTGAATCATCTTCCAAGACAAAGAATTTTGCAAATACATTTTGTTTGCAAGAAAATTCTGTGGGCTCCAAAAATTCGGCCCCGGCCTCCGCCCGCTTTTCTTTTTTATTCGGCGAGGGAGTATGGGTCTTCGGTACCTGTTGCAAAAGAGAAGCAGTTGTTTTCCCACGAGCGGGTACTTATAAAAAAAAGCAGTTGTTTCCCTGCGAGCGAGTACTTATGAATATCCCGGTCTCGCCGTAGGAGTCGCACCGGGTTCCCATCCCACCACGCTAGAGAAAAGCGTGTATAGGCGGTTTTACGGTGCGCCACGAACGCCGAGAATAGGATTTGGAATCGAGGGACTCTCGCCTACCTTGTCATGAGTGTCGCGCCGGTTGCCCCTCCCACCACGCTAGAGAAAAGCGTGTATAGGCAGACCACCGACTCGACACGCATGCCGAGGTAGGGGAGAGAGAAAAGGTTCGAAAATCAAGATAGCATTTTTTTTTTCTTGTTCTCTTTTTTTTGTGCAAGCTTTTCTCTCTTTTTTTTGGAGAAAACTCTTTTTTTTTTGAAAATATATACATAAAACTTAAAAATAAAATAAAAATAAAAGCATATTTATAAATTATAATCATAAGCACATAAATATTTATATGATTATATATATATATATATATATATATATATATATATATATATATATATATATATATATATATATATATATATATATATATATATATATATATATATATTCACATAATTTAAACTAAGGTGTTTAATCAAAATATATATTCAATACATATATATGTACAAACATCAGATATATAATAGTAATATGTATATAATAATGGTACTAACTAACAATATGCACATAACAATCTTAACAGTGAATAAGAGAAATGTATGTAAATAATAGTTTATCTAACATAAATCTACTATTAACCCTTATAGTAATAACTAACGTTGATGGCAGCAGCAATAAACATATAAACTGAATCTTGCCCCTTTTTTTTGGAGAAGTTAATGGCATCTCATAGCTCTGGAAGAAATTATTTGGATGTGATCATAAAGGACAATGCATGCTGCATAGTAATGATGACTAATACCACTAACTCTTTCTTTTTTTTTTGAAATGATTCTCTCTTTTTTTTTTATATACGCAGACACATGTATAAATACTATCAATAATGATAAAAAAAAGAAAGAAAAACTCTTTTTTAAAACTTGAGCCGTATAATTTTGATTGAAGTTCTGTAGGTGGGTCATGAGCAAGTGTAGCCAATAATAGGCTATTTCATTTAGGGGTTTATCTTAGCAATTTTAAATGGATGTGAGAGGAAAGCCATGGAATAAATAATGATAATAAAAAAAAGGCTGCATGCTTGTCGTTACTTTTGGGTATTGATTACTTATGTGGTTTGAATTAAATAGTAAATATAAGTGGAGTTTTTTTTTTTTTTTTTTTTTTCTGACATGCCAACAAAATCACAAAGCAAATAAAATAAGACACTCAAATGATTTAACTAAAAGACAAAAAGAAATATTGAGGATCTTGACTTTATTGCCTTGCTGGACATACTCAACAGTGAGAGACTCTCTCTTTTTTTTTGGCTGAATGTTTACCTTTTCTTCACGTGACGGAGACAGAAAGATTCCTGTCTTATCTCTTTTTTTTCTTTTGTTGCAGGAATGTGAGTGGGTGGAGTTTGATTGCTAGTTGAAGTATAAAGCAAGGGGGAAGACGAGGGGTGTAGTTAAGTTCACTATAAGCTTTAAGCGATCAAGAAGCTAGGAGAAGTTGGCGTTGCAGTGTGAAAAGATAAGCTGTGAAATATTGAAGCAGGAAGTGGTTCGTCTTCAGAGGAGGTGGAGAACGATTTTAGTAGAGAGGAGTTGGGTGGTAGTGAAGGAGGTGGACAAGGCTTGAGCTTCACTTCGAGGGAGCTGGTGTGGCCTGCGCGGACGGTCGTAGAAGAGAGACGGTGAGAAAAAGCTTCAAGCAAGAAGAGCGTGGGTTGTCTTTTTTTTTTAAAATAGCCAGCAGAAGCCATACCGTCATCTTAAGTTCTATTTAACAAGGGAGTTAGTTATTCGATTGAGGAGACTTCTGCCCGAGGTTTTGCATCGGCAGGAATTAAGTGATTTAGACGCGAATTAACCAGCGCGAATTCAGGGATCAGAGATACGAGGTAAGAGTTTTTTAATGCGATTTTGATATCTCATTTGACCCTTTTTTTATTAAATTTAAAACAAAATCCTATCATGTCATGATTATTTATCTGTTAGCAACTTTGAAGGATTGCTCAAAATGATATCACCAAGCATGAGGTGGGAATTGTTTGTGGTTTCCACTTGCTCAAGAAATTTTATTTTAGATTTGATTGAGGCAATTCGTAACCATCAAGTATCTTAATGCCACAAATCTTGCCATCTCATTAGCTAGACGATTAAGCGACGAAATATTTGAGTGGCCAAAGATCGTTTCCATCTCGAGGGGAATAAAATCTAAATTGTCCCTCGACTATGATCAACAAAATAGCTCCAATTTAATTAAACAAACAAACAAGCAAACATCTTTGGTGGTTATCCCCGCCTTAAACCAATCCTTTGATGCCTTCGAGTCATTCCTTAAGACGGCCAAACGAAATCCAATGCCATCCACATTCTGACTAAATCATCTTTATCCAATGTATGATCTTGTGGAATCCTAATGATTGCAGCAAATGGAGATCCATAAAGCTTTTTTTTTTAATTATCTCTACAGTAATGGATTTTAATCTTTTATAATCATTAGGATTCTCCTCATCAGCAAATACATGAGAGTTAATGAGTTGCAAACACTGATCTTCTTTTAGGCCCACTAGTTTAATTATTCTTTCATCCCTTTTAATTACCTTTGCAAATATCAGTGCAACTGAGTTCGTTCGAGTTGTTACCAAAATTTTACTTCCCAAACTCCCATAAGTCAAAGGGACGAGGACCTCCTATTTACTTTTATCCTGCTTTTCATCATCCTCCCAAATGTCATCTAGCACAAGTAAGAACTTTTTTGGACATTATCTTAGTCTAAAGACTATCTTGAAATGCCTCAAGTGTCTCCAAACGAGGCTTCTCCTTCTTAAGAGATTCCAACATAGCTGCAATGACCCTTTTTTTTTACATCATAATTGTTGGAAACACAAAATCCACATTTTAAGATCAAATTCCTCTGCTATTTCATCTTCATAAGTATGTTGCAAGAGCGTCGTCTTTTACGCACCACCATGGCCCATTGTAGATAGGAAAAGAAATATTTCTATACAAATTAGCCCCATTAATAGGAGCTTGGTGTCCGTCATTTGATTTGCTTCCTCGATCAATGCATAGCAAAGTCCAATGCAATCCATATTTAAATTGAATTCTTCTTTATCAAATTTAAGATTTTCGGGCTGGTTGTAGGGGTCAACAAATGCCCCCAACAAATATGATACGCGTCCAAAGCGAATCACATTTGTTGCATGTCAGTTGACGATCTTTAGTAGCACTTTTTTTTGTTGTCATTACTGCTCTTTGACCATTCTTCTTATCTTCCCTGTACAGGGAATGTTTCGTTGGCAGAGACCCGACGATCTGCCTCCTGGCGAGCCCAGTGAAGCTGCCATCTGGGATGGGATAGATAGGCAGGATCCTTATGGTAGAGTTGATATTCGGGATAGACTAGAGTAGCACCAGGATATGTTGCGAGGGCGGGATGTCTTCCACAGTTTCTTTGCCCGCTCCACCTTACTGCCAGAGCTTTCTAGGGATTCTGTCGCTTTTGAGGATCCGGACAGGTGGGTCACTAGTCTCATACTACAGTGCGGGGAGTACCACCCGCTGGAGAGTTCCATTGCACCACTGAGCTGGGGGACTTGTAACATTTTGGAGCCAGCAGCCGATGTAGCAGAACCTGTTGGATAGTCGAGACTCCTTGGTCATCGACAATTACAGTCACACCCTTGGAGTGGTCGAAAGACTCTACAATTAGGCAGGTACAGAGTCCAGTCAGGGGTTATGTTTGTTGGACACGTTACATTCTTCAGGCTTACAGAGGTATATTATAGACAGCGTGGATTTACGAGGCAGTTTACGCATCGTTGTTTGACTACGAGCGCCTTCCTTCCTCTTGGGTCCGAGGTTTAGTGGAGTTCTGGGACACAGGCAGAGGTACTTGCTGGATCGGAGCAGAGGAGCTCACGATCACTCTTTAAAACCTTCAGGCAGTTGGGCTACCCATTTTTGGTCACCATTTCGAGGAGTGCATCCCTCCGCATGAGCAGCTGTTTCAGTGGGTTCTTTCAGCTGACGGTGACAGGAGAGGGAGGTTAGTACTGCCAGATGTTTACCCGGTTGCTCTACAACACTATAGGCAGACGTATAGGGCGTCAGGTTTATCACAGCGTGCCAGAGCTTCCATGCCTGTGGATGTTTGGGTACGTAGTTTTCTTCAGGAGTGACACCTGTCTACTGTTGGGGTTTCACTGTATGACCCTTTTGGACTTGGTTTGCAGTTTGGTCCACCGCTGTCAGAGGAGATTGCTGAGCCCACCTCTACTTCTGATTGTGCTTCTCCAGGATTGTCAGGTATTAGAGAGGACTTGCTTTTGGTTGGGTTTTTGGCCACTTGGCTCTGCATTTTCATACTCCCAGTCAGGACAGGCTCCTTGAGGTGCAGTGTTCTCTTAGCAGCCAGCTAGTTAGCACAGGGGCAGAGGCTCTCACTTGCTCCAGTTGTACTGGCCAGAGTTTACAAAGTTCTACGCACCCTTTCTGAGTCGGGTTCCCTTGAGGTACGTGACCCAGTTTTGCCGTGGCAGTACTTGTACGCGTGGGTCCACTTGCACGTTCGGGTGCTTTTTTCTGTTTAGAGACTCCTGAATACTTTCTTCAGAGGGGATACCCTACAGTTCTTCAGTTGTCTCAAGCGTCCTCTACCTTTGAGTCAGAGAGGATCCGTCTTTTCTTCTTTGGCCCACAGTTGGTTACAGACAGATTCGCTTTAGTGCACCAGCCAGACAATGTTAGTTTACCACCACACCAGAGGGGTACCATTATAGTGGATAGGATTGACCACAGAGGCAGATGCACACTACTGCTCCGTAGACAGAGTTTAGCAGTTACTGAGTACTTCCTCAGCATACGTCCTGGTTGGCTGTGTTATAGAGCAGGTACTACGGTGACATTGGAGGGCTATCAGCCCAACAGGGTGGCCAGACAGTTCGGGTACTCTCAGGCTACAACTTTTGACGGTCGGTCAGTTGTTCATGGAGTTACAGATGTTTTACACATGGAGGGCGTACCACAGGAGACTCGTTTCTTTACAGCAGCAGTGACCTGGATGCACTTGCTCAGACTTGGTACAGGTTCTAGTTTCCTTTTGGCTCAGCCATCCGCTCAGACAGCTGTTAGTTACACCAGATTGTCGTGGGTACGATTGTCTTTTGGACCTGCTCTGGAGCATGGTGCTAGGAAGTACGAGCGTCGGGTACGGGATCTTGGGTCGTCGAGGGGACGTAGGTCCCGTCGGAGTCTTCCAAAGGTTGCTGGTGACAGAGGTACTACCCTATCCCTTCTCCTCTTTTCTTCTTATCAGCATTTAGTTTGATAGACATTTGGTCATTTGATATACATTTTCTTGGTTTAGGGACACACACTGAGGCTCGTACCACTTCCACAGATTCTGTTCCTTCTCCTGCCAGAGTTTCAGATGTGCCACCTGCGCCACCTCAGGCAGAGTCTTCCCGGTCTTCTCGCCGGCGGGACAGTTCTCAGCTTGTTACCTCTTCCAGGAGGTCCGTAGATGCTCGCCCATCTCCTAGGGACCTTGGAGAGGATGCACAGGAGCCCAGGAGGTCAGACTTCACGGGATACAGTACATTAGACCCTTCTGCCGACTTCTCTTTCCCAGTAGACCCCTACGGGTCGTTCTGGCCGGGTGAGTCTTCTACTGCTGATGTCGCCTCACTTACAGAGTTCTTTGGAGGGCCTCCACACACACTGTCACCGTTAGACTTGGCGCCCACGGAGTTCTCTTTCTTCTCTGAAGGCCACCAGACTGACCTTGCAGGCCCTTCTCTTATCCCTGTCAACTACTCGACTGACCTTGTAGGACCTTTTTCTATACCAGCCAGTTACCCAGCCGACTTTGCGGGTCCCTCTTGGACTCTAGCCAGTTACTCGGCCGACTCTGCGGGTCCCTCTTCGGCTCCAGCCAGCTACCCGGTCGACTTTGCGGGTCCCTCCACAAGTACACATTTATTATAAGTCAATTCATTTTAAATGTATTATCATAATATTTTCTCTATATTAATCACTTCTCATCTTTTGTGCAGTTCCTACGGGATATGATTACACTTCAAAGATAGAATGCCTAGTTCCTCTACCCCCGACCTCTATGAGCACTGAGATGTGTAGTGATTTGGTGCTGCCTCTGAGGACGTTAGTCTTCAGTATTGACCCCAGGTCTCCAGAGTCTTGGCACGACTTTTCTTCTACTGCCAACCAGCTCCTTGGCCTACTTGCCAAGTATGGGGTGAGCACCACTGAGCTACTTTTTTGGGAGTCGGTGTGCCGCGAGGCAGAGTCCTGCATATGGCAACTAAGCTCCCTCTCCATCACTCGGTCTACGGTTACACTTCCAGAGATAGAGGGAATGGTTGTCAGCTGCAGAGCGAGGGCTGATAGCGCTCACGACCTACAGGACAGTAATGTAGAGGCTCTCAGGAGACACCGTCACAGTACTTCTGACATGACTCGGGAGGAAGATGGGCTGACAACCCGTATGCAGAACATGTGGAGGGACATCAGGCAGGCGATGTCTCGGAGGCTTCACATACATGAGAGTCGTAGTCGACGGGATTATCTCATTAGAAGGGAGGAGCAGCGTCACCGTTCTTTGCAGCAGGAGGTGCTAGATGCAGATGCTTCACTAGCACGTGTCGTGGAGCAGTTTCAGGTCGCTCAGTCAGAGTTTTAGACCTTGGCTACAGTTACTAACAGGCTGGAGAAGTTAAAGGCTTGCCTTTTCTGACACGTCCTCGTTCGTTGTTGTTTTGGCCTGTACTTCTTATAGCGTCTTGAGTCTCCATGTACTTGTACCTCATGATGATCATTATATCTATGTGGAGGATTTTTTCTCTTTTTTTTGTACTCTGAGCTGTGTTGAGCTGTGTGCTGGAATTGTACTCTGAGTTTAAATTTTAGACTTGTATTGTTGGTACCATAGGGAATTTTAAATATTTATTTGGAGATCTCGGCATGCAACGCGATGTCGATCCAAATAAATATTTAAAATGCCCTCAGTCTTTGAGGATAGCTTTGAGTAATTTCGCTTCAGCCACTAGTTGGAATCGGTAGCCATTAGATTTAGCTCAAATTCCAAAAAATTTGGCTCCTTCTGTCTTATGCTTTGTGCGATGAACTTGACAAAAAATTTGTAGGTTCTTGAATTCAGTTGATAGTACCAAATGTATGTAGTATCTTAATCTTTAATCACTTGAGAAGACTTTTAATCTGAGTCACTTGAGTTCATCAGATTAGGAGAGCTAAGATTTAGTAGCTCTTTGTCCTCTAGTTGCTAAAATGGGATCCCTCTACTACAGGCTTTCTTTTGGCGTATTGAGTATACAGAAGTGCTAGTGATCCGGTCATATTTAGGCATGTTGGATCCGGCCTTTTACACCCATTCAAGCTTCAGACTCGAGCTATGGGACATCGAGTTGACAGGGCCTCTCAGCATTCACGCCATTCACAGGAATGGATGCACCGGCACTGGTTGTGGAGACCGGTGTATTTGTTTCAATGCATTCATATTAGGCCTTCAAGACCTACAATCAATAAGAATTCACTATCAAAGGCATAAAACCTACGAAACCCGATCCTCGATCAATAGCTTTATCGAGTTGACAGGGTTTAATCCATAAAGAAAAATGACCCCGAACGCCCAATGATGGCCGTGTTGAATGTAAATGTCAACCGGAGGGGTCCATTCCAAATAATTTCAAATATTCCAAAGCTCTACCCAAAATACCCATAAAAATACAAAAAATTCAAAACTCCACAAAAATAATTTCAAATTCCAAGATATTTTAAAATTGAAATCTATCCATCAATGCTTAAAGAAAAATCCATCCATCCTCCGCAACAGTTTGCCGAGGTGGACAAATCAAAATTTACTTTAGCTCACAAAAGAGCTAAATGCCTAGTCGAAAATATCACTAGGATCCATTCTCAAACAATCTCCTGCCAGTAAGGACGTGGTACGTGTCTTCTAACCGGCGGTTCGCCGCCAAATGGCACCGCAGGATAAACGGTTATGACCCGGGGCCCTCTGAACATAGTGGTTTTGCCGCCAAAAGGCACCACAAATACCGGTTATGGCCAGCGCTGTTACGTTCCTTATTGGCATAAAATCATTGAGATATGAATCAATAGGATATGACCGATAGGGCACAAAGCCCTCTGTAAGCTAAGGTGGATTTAAATGTCCCCTTAGACAAATATTCATTCTAGGTCTACAAGGTACCCTTGGACAAAGCAACTCATGGCTGCCGACAAGGATCCTTCTGTCAGGTTGGGTCGACTACCTCCTCTGACTAAGTAGACCAAGGATGGAACCATGGGATCTTGATCGGGTCTATCATCCATTCCCCCACCATCCGCTTTAAGTGAAAGATGGTGAAATTTTTCATTTTAAATATCAAACCCTTCCAATTTCAGACACAATTTTCAAATCCAAATCAATGCTGCTACTATATGCCAGATAACATGTATTTATACGTATCTGATTGACGACTAGCCTTAATCGAAAGTTCTCTCTCATGATTGAGAGGGGTAATTAACTATAGGGGCCTGCATCTATAGGAAGCCAGAACTCAGATTATAAAGTCCTCACAAAATGAGGGCGAAATCTCTGGGTAGTGTCTTATCTACAAACCCATCTGCCTTCCAAAATTTACTCCGGAACTTATTCCGTTAAAACTCCCTCACCGAATAAAAAAGAAAAATGAGCGGAGGCCGGGGCCAAATTTTCGGAGCCCACATCCCTCTCTAGTCTTATCAACAAGAAGAATATCATCAACAAAAAGCATACACCAAGGTAAATCCTCTTGCAAATGTCTAGTGAGAACATCCATGACTAAAGCCAAAAGATTTGGGCTTAAGGCTGATCCTTGATGTAACCCAACCGAAATAGGAAAATACTTGGTCAATCCACCTTGTGTTTGAACACAAGTAATAGCTCCTGCATACATATCTTTAATGATTTGAATATAAGCATTATTGACTCATTTCTTTTCAAGAACTCTCCATAGCACTTCTCTTGAAACTTTATCATATGCTTTTTCTAAATCAATAAATATCATATGTAGATCCTCCTTATTTTCTCTATATTTCTCCATCAAACCTCTTAATAAATGTATGGTTTCCATAGTCGACCTACCCGGCATGAATCCAAATTGATTTTGAGAAACATTAGTATCACGCTGCAACCTATGCTTCATAACTCGATCCCATAATTTTAAAGTATGACACATTAACTTAATACCTCTATAATTCGCACAATCTTGTGCATCACATTCATTCTTAAAAATAGGAATTAACACACTCATTCTCTACTCATCTGACATCTTCTTAGTCTTCAAAATAGTATTAAAAAGTTTAGTAAGCCATGAAATTCCTTCATCTCCTAAGCATTTCCACACATCTATTGGAATATCATCAGGTCCAACAGCTTTTCCACCATTCATTTTCTTTAAAGCCTCTCTAACTTCAGTTTTACTAATACGCCGATAAAAACATAAATCTTTATTTTCATTTAGGGTGCTAAGGTCACTATAGTCAATCTTATTTTCACAATCTTCATTAAAAAGTTTTGCAAAATATCTCATCCATCTTTGTTGAATATCATCTTCTAAGAAAAGTATTTTTTGATCTTCATCTTTAATACACTTCACTTGAACTAAATCCTTACTACTCCTTTCTCTTTGTTTGGCTAACTTATACATATATCTTTCTCCCTCTTTAGTATCTAATCTATTATATAAATCACTAAAAGCTAATGCCTTTGCATCGCAAATTGCTTTTTTAGCATTCTTACGAGCCACTTTATATATTTCCCAATTATCATAATTTTTTAAATTAAACCAATTTTTATAACAAAGCTTCTTATTTTTAATTTTTTCTTGCACATTAGGATTCCACCACCAACTATTTTTACTATTAGGAGCTTTTCCCTTTGATACTCCAAGGATATCTTTTGCAATATTCTTAATATCACTAGCCACTTTTTCCCACATAATATTAGCATCCTCATGCACAGACAAAATCTTATTTCCAAAAATATTTTTGTTAATATTCTTTAAATGCCCCCATTTAATCCTAGAAAATTGTTTTACTTTATTTTTTATTTTATGTCCCTTTATCTTAAAGTCCAAAACTAATAATCGATGTTGGGTACATAAATTTTCACTCGGAATAACTTTACAATCTTTGCAATCTAAACGATTTAATTTTCTAATAAGAAAATAGTCAATCTGGGTTATATTATATCCATTTTTATAAGTGATGAGATGCTCATTCCTTTTCTTAAATAAGGTATTAACAATTAAAAAATCATAAGCTAAATAAAAATCCAATATGATCTTGCCACCTTCATTCGTCGTTCCAAATCCATGACCACCATGAATGCTTTTTAAAATCATCTACCTCTCTACCAACATGTCTATTTAAATCTCCTCCAATAAAAACTCTTTCTTCAAAAGGTATATTTTGTATTAATTCTTCTAAATCATTCCAAAAATTTAATTTAGAACTCATATCCAAACCTACTTGAGGAGCATAAGCACTTATAATATTAACAATCTTATCATCAACAACAATCTTTAAAGCTATAATTCTATCTCAAATCATATTAATTTTTATAACATTATCCTTTAAACTCTTATCTATAATAACACCTACGTCATTTCTAGTACGACTCCTACCCGAATACCAAAGTTTAAATCCTAAACTATCAATTTCCTTAGCCTTATCTCCAACCCATTTAGTTTCCTGAATGCACAAAATATTTAACTTCCTATGAATCATAATATCTATTAATTCCATTAATTTTCTTGTAAGGGAACCTATATTCCAAGTTCATATCCTAATTTTAGTTTCATGGACTAGCTTCTTTGCCCACATCCGTCCTTGATGTGGGAACCCTTGCCTATTTAACACTGCACCCGGGCGCCGGTGCAGCGGCCCTTGCACACTTGTCACTGTATTCAGGCCATACAGCGCGTCGCTTCCAGGGGACTCCCTAGCATTATTAACACAATTTCTTAAAGGATTCATGTCATTATTGTTCGACAAGTTTTACGCTGGCTGTCGACTACCTAAAGCAACCCTCCACTTTTCTAATCCAGGACTTGAGACCTGGCAATGACAGTGTTACTCATTCTATTTCTCTACACTTTAAAAAACTTAAAAAGTTGGTCTGACCTGAATTATATCAATTGAGCAAGCCGCATAATCCTGAAAGCAGCCAGCACGAAGCAGGTCTTCAAATGCTAGCTATGGTTTGCCAGATGTAAGCTCCTTGATGTTACACTGGTTCATGGTGAACCGGCCCAGCCGGCCATTAGGCCGGCTCAGCATGTGTACAGGAGGCGAATAGTCCGCCTTAGAAAAGCTTTTGTATTAAAGTGCATAAGGAAAATTAGGGGGATTATGTTTTGATTGATTGGGAATAAGGGTTTCTTGGCAACTTGGGCTCTAGACTCTCTTGTCTAGAGATTTGGGAGAAACTATCCTCCTCTCGACTTGAGGATCTCTTGTATCTCTGCTTTGTGTTTGTTTCTCTTTGCTTATTATAAGATTTGTTATCATTTGGTTGCTCTTCCGCCACTATTCCGTTATTTTCTCGCTGTTTTTACCGATTATTGCTAGGTTTGTTTGCAAACTCAAGTATTTACTATCACTTTCCCATATGCACATCTTTTCCTTATCCTTCGACAGAAAGAAGAAGTTGCTCAAACAGAGCTTGTGTGAGGGTGGATGCAAGCAGGCTGAAGTGTTGCTTTCAACAACTGCCTTCATGAAAGCTCTTCACTAGAGATAATTCCTTAAAATTAAATTTTCTGTTGGTAGTAATACATTACACTTCAATAAGATTGCTGATTGAGTTCACTCATATAGCACTTGCAAATGTCTTGTTCGTTCATCTATGTTTGCTTTTTTAGTCAATATTATTGTTAAGTTCTAGCTTTCTTTGTTGTATCTTGCATGCTATATTGAGAAAAGCAATCCAAAATGCATCATACGAGCTGAGAATTATACAAATATTTTCAAGTAATTTACAAGCATTAAATGTTGTAGTATAATGTTATTTGCATACTTAATGAAGCTTTTGTATTAAAGTGCATAAGGAGAATTTGGGGGATTATGTTTTGATTGATTGGGAATAAGGGTTTCTTGGCAACTTGGGCTCTAGACTCTTTTGTCTAGAGATTTGGGAGAAACGATCCTCCTCTCGACTTGAGGATCTCTTGTATCTCTGCTTTGTGTTTGTTTCTCTTTGCTTATTATAAGATTTGTTATCATTTGGTTGCTCTTCCGCCACGATTCCGTTATTTTCTCGCTGTTTTTACCGATTATTGCTAGGTTTGTTTGCAAACTCAAGTATTTACTATCACTTTCCCATATGCACATCTTTTCCTTATCATTCGACAGAAAGAAGAAGTTGCTCAAACAGAGCTTGTGTGAGGGTGGATGCAAGCAGGCTGAAGTGTTGCTTTCAACAACTGCCTTCATGAAAGCTCTTCACTATAGATAATTCCTTAAAATTAAATTTTCTGTTGGTAGTAGTACATTACACTTCAATAAGATTGCTGATTGAGTTCTCTCATATAGCACTTGCAAATGTCTTGTTCGTTCATCTATGTTTGCTTTTTTAGTCAATATTATTGTTAAGTTCTAGCTTTCTTTGTTGTATCTTGCATGCTATATTGAGAAAAGCAATCCAAAATGCATCATACGAGCTGAGAATTATACAAATATTTTCAAGTAATTTACAAGCATTAAATGTTGTAGTGTAATGTTATTTGCATACTTAATGATGCAATTAATCCAAGGTGAAAGTTCAAAAAAGTTCTTTCTGCAGGTAAAGATATGAAACACAGAAAGAGATACTGTAGAAAACTCTATGAAGACCAAGAACCATGCGTAATGAGAGGCGTTTATTTCAAAAACATGAAATGGCAGGCGGCTATCAAAGTTGATAAGAAGCAGATCCACTTAGGCACTGTGGGCTCCCAAGAAGATGCAGCACGGTTGTATGACAGGTACTTCAAATGAAAGACTTATTAGGTTATCGTGCCTCTATGATTTTATTATTTGATTTACCATTTACATGATTCTTTTATGAGAGGAACCAGTTGGAATGTTTTAAAAATTTCTAATCAGCTTATTAATTTATTAAATAGAAAATTTTCCTCTAATTAAGATATGCTTATTTCTTTTTGTTTGAAGACGGGCTTCATTCCGATGACCCAATTAGAAGAATAGATGTATTAGATTTGACCTATCTAAAAAGATTTGATTAGAAAGTATTAGATTTAAATGAGAATTTTATTCTTTACAGAACACAATGGAGAAAAATAATTCATGCAGCCGATCCCACATAGTGGGATAAAGGCTTGATTTTGTTATTGTTCTATGAGCTTCGTTCCTTTCGAAACAAGTTCTGAATGATCCTTTGGAACTTGCTAACCTATTTTTAAGTTACTAATGCAATTCAATCTAAACAAAATGCTTTATTTTCTCCACAGTACGCACTTCTCAACTATGCAACCTTTTGTTTGAACTCATTATTTAAATATTTTGTTTAATGTTATCCGATAAACTTTATTAATAGCTGAGTCTGATTGGTAATGTGAATATATTGAAAGAGCTCCTTTTAAGTTATTATGATAAAGTCTGCTAATATTTTGTTATTAATGTCTATGCTTGCATTAATTTGAAGATTGTGACATAGAGAAAATTTTTATAGAATTCTATTAGACCGGTCCAGTCGGTCCGATGGGACCGGGTTATGCAAAACAGGAAACTCTCCACCCGCCTGTAAGCGCCGAACGCATGTCGCAAGTTTTCGGGGGCTATTTTTGAAAGAATTTTTTACAGTTTTGGGAGAGAAATTTGAATGTAGGGAATGTTTAGAGATTTCCTTTTGAATTATATCTATTAAATAGTTTGTTTTCCTAGGGTTCGGGCATCTTGAATTTGGTTGAAATTTGAGATCTCTTAGATTTAGGTTTTCTTTGGGCTCTAGCGGCATCTAGAGATTTGGGAGAGATCGATCCTCCTCTCGAATAGAGGATCAATTGTATATTGCTGTTTTTCTTCTTCTACTAGTGAATTTCAAGTGTTTTCCCTCAGATTTTTCCAATAAAATTACCGTTTTGTTGTTTCCCATTAGAGTTGTGGACTGTTTTTACTGTTTTCACCAATAGTGTTAGGTTTTACTTATAATATTCAAGTACTTTCTATCAAATTCATGCCCATATAGCACTGCAGGCTTGCTTAATCCCAATAGAAGACTAGGTGATGCCATAAAATAATGTTTTTGTTTCACTTTTTTAGGGAAGAGGAAGGAACTCTATGTAAATAGAGCGATATGTGTATCAAGTTGATCTAAAGAGAGAACCTCTAGTTGGCCTCAATAGTAAATTGCATTGATTCAATCATCAATAATCAATGTGAGTACGAACCATCAATCCCTATTTTAAAAATAAGACCATAAGGCAAAATAATTTAAAAATCAAATCTAGTTCTATTTGAAATTAAATCCAATCCTAACAAAATATTCAAATCCAATCATAGTTTTATCCAAGAGGATAACTAAACCTAGGATAATTGCAGAAGAAAAAGGAAAATTTGACCGTGAATGAATACCCCTAATAAGTTATAGACATAGGCCAAGTTCAAACCCCTTACGGCCTAGTTTGACTTCTTGTAATTTGGTGTAGATTTGATCAAACTAGAGATGACCTATTGATTAAGGCTTCGTTTGCGATGGCTTTCTTACTGCTTCATAAAGCAGTTGTTTAGTGCAAAATTTAAAATTTTTATGCTAAAAAGCTGCTTTAAGAAACTGATAGAAAGTCGTCTTCGTTTGGAACAACTTTCTGGTTGCTTCTTAAAGCAGCTTTATAATATAAAAATTTTAATTTTTTAACTAAAAAGCTGCTTTAAGAAGCAACAAAAAAAAGTTGTCCCAAATGAAACCTAAGTGTGTTGAAAATTGCTAAATCATTTCTAGTTTGCATCAACTTAGTACAATTGGACATGATGAATTGATTTGTGCACATCAACTCAAAAAATCTATAAAACTTTCTATTAGATTTGGTTTTTTGTTAGGGGAGGGAAGAACATTCATTAGATTAGTTAATTTCAAAAAAAAATTTATTAAGTTGAACATATCTTATTTTTTCTCTTAAATACTAATAGTCCATACAATATGTGTCATCATATTATTTATAGCAGTTTATATGTGTTTTAACCAAATGATAACCTTCTGTCCACAGAGCGGCTTTTATGTGTGGCAGACAACCAAATTTTGAACTTCCTGAGGAGGAGAAACGTGAGCTCAGCCACTATAACTGGGAAGAGTTCCTTGCAATCACACGCAATGCAATCAACCATAAAAGTAATGATGAAAGATGGTTTGCTTTGATTTTATGTAGTCCTTTGTTTGTCTATAAGTAGGATTTAGTAAGTGCTACAATCTAGACTTAGGCATCATTTGGGATGACATTCTTATTGCTTATTGAAGCAGCTTTCAAGTACAAAATTTATAATTTTTTATACTAGAAAGCTGCTTTAAGAAGCAGCTAGAAAACTGTCTCAAACGAAGCCTTAGTAAACCTTTTGACGGTTAAAATATGAAAATTATTAGGCATGTTTACTGTTAAATCCTACTAAATCTTGATAAACTATTTAGCTATTTGTTCAAGATTTAAGATTTGTGAGAATGAGAGATCCTTAAGTATCCTATTTTAGACAAGATTTAAGCAAAACATAGTTTAAATCCTGCCAAATAGAATTATGGGGATTTTAAATCTTATTATTTTTAAAAATCTCTTTTCATCTTCATTATTGATTACATCCGAGATGTTTTAAGTATCATCATTCACAAGATTAACAAAAATTAAAGTATTTAAGGATTCATCCTCTCATAAATCTTAAGTCTCAAAACAAATAGCTTGTTAGAATTTAATACTTGTCATACCAAATAGTTCTCCCATTTTAATCTTCTTAAGATTTACTAAATTCACATTTACAATATTTACTAAATCCTACTTACAGCTAATCAACCATTAAATCCATTAAATCTTGTGAATGATCTGATTTAACAAATCATGAATTTAATCAATAAGGAAAATGAAATAAGATTTAGGATTCGTTTGGGACGGCTTTCTTACTGTTTTCTAAAGCAACTTCCAAGTACAAAAGTTTTTCGAGTTCAAGAATTTTTTGTGCTAGAAAGTCATTTTAAAAAGCAATAAGAAAGCTGTCCCAAACGAAGCCTTAAATGCAAACTACATAACATCTAACACTGGTATTCTTACATGTTCAGAGCTCCAAAGAAGGATTGGAGGAGGAAGAAGAAGGAAATCAGGGATGGAGATGAGAGGCAGTGATGTGGAGGAGCCTGAAAGAGGTGCATGTGGCTCACCATCTACCTCTGATGATGGTGAAGTAGAGGTATTTGCTTAATAGTTTAGTGGCTTCAAAAATGCTAAATTATAGCTTAGATTATATTTCTTATTATTTGCTTGTGTATAGAGGCCCTATTTGCGCAAGCTAGGGTTTAAAAAGTTGATCAAGCTCCATTAATGGCTTCTTTATTATCATTCTTGTAGTTATTATGATGGTCTTCTCTTGTAAATAACCCTTACCTGATAATATGATTTTGTTACCTTCTTTTACATTTTGCTTTGCACCATTAATCTATTCTGAGTTCCTTTCCTAACTACAAAACATTAAGGCTATATTTGGATTGAATGAAAGTGAAGGAAATGAATGAAAACATAGATTTTGAATATGTGAAGTATGTAATGGAGTCTCATATAAGTGGTCTCTATCATACTCATTGATTTAGGCTTCGTTTGGGATGACTTTCTTACTGCTTATTAAAGCAGCTTTCTAGTTTAATAAATAAAATTTTATACTAAGAAGCTGCTTAAGCCGTCCCAAACGAAACCTTTAGTTTCTCTTATGCTCCTACTCAGGATGAAGAGAGGAGAGGATAAATTAGGCTATTTTTTATTAAGAATTTCTCGGAGTTTTTTTAGGGAATGGATTTGGATTTTGGAAAAAATGATGTTATGAACATGAGGATCTTTGTCGCTAATTTCTTATTGGATTGTTGCCGCGTTTTATTTTTTTCAATCTTTGTAGTTGTAGGCTTATTTTTTAACACATACTGGGAGAATTTTGTCAAACTTTTTTGAAAGGGAATTGCTCGTTCATTTTTTTCAAAAGAAATTATATTTTTATCAGATTTAAATTAGAAATTGACTCTTAACAGAACACAATGAAGAAAAATGATTCAACATGTACGACTTCATCATCCCTTCTCTTGCATGGAGAGTCATTATAGAGACATTTATGAAAGAGTTCGTATAGTTGGAAGTCGAGTCCTCACAAAAAAGCAAAAAAAATTGCTTAAAATTTTCTCAAGTGCTCAAATTATATAACAATATTATTTTGATTTGAAAGGTTAAGGAATTTTATATTGCTTAGAGTTCAATACATTATTGCTATTTATATTGACTAAATTTTAATTAGTTAAATATTTGGATAAAAGGTAGCTATTAAAAGTGCCTTTATAGGTATTTAAATCATAATTATATTTTTATTTGTTTAAAATGGTTAAATTTAAGGTGCCTCAATATAGATACAATATGATATTTATGTGAATTATTTATAATTGAAAATATAGGATAAAGACATAAGTTTGAAAATATCATTATGATATTATATGTCAATTTCTTAGACAAGAAAAATATTTATTTAAATATATTAAATAATTTAAATTCAATTGAAGAAGAAATATTTTTATTATCTTAAAATTTAAAAATAAATATCATAAGAAATCATTAAAAATAATTTTTTTTTTCTTCACTCAGATCTTCTGTACAGCATAAACTGCATCTTGTTAGGTATGAGAAAGTAATGAACCTATTTGGAGAATTAGTAATTTGATTGGAATTAGTAATAGCTGTGGATTGAAAGTCAAGTGATAGTTGATGCTTACCAACCACCCATTTAAACATCAAGATTAGTGCTAAACTTCTCACTCTAGAATTCTCTCTCTCTCTTTCTCTCTCCATCTTCTTTTCATTCAATACTTCTTAGCAATACTTGCATAAATTTTTAGCTTGCTAGCCATTGGAGTTTCCTTGTGAAGTCTTTTGTTAGGCATTTGAGAGGGAAGATACTTTGGGTCTTGTGAATAATTTAAAGGCATTGTTAGTCTATAAATACTCTCATATGTTAAAGAGATTATTACGTTCAATGTCAGAACATAAAGAACAGTTTAATTTTATGAGTGAGAATAGTTAAAACACAACGGAGAGTAGTAAAAGCACAGAGTATGAACAATAATTGTTCTTTTACTGTTCACAATTACAAAACCGAACAGTTCTCTATGTCTGAACTCCGCACGTAATAATCTCTCCATGTGTTTAGTAAAAACTCAACTTATATAGATTAGATTAATATGGACTAATTCCAAGTCCTATATTAGGTGTAAGTGAGTCAAGCTAATTCATGATCCAACTCAAATTCAACTTGCCAAATTGCTCATGAGACTGACTCAATGAAATAATAAGCAAAGTTGAGCCAACCTCTAATCAGTTGATTAGCTTGCGAGCTCACTTGGTTAAAAAAATATTAATATAAAAATTAACATTCATGAATTTAAATACAAAATTGATAAAAATATTTAAATATAATATTATTTATTATTTTTCTTTTAATTCCTCACTCATTTATAATTTTATTATGATAATTCTTTGAGTTTTAATCATTTTCTTTCATAATAAATGAGTTAGCTAGTGAGCAGGTTCAAACTTATAAAATTAAGCTCTAAGTTCAAGTCAAAGTGTCTCGAGCTTGGCGCAACTCATTTAAACACCTAACCTAGACGGGAAAGTTTGAACCCATCACATATAAAGGGTAAGGCTTCGTTTGGGACGGCTTTTTTATTGCTTCTAAAAGCAACTTTCTATTACAAAATTTAAAAAATTTGTAATAAAAAATTGCTTTAAGAAACAGTAAAAAAACCGTCCCAAACGAAGCCTAAATCATAAATGCGAACACAAACAATGAAATAAAAATCATCTGAATTTCTATAGAAGATAGCCAACCTTACTGAATGACAACTACCAAGTCCAAAAAATTGAAATTTTTTGGATTGTGCACCTGAAATACATTAAAACAAAGGTAAAAAAGAGTGGGATCTAATACTACAAAAAAAAAAAAGAAAATGTTCAGATAATTATAAAATTTTGTTGAACAGATTCAGTTATCCTGCAAGGCTTTCATCAGATATAATTTGCTGAAGCTCTGTCCAGCAGCCCTGCAAGTTTACATTTTGAAAGCTTCAGCAATCAGCATTCAGTAGCAGTTGATCACAAATCAATATGCACAACAGTAAGGAGCTACTAAGAGGAATATAGTAGTAAATTTTGCCTCTTTAGATTCAGAAAATGTAGAATTCAACGAAAATCAAACGGTATCTTTGAAGTAAAATATAAAAGTTTGAACAAGCTTGAATGTCATCAGGATTACATTGCTAGTAGTTTCCAGTTCCAGAAACATACAGAACTACAGGCTCTTCATTTACCTCTAATTCTATTCCCATTATTCAAAATCAGGATAGTCCCACCCTCTCCTTGTCATCATGTCAGCAAAGGAGGAATGGATGGCTG
The DNA here is from genome assembly GCA_016618105.1 of Dendrobium huoshanense. NCBI lineage: Eukaryota > Viridiplantae > Streptophyta > Magnoliopsida > Asparagales > Orchidaceae > Dendrobium > Dendrobium huoshanense. Next base: position 11,709,832 of record CM028342.1, read on the forward strand.
ATGTTCCAATGAGGAGCCTTCCCTAATTATCATCATCGTCGTTATCAGCCTCATCCAACTCTTTGGTGTTGGACTAATGAACTATTTTTCAATCATTCATGTTGATTATTTTATAATAACCAAATTATGCATAATCACAATCATCAATCATGCTACATTTGATAGGCCTTTGTTTTCCTCATTAATCTGTTAGACCGGTCCCTGGTGGGCCGGTCCAATCACAGCCGGTCCCGGTCCCCTAAGGACCGGTTCTTGTTTACTCCTGGAGAGGCGGCGGCAAAGAGAGAGAGAGGGGGGAGTGGGGTCCACTAAGAATTCAAATTCAAACTCCTTGGAGGGAAAGGAAGGGGTGGCAAGGGCTCCTTAGTAATTTCAATTTGATTAATTAATTGTATGCTTTAAGTAGGATGAGGGAATTAGGGTTAGGGTTATGTTTTGATTATTGTTCTTGTGGGAGTTCTTTCTTGATGTCTTGGGTTCTAGATTCATCCAGAGATTGGAAGAGAACGATCCTCCTCTCGATTGAGGATCAATTGTATCTTTGCTGTCGTTGTTTCCATTACTTCTCTCTTTTGCAATAAAATTTCTATTTGGAGAGTTCTCCACCAGATTTGGTGTGACTTGTTGCTGTTTTTCTTTATCTTTGTTAGGGTTTACTTGAAATATTCAAGTATTTCCTATCATAATCCTTCCGCATTAATTCTCTCTGCTAATACAATGATGCAAATTCTGCCCTCTACATTATGGATTGCTCAAGGCTATTTTCTAGTGTAATATTTCCAACAAGTGCTACTCCTTCCCTATAACAAAACAATTTCTCAATCTATCCTTCTTAGTTCTACAATACTTCCAACATAATATTTTCATTTATATTACATTCAATTTGGTTATTAATGAGTTTTAGTTGCCCATCTTTTAGATAAAAAAATCATAGTCAATTGAATTATAATTTATAACATTTATCTTATATCATCATAATAATTTCACATTACACATTACACAATACCTTTGAGTCGCTTCTCCATTTCAACCACCAAGTTTTAACTTTTGAAGTTGTCCTCATTAATATCATCATGATTTGTATATTAGACCAAAGATACTCAATTCCTATCAAATTGGTGAATTAGTTGATCTTCTAGCAACAATAATCATAGTAATCAATTTTTTCCAAATAAATTACATATACCATATAGTTAACCATTGTTCTACTAATCTTAAGAATTTCCTCTTCGTTCTACATTTTCACTCACTTCAGAAGTTGATGCACCTATGAAAAATGTCAAATTCAAATAATAGCATATGCAAGTTAGGTCAGTTTTAATACATTTGCAAGCATCTCCAAGATTAGCTTACAACAAGCATAAAGGAGATGCAAGCACAGTCAAAGCATTAGTAAATATGGAAATAAAAAACCTAAAATAGTTGGTTTGTTTCATCTGCAACTATTAATTAATGAAAGTGAATCTAGTAAAGAAGTTTGAACTATATAAGATTTAAAATCATACCCATTGATTTGGTTGCAGTAGTTAGCAACTTGATTTGTTATAAGATAGCTATCTAGGCGAGAAGGCTCGGGTATTGGCTTGAAAATTGGATTTGAAGGGTCTTCCTCAGGCAGTGGCTCCTCTCCCGCAGCTTTCCTTGCAATGTTCTCCGTCCTATAAACAGATACAATAATTTTCACATACAAGATAAATTTTCTGCATCCACAAAAAGTTAGGTTACTTAATGCACCCCCTCTTATTCAGGAAGCACATCAAAATTTTTGAATTGAAATATACATTAAAGCTATAATTTCACCATCTAGTCTTTGCACGACACACAACATTAAGATTAATATTTATATTTGTAGAAAAATAGAAAAAAATCACTTTGAATTTTATTGTTTAATTCTGTACAAAATGTTGAAGTATTTATAGACCTCACCAAAAAATTTATAATGAAAATAAATCAAAATTATTTATAAAAAGTGGATAAATCCCCCAATAAGGGCCAACGAGCCAGAATAGCAAGAATAGCAAGAGGATGTACATGGATTACAATCTAAGGGTCATAAAAGAATTGATCTAATGGTTACAACTCTTACTCCGTGTGCTCAATTATCTCTATCAAAATTGATTGACTTATGATTCCTACAATCCTTCAACAATATTAAAGCTAATAACGAGAAAACTAGCAATATATATATATATATATATATATTTCTATTGCTTTCTTGTACAAGAAATTCATAACCTAAAGCAATACATTGGAATTTCTTTTATCTATATCCTTTTTAAAAATAAAAGAAGAATGGGTGTGATCTATTGACTTACCCCGCGCGAAGAGCAAAATTAAAGCGCTAAACTTTTCCGCGGTGATCAACAAGTTTAATAATGAACTAGCAAGAAGTCAGTTAGATCTCTCTCTCTCTCTCTCTCCCCCTCTCTAACCCACCCCTCACCCCCAACCCCCGCTTAATTATTAAAACAAAAAGCCACTTCATAAGAGTGTTCATATGAATTCCACTACCTTCGTTTTTGGAGCCAGGTTTGTTGCTGTGCCTGTTGCCTAGAGAGGTTCCGATAATAATATTGGAACTGAAAGAAGCCAAGAAGACTTCAATTAAAATGGTTTGAGAAGTGATAATAAGAAAACAAAACAATCTTATCAAGGCAAATCAAACCTTATTTTGTTCAGAAGAAAGATCATCCATGCATTCAATTAAAAACTCCAAGTTTCTTTCCATAAAAGGTGCAGTTGATAGCTTTAGACGATCAAGATCACACTGCAAAGAACTTTTGACATCTTAGAAAAGACAAGTATGCAGTATAACCTGAATCAGTAAAGCAGCATAGCAGAGGAGAAAAGACAAACCTGGACAACTGGAGAATCAGGCTCTAGTTCTGTCATGAATGCACTAATCAGTGCAGAATTAGAAACCTTAATCTGTACAATACAGAACAAAATTGTTACTAAATATCCTAACTCCCAACTGGATGGAAAAGATTACCTTCGATCAAAATATAGAATTTCAGGGAAAAATTATTAAAAAAATATCGATAACAGTAGGAAATATAACTTTGAAACTCAAAATGTTAGGTATGAGAACTCAGAAGGGAAAAACAAGTGAAATCAGCGTACAGGTATCTCCTCAAAGATATCCACCCATGACAATTTCTTCTCCCTCAACCTAAAAGAAGATAGAATAGAAGCATGTTAGACTCAATTGGAAGCCATTTTCTTGGACAAGAAACAGATAAAGACAACTCATACTTCTCTCCAATAAAACTGTTATGACGATATAGATCCATAAATGATTCTGTAAGCTTCAATGCCTTGAGAGCGAGTACACCTTGGTTGGACCTTGATGGATCATATATTATGCAAACACAGCGCCTAATATTTTCCTGTACAAAAGAAAATGGATCATCTATGATGCATATACGCCATCATCTTCCCAGTGATGACGTATAGAATAAAAAACATTATTCTCTAAGCCAAAACAATGCGAAAGAAGAAGTTAAATAAGAAAAGACAAATATTTACATGTAGAAAAAAAAGCTAAAAGCTTTGGGGCACTGTTAAACATAAAAATGAGGTGCAAAAGTTTTAAAGAGTAACAGCATCAAGCAATTATAAAAAAACCAACAGGAGAAAAGTGCAATACCTGATAGTTCATAAATGTTTCAATAAGCTCTACAGTCTGATAAGATCCCAACAAAGTTGATTGATACCTAAAAAGAACGAAAACAAAACAACATTAAACTGACACCATAACATAGTAGAAATGGAAATAATTAGAACACGCATCAGAATTAGTTTCAATAAATAGAAAAAATCAGATCACGAGTGATAGAAATAATATAGAATACACAAGCCATGTTGGAAATCAACTTTCTCAAGTAAAAAGAGAAAAATAGCAACTAAGTACAAATTAAATAATTTCTATCATAAAGACTAAAACCAAAATAGAAAGGGGCAATTTCGGGCGCAACACCCAAATCTAATTTATTTACAAACTATCGCCCAACTACTTCTATGTAGAATGATATCAACCAAATCGAAGAGAAGAACAAAATTACAACCCATGGTTTTCCCTTTCATTTAACTCTCAATGATTTCATGGTATGCGTAAATCATTGAGAGTTAAATGAAAGGGAAAACCATGGGTTGTAATTTTGCCTTGCATAAGAGTTAGGTATATAAAAAAGGAAGATATTAGTTGTATGTCCACAATTTTCCAATATAGAAATTAAACATAGTTCAACAATACCGGTGGTGTATAATTTATACCAACATAATTATGGTTTCAATTAACTTATTTCTGCCAAATCCACTAAAAATAATATAATTGACATGAGCATTTGACCATAAAAAAAAATCCTGTTGAAGACCTCTTGACGTTGTCAAATTGATAACCCCATGGTTTTCGTCAAATTAGTGGCTAGATGAGTAACCTAATGGCAAAATAATCTCCATTGTTTCCACGTTGCTGGTTACTCTCTTAGGAACAACCTATGAATAGGGCATAGATTGATCAGTCAATCAATAAACTCAATCCTAGTAAATCTAACAAGCATCTCAAACAAGAACTATAATTTAAATTCTAAATCAATTTATTGTCGTTCTTAGAATTATTATCTTCTAGCTATCTTCTTATTTACTCAAAAGAGAATGTCACAAAAAAGGCTAAACACTTCTTAGTATTTTCTCCTAAATTTAAGGTAAGAAATAGGTTTGCAACCATGTTTAAAGAACCTAGTGTCATATAGCATAATAGGCACATCAACAGAATCATTACAGATCTAACCAATTTACATATCATGGTAAATATGCTATTTATTTTTATCATTTTGGTCTTTTCTCCATTTAACACCCTCAATCATTAATCTAGATCAATATTTTCATATATATCCTCATTTTTTTTATGATAGATCTTGTATACTTAAAACTATCATATCTTGCCAACAATATTAATGGATAAGAGTTTATAATATAAAATATTTATTCTACTAATTTGAATCCCCTTATCTTCTATTATTTCTCTCTATTTTCTAAATTCTTGCTTATTTTAATAGATGCCTCACTTAGCAGAATTATGTTATAAGCAAATAAAATACACCAACGTACCTCATTATTAATGTATATAACCTAAGTATTAAATTCAATTAAGCTAGTACAACTATTTATGAATAAAAAAATAATTAAGAGTTTATATATTTAACTTATTGATCAATCGCTAATTGACAATTAACATCCTTAACAAAATTGAATATTTGATTAATTTTGTAATTATTAAGCAAGGATTAATGGAAATTATGAAAGACTTAACCCTAATTTATTGATTAGTTAAAACCCTAACTATTTCTTGATAATTATTTAACAACCAACCAACCTGATTAGCAATTAGGAAGTACGCGATCTACTAAACTTGTGCTTCAGCAACATCATTAGCGTTATTCCAATTATTTGGGTCGGTTTTATAAATTCTTATTTTCATTCAATGCTACGTGAGATATTAAACATAATTTTCATAAATTATTTTGAATAATTCTCTCTATTTTTACCTTAAGTCTACCCCGTCTCCTCCTTCATTCTTCAACGTTAATTTTATCTACCTATCTAAGCAAGGGTATATGTTTTACTGTTTGTCGCATACACCAAATGCACTTAAGTCTATTTTAAATTAATTTATTCAAATAGATGTCACTCCGGCCAATCCCCTATATAATAATTCATTAATTTATTCTTTTTATTCTAGCCACGCACCCATAATGGCACTCTTATTTCTACAACACTCCATTAAGATATCAATGTTTTTTCACTACCCATATTCAAAGCAACATATAAAAAAACACTGCATATATGTTTTCATAATATCCTCTCATCATATACTATTGAGGTCCTCCATTTTAACCACAAAGACTTGACGACAGAAGTTCCTCATCTATATCACCATGCATTTGCAAAATAGATCCAAGGTACATAAATCTATATCATGTCAAGATATTTATTAATCTTCAAATAAATTTGATTATTAATGCTTAACATTACACCCATTAAAATTGTATTAAACATACACATTCTTGTTCTACTAATTATAAATCATGTATCATCTAAACATTTTCTCAATTGTTTAAACCTCTTGCTCATTTTAATTTTCAGCATGTTTCACTAATTATAGCTATGCATCAACAGAAAAACATACACTAAAGCGCCTCACTTCAAATATCCTCTGCAAGCATCATCATAATTGATTAAAAAATATATAGACTCAACACTCACTTTGATGTACACCTATTGAAATTGTAAACTCTTGGTCAATCCACAACTACTTCTAATAATTATCAATGCTTATCATATATATCTTGCATAACTTCAACAAACTTTTAAAACTTTTTTTTTTTTGCTAATGTGAACCAAACCAATAATTAGCCAGGGTAAAGAAGAGATGCAACAAGCAGTCATGATTATTAGGATCAAGTGTACATAAAGATCGAACTTTATGTGGTTAAATCGATAATTAGATAACATTTGAACAACAGATAAATAGAAATAGACTCTATCAATCATGGATCAACTAATAGTGGTTTCAATAGAAATCAATATAAGAGATTGAGTAAAAAGGTAGCCTAAAAATACCATCCCACAGTATTGTTGTCCACATTGACCTCCCTTAGGCACCTCATCATTTCAAGCTGATAGTTTGCTCCATCCGCCTCATTTTCATCATCCTCTTCTCTAGTCTTCAACATGGCATTATAAGTGAAATCATGGTAAAAATAAAGGAGACACCCCTTCAATTAAAGAAATAAACCAGCATCATATAATTTCTATGATTGTAACTTAAATTTAGCATGCTTACCGGAAAAGGAAAACAGTTAGTGATTTCAAGGACACTACCAACATCCAAACCAAGAAGTTGACCTGTAACCAAAGCAGGCGAGAATTCTTTGCAGTGTTTAATTATCTTAAGAACAGCCTGCAAAAGAACAAATAATAATCTAAGAACAGTTGCAGCCAAAATGTGCCATTGTATGCAACCTCAGATAGCGAAATAAAACAGAGAAAATATTATTTGATGAGTCATGCTAGATGCTTCTCAAGTAGAATACAAAATGAATCAAATAAACCATTAGTCTTGAACACCATACATCAAACTTTCCCTAAATCTTAGAAAAGAAACCAGGCTAAAGCTAATTGATTTAATCTGCATGCCTTTTCTCACATTTTATGGGCAAAACAATCCATTTTACTTCAAGCTTCTCAATTAGAATCTTTATCTCTTAACCATGCCACAAAGCATCCAAAACAAAGAGAGGATTAGTTCACAGATCAAATCATTAACAGAAATCCAAAAAACCCACCAATCCTTCCATCTGGACAACTCGAAGTGGCGGTGCAACCTCCTCTGTGGCTACCGCTTGAAGAAAAGATCGCGCCATGGCTACCATAAAAAATAAAACAAATCAGGGATACAAAACGATGTAAAAGATCCAGATTTCATAAATCACAATTGCGTAGAAGAAAATCAATAATTACTTACTGTTCGCCATCTCAAAAACGAGAATTTTAGCCTTCGAGGTCAGGAATTAGGGCACGGCAGAGCTCTCGGCGGCTGCTTCTCTCCGCCTATCGAGCCCGAGACCTGATACAGAAAAGGTTTTGCTGAGTTAGTTGTTATGTGATTTTTACAGATACCTCCTCAAAAACTTACAAAATTATCTTTAATTTTCTTACTATTTAACTTTTTTTACATAATAATAGCTACATTGTAATTGCAATATTGCACTAAAAATTTAAAATCTAAAAACCTTTGCAATAATTATCATTGTAATAGGATATATTATTGATTTATTTAAAAATTAAAGTAAAATTAAAATAAGAGATATCTTTCTATCAGTAATTGGAGGTGAGGTGATCGATGATAGATGAAATCAACGGACGAGATTGATTTGTGTTTTAAAATTTTTTAATTTAATTATATTAATATAAATTATACCAAAATATTTTGATCCACTATTTTAAAATGAACTCTAAAAGTAATATTTAAATTAAATAAAATTATGTGATTTCAATTTACATATGATATTAAAATAATAAAAAAAATTATTAAAAATTAAAATTATAATAAAATAAATTTTCTGTCAATTTTTTTTTATTTGAGTTGGTTATCTTATATTGCATAAATACAATGTATTATTCTAACATATTTGATATTTTTCAATAAATTTGGACAATTCAATTTACTTTATTATTATGTGTAGGAAATCTAAGTTGTTGAGGGTGGATTTCTATTGTTTTAGTTAGCCTTTTGGCAATCTCATAGATTACTTATATTTCCACGCTTATGATTACTGATTTTACATACGGGGCTGTTTGGTATCGGATTTACAACAGTATTTAAGTCGAATTTATGCTAAATCCAGCCAAACAGTTTTTGTGCGCGCATTAAATCCCGGATTTACGGCTTAAATTCGGGATTTAGTAAATCCGAGGGGTAGTCAGATTTAACGGGATTTAAAGTTCTAGCGATACATTTCGCGCGGCACCCGTGTCGTCAACTGCCTAGCTTGCCCTATTTCTACAAATAAACGCAGTCAGTCTTCTTCACAGCCGCCTCACTCGGGATTTTTTCTTCTCATCTTCATTAAGCTGCTTCACTGGAGCCTGGCTGAGGCGACATGTAACCTAAATTTTTCTTAGTTGGAGTGGTATTTTTGTTTTTATGTTTGAGTGGTATAAATGAAATATTTAAATTTAGGATGTTAAATATGTAATATGAGTATTATATAGTGATATGTATGTAAATACCCCTAATATATATTCATATATGATGAGTTCCTCTAAAATGTATGATAGCATTGACATACAAAGTCACCCTAAAGACTCATTAAATTTTCATGAGAAGGTCTTCCCATTCTATATGCTTCAATCCAATCTGCATGATTGCATCCACTCCCAAAAAAAAAGACAGTTTCAGGCTTCAAGCTGAGAGAGTCAATGGCGGTTCTCTTATTTTTACATGCAAATTTGGCAATACGCCACCTTGCCGGCCGTTTGGTCCACTTCTCCGATTCAGAAGGGGGAAAAATTGAAATTTTTAGTCAAGAAAACCAGACGAGAGAAAAACTTTAGAAATAAAAAAATAGTAATCGGTCTTCCGAGGCATTTGACGAAGTTCTCCGTTTACAGTATCAAATTGGTGAGAAAATTTTCTCCGTTTACAGAGTCGATGATGGTTGTTGACTTTCGTTTCTTTCTCTTACGATTGAATTCCATTTCATGAATCTTCTACTAGGTCACTTTGGATCTCGATGGTTACCAGATTTTTTTAGTTGTGTCATTTTTTTTAAAAAAAGATTTGATTTTGAGTTGGGATTGAGACGGTTTCTGAAAGTTTCTCATCTTTAGTTGATGATTATTGTGTTCAATGTATGACCTTCAAAGTTTTTTTTTTCTTCTTTTTATGCTTCTTTTATTTTTCTCGTGGTACACCTATGAAGTTTTTAGTAAGAAAATGCAGAGGAGATTTCAATTCAAACAAAATGTTTTTTTTATTAACGATCGCATACAACAGGTGCGCTAAACAGCCAATGCAGATGATTTATGTTTCTTCAGTGTTTTTCTTGTTGGGTTGTTTGTTTTGTTTTTGTAGCTTTAATGTCTTTCATATGAGGGTGCTTCTGGATTGAGTGATTTCATATTTGAGGTGCCTGATGAATGTGAGAAAACCGAAAAACAAATTGTGAAACTTGGAAAAGTGTTGCAACTTGCAGGTTTATGCATTTTCTTCTTCTTTTAGCTAAGATGGGCAAAAAAAAAGGGGCTTTTTAGCTACAAGGAGGATTTAGTTAATCGTTCAAATTGGGATTTATTAAAACTGTAGAGTTTGCAGTCCCCAAAATTCAGTTTGGCAAGATTTAAGCTAAAATAGGATACCAAACAACCACTTAGGGAAGTAGTAGCGGAGAACTCAGCCTAGCAGGTTCTGTTCGGTTTAAAATGCTTCTTTTTATGATACTTGATTTTGTTTTTGTGATAAGGATCTTAATGAGCTTTTATTAGTAGAAAGAGAGGAATGTTTATTTATTGGGTAGGGAATTCTAAGGATGTAGATTGTTTTCTTTGCTGCTCTAATTGTTGCTTGATTGAGGCTAAACACTTTCTATGGTATGACTGCTGCAGGTTTGAGATTGCGCTAAGAAACTTCAGTATGACAGGAAACAATCATCACAAGTTTGTAACTTTTTCTCTTATTGTACTCTTCCTTTGGTTCCAGATTTTATCCTTTTTAGCTATTTCAAAATACACAATGTTTTTGCAATGTTAATCGCCGGAATATCACACCAAGGCTTGAAATTTGAATTTATTTATCCATTCATCATGACAGTAGTGGAATAGGTAGAAGAACAAGTGACCGTTTTAGACTAGTTGTTACTACTCTTCTGGGTCTTTCCCTTGGATTCTTCCTTGGAATTTCAATTGAAAGCTTGTCCATCTCTAAGGTATGCTTTTGCTAATCCCTTCTATATCAGTATGTAATATGAATTTTGTTGTGGTCTGTAAATTCTGAAGCAAGGCTTGTACTTTGCAGTATAGTGTAGTGTCAAGTCTTTCGTCGTCAGTTAACATGGCACTCATTGATAGCAGTAGATTTTTGATGAATACTCCTTCGAAACCTAGATCCAGTCTGAATGCCCAGAGATCTGTTGAAAGAAATGGTTCAAATGACAGTTTAAAGGTAGATCCTCTTCACCTGTTGGTGACAAGGTCTTTTATTGATGGTTTTTCTTCAAATATTTGAATGTTAGTACTTCAATATAGCTTTAGCTAATTTTGTTTTTTTTTTTTCATAATTATCTATTGGTGTTAGCATATATCGTCACTTTTGTGTATTATTTGCTTAACTCTAACTTGTTTTTATATTTCCACCCAGGATTTGTATTGTAAACTGTTGGCAATACAATGACATTTATTTTTGTCATTTTCTTTCCAATTTGTCTGCCTTTTTGTGATTTGAGTAAGATTTAAAGTCATATGTTGCAGCTCTCTTCTAATGATTTAAAATAGTTTTTAACTATATTAAATAACTATTTTGATCCCTCAATGACTATTTTGATTCTTTTTTAAAGACTTGAGAGATCAAATTGGTCTTTTACTATAGTCTAAGATCATTTTGGTCCTTCATAAAGAGTCAAGGGATCATTTTGATCCATTTCCCTTTTTTTTTTCTAGATATATGTGGAGTCGAATCCTCCTGGTGCGGAGTCGCTAGCTCCTGGAATTATCGTTTCGGAGTCAGATTTCTATCTCCGTAGGTTATGGGGAGACCCTGCCGAGGTATCTTCTTACTGGAAAAGCCTCTCTAGTTTTAAATACCATCATCATCTGTTCTTGTTTTCACATTTTAATTGTTTACCCATATTTGGTTTCTCTTAGTTGGACTTGATTGTTAAACTGAAGTAGTTTGGTTGTGTCCCTTGTAATTATTGCTACAATGTTTTTGCTTGAGGATCACTTAATCAAATTGATGTGAAACATAAATGCCATGTACTTGCCTAAGTGGCAAGATTAATTAAATCCCAATCAATTTGGGGAGAGAGAATGAAAATCTGAAATTAAATTTCAGATTAAGTGGAATTGGCGGGATGAATTTGAATTTAAACTCAAATTTAATGGGGAAATTAAATTGGATGAGAGGAATTGTGGGAGGTAATTATGGAGGCTTAATGAGGGGGCCTATTAATGAGATAGGAGAGAGATGGGAAATTTTAAGTAGGTGGGGGGACCACAATTAATTAATCAAAATCTGAAATTTAGATTTCAGATTTTAATTATATCATGTAACTCCCTTCTTTAAAGAAAATTTGGAGGAAATTTGAATTTCAAAAAGATTGTAACTCCCCGTAATTAATATTCTAATTTAATTTGACTTAATTAGGAAATTCATTAGGGGAGGAGAATTCAAAATTCGAATAGGTGAGGTAGAGGGAAACCGGCGGCAAGGCTTCACGGGTGGCCGGCGGCAAGGACTCCACGGTGGACGGTGGGCCGCTGGGCGATTTTCTGGTCGGCGGTTGGCTAGGGGAAAGGGGCGGCGGCAAGGATCCAAGGAGGGAGGAAATGGGCAATTCTACTAGGGATTACTATGCCACGGATTTACCTTGATTTCCCACACCAATTGATCACAAAGATAATGGAGAAGAAGGCCTAGAACTCACAAAGAGATCTAGCTCTTCTCAAAACTCACTAAGAAATTTGAGAGAGAGATACACTCACAAAGAGAACACAAAGTAGAGAACTCACTAAGAGATCTCAAAAGAAAAAAGAACTCACTAAGAGATCTAAAAGATGGAACTCACAAAGAGAACGCAAAAAGCAAATTTTCATTAACCATTCATCATCTCATTACATAAGAAAGGGCCTCTATATATAGGCCTAAGAAACTAAAACAAGACACATATGCCCCTAAGGATTACATAGGACGACCCTCTTAAGTGAGGGTAAAAACGAAAAATTCATAATAAAAATTTAAAAATTACAAATAAAATATAAGATAACGTGGGACGATGACAGTCGTTGATCTTCAGCTCCTCGGATAGCTATGGACGGTTGGATGTCCGCATCACAAATAATCAAGCAACACAATGAAAGCAACCTGGTTTGAAGATGCTCTTTCTGTATTATATTCGTTAGAATTATATTCAAGGAAGCAATAGTTTTGGTACATCATATACTTGGAAATTTACAATTATGTCAAAACGTGAATAGTCTACAAGCTATTAAATGAAGCAAACAAGAGTAAATTGACTAATTTGCTTCAACTTTTTTTATTTAAATAATTCACTTCAAATAATAACATATAAAAGAGAATAAATTTATAATCAAAAGTATTTCCAATGAAACATATGATAATCATCATAATCAGGATCATTGTCATAAACATCATCCCAACTATTTTGGGTGGGAATTATTAATATTCTAATTTCCTTCCTTTTGCATGAAAACATTTTATAATTCCCATTTGTTCAAATCAAACTCAAATACCCCTTAGAAATGCTATCATTCAACCATTTTTGTCATTATGTACACCATAAAATCTCAATTTTGTTTTTAAGTTCAAAACATTTGCTCAAAATTGCACATTTCTCCTTAATAAATCATTTTATTTTTTTCATGGAGAGTAAAACCTCATTGTTGTTATTTCAGTCAGAATGTTAAGAAATCTACCATATAATGATCTTTTCCAGGACCTCCCAACACGGCCAAAATACTTGGTAGCATTTGCAGTCGGTTTTGATCACTCTAAAAACATCGATGCAGCGCTGAAAAAGGTTTGTTGGCCATTGCATTATTCTTTTTTCTTTCTTATCATCTAAAATTTCAAATTATTATTTCTCTCTACATTTTGTGTAGTTCTCCAAGGATTTTACAATCATGCTCTTCCACTATGACGGTCGAGCTAGCGAGTGGGAGCAATTTGAGTGGTCTCAGCGTGCAGTTCATGTCAGTGTGAGGAAGCAAGCAAAATGGTAATCAAGTAGATAGTTTTGCACCTTTTATGGGCATTCCTAGGCAGTTCTTATTTCTTTTTGAATCCTCGGGCTATGTCAGTTTTCTGTCTCCAAAATAAATTTTCAAATTTTTCTTGTATATCAGTGTTGTGATCTGTAACTTTTTCCTGTGTCTTTTTATACTTAGGTGGTATGCGAAACGCTTTCTGCATCCAGATGTTGTAGCAGCTTATGACTATATATTTGTATGGGATGAGGATCTTGGACTCAAAAACTTTGATGCAGAGAAGTATACATAAACTATATTTTATCATTAAAATATTTGCAGCAGCATTACTGCATTAGTCACTTTCTTCGTCTGGCTGATTATCTAATTTTTCTTATTCTTTCATATGCTAGATATCTTCATCTGGTGAAAAAATATAACTTGGAGATATCACAACCAGCTCTGGAGCCCAATGGAAGGTTATCATGGCAGATGACCAAAAAGAGAGGTCACAGTGAAGTTCATAAGTAGGTTTACTTCAATTTTTCTTCATTTTGGTGGACTTTCTTGATACTCAGAGTATTTAATGTAAATTTTCGCAGGGACACCTCCGAGAATCCCGGTTGGTGCGTCGATCCACATTTGCCACCATGTGCAGCGTACAAACCTCCATTCTTGGTCTTTTTTATCCATATTAGCACATAACTCAAAATTCATTTCTCAGAATTTTGTTCACTGGAGTCTAGAAAACCTCTAAATTTTTCTTGTATGGATTTTTGCTGTAATTCATACTATTCACCTCATACATTCTTGTAGCTTTGTGGAAATGATGGCCCCTGTCTTTTCAAGAACCGCTTGGCGTTGCGTGTGGCATATGCTTCAGGTACATTTACTTGGAGTTAAGGAGATGATCATAGTTTAATATTTGTATTTCATCATGCGAAGTAATGATTCCAATGACAAATTTCTGTATTTCGATACTTCAGAATGATTTGGTTCATGGATGGGGCTTGGACTTTGCACTAAGCAGATGTGTAGAGGTCAGAAGTCATCATTTTTCCTTCAACTTTCTCTTCCACAGCTTTTCAGCTTTGAGTATTTTTTTTTAAATGAACTTGTATAATTTTGATATCAATGACATAGATATGGATAAATTGTTGTAGTTGTCATTATGTACTATTTTTTTTAAAGATGATATTTTTCGTTTGCATCTTCTGCAGCCAGCTTATATGAAAATTGGTGTGGTTGACTCCCAATGGATTGTTCATCAAGCCATCCCATCACTTGGAAATCAAGTTAGTTTTGACAACATACCAACTACCTTTTTTTTTTGAAATGACAACATAACGACTACTTAGGGACTTCATTCTTACTATCTAATATGTTATCATGTTTCTTTCAATTTTTATGTAAAATTTATCATCCTAAGTAGGTGTAAGACTACATGCACCAAGCCACCAACCCCTTATGAAAACTACCTCATAGTTGGTAAGAACCTAATGTATTCGTTAGGCTTCTTTTTCCACTTTTGAAGTAAAATATTTGAAATAGCTTACAGAAACCAACTATTACTTTGACATGTTATAGTATAGTAGTCTTACAAACAGTTGTTGCAGTTTTAATATTAGCTTCCAACTTCTTCAAAAGAGAGAATTCTGATATTAACCATGAACATTAGATTGAGACGTGACTTTAGATTGGTTTAACTGATGTGCTATCTCCAGGAGTCCAAATTGACATATTCGAGGTGGTGGTTAGTTTGACAAGTTTTCATTTAGGTTAAAACCCCTTCAAGTTAATTAAAAAGGATAAAAAATGGTCCCTTCGTGCTCACCATACAACTCAAATTAGGTTGTGGGCATATATGTACATGCACTTGATGCATAATTACACATAGTATAGTAGGATGGATTAATAAGTAAGTAAATACCCTCCAATCATCAAGTCAAATACTTCAAGCCTTATTCTGATGATGTGTTTGATTTTTGTGCATCATAATTGAAGAGATTTACCAATATTATTAACTTGCAATCACATAGCAAATAATTTGAGCTCGTACCACAATGATGGGTTTTGTTATCAAAATATCATAATTGAAGGGTTTCATTGCCAAAATGAAACTCTTCAACATAAAGACACACTTCAAGCCTTCTCCTCTATATAGGTACGGTTATTATCAATTATAACAAGAGGGGTTCATCATAGTGGTGTAAACGAGTCGACTCGAGCTCGAGTCAGAGGGTGCTCGAGCTCGATTCGTGAGTCAAATACCGAGTTTGAACTCGAGCTAGAGCTCGAGTCGAGCTCAAAAATCGAGCTCAAGCTCGACTCGTGACACCGGAAGGAGCTCGTAGAGCCGCTCAATTTTGTTTTCACTCTCGCCAATCGTTGTTTTCCTGCCCAATTTCATTGCATTATCTGGTGGATAAAGAAAAAGTTTTGCATTTTTTGAAAAAAGGAGTTGGTTTTCTAGATCAACGAGACTTATTTAATTTGATTTTTTTTTAAAACCCAACCTGCAGCACTGTAGCTGCAGCTTAAACATTTATTATATCTATTTTTGTGAAAATTTGCACTATAGCTGTTGCAGCTTTAACATTTATTATACATATTTTTTGAAAATTTGCACTGCAGCTACTAAATCCTTCACGATTTCTTAAACAAAAAAACTAGCTACAATTTTTTTTAGTTTAAATTTAATAAAAAAACTAATTACTTTATTTTAAATAATCCTAAAAATAATTCGAGCAGGCTCGCGAGCTCACGAGCCGATATGCATCTAGCTCGAGCTTGACTCGTGAGCTCGATAAGCTCGGCTCGTGAGCCCATGAATGAGCTCATGCCGGCTCACGAGTCGGCTTGGTTCACTTGCACCCCTAATTCATCATCATAAAAATTCCCTCTTAATTCCAACATCAAACATATTTTGGGCTACATTGGTGATGATTGGCATAATTATTGCAATGCATAACCAAATAGAACTCTATCTAAATTTAGCCCCCTTACAAGTTAAAAAAGCTTAAGAAATAATTAGTCCCTTTGTGCTCAAAGCAACTATCCAACTATTCTCCACATGAGTTTGCTAAGGATGACAAATCTATGTTTGACCAAGCTCATAAAGAACTAATGCCATATCTTGTATATATATGGCAGCACTAAAAAAATCTTAGGCTAGTAAGGATGTGGAATGTTGCCTCTGATAGAATGTTTAGTTTTATTGTGATGACATCATGAAAATATTATAATGATGTAAATATAAATGTTAATTAATGGTCAAGCTTATAACTTGTGAGTCATAAGGTACATGTTAGCCAAGGTTGGCCTTAATATTGGTTCATTAGATAAGCTTTCAAGCCCAAATCTGCAAATTTTCATTGAATGATGTCACTCATGATTGTTTGTAAGAATCCTTTAGTTAAATTTGGTTGCTGACTCTATTGATTAAATAGGCTAAGGTCCTCGATAAGCTGGGATGATGGAACCTTGTTCAAATTTGTCATCAAGCTACCTTTTCTCTTTGTTAAATTTGGTTGCTGACTCTATTGATTAAATAGGTTAAGGTCCTCGATAAGCTGGGATGATGGAACCTTGTTCAAATTTGTCATCAAGCTACCTTTTCTCTTTGAGCTAATAACAAAGCATTTTTCTATCCCCAATCCAATTTTTCATTAACGCAAAACATCATAGTGCCTACATACTAGCTTTAATTAAATGTTCTCGCTCGTGATTAAGATGAATTATTAATCATGGGGGCTTTCACTTATAAGAAATCTCATACCAGATTATAAGGTTCTTATGAGAGGGTGGAATATATGATCCTCAGGGTGAAATGTATGAATTATATATGGGTAATATCTTATACGATATCCATTACATCTTAAGAAAAGGCAAGCTGGATGCCAAGCTATCATAATTTTATCAAAGGTGGTTGGTGGGATTTAGAGCCCACATCTATCAAGAAAATAATGTTAGGTAAAATTATTTATTATCATAGAGAGTTGAAAGACAAACACCAATAAAAATGAAGAGCTAATTCTAAAATTTCCACTTATTATATAATAATCCTCATGAGATGAGTTGTCGTGTAGATTTTCTCTTTTAGTGATGAATGATGTTCGGTTATTGACTCAATCCTAACTTCTTTTACGAATGGTGATATGCCTCTTTTTTTGGGGGAAAATGGTTTTAAATCTTAAACCCGTTATATGATCTTCCCTCTCTTTATTATATAACTAAGTAACCGCCTTGTAGCTAAATATTCCCCATGCACCCAATTGGACTTTTGGGCTTGATCATGAGTTGGACATTTTGACATGAATTTGAGTTTAAATTGTGACTTTGCCACCTTTGAGTATGATTTATTGACTTGACTTGTACTCTAACTTTGGCTTTCTTTTGGACTTAATTGTTTAATAAGTTGTCTTAGGAGCTTCTTGGATCATAAAAACCTATATGTTCTCCACTAACCAGGTCTTCAAACTTTTGAGCCTCTTGGTCCACTAATTGGATTGCAAACTCTTTATTAGCCAAGGTCTATCACAAAGTTGGTCTCCTTGGCATATTTTACAATTCCAGTTTATAGGAACCCTTTGATGAGGGAACACACTATTTTTAATATTTTCCCTGGTCAACAAACCGTCAAAGTGCGTGACTTCTTATCATTTATATTGTGGTCCATTGGTGGATCTTTGATGATGGAACCATTTGACCATGAGTTGGCTCGCCACCATGTCCTTACATCTCTTATGAGCACATAGTGAAATTAATCCAAATGCAAATGCAACTTGTTAAACTTTAATCCATGAAGCCATCCACAACTTACAATTAATGTAGACCCTCAACATTCTTAATTCAGAGTTTTCTTTAAAATCAAAAGAGGTAAATAACTATAAGGCCTTGGGACCAATGGAAGCCTTTAACCTGGATTAGGAGGCCCGAACACTTTGGAAGCCTCGAAACTAGAATATAGAAGTCTTCAATGAATAAAATATTTTGGTAATGTTTATCCACTATCCAAGCTATCTTATAGAATGTTAAGTCCTCAATGAGATTTTAATAGTGTTGATCTACTATCCATTATGTCTTTTAAATATACTCTTTTTTAGTCCATAAATGATAGGGAGCCTTTTTGATAGGAAACATTTGTAGATCTCAAGTATTTTCTATCAATATTTGGAGAACAACGAGAATCCTTCACAAAAGTCCGCACAAAACCACGAAAACAGTAGATAATTTATATTATTTGATGAAAGGAACACGGAAAATAGCAAGATACACTTGATCCTCAATTCGAGAGGAGGATCGATCTCTCCCAAATTTGTAGACGCCGCTAGAGCCCAAAGAAAACCTAAATCTAAGATATCTCAAATTTCAGCCAAATTCAAGATGCCCTAACCTTAGGAAAACAAACTATTTAATGCATACAAATCAAAAGGAATTCCCTAAATAATCCCTACATTCAAATTTCCCTCTTAATTCCCAAAAAATTCTTTCCTATTTGGCTCCCGCACGACGTGTGGCTCGCACAACATCCCAGCGGGCGGAAACAATTGCCCTGTTTGCGTCTGGGCTGGTCCCGTGTGGACCGGTCCACTGGACCGGTCTAACACTTTTTTAAAGCATGCACTATAAGAAACAAAAAGCCTTTTTAGAGCGCACACTATGTCTATACATAGTTCTTAATATTTCAGCTCTTTTATATTTATTAATTTTCAATGGAGACAGCTAGATTAGATCACACTAGCTCACAAGTAATAGTTATATAAATGTAATTTCTGACTTTATTGCTCGATAATAGATAGAACTTGGAAGATTTGTCAAACTCTCATGATATTTAGTTGTTTAAATATCTTTAAAATGAAACTTGTTTCATTAGTTGTTAGATCAGTCCTTACTAGACCAGTCTAGCCGGCCCCTTAGAAGGGACCGGTCCAGGTTTATTCAAGGAGGGGGGTTGCGGCAACAGGGAAAGAGAGAAGGGTGGGGTCCACTTGAAATTCAAAATTCAAAATTGGAGCCAAGGGGGGAGCGGCATGGGCGAATTAGTCTTTTGCTTTTGTTTTCTAATTTCATGTCTTAAGTATGGGGAAAATTAGGGCTAGGAATACCATGATAATTGTGTTCTTGTTAAGTTTTCTTGGTGTCTTTGGACTCTAGATTTCATCTAGAGATTTGGGAGAGAACGATCCTCCTCTCGAATTGAGAATCACTTGCATCTTTGCTTGGTGTTTTCTTTGATTTGAGTTCTATAAAATTCTCTATCATTTGGATTGTCTTTCCTCGGTTTGCAAATTTCTCATTGTTTTCACCGATTATTGCTAGGGTTTCTTGCGAACTCAACTATTTCCTATCATTAGTCATGCTATTTTTGATGCTATAAACTTTGTAAGCCTAAACAATGTTAATCCAAAATTTTGAATTAAGAATTCTAGGATATTAGGACATTTAAAGGCCTCTTTGATTATTGTGAAAGTACTTGTTTAATTAATTTCCTAACACATGTCAAATATGGCACTATTTCTCTAGTAATGCTTATACTTGACTACTTGGCTACCTGCCAAATAACTTGTCTATTATCTTTACGCCTAATTTTATTTGTGGTTCATCAAATGTTCATTGTTTAAAAATCTCAAATATTGCAGGGAGAATCATACGGTGGAAAAACACCATGGGTAGCGGTACTTTCTATATCTTTTCTCTAGAAATTACATTTTATAATTGTCGAGTATGCTCATTTTCTAGAGTGATTTTAACAAGACTAACCCAAGCTTGAAAACATTCATTATATATATTGATTTTAATGAATTGCGTAAGAAAAAAAAAGTCTCACCTATAGCTTAAAAAGGAGTGACAAAATCTTTCAATAAATCAAGGACCAGATCGTGGTTAGCCATTAGAGATGTAAAACACGAAGCTTTCTTCTTAATAAAAGTAGGACTTCATTCTGTACTTAGAATCCTAAAGACCCTTGCACTTGGCTGTGCAAAGAACACATCCGTTCGTATTATTTGTAATAAACCTTTCAGCTGAGAGGAAAGCTTTCTTTTACAGTGCTAATCAAGCACATCCATGTATATTTTGTACAAGAATTTAGGACTTTTAATATTTGTTTTGAAAGGTCTGGGAGTATGTTGGTTTGAGGAAGAATGTTGCTTTTACTTTTTTACTCTCATTAAGGCTTCGTTTGGACGGCTTTTTTACTGCTTCTTAAAGCAGCTATCTAGTACAAAAATTTAATTTTTATATTAAAAAGCTGCTTTAAGAAGCAATAAGAAAGCCTTCCCAAACAAAGCCTAATTTGTACAACAATGTTGCTTTTTAGTAGTATTTATATTCCTATTCTCTCGATCCCATGAATGTAGGATATGGTTCAAATTACATAAATCTTATTATCTTCTTGTACTTGATATTGCAAGTTTTCTAATTTTATTTTTTCACCAATCTTATCTTAATTGGTGTTTTTATATCATCATGGTTTTTGCTACCAACAATAGCTAACTATCTAGAGTTCATGTTTCATTGAAATTTTATCATACCAAAGATTAAGTAGACAATAATTTTAGATTTTTTCCCATCCGAAGGTCCTTTAGGTGGGAATTTATTATGATATAGTCACCAACAACTTGCAAGATCATTGCCAATTGAATTAGTTGGCTGGCATAGAACAAATTGAGATGTGCACATATGAATGACAAAAAAGAGCAATCACCATCATCCAAAGGAAATTTGAATTTGAGGCGGAACGGCTTTCTTACTGCTTCTTAAAGCAACTTTCTAGTACAAAAACTTTAATTTTTATACTTAAAAACTGCTTTAAGAAGTAGCACGAAAGTGATGTGAAACGTACATGCATGGATGATTAGATTAAGGAAATTTGCACGCTTAACAGTTCAGGAACAACTATAAATAAAACTTATGCCGATTTAAACGCTAAGATAAAATAATAAGGCGATAAAACAAGCTTAGGCTAATTCACATGCGTGGAAGTTAAGATTGTAAACTGGTCAATCACCATGACATTGCAAACATGATTGGTTCCAACAAAAATCCCTTGCTTAACAATGAGGATAGTTGCTATGCAAGGACCCCTCACTCTACTCACTAGATCACTAAGGTTTTAGCGGAGAAGTATCAACACTATCTTCATGACTCTACTAAGACCACAATTAAGGAGTAACTACGAAGATAAAAGAGTCAGAGAAAGAGCTTTACCCAAAGAGAGAAGATATGTGGCTGCGGTCAGGACTCTTGAGCAGAGAAAACCTTCAGCTGGATTGGCTAGAATGGGACTGGAGGCCTCGAAAACAGCAAAACGAGGACTCTGGGAATACAGGACAGCAATTTCCTGTTTCTGGACTTTAAGACAGCAGGTGGAGTCCTCTCTAGATGCGGATATCTGTTTTGGACAACAGTCATGCAAGTCTTGGCCAGCAATCTTGATGCTTTGGGTAAGCCTGAACGACAACCTGTAGTGTCCAGGAAAATCCTAGCTAGGCTGCTCTTGGAGGGTTGCTAGTTAGTAGACGGGAGTGACGTGGTGACAAATTTGCTGCTTGGAAGTTTTCTGGACAGTATTTCCTAATTGGAAAATTGCTGGACAGCAATTTAATGCAGGTTTTAGGAGTTAGGTTTTGAATTTTGAATCCCAAGCTTTGATTGCAATTAATCCCTTAATGAGGGGAATTAATGTGAGGAAGCCCAATGAAGGCTGGCGGCAAGGAGAGAGGGAGGGAGAGGGTTTTGTATGGAAAACTGAAATAGATTTCAGTTTTAATTGGGATAGGGGAAAATTTTAATTGAAATCAATTTCAAATTTAAAAAAAAAAAGAGGGGGTGTATTGATGGAAATCAATGGGGAGCCCAATGAGGGGGCCGGCGGTAAGGAGAGAGAGAAGGGGAATTAGGGAAAGAGGGAGAGGGGTTTCCAAACATGAATGATGACTAGGAAAAGTTTAAATAAATCCAAATCAATTTAATTTTAGATTTGAAGTCATTCAAAATTTTCCATAAATGGAATTTCCAAATTTGGAAAGAATTTGAATTTTGAAATTCAAATTCCAAGGAAGGCTAGGGATGGGAGCGTGGGGGAAAGTGGTGGAGAGGGGAGAGGCCGGCGGCAAGGTGGCCGGCCGGTGGAGTTAGGGTGGCCGGCGGGTTGGATCTCCAAGGGTGACGATGCTAGTGGAGGTTTCGGCTTCTTCCACTTTTGAACTTGGCTTGTAGTAGATTAGGGAGGTGGAGAAAAACTTCACTACCTAGAGAACTCACAAAGAGATCTCAAACAAGAACTCACTAAGAGATCTTCAAGAAGGAACTCACAAAGAGATCCAAAACTTGGCACTCACAAAGAGATCCAAAACTTGGCACTCACAAAGAGAACACAAACATAATTTTCATTCAATAATTCATCATCCTTCAATACAAGAAAGCTAGCCTATAAATAGGCCTCATGAAAAGAAAAATAACAAAGACAAAAATGCCCTTCGGGCTACAACACTACATGACCACCCGTAAGGGTATAACGGGAAAAACAATAATATAAAATAAACTAGTACATAAAACATATAAATAAATAAATAACTCAAGATCGTAGCCATTGATCTCCGATGTCCTCATCATTCTCCCCAGGTGGGAGAAAACTCGACTCCGTCGAGTGGGTGTCTCAAGAACTCTCGTGTATCTGAGTCGATCAACTGTATCTCCTTGCGCTCTGAATCTCTGATCATGTATCCTCTGACTCTGGTGTACCTCTCCACCTAGTCAAATATCTTCTTCGTCCACCCTCTTTTGTGAAAATAATATCATCACTCGGAATCATGTCAACCTTCCCCGCTATAGGAATTTTGGAAGTGGAGGTAGGCTTTGGGGTTCTTACAAGGTGGGGTCACACAAGGCTTAATTTGAGGTGGATTTGGGGTTTAAACTCTGGACCTTCATAGGCTACTAAATCTTCTATGTTAGAAAATGAATGAATGTTGAACTCTGCAAGCAGATCCACCACGTAAGCATTATCATTGATTTTTTTTTTCGACTATTTTACATGATCCTGCACTTCTAGCATGTAATTTCCGGACAAGTCCGCACCATCACTGAATTATCAACCTCAAAAGTTTTACATTACGTTTAAATTCAGCATGAAGCCTATAATTATTATTGTTCGGTTCAATTAGGCGTGCAATTTCCACAAGTAATTCATGCATATGCGATGTAAATGATGCATGTGATATGCAAATTTATATGTCTAAAATTCAAGACTCGACAAGATAACTAATATGAGAATGAAGTTGTGCAAGAGATTTGATATGCATGTTGAATGAAAAGTGGATTCACATACAAACTTTAAACAAAGAAAATTTTTTGGAAGACAACAAACTACAAAACACACGTACAACAACATACTAACTCACACGAACACATAGCTAGAAAAGGTGGACGAGTCACAAAAAAAAGGGATCTAAAGTGTCCGGCATAAGGGAACTGGTGTAGGGGGAGCAATGAAGACATTCTTAGCTACCAGGATACTTCTATGGGAAGTCTCAATTAAAGTCGTAAGTAGTCTCCTAGGGTCGACAGTGTCATTTAGTAAATTCATCCAACTAGGAGAGAGATTATCCTTAACAGGGAAGGACAATAACATAGTGGGCCAAACAAATGAATCAGGAACAAGGTAATATGATGGGTCCTGACTCACAGCCATAATGGGATAGCCAAACGAGTCACCAGCAGGTATGGGACTTAAGAAATGGGATATGGTATCCATAACAGAAGTGGACACAATAGTTAGATTGGTGATATGAAAGTGTGGGCTAAGACTCTCTCTAACATCAAAGTCGGTACGAGGAGTGGTGAAATAATTCCAATCAAGAAAAACACACTCTTTCAAATGCAAATCTAAAGGGGCAACTCCTAACATAGACTCCCATAAAACAAGAGGATGCTCAATTTTCAAAATAGGCTCAGAATTGTTCAAATTTAACTCACAGTATTTCGAACTCACATTTCTATCATCAATAGAATCAGATTTGGGTATAACCTTAAGATTGATAGATTTAGGTTTAGCTAAATTGGGATTCAAATCAGGTAGTAAATTGAATTTAACCACTTCCGACTCGAGATTATTACCATCAAGATTATTTAAAGTTAACTCAGTAGGTGTTACAACTAAATCAGGATCTTCCAAATTTAAATTCAATGTGTTTGAAGTCAGATTGGTGTCTTTCGAGATCACATTACTATCATCCAGGCATACGTTGTCCAAAGGCTTATCCTCGAGGAGACTAGGATTGGGGTGGGTTAAGGTGTCGATATTTAAAGGTTCTTGCTTTCCTAGCTCAGGGTTTAAGTCATTCAAGGAGTCCGATTCAATCTCTTTAGTTTCATCCTCAAAGAATTCTTCGTTATTAGTGATATCATTAGCATCCACGAAATGGATGCACTCAGTCTCAGGTTCAGGGGACCTCTTCTTCTTAATGCATTTCTTTATTAAACTTACACTCGTAGGGTCAGGGACTGGGGAGGCTAAGGGTTGACTGGGATTGCTAGAAGTGGGTCTCAGTGGGGAGTCATAAGAGGTTGATCTATCAGACTACCCAATAGAGGATCGGCCATTAAGGTTAGGTGAAGACCTACAGGGTGGGGTAGCAACCCTGATGTTATTAAATGAAGGTTGGTTTCGACTATAGTGATGTCCATGGTTTTTCCCAACAAACGAGGTCTGGTGATGCTCTAGATGGTGGTCACTAGTAGAGGATCGGTATTTCAACTTAAGTTCTCGTCTCATGTCTCTCCAAGTAAGGTACTCACCGCGAAACTCTCTATGATCTTCCAATTTCATCCAAAATTGAAGAGCTCGACCTTTAAGGTGAGACTTAGCGATCCTAATATGGTGGGACTCAGGGATATGACAAGATTCAAAATAATCCTCTAGTTGTCTAACCCAATCCCTAAGGTAGTAAGGGTCCGAGGAACCATCAAAGGTGGTTAGACGGTAAGGTGGCTCAAAGTGAGGTCGTTGTGGCTTAAACTCTGGTCTAGGTTGAAAAGCAGAGTGGGATACATAATTCGAGTGGGGATAGTCAACAGGTTTCTCCGTCATAATTCTAGTCATATTGCCCACTAGGTTAACAATGTCATCTAAACTCTTTTGGAGTCTTATCGGGTCCATTGGGAAGCGTCAAGTGATACTCAAGGATGATTGGGTGTAAGGGACGTCATATAGACACTAAGTTAGGCTCACTTAGACTCACTACAAGGTGCAGAAAAAGTTCGGACAGCAAGCTACATTAGTGGGTTAAGTAACCTAGGCACTTAGGGAGGTTGTTAGGTTGAGGACAGCACCTAATACACTTAAGAAACTAGCCTACAGTTCACTAGATGCGTGCAGGAGTTATGTGGACAGCAAACTACAGCATGACATAAAGTTGTCTAAGTGTTTAGGAAGGTTTCTAGAGTGTGGTCAGCACCTAAATACACTGAATTTCTCACAAAAAAAAGGCCCCAACAGCAGCAGGAAAAATCAGGACAGCAAACTAAAATGATGATCGATGTTCCCTAAGCATCTATGGTGGAATTTGGAGTGGGGACAGCAGGGTATCTCCACTTAAAATCCCTCCAAAAGGCTACTAATAGGTGAAGGGAAAATCGGGGCAGCAAGCTTAACCAAAGCTGAAGTTTTCTAATTGCTTAAGGAAGGTCTTAAGGTGAGGATAGCACTTAAGCAACACCTTCAAACTCTCCTAAATGATGCCTGCAGTTGCTGGAATCGAGAGGACAGCAGCTAAATCACGGATATAATAGTCCTAAGCAGGTAGAAACACTACGGACTCAATGACAGCACCTAGACGTTAGTTGAGACGACCTAAATGCCAATGAACGAGTGCAGGAAATGTGATTACAGCAGGGAAAACAGTGACGAAAACTTAACGACGCAATGATATGCATGCAAGTTTTAAACTAATATGAAAGGCTATACCCTAGGATGTTTTTCAAAACATGTTGTGCATGCTTAACCATGCTCTGATACCAAGATGATGTGAAACGTACATGCATGGATGATTAGATTAAGGAAATTTGCACGCTTAACAGTTCAGGAACAACTATAAATAAAACTTATGCCGATTTAAACGCTAAGATAAAATAATAAGGCGATAAAACAAGCTTAGGCTAATTCACATGCGTGGAAGTTAAGATTGTAAACTGATCAATCACCATGACGTTGCAAACATGATTGGTTCCAACAAAAATCCCTTGCTTAACAATGAGGATAGTTGCTATGCAAGGACCCCTCACTCTACTCACTAGATCACTAAGGTTTTAGCGGAGAAGTATCAACACTATCTTCATGACTCTACTAAGACCACAATTAAGGAGTAACTACGAAGATAAAAGAGTCAGAGAAAGAGCTTTACCCAAAGAGAGAAGATATGTGGCTGCGGTCAGGACTCTTGAGCAGAGAAAACCTTCAGCTGGATTGGCTAGAATGGGACTGGAGGCCTCGAAAACAGCAAAACGAGGACTCTGGGAATACAGGACAGCAATTTCCTGTTTCTGGACTTTAAGACAGTAGGTGGAGTCCTCTCTAGATGCAGATATCTGTTTTGGACAGCAGTCATGCAAGTCTTGGCCAGCAATCTTGATGCTTTGGGTAAGCCTGAACGACAACCTGTAGTGTCCATGAAAATCCTAGGCTGCTCTTGGAGGGTTGCTAGTTAGTAGACGGGAGTGACGTGGTGACAAATTTGCTGCTTGGAAGTTTTCTGGACAGTATTTCCTAATTGGAAAATTGCTGGACAGCAATTTAATGCAGGTTTTAGGAGTTAGGTTTTGAATTTTGAATCCCAAGCTTTGATTGCAATTAATCCCTTAATGAGTGGAATTAATGTGAGGAAGCCCAATGAAGGCTGGCGGCAAGGAGAGAGGGAGGGAGAGGGTTTTGTATGGAAAACTGAAATAGATTTCAGTTTTAATTGGGATGGGGGAAAATTTTAATTGAAATCAATTTCAGATTTCAAAAAAAAAAGAGGGGGTGTATTGATGGCAATCAATGAGGAGCCCAATGAGGGGGCCGACGGTAAGGAGAGAGAGAAGGGGAATTAGGGAAAGAGGGAGAGGGGTTTCCAAACATGAATGATGACTAGGAAAAGTTTAAATAAATCCAAATCAATTTAATTTTAGATTTGAAGTCATTCAAAATTTTCCATAAATGGAATTTCCAAATTTGGAAAGAATTTGAATTTTGAAATTCAAATTCCAAGGAAGGCTAGGGATGGGAGCGTGGGGGAAAGTGGTGGAGAGGGGAGAGGCCGGCGGCAAGGTGGCCGGCCGGTGGAGCTAGGGTGGCCGGCGGGTTGGATCTCCAAGGGTGACGATGCTAGTGGAGGTTTCGGCTTCTTCCACTTTTGAACTTGGCTTGTAGTAGATTAGGGAGGTGGAGAAAAACTTCACTACCTAGAGAACTCACAAAGAGATCTCAAACAAGAACTCACTAAGAGATCTTCAAGAAGGAACTCACAAAGAGATCCAAAACTTGGCACTCACAAAGAGAACACAAACATAATTTTCATTCAATAATTCATCATCCTTTAATACAAGAAAGCTAGCCTATAAATAGGCCTCATGAAAAGAAAAATAACAAAGACGAAAATGCCCTTCGGGCTACAACACTACATGACCACCCGTAAGGGTATAACGGGAAAAACAATAATATAAAATAAACTAGTACATAAAACATATAAATAAATAAATAACTCAAGATCGTAGCCATTGATCTCCGATGTCCTCATCAGAAAGTGATCCCAAACGAAGCCTGAATGTGGAGTTCATGACAAAAGTGAACATGCTGATTTAATTGTTTTGAGTTTTCTAACTGACTTAGGCTTCGTTTAGGACAGCTTTTTTGTTGCTTTTTAAAGCAGCTTTTTAGTACAACAATTTTTAATTTTGTACTAGAAAGCTGCTTTAAGAAGCAGTAAGAAAGTCATCCCAAATGAAGCTTTAAACATAAAATGTAACACTTCAACGGTCGAAATATCAAAGAAAAAATTCATAAATCCAACTCATTGTGCTTCTGATTTGGTGGATGTTGATAATAATTAGAAGCAAATGTAATAATCATCATCATCAGCTTTATCTATACTATTCGGGGTGTGATTACAATGAGAAACACATCTGATTCTTATTTTACTTGATCAGGTGAGAGAGAGGTGCAAGTTAGAGTGGTCATGGTTCCAAGCTCGCCTTGCAAGAGCAGAAAGGAGCTACTTTAGAGGCACGCAGAATGGACAAAAACCAACATGAATTCAACCAAATTTCTTTCTCGTAAGTAGCATACTTTGTATACAGATTGCAAAATTTTGGAACAAGTTAGTGCTTAGTAGTTTTGTTCTTTCAGTGATTGCTGATTTATATTTCCTCCACTGCTCAGACCTGCTAGCAGGTAGCAAGCAGTTGGGGAGGACCGAAACTTGCCATTTGATGCATCATAACATTATTAGTGTAAAAAGAAAAATGTGCTGCAATGTTTTGGTAGAGTTTGAAACTTTCAACATAGTTCATGCATAAAATTCATTGAGATTCTGTCGATTACTAGGACTTTTTAGGGGTTGTTTGGCAACGGGATTTATGCAGCAGGATTTACGCTAAATCCTACCAAACAAGATTTATGAAGCTGTTGGATGTTACGCCAGAATAAATCCTTCGTCTTATCATCTTTGTAGTAAATCACGGATTTACTAAATCTTGCAGTTCGACAGATTTAAGATTTCTAGGCGCGGGAGAGGCAGGAGAGCGAACAGTGGAATCTGGCTTCTAGTGACAAGGTACAAATAACCATCTTAAATCTAATTACATTGTCAAACAGCTCCAGAGGATTTAACCCTTACGTTACGAAACAATTTTCATGATTTAACTTTAGCAGGATTTACTAAATGCAGATTTACAGCATTTTGTAAATCCTATTCAAGTTAAATCCCACTTGTTGCCAAACAACCCCTTAGTGTTTTCAAAGTCTTTTTCTGTTGGAAGAGAGCCCAACAGATTTTCGTGTTATCTGCTAACATAAATACATCATCAGATATTCTTATTTCAAGGTTGACTACTTCCATTGGAAATCATAGTAAGCTAAAAAGAAAAAACTTAAATTTCATTGGCTTCTCATACTCCCTTGCAGGTTTCAAGGATTTATATTTTTTATCAATTCTAAAAGCTTGAATTATCTGTTGTAATTATCTGGAATTAAAAAAAGTGTTCCAATTGCAGGGCAACTCGAACCGACTATATTCAACAATTAACGAATTCAATAATTATCATAATTTTAAATAACAATCTATAACTTCAAGCAACCAAATGAGCCCTAAGAGAGATTAATTATTATGTGCGGATGTCGAACACCGTCTGGAGATCATTCAGAATACGTCACGTCATTTCTTGCTCGATATTGTGGCTCGGTATTGCTCGGTACTCCTGACATGGTGCATTTTAGTTGGTGTCTGGATGACGTTCCGTGTCACCACAGAATAATTTCTTCCTAAGAGGAGAATGATTGTTCTGTTCTTTTTTTTTTCAATGTGAAACTAACATCAAGTTTTCAAAGGCAGTATTGGGAATAACAAAAATGTTTTATTTGGAGTTCAAGAGAATGAAGGGAATTACCAAGCAATTTGACTTCTAACATGGATTAGTAGAGTTGATTGCTTAATGGATGATGCAAAAATAAGTACAGCATGAGATTTAAGTGGTGCTTTCTAAAATTATTTTCTAGCACAAAAATGTTTAGAACTAGATATTTTTTACTATAAAGTTGCTTTAAAAAGAAGTAAAATAGTCTTTTAAAACGAAGCCCGTTTGAGATGGCTTTTTTACTGTTTCTTGAAGTAGTTTTTTAGTATAAAAATTAAAAACTTTTGTAATAGAAAGCTGCTTTAAGTAGTAAGAAAGTCATCCCAAACAAAGTTTAAATCTTCAAAAAGGTTACAAGACTCGTTGAATACAAAGATATATATTGCGGGAAGGAAAAGAAAAATTGCTTCTAACGAAAGCCGCGCTCGAGTTGTTTAGGGGGGGGGGGGGGAACGAAAGCCGCGCTCGAGGTCGTGACTCATGAGTCACGAGAGAGGAGTAAAAGGGAAAACAAACTTTTAATGCTTTTCATGTGTACAAAAAATAATGTTGGTGGCTTCTCTGGATTAATAAATTACTTTAAAAGGAAGAATCACAAAAATTATAGCAGGTTTTCTCGTTGACAAATTCATTGCTCTAGTAAGCCATTAAAACAATCAACTTTAAGCTCATTTAGGCTTTCAGTTTTAGCTTTAACTAAATCAATAATAGACGATATATATTTGGTTGGGTGCCTTGTCATAAGTGCGTGGCGGCCGAGGCATTTTCATTACACAAAAAGAGCTAGGAAAAGTGAAATCATTCACAATAATTAATTAGATCATTAGCAGTGCAAAAATAATTCAATAATTGGGTGATAATTTAATATTTAATAATTATTATTAGATGATAGATATTTGATTAAGAATAAAAGTTCTAATAAAATCATATTTAAAAAGTTAAATATTTTAAATAATAATTAATTAAATAACACTGCAAATAAGCGTCAAAATCTCTTTTCAAAGTCATTCCTCCCTCCCTCTCTCTCTCTCTCTCTCTCTCTCTCTCAATACTTTACCCCATTAGTCTCTCTCTACGGCCGAAGCATTGCATATCCGAGTAAAAGGTTGATTGAAGACTTGAAATGGAAACAGTCTGTAATAAATGAAATGAATGCTGACAGGGTTCTAAGCTTTTTTTTTTTTTTTTAGCGGGGCCACGTGCCCTCCCCCCCCCTGAAATGGGATAAATCAGCATGCATGTGCCTGGCCAAAATAATTCCATTAAATGAGTGTTGATTGTAAATATTCGCCCATCTTTAAATTGGAGAAAACGAGATTATAAGAGTATGAGTTGTTGGAAGAAAACAATACAGAGTCGTCGGAGGATTAGATGCATTTGGACTTGTGATCTAGTGATGATGGTTAGATAATGGTGGTCGGGAGGAGTTGGTTTGATAGGAGAGGTCCTTCGACGGCGGTTTGATAATGATGTTTGGGTGGCAGTGATCCGACTAAGATAATTGGGCGGTGATGGCCTTGACAAAGGTAGGGTGATAGTGGTTCGATGACAGATGTTAGGTGATGATGATTCCATTGTAGAGGTTGGGTTGTGGCGGCTCGATCTAACTAATATGGATATGATCGGCAATAGCTGTTCAATGACAATGGTCTGTTGGTGCAATTATGATGTTAGTGGTCTAACAATGATGGTCTTGTGACAGTCAAGTGGTGGTTTGACATAGTAATATGATTGTGGTCTAAGGCTTGGGTGGTGCTGCTCAAGTAGAGTTTTGAGACTCTTTAAACATCTAATCTTTCTGGAATCTCATGCAAAATGTTCTCTTCATGTAGAGAGTGTGAGCTTATTTGTATATTTTTAAGATTGACATGTTTTGATTATTTAGTCAAAAACCCTAAACGTCACTCCTTTAGATGGGCTGTAGATTCCCTTGTTCACGACTATTTTTTACCATTCAAGGGCCTTAATATTATAAGAATTAGACAATGATGAGCTCGTTGGATTTGTCTTCTTGAAACGCTCAATTTGATTATAAACATGTAAAATTTGACGATTGTTTTATTCACCAATTAATATTCCCAAAATTTTAATGATACTTTGTAAAACCCAGAAATTCGTCATTTGAGTGCGTCGCAAGCATTTTGAGCCGCGACGAAATAAATTTTATTAAATTCGTCACGAAATTTCGATCGAATCGATATAAAGAACTTGTATCCAATTTCGCACGATTTTGAAATTAAAATTCGTCAAAGATCGTTTAAGTAACTTTTAGCCTCATCTTCCATTTTTATCCCTAGGATTTCTTAAGGGAAATGAAAATGGCAAGGGTACATGCGTAATATGGCATTTAAATTTTCTCTTAATCCCTTACAAGCCTTAAGGGACCAAAATAATCGGTATCTAATCTGTGCTGATTTGAGCTCAAATCATATCACTTTTAGTGTTGTAGGGTTCATCTCACCGAGCTGATCAATTTGACTGTAAAATTATTAAAAATAAAGTACATCAGGCTTCATGTCCGATCAAATTGAGTTTTTTTATAACACATCAATTATAGGTTCAATATGAGCTTGACAATAACAAAATAAAAAAATTATAAACAGAAGATAGGTAAACAAATTTTAAATATTGTTAATTTTAAAAAGTATTAAATTATTTAATGAAAATGAACGGTGAAGTGATTTCAATTAAAAGCCACAAATTCATCTTCTTTTCATATTAGCTGCAGCCATCCGATCCCCATCAGACGGTCACGTTAGTAAGTAAACTTATATATAAATTAGGAGAACCCTAAGCCCCGTGCCCATATCCTGCTGGCCGTCCTATTTATACCCGTTCTTCACAGCTTTGTCGATCATCCACGGCCGCCTCCGCGAGGGCGACCATCTCTACTCCTGTCGCCGGCTTCTTTCCTCTTTCATTAGGCAGATATCTTGCAACACAGTCTTCCACTTGAACAGCGACAATGGCGATCCCATATTCGTTCGAAAACCTTCTGTTCAGGAAGCATCTTGTCGTGAGTGAAGTCTTATGTAGGAGTTGAATGATATGAAATCGAAACCGGAATCCACGATTGCAATAGCGTGGAAGCGACTTTGGAGTAGCTAAGGAGCGGTTTTTTAGCTTTGCTGTCGTTTTTTCTGACTTCCTAAATCTCTCATTTTTTATCTCATGCTGGTTCAGCGGCGCCGATATGCGGGTAAGACCGTAATGATTGAGCGCCTCCTGAGACCAGCGATATTGATGCATCGATCATCTGACCGAGCGGATTCTCAATCTTCCCCGAGTCTCGCTTTTGTCTAGATCTGATACATTTTACTTCAGTTTCGTACCTCTGTTTTCTTCTTTTCTAAGTAATCTCTGCGTTTAAGTGATTGCTGTTGCGATAGCGTAACGAATTTTTTGGTTTTCGCCACGCTCTGTTGCAACCCCAATTCCAAAACGGGTGATATCGAATCGTTTCCATTGATTCGCATTTCCATTCTTTGTTATTGAAATTTATTTATTTAATTTATTGCAGAGGTAACCTGTTACCAGGCTTAGTCAAGTAGCCATCGTAATCCATGGTGGATACAGTTACATGCCTGGAATACTAACAGAGCTCATCGTTACACCTGTTATTTCTTCATTAATTTCGTGTTACATCTGTGCTCAACAATTTCTACTCTGCAATAAAGACAATTATATGTGCTTTTGACATCTTTTTTTCTACCCATCAATCTTTCAGCTAACTTGTCTGTTTTTGGTCGTTTATAATTGATTTTGATTGAAAGTTATCTTTTTACAAGGAAATTAATTGAATTAGGAGCAAAACACTGAACTTAAGGAAATTAATTACAAGGCCGGAGCCAAACAACAGCTAATCCAAATTACAACCACTGAATGCTGACAAAAAAACAAGCAATGCTCGAACCAATCCATGAAGCAGGAAATATGAAGATAAGGAAAACACTGAACTTAGTAACTACAAAAAGAAACAGCTATAAGAAACAAAGGCTGAAAGGAACCCGAAAACTTCCCTCTGTTTCCTTTTTAAGGAAAGACCATCCAAGCGGTAGAACACACTATCGAGCTGCTGGTAAAAGCTTATCGTCACTGTCCAGTAAATCTCCCAGGCAACCTTCAAAGGAACTTCAACTGAAGGGGCAAATTATTCTGTGCGGACGCGGCACATTATCCCCGCTTGGTAACGTTCAGTACCGTGCTTGATATCATGTTCGGTACTGCTGATATGATGCATTCGCACATAATAATTTCTCAACCATCCTCTCCTGCCCGGAGACCTGAATTCTATGAGTGTCTACAATAAAAAGCACAGTTTTTTATGAACATTACGTTTTATTGGGCAAACTTATATAATCTGTATGCAACTTTGGTCTCCAACCTAAGAACACCAAATTTTTTCCTTCCAGAAATTTTTGCCAGGGACAGCCCTTTTTGTAGAGCACAATGAGGTAGGCTAATTGTGAAGAGGATTGTTAAACTTTCTTATATTTGGGATGCACAACAATAATTAGCAAGATGGAAAGCTTTCTTATTGCAGCTTGAAATGCCTTTCAAATCCTTCTACTAACCAAAATATTGGAGCAAACTTAAGAAAGGAAAGGAAGAGAAGCACATAAATCTAAATCTTAAACCATAAACTCTGCCACAATCATGTCTTATTCAAAGCCTTTGCTAGGTCATTTGCAATTGGATAGTCCATAGTAAGCTATAACCAATCAAATTGATATTGATGATCTAACTTGACAATCTTGGCACCCTTTAAAGAAGTGTTATTATTTCAAATGATGTGATATATGGCACTCAAAGAAAAGTAATATGGTCGATAAAGAAAGTTAATATATTGTATGACTTCACCTCTCTGAGACTCCTAATTGTTAGTAAATCTGTCTCTTAGTAGACTTAGAAGTCCAGGTTGGGTCCGATATTGATACACATCTAGCGCCTAACATGCACAACAAGCTGAGGGAGAACTAAATGGACTAAACCAACCTTAGGGCCAAATGATGTCTTTATCGTTTTTCTGTTTTGAGAACCTATTGGTACATACAAGAATGAATTTTCAACATTTAGAAGAGATGGTTGAGAGGACTAAAAATGTATGTGCTAGAGCTCGCAAAAGGCCAAAGATGTTAAGGTAGATGGAGAGAAATTAGAGGTCTGTGTGAGATTGAGCTCTGAATGTAATACTAACCAAATGTGTAGTCATGCTTTATGATTCGTCATGGAATTGAATTGATTGGCTCTACTCATACACTAGTGTACATTGTTAATGACCTTATGAGCTTTCTTATGATTGAGATATTAGAGGGTGAATGATTGTTGTTATAGGGTGCCTTTGATGAATGCAAATGGTAAAGTTCTAATGATTGTAAAGAGTTCATAATCCTCATAAAATTTGTATGCATATCATTAATGGGCAGATTAGATTGCATACAAGGTTGTTAAAATTTATGAAATATTATATCAATATTTGTATCTAACATTCTCATGCATCTTTTAAATGCACTTTTAAATACTCAATATAAGATTTTTGGGTATCACGATGGCATGCTAGGTACTCATGTGTGCATGTACTATAAAAAAATGTTGTGTTATGACAAGGATGTCAATTACTTGAAAATTAAAAAAGCTCACATGGAGTGGTGTGATTATGTGAAGATGCTTCATGATGATTTGGGGTAAATATTTGTAATAAAAAAGTTATAATAATTTAAACTAAATATTTTTTGCGCTCTAAACCTTAAAAATTGAAAAATTAGGAAAAAATGGTCAAGCCCTTGGTCGGGATGAAAAAAAAAAACATTCTCATGCATCTTTGATGATCCTAAGCATTGAAACTAGTAAAAAGTCATCATATTTTAGAGCACAATATAAATCACTCATGGCCTTGGAGTTTATCTAGTTGAGTTTGATATCAAATGAAATCTATTAAAATGATAATAGATATTATGAGTTTTCACGTAATCAGCATCTTTTTTATAAATTTGACTTCATAATCTTCCATGATAACTAAGGATCATTGAATTATTCTCCGTCTTTCGTGATATGAACAAATTCCTAAGCCATAAATTAGTTGCGAAAAAGTATTATAACATCTAAATATTTATTTATTACTTAAAAAAAAAAGATTTTGCTCATTAGAACAAATAAGGTCAACAACCATATGACACAAATTTGGAAAAAAATGAGCTCTTTGTCAACCTATCCCTTCCCCTCTAGCCTAAGATTATATTCATCAATTAAGAGGCTTATACCACTTCTAATGAAGAAATTATTCTGTGCGGAGTCCGAATGATAAGAACCATTCGGATTTACTACGTCTTTAATGTGTATTTATAAATACTAAGAGCATTCAATAAATATGCAGTAAATCAATAATACTCATAAATACTTATTTCAACAAATACTCATTACTAAGTAATTTCAAATACGCAATAAATTCGGATGGTTCTCCCTTCTGAATTCCGCGCATAATACTTCCCCTTCTAATGGAGAAATTATTACATCCAGTCAAAAACTGAACGGTCTGAATGTATACCGAGCAATACCGAGTTTTCGGTGACGTGGCGCGTGGTTATTGATCTCTGAACGCATTCAGACACCGAATATAGTAATTGCTCCTCCTAATGAGCCCAAAGAACTATAGTTGACCATCAAATACTTTCTAAATTATATATATATATATATATATATATATATATATATATATATATATATATATATATATATATATATATATATATATATATATATATATATATATATATATATATATATATATATATATATATATATATATCAAAATGGCCAAATTTTAGAAAGAAGCGTGATAATAATCAAAATTAGTAAAAGAAGCATGAATTCATAAAAATTTAAATAGGAGCAAATACGTTATATTAAGTAGCGTATTATGAAATGCGCTAATTAATTTAGCGTAATAAGAGAACGCTGTTTCATTTGGCGTATTTAGTGAGGCCTAGAAAGAGGGAGGATGAAAAGAGAAAAAGCTGAGAGAAATAGAGGTAAGAGTCATATCATAGTTGACAGTGGAGGGAGAGAGAGAGAGATGGATGCCAAGAGAGAGAAAGTGAGAGACAACCGGAGAAATAGGGTAATCAAGTATTTAAATCAATATTTTAATTATTTTTATAAGTTCTACTGCTGTTTTAGTTAAATATAATAATTTATTAAAAAATTTAATTCATTATTTAATTTATATTATATTTATTTTAAAACCTATTACTATTATATATTTATAAAATAATAATTTAATTAACAATTTATATTGAATATTAATAATAATAATTTAATTAGCAATTATCTTATTGAATAAAAATATTAATTATTTTATTCAATATTTTTAATTTTTAATGAATTGATTTTCAGTAGTTAAATTGAATTTAAAATGTTTATTATTTTATTTAAAATTTCATCATATACTTAAAAATCTGCCTTTTAAAAGCTGTCTTTAATTTGTATTTTCTTAATAATTTTAAAAAATCTAAATAATTTTAAATTCTTATGAATATTTTTTCTAAAAAATAACTTTCAATCTATATTTAACATATTAATTGGATGACAAAATAATTTTAGAATATAAATAATTATATTATATTTAAACTTAAAATAGCATAAAAAAATTTATGTAATATTATTAAATATCTAAAAAATTTTAAAAAGAAAAATGAGTTGAATAAATAAATATTTTAAAATAAGTTAAAATAATGATTAAATATCTTAAAATCAATTAAAATACTAATTTAAATAATTTATTATAATTTAAAATATTAATTTAAATATTTAAATATTGTTTAACACACTCTCTCTACACATGGTGATATCTCTCCACTCCATTCCCTTCGCTGCCAACTCCCTCTCTCTCATCTCTCTCTCTCCGCTGTCAAATGTCACCTCCCTCTCTCACCTGTTTCTCTCTCTATCCTCCCTATTTCTACGCCTGACTTAATACGCCTAATTAAATGGCGTTTTCTTATTACGCTAAATTAATTAGCGTATTTCAGAATACGCTACTTAATATAGCGTATTTGCTCCTATTTAAATTTTTACGAATTCATACTTCTTTTACTAATTTTGATTATTATCACGCATCTTTATAAAATTTGGCCTACCAAATTTTGCTTAAATTTTTTGGTAATATATAAAAAAATCCTACGAGACTAAATTTAGTAAATTCTTATTGATAAATTTGTAGAAATTCTGATCAATGATCAGACAGCTCGCATTGATTTCCTGCGTAGTCCTCTCGCCTCTCCCACGCCACCCACTTCCCGCTGTTTTCTCGCGGCCGGGAGCGGGCATCCCCCGCACAACCTTTCTGTCTTGTTAGATTCTCTTCCCACAGCAGCACGAGTGATGAAAAGCAGACAGGCTCCGATGGACCTCCTGGAAACCCTAGGGGACTTCACCAGCAAGGAGAACTGGGACAAGTTCTTCTCTTTAAGGGGTGCTGGAGATTCGTTTGAGTGGTACGCCGAATGGCCCTTTCTCCGCGACATGCTTCTTTCGCAGCTTTCATCCGTTCCATCTGTAGCCACCTCTTCCGATGCCGCCGTGGGGTTGCCTGAGATACTTGTTCCTGGATGCGGCAATTCTAGCGTTTCCGAGCACCTATACGACGCGGGATTCCGACAAATTACCAACATCGATTTTTCTAAGATAGTGGTTTCCGATATGCTACGACGCAACGTCCGCATGCGCCCAGAGATGAGATGGCGGGTTATGGACATGACCGACATGCAGGTAGGAGTGCCAAGTTATCTTTTTCTTTCGTTGTTTGGCTTTTGGTTTGTTTGGTGAAGGGAAAAGGCTCATAGAGTTGAAGAACTTATAATGTATTCGTGCTCTTTATGATTGGCTGTTAACGGTTAAGATTTTCTTTTAAATTTTGTTAGATGTTGTTAGGAATTTCGGTTTTTCAGGTTAGCCAAAATGAAAAAAGTTTGAGGTTAATAAAAGTTTGAAGCTAAAAATAAGCAGTAGAACTGAAATTTGAAAAAAAAAAAAAAAAAAAAAATCGATGCTCGAAGTATCACTTTGCATCTCTTAAAAACGTACTCTCGCATCTGAGAAGATACAGGAACCTTTTTCGTTATAAATTCTATTGGAAACTGTTCTCTTCAGTATTAGTAGATGGCTAATGATAGATACTAACAGCATGATCCTTCACCAAATAGTTTAAAAATATTCTTGGAAGATCGAAAAATATGTCGAAAGGAATTCCTGCACCCCAGAAACGAGTGTTGAGAGGCTACAGAGGAGTGATTAAAATTCTAATGGTTCATCTCATAGCTATTAAATTATAATCAGCAATGAAATTGGTTTTCTTGTTTTTTTTTTTTGGTTTTTCATGTGAACTGTTATATTGTTTTACATGCTATTGTGGCAAAATCTTGCTTCTAAAAAAACTAAATTGCTTAAGTGCTTTGGCTATAAATCTATGTGCCTAGCCTTCAAAAACTACAGAAGTACTTGCACTTCAAGCTCGAAATGCTGGTCTACGTGCCTAGCCTTCAAAATGGACAGTGACAGCATTTGCCATTGGTTACTGCTTTTGCTTTTGATTGCTTGCTTCCTTAGATCATTTTATTTTGTGATTGGGGACTGCCCAAAAGAAAACTAAAATTGTTTGTGCACTTTTCTTAATTGGGAATAACGCAGTTTTGGCACTCAAGTTATTTATCATGGTCATTTTGATCTTGCTAAAGGTTATTTAAAACTTTTTGTGTCGTTTGGATATCATGTAACTTCTGATTTTTTACCCTTTGAACTTTATGTTCATTTTTTATATTATCAAGATTATTTTAGTTGTACATTATCTAGATTTTTTGTTTATTTTTCATAACTCTATGCCTCTATGGGCTCTAAAAGATCCCAAGCATGCAGTTTTGGAAACTTGAAGTTTTTTTAGGCCGATTGATGATATATGTCCTAGAATTTTGACTGTATGATAAGGATTTCATTATGGAGATTGAGGCTTCCCAAGGCTCCATTCCCTATTGGTAGAACTCTATTTGTTAAGGAATCGCATGACTTTACATTTTATATTGGCATTTGATTAATTGTTTATAAAGAAATAATCCTTTTTCTAATTATTATTAAATTACTTTTAAAGAAAACATTATTGCATAATCTAATCCAGCACTAGATTAATTCAACTTCTTGGGGAGGCTGATTAAATTCGGCTTGTGTAGTAGGATTAAAAGCTAAATCCTGATGCGATGCAAAAGGGGATTGTTAGTCCTATACATGTCTTTTGTGGTATTGGTGCATTAATCCATGTTTAGTCCCGTGATTTTGGTGAGGTCTGTCAGTTTTTTAGTAGTTGTCTAAGGCTTCATTTGGGACTAATTTCTTCTTGCTTTCTAAAACAGCTTTCAACTACAAAAAATTTTTGAATTTAAAATTTTTGTATTAAAAAGTTATTTTAAAGAGCAACACAAAAGCTGTCCCAAACGAAGCCTAAGATGCTGTAGACCTTTGTCCCAAAACTTAGCTGTGGAATGTGACCAAATTGCCTTTTAATTTTAATTATTTATCTATTAACCTCTATTTTTAAGTTCAGTTTGCAGATGAGAGCTTTGATGTTGTTCTTGATAAAGGGGGGTTGGATGCATTGATGGAACCAGAGGCTGGCTCAGAACTGGGGAACAAATATCTTACAGAGGTATCTTTGAAATATGTAGATTGATATTTTGGACACCTCCTTGATTTTTTTTTTCTCAAAGTTTCTGTCAGTTACAAAAAGTATGTCTATGCAATCTAGATCTAAACAGAAAATTCGTATGATCAGGTGAAGAGGATTGTTAAATCAAGAGGGAAATATCTTTGCGTCACCCTTGCAGAATCTCATGTACTAGGTAGGCTTCTACTTCATACTAGTGGGCCAGTGGCAGGACAGTGATGTTTAGAAATCTGTCTATTCATGCAGTTATTTTCTCATATCTTATGTACTTAAAATGTGGTAGTTACATTGCTAATCTCTCAATATTTTTTTTTTGTGAATGGGAAAAATTTTTTACCGTTATGCTCCCTGAAGTAAACTTCATATATTCTTCATAGACAGTTTTTAAGTTTTGGGAACTTTCTTATTGATTGGCTCTCAAATACCCAGCATCATTGATTGCTTCCATTTTAAGGAATTTATATTTCATGATTAGTCCTGCTACTGCACTCACCACCACCAA
This sequence comes from Dendrobium huoshanense, assembly GCA_016618105.1. Taxonomy (NCBI): domain Eukaryota; kingdom Viridiplantae; phylum Streptophyta; class Magnoliopsida; order Asparagales; family Orchidaceae; genus Dendrobium; species Dendrobium huoshanense. The sequence continues at coordinate 11,751,141 of CM028342.1, forward strand.
CTTATTTAACTGTGAGTATGCACACAGTTTATTAGTTTTTTGAGATAATAAATGAGCTATGTATCCTCAGATGTCTATTGTCTACATTCTATATAAACATGCTTTTAATTTATATAAGCAAATTATATTTTGTTGTTTTACTCCTATACTTAAGTTTATATGCAATTTTTTTTTTGCCTTAATTTCGTGCTTGATATTTTGTATTCTCCAAAATTTTGTTTGAGAAATTTCTTTAGGTTATTGTAATATCTTTACATTATTTTTTTTTGTGTGTAGGGTTGCTTTTCAACTTGTTCAGGTTTGGATGGAAAACTACAATCCATGTTGTACCTAACAAACCTGGTAACAGATCTACCTTCCAAACATTCATGGTCGTTTTTCTGAAAGATCAGTTGGCCACAGTGAATCTGATTGGATCATCTTTTGATCAGTCAATCGTGGCATGTAATACAAAACAGGTTTCGGATAGTCAATCATTCGTAATCTTGATATTATTGTCATATATAGATTGTGCTTATTGAAACTGCTTTGATCATTGCCCTGCATGCATTCCATTATTTTTTACAGGCTCAAGCTTTACTTGATGGCATTAAAATTGAGAATCAAATTCGTGAAGAATACTCCTCAAGTTCCAATCTCATATATTCTTTGAGAGATTTAAACTTAGGAGCCCACGGGAATCTGCGGGAGCTACAAGCAGGGCGCAGATGCCAACTTATTCTTGGTGGAGAGGGAGAGTCCCTTTATAGCTACAAGGCTGTACTTTTAGATGCCCAAAAGACAGTTAGTCCATTTTCATATAATTGTGGTGTTTTTATAGTGCCAAAGGTAGTGTATTGATCTTTTCTATTTTGTATTTTAAACTAAGTATGTTCTATTTTCTTCCATGACTTAGTTTGAATTTCAAAAGGCTTATATTTCAGTAAGATGTTAGCTTGATGGCATTTAGTGAATAGAGGCTAAAATTTTATTTGCTTCTTAAAGTTTCTAGAAACGGCAATCGTACAATTTGGCTACATAGGACAAAGGTGGCCACTTGCCTGATTTTTTAAATTCTATTATTCTGCGATGCTCAGAAATATCAAGATCTTCTTGAGTTTGGTTTGGGTGGTTAGTCGACGGCTGCTTGCAATTTGAAATTCAATGGTTGATTAAGTGCTGAGGTGGCTGCTTTTTGTTTTTTGTTTTTCCTTTTCTTCTGAAGTGGAATCAGATGTAATAAATTAACTTTTTATTTTCTGTTTCTTAATTTCATCCCTTGTTTTTTTAAGGATTTTCCAACAGAGTAATAACTTCTTCAATGTTGTTTGGAAAAAAAACATTTCTCAACAACGGCAAGGCATGCTGAAGAAAAGATAGTTATCCAGTGGATATCAAACAGTAGATTCAAATGAACTTGAAATGTGTTAGACCGGCCCCTAGTGGACCGGTCCAGCCAGCCCCTTCTAAGGGGCTTGTTCAAGTCTATTACAGGAGAGAGAGAGAGAGGGGGGGGGGGGGTCCATTTGATTTCAAATTCAAAATTGGAGTCAAAAGAGGGAGCAGCAAGGACCTTTAGGTCATTTTTGTTTTATTGTTTTAATTGTATGCCTTGTGTATGTTAGGGAGATGATAGTAAACACTTGTAGATCTCAAGTATTTTCTATCAATCTTCGAAAAACAGTGAGAATTCTTCACAAAAAGTCCGTCAAAACCACGAAAGCAGTAGATAATTTGTATTATTTGATGAAAGGAAAACGGAAATTAGCAAGATACAATTGATCCTCTATTCGAGAGGAGGATTGTTCTCTCCGAATCTCTAGACGCCGCCAGAGCCCAAAAGAAATCCAAAAGATCTCAAATTTCAGCCAAATTCAAGATGCCTGTTAGACCGGCCCATCCTGGGCCGGTTGGACCGGTCCAACAGGGACCGGTCCATTTCTATTCGAGGCGGAGACGGAAGGGGCGGGCGGAAGGCGCGATCCGCGTGGGGCTTGAGGGGGAAAGTTAAGAGGGAAATTTTGAACGTGGGAGGCTGTTTTAGGAAGTTTATGATTGTCCTTTATTGTCTTTTATGATGAATTTTGTATAATTAGGAGTTTGGGGGGGAATTTGGATCTTATATTGAATTTGAGTTTTCTCTGAGATCTAGGTTTTGCTTTTGGCTCTTGGCTTCGCCGGAGACTTTTGGAGAGTACGTTCTTCCTCTCGAATTGAAGAACAAATTGTATCTTTGCTATTTTCATTGTCTTCTAGTGAAATAAAAGTCTTTTCTCCTCATCTTCTACAGTTTTTCCCTCTTTTTCCACTGTTTTTGGCTGATTTCCTGCTGTGGACAGCAGTTTGCTTCGTGATTTGTTGCTAAAGCAATTAGGGAATACTTGAAATCAAGTATTTCCTATCAAATTGGTATCAGAGCATCGATTCGGGACCACCGGCGGCTGAAATTCTGAAATTTCAGCAAGTTTTTCCTTTCCGGAAGAAGATTTTGTGGGATCCGTTAGAAGAAAGATGGCCGGAAAGAAGGTGGAAGTATTAGAAGGCGAGTTCGGACAACTGAAGACAGATCTGGAAGGAAAGTTCATGGAGATCTCCACCAACAATGACAGGTTGGAAGGGAGGTTCGCGGCTATGGAAGAGATGATGAAGAAATTACTTGAGATGAAGACTAATCCGACGGCGTCGGAAGCAAGAGAGACTGTCGGCGACCATGGTGTAGGAGGAAATCCGAACCCGCTTCGGGGGAGGAGGAATCCAGCTGTGGAGATCCTTGAGGGAGACGACGACATGCCACCTCTAGAGCCACTGTCTAGAGAGGAGATGAGCCTGGGAAACGACCGTCGAGGTGCTGATTTTCAGCGTCGAGGTGCTGATTTTCAGCGTCAAGGTGTGGATTTTGAAGGCCGGAGGGGAGAATATGAAGGAAGTGCAGATTTTGGCGAAAGAAGAGAAGAATATCAACGTCGAGGTGCTGATTTTGAAAGGGGAAGAGGGGATTATGACGATGGACTCGGATACCAACGTCGGAGGGAGGACCGGGACACTTGGGGAGCTCCTCATCGTCGAGGAATGGGAGGTTATGGAGATTACCGGGGTAACGGAAGGGATCCGAAGGTGAGGAAGTTGAAGATGCCCATCTTTGAGGGGGAAGATGGCCATGGCTGGATCTACAAGGTGGAGCGTTACTTTGCTGTCAACGGGTTGACAGATGATGAGAAGCTGACGGCGGCAGGATTGTGTCTGGAAGGGAAGGCGTTGGCATGGTATCAATGGCGAGACAGGAGAGAGCCTATCAGGAACTGGAGAGAGTTCAAGGATTGTTTATTAGAACGTTTCCGAGCCGATGGGGGAGGAGACTTCTATGAACAGTTCTTTGCTCTGACTCAGGAGGGGACCGTGGCCGACTACCGGGACAGATTCGAGTACTTGGCTAGCCATCTGGATCACATCTCTGAATCGGCCCTGGAGGAGAATTTCATGAAGGGGCTCAAACCGGAGATAAGAACAGCTGTCAGAGTGCTGGAGCCAAGGAACTTGGGCAAGGCCATGGAGCTTGTACAACTGGTGGAAGATCAGAAGAGATCAGAAAGAGGAGCTAGAGGCAACTACTCAGGAGGATCATACAAAATGACTACTGATGTATTACCCTCAAAAGGGGTAGCCCCAGGGAACCAGAGGGAGGTGCCCAAGGAGAAATCTGGTGGAGGAGGAAATGGGGGACAGTTCAAAAGGTTGACCGACAAAGAAATGCAGGACAAAAGAGCAAAAGGGTTGTGCTTCAGATGCGATGAGAAGTACATGCCGGGGCACAAGTGCAAGGATCGATCTCTTCAGGTTCTCCTCGTTTGTGAAGATGAGGAAGACGAAGAGAGAGGTGGAAATGACCCCAAGGTGGAGGAGGATGAGAAGCTGCATCTGGATGTAGCAGAAGTCTCTCTGAACTCTGTAGTGGGATTCACTCCGAGTCACACTATGAAGGTGAAAGGAGAGATAGCTGACCGGGAGGTGGTGGTGTTGATCGATAGTGGGACAACCCATAATTTCATTTCCACCCAGATAGTGGAGTCGCTAGGGATGGAGCTAGTGGACACAGGTGGCTATGGGGTGATGATGGGCACGGGAAAGGTGGAAATGGGTAGGGGAGTTTGTAGAGAGGTGGTGCTGAAGATTCAGGGAATCCAGGTGAAGGAAGATTTCTTTCCTTTGGAATTGGGGAGTACTGACGTCATCCTAGGGATGAAGTGGCTGCGTACATTGGGGGAGACGAAGATTAATTGGGGGACTTTGAGGATGGAACTTGTGATAGGGGAGAGAAGGAGAACGATTCAAGGAGACGCTGGGTTGACCAAGGCTGGGGTTTCTCTCAAATCCCTAATCCGAACCATTCAGCATGAGGGAGGAGGCTACCTGGTGGAATTGCATAGTTTGGAGGGGGCAGGAGTGGAGGAGGAAGGAGCTATACCCCTCTCCGTTCAGCCGTTGATTCAACAGTTCCAAGAGGTGTTTCAGCCGCCTCAGGGATTACCACCGCAGAGGGAGCATGAGCATGCTATTGTGTTGAGGGAGGGAGTATCACCCATCAGTGTACGTCCTTACCGCTATTCTCAGTTCCAGAAGGATGAAATTGAACGGTTGATTAGAGAGATGCTGGAGGCAGAGATCATCAGACCCAGCATCAGCCCTTTCTCTAGTCCCGTTCTGTTGGTGAAAAAGAAGGACGGCAGCTGGCGTTTTTGTGTAGATTACAGAGCACTCAACAAGGAGACTGTAACTGATAAGTTTCCTATACCAGTCATCGATGAGCTCTTGGATGAATTAAGTGGGACCGTGATTTTCAGCAAGATAGATTTGAAATCGGGCTACCACCAGATTCGAATGAAGAAGGAAGATGTTTCCAAAACAGCTTTTAGAACTCATGAAGGACATTATGAGTTCTTGGTGATGCCCTTTGGCCTCACCAATGCACCTGCTACTTTCTAGGCCCTGATGAATAAGGTCTTCAAACCTTATCTCAGACGGTTTGTGTTAGTATTTTTTGATGACATCCTGATATACAGCAAATCAGAGGTCGAACATTGGGAACACTTGAAGAAAGTGTTAGAGGTATTGCAGGAGCACCAGTTGAGGGCAAATTTAAAAAAATGCTGCTTTGCACAAGCCAGTGTAGAGTACTTGGGTCATGTGGTGTCCAAGGAAGGGGTGGCAGCTGATCACTCCAAAATTGAGGCAATGCTAAAGTGGCCACTACCAAAGAATCTGAAGATAATGAGAGGATTTCTGGGATTGACAGGGTATTACAGAAGATTTGTAAAGGGATATAGCACCATAGCATGGCCACTTACGGAACAATTGAAGAAGGATGGCTTCCTGTGGGGAGAAGCAGCCACATCCGCGTTCGAGAGCCTGAAGAAGGCAATAACTACAGTGCCGGTCCTAGCTTTGCCGGATTTTGCTCAGACTTTCATCGTGGAGACCGATGCATCGGGATACGGATTGGGTGCAGTACTTATGCAGAATCGGAGACCCGTCGCTTATTTCAGCCAGGTATTGACTGCTCGAGCAAGGATGAAATCAGTATATGAGAGGAAATTGATGGCCATCGTGTTGGCCATTCAGAAGTGGCGACCTTACCTACTGGGAAGACACTTCGTTGTCAGGACTGATCAGCGGAGCCTGAAATTTCTCTTAGAACAACGGATGGTAACGGAAGAGCATCAGAGGTGGTTGTCCAAGTTACTGGGGTATGATTTTGAGATCCAGTACAGGCCGGGGGTGGAGAACAAGGCGGCCGATGCCCTATCCAGATGTATGGAGGAATTGCAGACAGTTGCTCTATCCGTGCCCTGGATGCTTGACTGGGAGGCCATCAGAGAAGAAAGCGCTAGAGATGAGAGTTTGGGAAAGATCAGGACAGAGTTACTGAAGGATCCAGATAGCCACCCGAGATACTCCATGGAGGGAGACAAGCTGCTGTATCAGGGGAGGTTTGTGATGCCTCAGACGTCTATCCACATCCCAAACCTACTCCAGGAGTTTCATGGGAGTGCAATAGGGGGTCATTCAGGCGTACAAAAGACATACAGGAGGCTAGCTGGGGAGTTGTACTGGAAGGGGATGCATAAAGATGTAGAGGAGATGGTAGCCAGATGTGAGGTATGTCAAAGGAGTAAGTACTTAGCCATGTCACCAGGAGGATTACTATAGCCTTTAGCTTTGCCGGGTAGAGTATGAGAGGAGATCTCTATGGATTTCATAGATGGGCTGCCCCGTTCAGAGGGATTCACAGTGATCTTAGTAGTGGTGGACAGGTTGAGCAAGTATGCCCATTTCATTCCCCTCCGACATCCCTACACCGCAGTAACAGTAGCATCAGCCTTTATCAGAGAAGTGATCAGATTACATGGGGTGCCAGAGGCGATCGTATCAGATAGGGACAAGGTGTTCCTCAGTCATTTCTGGAAGGAGCTATTCCGATTGCAGGGAACAGTGCTCAAGAGAAGTACAGCCTACCACCCACAGACGGATGGCCAGACGGAAGGTAGTCAACAGGAGCTTGGAGACGTACCTCAGATGCTTTGTTTCAGAGACACCAAAGCTATGGGCGAAGTGGCTATCCTGGGCTGAATACTGGTACAACACATCATTTCACTTGGCTTCACAAATGACCCCATTCAAAGTGTTGTACGGACGTGATCCCCCTCACTTGGTACACTTTGGGAGCAGTAATACTCATGTTTCATCAGTAGAGGAGTACTTGGAGGAGAGGGACGAGTGTTAGAGGAGTTAAAAAGGCACTTACTGAGGGCGCAGCAAATCATGAAGAAGCAAGCGGATGGGCATAGAAAAGATATCCATTTGAGGCAGGGGATAAGGTGTTTTTGAAGCTCCGCCCATACAGGCAGAAGACAGTCGCCAACAGGAGAAATGAAAAGCTAGCTCCAAGGTACTTTGGTCCTTATGAAGTGATAGAAAAGATCGGAGCAGTAGCATATCGACTAAAATTACCCCCATCGACAACTATACACCCGGTTTTTCACGTCTCACAGCTGAGAAGGGTAATTGGTGATCACATCGCCATTCTCGAGCTACCGCCGACACTTACAGAGGAGTTAGAGGTGATCCTGGAACCTTTGGAGCTGAGGCGTGTTCGCCAGAAAGAAGAGGAAACTAAGGAAGTGTTGATCCAGTGGAAGAACCTTCCTGACTACGAGGCCACGTGGGAGCCATACGAGATGGCGAAACAGCAGTTTCCAGATTTTCACCTTGAGGACAAGGTGATTCTTTGGGAGGGCGGTAATGTTAGACCGGCCCATCCTGGGCCGGTTGGACCGGTCCAACAGGGACCGGTCCATTTCTATTCGAGGCGGAGACGGAAGGGGCGGGCGGAAGGCGCGATCCGCGTGGGGCTTGAGGGGGAAAGTTAAGAGGAAAATTTTGAAAGTGGGAGGCTGTTTTAGGAAGTTTATGATTGTCCTTTATTGTCTTTTATGATGAAATTTGTATAATTAGGAGTTTGGGGGGGGGGGGGGGAATTTGGATCTTATCTTGAATTTGAGTTTTCTCTTTGAGATCTAGGTTTTGCTTTAGGCTCTTGGCTTCGCTGGAGACTTTTGGAGAGTACGTTCTTCCTCTCGAATTGAAGAACAAATTGTATCTTTGCTATTTTCATTATCTTCTAGTGAAATACAAGTCTTTTCTCCTCATCTTCTACAGTTTTTCCCTCTTTTTCCACTGTTTTTGGCTGATTTCCTGCTGTGGACAGCAGTTTGCTTCGTGATTTGTTGCTAAAGCGATTAGGGAATACTTGAAATCAAGTATTTTCTATCAATGCCCTAACCCTAGCAAAACCAACTATTTAATGCATACAAATCAAAAAGAAATCTCTAAACAGTCCCTACATTCAAATTTCCCTCTCAAAACCCTCAAAAAAACTTCCTAAAAAGCACTACTTGGGCGGCCGGGCCGCTCGATCTCCGCAGGAGGCGGAGATCCCGCGTCAGTTGCAAAGTGCCGGTCCCGTGCGGACCGGTCTAACAATACTCCCCTCTCAAAGATCCACATTGTCCTCAAGGTGGAAATATGCTCGTGTTCCCGTGGAGGTGGTCATCCGTGAGGTGACTAAAAACCGTACTGTATTGTTGAACCAATGGCTACACGGAAAGAGAAACATCCCCTCTCTCCTCCAATCTGATCGCATCCAACCTGTGTAGTTCCACAAGATAATCTTTCCCCACCTCTTGTAGGCTCCTAATCATGGTCTTAAGTGATACCATGGCTTTGGATAGCCCTGTATCTTCTCTTATAACCACCTTTCTCCCATCCATCATTAGTTCCATCGTGAGTGCTTCCCAATTGTCATTGGTTTCCCCTAAGGTTTGCAACCACTTCATTCCAAGGATGACATCAGTGCTTCCTAATTCTAGTGGAAGAAAGTCCTCCCTTACCTGAATCACCTGGATGGTCAACATCCTCCTCTACAGATCCCCTGGCCTTTCTCCACATTCCTTGTACCCATCATCACTCGATAACAATCAGTGTCCATCAATTTCACTCCCAGTTGGTCGACGTCCTGAGTGAAAATGAAATTGTGAGTAGCCCCACTATCAATTAGCATCACCACCTCCCTGCCCTCTATCTCCCCCTTCACCTTCATGGTACGATTCGTAGTGAATCCTACCACTGAGTTTAGGGAAACATCAGCCAGATCCAAGTGTAGATTCTCCTCCTCGGTCTCCTCCTCACCTTGTTCCTCAGTTTCCTCATCATCGCAGACATTGAGAACCTAAAGAGTTTGGTCCTTGCACCGATGCCCTGGCGTATACTTCTCCTCGCACCTGAAACACAACCCCTTGGCCCTCTTCTCTTGCATCTCCTTCTCTGTTAGCCTCTTGAAATTTTTCTCGCTCCTCCTATTGGCTTCTCCCTGGCGGTCTCATTAATATTGCTTGAGGCAGGCCCCTTGGGTGCTAGAAGAGTGGTCGTAGTCTTGTAAGAGCCTCTTGAGCTGCTGCTCCTGGCTCCCTTCTCCAAATTCTTATGATTTTCCACCATCTGTGCCAATTTCATGGCCTCCCCCCAAGTCACTAGGCATCAGAACGTTCACTACTGCTCGGATCTCTGCCTTCAACCCTTTTATGAAATTCCCCTCCAACACTATATCTGAGAGTTGCTCCACCCTACTAGCTAAGTGCTCAAACCGCTCCCGGTAATCTGCTACTGATCCCTCCTATGTCAAAGCAAAGAACTGCTCATAGAAGTCTCCTCCCTGATCGGTTTGGAAACGCTCTATTATGCAGTCTTTAAATTCCCTCCAGTTCCTGATCGGCCTCTGTTGGTCTCTCCATTGAAACCACGATAGGGCTTTCCCTTCCAAGCACAATCCTGCTGCTGTCAGCTTCTCCTCCTCCGTCAACCCTTTGACGGCAAAGTACTGCTCTACCTTGTAAATCCATCCATATGCATCTTCTCATTCGAAGATGGTCATCTTCAACTTTCTCACCTTTTGGTCACCACCATTTATCCTGATTCTTCCATAACTTCCCCTTTCCCAAGTGCTCGGTCCACCCCATGTGTCCCGCTCTTCCCTTGCTCTGCCATAGCCCAAACTCCCTTCGAAATCCCCCCTTATGTCTTCAAAATCAGCACCACGGCGGCCGTAGTATCCCTCCTAGCGTTCCCTATAACCTCCTCTTTCTTCCCCCTTGGACAGGCTCCAGATGGGGTCTTCTTCCTTCCCCTTCCACGATTTCCACCTCATTTTCCTCCCTATGAATTTCTGAATTCGTGTTTTTTTTTTCCTCCTCTTTTGCCACGGAAGCCGCCATTTAGTTGTGGATCTCCAACATTTTCTTCATCATGTCTCGGAGATCGACTACTTTTCCTCCACAATTGTCTTGATTTGGTTCATCTCCCCTTATAGCCTTTCTTCTAGCGCATCAACTTTCTTGGCCGCCATCTCGATCCGAGCTTTTTGTAAATCCAAAAATTTTGGATTTGGATTACAAAAACAACACTTTGTCCCTTCCCGACCAAAAATCAGCCGCCGAACTTCGTCAGAATCAGCCCACGAACGGTCCCAAGACTTGCTATAATACCAATTTGATAGGAAACACTTGTAGATCACAAGTATTTCCTATCAATCTTAAAAAAACAACGAGAACTTTTCACAAAAAGTCCGCCAAAACCATGAAAGCAGTAGATAATTTGTATTATTTGATGAAAGGAGAATGGAAATTAGCAAGTTACAATTGATCCTCTATTCGAGAGGAGGATCGTTATCTCCGAATCTCTAGACGCTGCTAGAGCCCAAAAGAAATCCAAGAGATATCAAATTTCAACCAAATTCAAGATGTCCTAACTCTAGCAAAACCAACTATTTAATGCATATAAATAAAAATGAAATCCCTAAACAGTCCCTACATTCAAATTTCCCTCTCAAAACCCTCAAAAAAACTTCCTAAAAAGCTCTACTTGGCTGGTCGGGCCGCTCGATCTCCGCAGGAGGTGGAGATCCTGCGTTAGTTGCGAAGTGCCGGTCCCGTGCAGACCGGCTGACCCGGTCTAGTGGACCGGTCTAACATGAGATTAGGGTTAGGGTTATGTTTTGAGTATTGTGTTTTTGTGAGGGTTCTTCTTTGAAATTACTAGATTGACAAGAGGGGGGGGGGGTGAATTGTGAAAACTTTGTAGCAATAATGAGCAATAATTAAAAACCTAAGCAAGAGTTCTAATTTTTTACTGTTTTTAAAATTTTAACATGAAACTTTAACTACTACGAAGACAAATAATTTAACTCAACGTGCAACAATGAATTTTTTTTTCTTTTACAATTTTCACCAGGCAAATATTATGAAAATAAAGTGCAAGCAAATAATAAAAAATAATAAGGAAAAAGCACACCGGAATTTTATAGTGGTTCGGTCAAACCATGACCTATGTCCACTCCCCGGAGTTCTCCGCTCTGGGAATTTCACTACAAACTATAGCTCTCATTTTGCCCCCCTCGGCATGGCGGAGAAGCCCTTACAAGACTCACTTTCACCAACCCGGCGTGACGGAGTGCCAAGCACATTTTTCACCCTCCTGACGACGGCAGAGTACCTTCTCTTTTTTCTCCCTCCTGGAGAAGGCAGAGTACCTTCAAGGTCACGGATGTAGAAGAGTCTCCCCCTTAGAGAGCCTCCCACAAGTTCTTCTCAGGCTACAGGAGGAGCAAGATGCAGAAAGAACAGAGCAATCGTGTGATCTCCCTCACTCCTCTTCTCCCTTACCAAGCTCACATTCTCCTTCCTCTCTCAAACCCTAAAAATTTCTCAAGAGCTCTCTCCCAAGGATTCCCTCTCTAATCACGTTCCCCTCTCTATATCTCACTAAAAAAGATTACTAATTTGATACATAAAACAGGCTTCAAAATCCCTGAAATATTCAAAGTAGCCGTTACTATCGTACAGTACGATATGACATCGTACAATACGATATGTATAACAGTCTTCGTCCTAGTACGAAGGTTTACGAACGGTTCAAAATATATCGTACAGTACGATATAACATCATACCATACAAACCTCCACTCATCTGTTCGTACAGGACGATAGACGGGACGATCAAAACTCGTCTCTGTTCATCGTATGGTACGATCAACTTCGTACAGTACGATGAGGCCAAATCAAGGGATCGTCCAGGACGATCAAAATCAGCCTCTGTTCATCGTATAGTACGAACAGGTTCATACAGTACGATGACCAATCAGAGATTAGTCCTCGATTTAATCCACTAATTATGGATTAATTTAAGTAAGTATTCAAATAAAATCGCACAGTACGAACATTTTCGTGTAGTACGAACGACTAATAAAACTTACTTAAACTAATCTGCTGGCTAAGGTTTTGGATTTGTAACACATCGTACAGTACGGGAAAAATCGTACAGTATGATCTATTCACAGAAAATCGTTTTACCAGATGAGATCGTACAGTAGGATATAAAGTCGTACAGTACGATCAACAGAAAAGAATTTCATTTTTTGTTTCCTTTTAAAAAACCCTCTCCCCCTGTGTGTGTGCTGGTTACTCAGACTTACATGCAGTTTGTGGCCAGACTCAAGAAAAGAAAAGTAAAATAAGTAGAAAATTACATTATTTCAGACTCACACTCCTAATCTAACCAGTCTTGAGTCTTCCTGTTGTCCTGAGTAATTTGTGATCTTCTTGAAATGTTAGTACTCACAGGCAATAACATAAATCAAATGATATTCAATGAATAGATATTTAGACGGTATTATTTGTCATCATCAAAAGCTCAAACTAGGGGTCATGGATTCCAACATTCTTGGTGTCTTGGACTCTAGGTTCATCTAGAAATTGGGAGAGACGATCCTCCTCTCAAATTGAGGATCAATTGTATCTTTGTTTCGTTGTTTCCGTTAGTTGACTTAGTTCTCTCTTTTGCAATCTAATTTCAATTTGGAGAGTTTTCCACCATATTTTTTTGTGTTTCTCTGGCTTTTTTTCTCTATTCTTGTTAGGGTTTACTTGAAATATTCAAGTATTTCCTATCAAAATGCATATTTATCACCTTGTAGTTTATTGAAAATTTGGTCGCATCATAAAAACGTTGAAGAATATCATATATTTAGTTTAAGATTTGTAATGTTTAACTTGTTGTAACTAGTAAGTTTTTATTCTCGGTTTCCTGAATTGCAGAAACATAATTCTACATGTTTTTATTCTCGGTCAAGGGAGTAATTTGGCTTTAATAATTAATTGTATGCTTTAAGTATGGGAGGGGAGATTATGGTTAGGTTATGATTTGATTTGTTTGGGTTCTCTTGAAGTTTCTTTGGCGTCTTTGGCTCTAGACTCATCGTCTAGAGATTGGGAGAGAACGATCCTCCTCTCGAATTGAGGATCAATTGTATCTTGCATTGTGTTTGCTTTTGCTTTGAATCAACTATTACAATCTATCGTTTTGAATTGATTTGATTGAGAATATCGCATTATTTCAGCTGTTTTTATCAATTATTGCTAGGGTTGCTTGCGAACTCAAGTATTTCCTCTTGGATTGCTTGCGAACTCAAGTATTTCCTATCACTTTCCAATAAGTATTTAAGCTGGTGGCAGGATTTTATTCTCACAATTGTATTAGTTAATGTTTAATGTACAAAATATAGTTTTATATTACAGACTCGTGCTCGTGAGTGGCTGTTTTCTTCGGAGGATGGACAATGGCAAATTGTGGAGAGTTCAAAAGCAGCTCGTCTCATTATGGTACTTCTTTTAAGGTCGAGCTTGAATTTTCTAAAATTTTATTTTATGTTATGGAGTGTTTCCTTCCAGAATCCAGTGGGTAACAGTTCATATCAATAGGTTTTCCTGAACGCTAGTCACAGCCATGCCACAATGGAGGCTATACAGGTGAATACTTCGTCTTGTACTAATATGGTTATATGAGCTTCTATGCTGCACCATGGTTTCTGTCTTTTTGTCTGTTTTTCTAATTTAACCTTTCATGTTTTTCAGAAAGACTTGTCTCCACTTGTCAAAAGTTTGGCACCTGCGAAGGATTATGGACATTATCAAATACCGTATGTTTCTTGTTGCTTCAATTTTGAGCAACTCATTTCTTGGTTCTTGCCATGTTGAATGCATGAATTTAGAAGTGAGATAAGTGGTTTCTATGGTGTAAAACATTTTTTTTGACTTTCGCTGGAAGTGATATATATGATTCTTAGCCATTCAAGTTCAACTTAAGTGCCCCTAAGTCACTTTAGTAAGTGCTTAAATGTGATACTTGATATCTGAAAATTCATCTGATCAAGCATTGATATGTCCTCTTGCTGAATACTGTTTAAATCCTTTTTTCAGGAAAACTAAATATCCAAATATATTCTAAAAGCTTATGTGCTTGTTAGACACTTAAAATTGTTGGAATTTTACAATAAACAATGTGTGTAATAGACTGGCCCACTCATATGAATGTGAATAGCTTACTTGAAAGCGTTTATATAGTACAGTGTCAATTTATGAGCATTTTAGTAGATTTATGTTGGATGGTATCTTCATTTTACTAGACCTGTCGGCTGAAATCTGGAGTGTTTCATGTTGAAATTAAGTGCATGCAATTCTATTTACATGTCGTATAAATTGCTTCTGATTGTCTTATTTGAATTTTGTTGAATGTTTATCACACCTACCTGCGTACATAAATATACTTGTAATACACATATCAAACATATTATCTTTCCGTAGTTAAAAGAACTTGTCTAAATTGTTAGTCTTGCAGCCGTAAAACATAAAAATGCCAGTTGAAATAACAATATCTTTGATTCTAAATGATGAGTGCTACATGTAGGTCAAACCTGATTTACTTTTGTGGTTGTCGTAGTATCTTATAACAGACATGACCGGGAAAGAATGATGCTTGATAACCAGCATAGACTACTAGATTCTCAGTTCATTTTTGAGAATCAAAGCTATTGAAATCGCCACAAATGTTATAGGATAAGCCTTTAAATGATTTCATTTTTTTTTAAATACTTATGGTGGAGCACCAAATTATCTCATTTGAACTTGAATTTCTCAGTTCAGTTGAGTATTATAGCTTTGTCTCTAGTTGATATTGTCAACAGAGCATCTTTATTTTCATTTTTACTTTGATTATTGTATACTTCAACTTTTAGCACTTTCTTTAAAATGTTCTGGTGCTTACCATCTTATAAAAAATAGGTTTATGATGGCCAATGATGGTGTTAAGCAACGGAAGATTGTCTACCAGGTTTATTTTTCTCTTTTATACTTTAACTTCTGAAAATGTTGTAGTTATACATGATTTTATGCAGGCCCGTGTTGTTGATTGTTGCTACTAAGTCGTTACGATTTATCTAGTATTTGATCTTTCATCCTCTAGTTGATTTTGTGCAGGCCTGCGTTGTTTTTCTTTTATTTGTTTTTTTTAAATTGCCTTTTCAACTTTTTTTTTTTTGGCAGTTTAATTATTAGATGTGTTTTTTATGTCTAAACTTACAGCAAGTCATTTTGTTTTGTGGAGAGTTCCATTGAAATTTGACAACGTCCTAGTTGTACAGGCATCCTCCATATCCAAGAGAAGTCTCTTAAATAGGGAGCATGACTCAAGAAATGGATTGAATTGAAAAATGGAGTCGGAAGACTTGATTAAAAATTATTATAAAATAAGTTCATTAAGGGAAAGCAAGCTTACAAGATACCCAATCACAAGTAGAGTGAAAAAAATTATTTCCATCTCCTATTGATCATCATTTTTTAAAATTAACTTTTAAGGTCCATTGAATATTGTTAAGATGAACACGTGGTAGAGGACAAATTGTTGTCCACAATTTATCTCTATAAGGAGGCCTATCAGTTAATACAATTGAGGTAGATGTGTTTAATTGACTTGAAGTTGACCTCTTGACAGAGGTCATAAATTAACTTCATATCTGGAAGGATAATGATTTGAATCTCAATCTAGATGTCAACGTGCTTGAAGCTTATAAGGATTTATGATGATTGGAATACCTAAAATTGACAAAGTTCTATACAAAATAGTGACATCAACTTAACTACATAAAGTAGTGATTTGAATGTCATCAAAAATCATTTATGAATGATATCACTATATTATCTTCAAAATATATAGTGATTGAAGGTACAGTAAGTACATTAAAATTGAGCAAGATTTTGAAATTAACTAAAGACCATAGGAATGCATCAGCTGAAACGGTTTAGCTGAAGGAACCTAAAGGTTATGTCATATCAGAATAAATAATACAACAAAGTAACTTGCCATTTTGACACAAACAATCATTGCATCAGGCATATGATCATCTATTAATTTTAAAAGACGACATCAACTAGATATTTATATTATGTAATTAAAATGCCTATAAAGGATGTTTTTAAAATATCAAATACGACATTAACTACATATCTGTGAGATAATAGCTAAAAAATCATAAAAGAGGTTTGTCAACCATCATATTTAATGTGATTGTCATGACTCATGACGCAAAAATATTTGGTTGATTATCTGAAAAATGGCATCAACTTCTTGGTAAAAAATTAGAATGTGTGTGGGCTGACTATCATTAATTCTCATTGCTTATGCATATCAAAATTTCATCCTCGTCGTGCACATTGGTAAATTTTGCATTTTATTTTCATGCGGTGATTTTATAATATAGGGGTCCATTCTTTGCAATTTTAACGCTACATACGCATACAAAATGAGTGATGAATGAGCATTTTTAATTTCAATCGAGATGTTTTGAGTCGAACTTGTGCGATGTCACGTCTCTTGTTTTATTTGTCATGTTCAATTGGATCAAATTATGGAGTAAATATTAAAGTCAAGAGCAACTTGTTTATATGACCTTGATAGTTGACAATGATATAATGTTGCTTGATGTTGATGCTCAATGTTGCTTGCTAATGATGATTAGCGTAGTAGTTTATTATTGATGTATGGTGTGATTCATTGATGATGCGATCTTGTTTGCTATTGATACTGATGACATGGTGCAAGTTGCAGTTGATTTCTGTCATTTCTCATCGATGAGATGATGTTATTATTCGTCGATGGTGACAACATTTTACCATTTGTTGTTGCCATCTAAGGCAACATTGATGATGAATCATCTTTCCTAGTTGTGGTTGACAACATAATGTTGCTCGTGTGACACCATCCAAAGTTTTCGGTGTTCGTGTTCATAGCACCCTAAAATGCCATTGATCGTGCCTTTGCTCACTTTTATTACACTTAAAGTTGATGTACATGACCATAATAATCCGTGCCTTCAACATCATTTAAATCTTGTTTGCCTCAATGCAAACATTATAATGATGTTCCCAAGTTATTTGGACTTTGGAGCGAGACAAACTCTAATTTACCTATTTAGTCTTATGGTGCAAGTTTCTTAACTTGTCCTTGCCCTCTAATTTTTCCCTTTGTAATTTTTTTATTTAAAAATCTTTGATTCTTTAACTATATGTGTGATTTGATGAGCATAAATTTCTTACTCTCAATATATTGATATTTTTTTGGGACAGCTATTTGGCATTGAATGTGGGAAACCTACTTACCTTCATTGACTAGGAACTATGATAGTTCTTTATCATTTGCATATGGGGATTTCAACAATCCCTGTTTAGTTGCTCATGGATGAACTCTCATACTTATCTTCTTCGAGCCATATTTCAAATGAATCAATGATATAAGAAATAAAAAAATAGTTTGTCTCACATTTGATGTGTTAGCCTTTCTGCATTGCCCATCCAATGCTAAAATTACTAAACTATGAACTCTCATACTTATCTTCTTCAAGCCATATTTCCAATAAATCAATGATGTAACTCAAAGGAGAAATAAAAAATAGTCTGTCTCACATTTTATTTGTTGGCCTCTCTGCATTGCCCATCCAATGCTAAAATTACTTTTTCTCAATCACTCATCATGGAAATGGACAATGTTGAGTTCCATCGTGCAAACTTTATAAAGAACTTACTTGTCCAAAGCAATCCAATTAAGGTCCACCTTAGGATGCATGCTCATAGATCTATTTCTTAAAAGTTAGTACAATTAAAGTTCTTAGGTGTCATGTTTAATCTATTAAACATATCATGAGAGGCAAATCTCTTCTGGCTTGGTTTTGGCTTCATTGGTCGTCATGGTGTATTTTATTTTTTATCCTTCTCTTCTAGAATTTTTTTGCAGTTGTTTTGTGTTGTAATTTTTTTCTATTACTTGTATTAAAATTTTCTAGTTTTATTAAAAAAAGCAATCGGAAAATTTTGATGTGCTTTATTTTAAACTTTAATTATGAATATCACCATTTTCAAATGATCAATATGTTTTTGTTCTGCATTGTCATTGGATACAAGTGTATATACGCATTGCTCTATTAATGAATGCGTGACACTTATCTCATTATTTTAGTAATTTGTATATGCATTTTGTCATGTAGGCTACATCTAAGATAACAGGGCCAATTATTGTTGAAGACGTGATTTATGACAATATTGCTAAAGGCATCAATTCTGATCATATTGGTTCCGAAAATAAGAGGTTTCGTCGCCTAGTTTTTGAGCGAAGCTCAGGGTTGGTTCAATCAGAAGCCCTGTTAATTTTAAAACCCAAAAGTAATTCTATTGAAGCAGATAAAAGGCAAACCAGTTTGTCTTCAAAATCTAAGAAGGGAGGCAGGAAAAGAAATGGCACATCTATATCGTCTGATGGTATTTAATGCCTTTCTTTTTTGTAGCAGTTTACTTGAATTTCTTTTGAGCTTATTCAAATATTTTGTCCATAAAAGTTAAATGTTCTTCTACATAATGTTGGCTAAGTTTTTCTTTCTTAGCTGGGATCTTCTATTTATTCATCAAACGTTTTGTATTTCCCTCTAAAGTTTATTTACCATTTTCACCTCTTCATTTTGAAAGATTTTGAATTAATTTTGCTTGAATTTTTATACCATGAAAGATCTGAAACCTTTTTTATGCTTTTTATTCTTCTTCTTCTCATCTTTACTAAATTAGGATCTAAAGACAATATGGAGATTGACCATAGCTCTCTGGCAAGCTCTTATCATAGTGGGATCGTTTCTGGCTTCTCTCTGGTAGCTTCTGCATTGCAAAATGCAGTTTCATTGCAAGAAAGGGTAATGCTCTACCTTGAAGTTAATAAATAGAACGGTTTCATCAATAGGTAACTCTGAGCAATTTATGTTGCTTTTAACATATTCTAGAGTTTTCTTTGTTAGGCAGAATATAACAATGTTAACATTACATCTTATTTCCTTATCAATGTTAGTAATCTTTAGAAGTAAACATTCTTTTGTTGCTTAAAAAAATGTTTTGCTGAAAAAAATTACTCAATGCTTGCAGGTCAGAGTGATCATAGTTGGTCTTGGTGCTGGCCTTTTTCCCACATTTCTTCACATTTGCCTTCCGTTTTTAGACATCGAGGTTAGTCCTTAATAATATGTCAACTTGCTTTTCAGAGTTTCAATGCTCACTCTTATGCAGGTTGTAGAATTGGATCATGTTGTCTTGGAGCTTGCAAAGGATTACTTTGATTTCAAGGAGGATTTACAATTGAAGGTTATTTTAATTGACCTAATCATTTTTTAAGCACAGCTTCATCTTTCATTCATTTTTCCCTATTTTTTAAGCAATATTTGAATGTTAGTTACAGGCTATTTGCTTATTTCAATTACATAAATTGTACTTTCATGTGGCAATTTGCAATTATTGTGTTAAAAACTCAGTAAACTGTTATGCCGGTCCAGCTTGGACCGGCTCACCCTGGACCGGCCCAGCCGGTCCGGGCCTATGCGCGACGGAAGAAGGCGGACGGGAGAGGGGGAACCGGGGTGGGCTCAAGTGTTTTCAAATTGAAATGAAACATGTTTTGGAGGGAGAATGAAGGGTAGAGAAGTCCTTTTGCTTCTAATTTGAATTAGAGTGGATTAAATAGGGAGTTATGAGGAGAGAAGTTTTTTATCTTGTTTTTGAAAGAAAGTTTGAGTTCTAGGTCTTCTTGCTTGGGCTCTCGGCGTTGCCGGAGATTGTAGGAGAGTTGTTCTTCCTCTCGAATTGAAGAACATTGTATCGAGCTTTGGTTTTGATTGCCTACTAGTGGAATACAATCGTTTATAATTGTTTTCCTACAAGTTTCTTCCCTATTTCTGCTGTTTTTGCACATCGATTTGGGTTAGGTTTGCTTGCGAACTCAAGTATTACCTTAGGGTTACTTGCGAACTCAAGTATTTCCTATCAAATTGGTATCAGAGCAAGATCCGGGCGGTGGAGGGTGGCTTTTATCCAGTAATCGCTGCAGATTTTGCTGATTTTGGGGAGGATCTGGAGGCATCTCGTCATTTTCCATGGCATCTAAGCGAGTAGAAGTCTTGGAGACCGAGATGGGGCAACTTAAAGCGGATCTGGAGGAGAAGATGGCCACATTGAGCGAGAATGTGGAAGGGAAATTCGTGGCGTTGGAAGAGATGATGAAGAAGTTGTTGGAAGGGCAAGCAAGGGCTGTGCCGGGGGAGGAAAGAGTAGAAGGGAGTGGGAGCAGGGGGAAGGAGAAGGTGAATCCAGACGAGGAAGAGGAGGTGGGACTGTTTAACAGCAGCGGAAGGATGCCACCTCGGGAGTCCATCAGGCGAGAAGAGCATGAAAGAAGGAGAGACTTCAGGGAAGAAAGAGAGGATGATTGGCGTCGCCGGCGGCCCGATCCAGTGGACCGGCCATGGGGAATCCAGAATCACCCTGGCGGAGCGCGAGGGGAAGATGGCTATCGGCGACCGAGGAGGGATGATGAGCCCCGATATGGAGAGAGGGGAACTTGGGAAGACCCCATTGCATGGGACAGAGGAGGCCATGGGGGAAATAGGGCATACGGGGTGGACACGAGAGCCAGAAAGCTGAAAATGCCCGTGTTCGAAGAAGGAAATGTGGATGAATGGATCCACAAGGTAGAGAGGTATTTTGCAGTAAATGGCCTGATGGAGGAGGAGAGATTGTTGGCGGCTAGCATGTGCTTGGAAGGGGCGGCTTTTTCATGGTTCAAATACATGGAGAAGTGGGATCCGGTGAGGACTTGGAGGGACTTCAAGGAGGCGATCAGGGAGAGATTCAGGGGGGGCAGCCCATGGGAGATATCAGAACAGTTCTACGCCCTCACTCAAGAGGGAACAGTGGAAGAGTACCGGAAGAAATTTGAGAGTCTGGTGGGTGACATGGAGGGATTATCGAACAGTACTCTGGGGGGAAACTTTATGAAGGGCCTTAAGCCAGAAATTAGAGATGCGGTGAAGGTAATGAGACCGAGGGACTTGAGGGAGGCCATGGAGTTGGCTCAACTGGTGGAGAACCAGAAGACCAACGCCCGAAGTTGGCGGAACAACCACTCAGGGGGTCCTACCAGGACAACTACCACTTACTTGGCTCCAAAAGGACCAACCCCTAGTGTCCTTAGAGAAAGTGGTAAGGAGAAGAGCGGGGTGACCAGATCTGCGGGGAGTTTCAAGAGATTGACCGAGGAGGAGATGCAGGAGAAGAGGGCCAAAGGCCTTTGTTTCAGATGTGAGGAGAAGTTTGTTCCAGGGCACCGGTGCAAGGATCGCGCTCTTCGGGCTCTCACCGTCTATATAGACGAGGCGCCTGAGGAGGGTGATGCTTCAGATGAGGAGCAGATTGATCCCCAGTTGGAGGTAGCCGAGGTATCCCTAAATTCTGTGATGGGATTCACTCCTAGCCATACGATGAAGGTGAAAGGGAAAATACTTGGGAGGGAGGTAGTAGTGTTGATCGACAGTGGAGCCACCCACAATTTCATATCCGCTCAGGTAGCGGAGGAGCTGGGAATGGAGCCTACTGAGACAGGCAGTTATGGAGTAATGATGGGGACAGGGAAGATTGAGTCCAGCACTGGGATCTGCAAGGGGGTGGAGATGAGACTACAGGAGATTAGGGTGGTGGAGGACTTCCTACCCCTGAGGTTGGGTAGCACAGACGTCATTCTGGGCATGAAGTGGCTACAGACCTTGGGTGAAACCAAGGTAAACTGGGGAACTATGGTGATGGAACTGATGGTAGAGGGAAAGAGGGTGAAGCTGAAAGGAGAACCAGGATTATCCAGAGCTGGAGTGTCTCTCAGGTCGATGGTGAAGATGATCCATGAAGAAGGAGGAGGGTTCCTTGTGGAGTTGCAGAGCTTGGAAGATCGTCAGGAGGAGGAAGACAAACACATTCCTGTGTCAGTTCAGCCCTTTCTGAAGGAATTTGAGGATGTGTTCCAACCTCCGGTGGGACTACCACCTGACAGAGAACGGGAGCACCAGATTATCTTGAAGGAGGGGGTATCCCCTATCAGTGTGAGACCTTACAGATACCCTCAGATGCAGAAAGATGAGATTGAGAAGCTGGTGGGAGAAATGCTAGAAGGAGGGATCATTCAGCCCAGTGTGAGTCCTTTCTCTAGCCCAGTTCTACTGGTAAAAAAGAAGGATGGGAGTTGGAGGTTCTGTGTGGATTACAGAGCCCTCAACAAGGAGACAGTGCCTGACAAATTTCCCATCCCTGTGATTGACGAGTTGATGGATGAGCTACATGGAGCCGTTTTATTCACCAAGATTGATCTAAAGTCAGGCTATCATCAGATCAGGATGAGGAAGGAAGATGTGCAGAAGACAGCCTTCAGGACTCATGAGGGCCACTACGAGTTCCTGGTGATGCCTTTTGGCCTCACCAACGCACCAGCCACATTCCAGGCATTGATGAACCGAATCTTCAAGCCACACCTTCGCAGGTTTGTGTTGGTATTTTTTGATGACATTCTCATCTATAGCAGGACTGAGAAGGAACACCTAGAGCACCTGAGAGTGGTGTTGGGGGTGCTGAGGGAGCATCAGCTAAAAGCCAACTTCAAGAAGTGTGACTTCGCTCAGGCACAAGTGGAGTACCTGGGGCATGTGATATCTCAGGAGGGAGTGGCTGCGGATCAGTCCAAAATAGAGGCAATGTTAGCCTGGCCTCAACCCAAGACCTTGAAGGGGCTCAGAGGGTTTTTGGGACTGACTGGCTACTACAGGAGGTTCGTGAGAGGATACAGCACCATAGCAGGACCGCTGACAGAACTGCTGAAGAAGGATAATTTTTTATGGGGGGAAGCAGCTTCTGAGGCTTTTGAGAAGCTGAAGAAGGCCATGACGACGGTGCCCGTACTTGCTCTGCCAGACTTCAATCAGGTGTTTGTGTTGGAGACAGATGCTTCAGGCTATGGATTGGGGGCAGTGTTGATGCAGAACCATAGAGCCATAGCTTACTTCAGTCAGATACTGTCGTCCCGGGCTAGGCTGAAGTCGGTCTATGAGAGAGAGCTAATGGCGATTGTGCTGGCCATCCAAAAGTGGAGACCCTATTTATTGGGCAGACATTTTATTGTCAGGACTGATCAAAGGAGCCTGAAATACTTGCTAGAGCAGAGGATGGTCACAGAAGAGCATCAGAGGTGGTTGTCCAAGCTGCTCGGATATGATTTTGAGATCCACTATCGGCCAGGATTAGAAAATAAGGCAGCAGATGCCTTATCACGCTGTATGGGGGAGCTCCAGGGAATTGCTGTATCAGTACCGGTTCTGATTGATTGGGGAGCCATCAAAGAGGAAAGCATCCAGAATGAGGAGCTAAGGAGAATCAAAGAAGAGGTGCTATCAGATGAAAACAGCCACCCAGGCTACTCAGTTGTGGGAGAAAGACTGTACTATCAGGGAAGGAGTGTGATCCCTAGGTCTTCCATTCATATTCCCCAACTGCTACAGGAATTTCATGGGAGTGCCATAGGAGGGCATTCAGGAGTGCAGAAAACCTATAGCCGGTTAGCTGCGGAATTGTACTGGAAGGGGATGAGGAAAGACATAGAAGAAATGGTGGCTAAGTGCGATACCTGCCAGAGGAATAAGTACATGACGATGGCACCCGGGGGATTACTACAGCCCCTGGCCCTACCAGAGAAGGTTTGGGAGGAGATCACTATGGATTTCATTGATGGGCTTCCAAAATCAGAGGGATATACTGTTATATTTGTAGTGGTCGACAGACTGAGCAAATATGCTCATTTCATTCCCTTAAGACACCCGTACACAGCGGTGTCTGTAGCAGCAGCATTTGTGAGGGAGATAGTCCGCCTGCATGGGGTACCAGAGTCTATTGTGTCGGATAGGGACAAGGTGTTCCTGAGTCATTTTTGGAGGGAGTTATTTAGGATGCAAGGCACAGTATTGAAGAGGAGCACAGCATATCACCCACAGACTGATGGGCAGACGGAGGTGGTGAATAGAAGCCTGGAGACATACTTGAGATGCTTTGTGTCTGAGACACCAAAGCAGTGGGCCAAATGGCTGGCCTGGGCAGAATATTGGTATAACACCTCCTCTCACTCGGCTACCAAGATGACACCTTTTAAGGTGTTATATGGAAGAGACCCCCCACACCTGGTACACTATAGCCATAGGAGTACTCCAGTATCTGCAGTGGATCAGCATCTGAAGGAAAGAGATCAAGTGTTGGATGAGCTCAAGAGGCATCTTCTCAGAGCCCAACAGATTATGAAGAAACAGGCGGACAGTAAAAGGAGGGATATACAATTTGGAGTTGGAGACAAGGTCTACTTGAAGATCCGACCATACAGACAGAGGACTGTATCCTAGAGGAGAAATGAGAAGCTGGCAGCAAGATATTTCGGCCCTTTCGAAGTGGAGGAGAAAATCGGGGAGGTAGCATACAGGTTGAGGCTTCCTTCAACAGCCAGAATACACCCCGTTTTTCATGTATCACAGTTGAGGAAAGTGGTGGGGGAACATGCAGTAAGCCCAGAGCTGCCCAGCACATTGAGGGAAGACATGGAAGTGACACTGGAGCCTCTAGCGGTAGAAGGAGTGCGCATCAATGAAAAGGGGGAAAAGGAAGTGAAGATCAGGTGGAACGGCCTCCCAGATTATGAGGCCACATGGGAGCCATTGGAGAGAATTGCCATACAGTTCCCTGCCTTCCACCTTGAGGACAAGGTGGTACTTTGGGAGGGGGGTAATGTTATGCCGGTCCAGCTTGGACCGGCTCACCCTGGACCGGCCCAGCCGGTCCGGGCCTATGCGCGACGGAAGAAGGCGGACGGGAGAGGGGGAACCGGGGTGGGCTCAAGTGTTTTCAAATTGAAATGAAACATGTTTTGGAGGGAGAATGAAGGGTAGAGAAGTCCTTTTGCTTCTAATTTGAATTAGAGTGGATTAAATAGGGAGTTATGAGGAGAGAAGTTTTTTATCTTGTTTTTGAAAGAAAGTTTGAGTTCTAGGTCTTCTTGCTTGGGCTCTCGGCGTTGCCGGAGATTGTAGGAGAGTTGTTCTTCCTCTCGAATTGAAGAACATTGTATCGAGCTTTGGTTTTGATTGCCTACTAGTGGAATACAATCGTTTATAATTGTTTTCCTACAAGTTTCTTCCCTATTTCCGCTGTTTTTGCACATCGATTTGGGTTAGGTTTGCTTGCGAACTCAAGTATTACCTTAGGGTTACTTGCGAACTCAAGTATTTCCTATCATAAACATACCCAAAAACCAAGGTGCAATGGAACTATTATTGAACAATCTTTTATCTGTGTTTACGTGAATATTCTTTAGTTCTTGGTACTTCCCTCGTTATCTTCAGTGAAAGAAGGAATCACATTTTAGATCTGGAATTAGATCTCAAAAAAGATCGACTCCAATAAATGCTCATCATCAGCTTTTCTTTCTCCTCCTATGCATTGCTGGATTCTTCTGCGTGGATTTCCATCCATTCAGCATATTTCCTATTGTTGGCAATTGAGTATGAATTTGGACAGCACATTGAAGATAAAGCCGAGAATTTCAAAGCTATCATGTGGGCGGTTGTGGAAGATTATGAGTATTGTTGTGTGCGAGAATATTTGTGCAGGTAGAGGGTGAGTTTATCATCTTAGTATCACATAAAAATCCATCGCACCTAGAGATAAGTAGATTGCGGCTTACAAGAAGCAGAAGGCTTTTTATGCTGAAAGCGTTGAGGGAAAAAAATCATAGGGCTTAATCTAGTTGAAATAATTCTATTATGTAGGTGTAAAGTTACAATGGTTAACCCTTTTATGCCATTGGAGACGACTTGATTACACGATAAGACAACTTGCATTGGCATTTGTCGAAGATGGATTATGCCGAATGTTGAACATCAACATCGTTTGGTAATGTTATTGATAATCGATGGATGTCAGCATTGTTTGACAGAGGGTGACAATTGATGTTGGCGGTGGTTGGTGGGCTTCATCTGCAGACAATGACATTCATTGGCAATGTCAATGACAAGCGTAGCTATGGTCAATTACATATATTGGATGTTGGCAACCATAGTTTTGGTACTCCTTGAGCCACAAAATTCTCTCATATGGAATTTTTCTTGTATGTGTTGAAGCGATATCTATTTATAAAATTTTGGAAGGAGTACCTTGTCCAATTCAACCAGAATTCATGACACTTTATCAGACTGCAGGAGTTGATTAACTTGATCATTCAGTATTTTCAAACATCTAAGTGTCTCAATAAACTTATAGTTGAGTGATATTGGGCTCGTTAGATTTATCTCAATGAGACACTAATTTTTTAATATATGCATGCAAAATTTGTAGACCATGCGTTCCCTCAAATGGTATCGTGAAGTTTCCAACGAGATTCTTGCTTTTGATCAGATGAATTTTATTGAAATATAATTTGTATTGTTTAAATGATGTGTTCATTAGTCCTATCTCAAATGAAAATATATTTTTTCATTTACAAGCTAATTTCTACCTCTACAATTTATAGAAACTCATTTGTTTGTTGAAACAATTTAATGGAAATAATCTTACTTGTATATGGTCCCATGTATATAGTTCATATTTTTGTTAATTAAGCTTTTTTGCTTGAGATCATAAAATTGGATCAGTTGTGTTTTGTTTGCAACGATCTTAGTAACTCGTTTCCCTCAGGTTCATATTGGTGATGGAATTAAGTTTATTCAAAATGCAAATGTTCAATATCCTTCTGAAGCTGCTGCTAAGCATAAAGAAGATTTGAGTATGAAAATCGTCATTGTTGATGCTGATTCATCCGATCTAAGGTAACCTAAATTACTGCAGTGTACCTTGAAAATTCTGGCATTATTTGAATTTTTCTTTTTTTATTTCTTGTTTAGCTTTGGGTTAGCCTGCCCTCCAGCAGGAT
Source organism: Dendrobium huoshanense (assembly GCA_016618105.1). Taxonomy (NCBI): domain Eukaryota; kingdom Viridiplantae; phylum Streptophyta; class Magnoliopsida; order Asparagales; family Orchidaceae; genus Dendrobium; species Dendrobium huoshanense. Next base: position 11,777,904 of record CM028342.1, read on the forward strand.
TTGTAGAAGAAGCTTTCCTTTCATCAGTGAAGGATTTCCTTTCTGTTGGAGGCCTATTCGTGATTAATTTGGTGTCCAGATCCTCAACAATCAGGCAGATGGTCATTTCTAGATTGAAAGCGGTAAGCATTTAAGTTTCGTTTGGGACGACTTTCTTGTTGCTTCTTAAAACAGCTTTCTAGTATAAAAATTCTGATTTTTTACTAAAAAGCTGCTTTAAGAAGTAACAAAAAAGCCATCCCAAACGAAGCCATAGTGACAATCTGAAGACAACCACCTTGGAAGCTATAGTTTGCCTAAGTATTTCAATTGTTCATTATCATTTTAGGTTTTCAACCATCTCTTTTCCTTGGAACTAGAGGAAGATGTCAATGAGGTCCTCTTCGCTTCTCCAATGGACTTGCGCTTACAAGATGATGATCTTACTAATGCAGTTGATCTGCTTCAGAATTTGTTAAAGGTTCCATTGCCTACCATACATGCACAGGCAAAGAAAATCAAGCGTTTGAAGTAGAATCCATGTTATTTGTGAATGGATTTTCTGACAGGAATCACATGGATGTATGCTTGTACTTATTTTAGGTTTTATTTAGGACAGTTTCCTTGCTGCTTCTTAAAGCAGCTTTCTAGTACAATTTTTTTTAATTTTTGTACTAAAAAGCTGCTTTAAAAAGCGGTAAGAAAGCCATCCCAAACAAAACCTTTGTTTAAGCTTTACAGCAGATCAATGGAATTCCTGCTGATTTCTTGGCTTGAGAATGCTATTTATTAAAAAACCCAAGCTCTCAACCACCAGACAATTTGATCCAGGTACCACATCTGCTTATTGCTTTTATGTCCACTTGTTTAACCACATCAGGCTTGATTCAGTTGAATTTGACTTATCTTCTTTCAGGTTGTTTGTGTTAATGCAGTGAATTCCTTCATTTTGGTTGTAAGAATTTGATCCCATACCATAATAATATGAGTAGTAAAATTGCAATTAAAGTTGATGCCTTCTTTTTCTGTTTATTTAGTTTACTCTCTCTTTGAATGAGGAAAAATGATTCTGTGCGGACCCCGGACAACGTACGGTGACCAACCAGAACGCGCCACATTACTTTTTTGCTTGTACCGGTGCTCGGTACTGGGTGACGTGACGTGTTCTGATTGATCTTTGGACCGTCCGGTGTCTGCACAGAATAATCTTTTTTGAATGAGGCCTCTAATTAACTTATAACACAGCTGAAATTGCTAAAATAACTTGTGAATTCCAAGTTTTGAGACTTTCTCCTCCATCTCCCTGCCATTTCTTCTTCCTGATTCTTTAGTTGCTGTTCAAGTAGATATAGCTCAGTAATAATTCTTGGCTGAAGACAGGCTTTTTTTTTATTATTATTTTTTTCAATGCTATAAAATCTTAAGAAGATGAAGGTAGATTATGAACTTGGATTTGTCAACACTGATTAGTTGCAATGATGGGCTTCTCAAAACCATTGGGAGAAGCTTCATTCATCAACACCACTGGGATTTATAACAGTGCAGAAACAAAGATAAGCAGCTCAGTGGCTACTTCAGCTTTGGCCATTCATATTTTATGAATTTTTTTTTTTTGGGTAAGTGTATGCTTGTAATTATGAAGGGACATAAATAATGCATTCTTTTATATGATTATGGTCATTGCTTGTTCATATCTTTACTGTTTCCTTAGTCAATCTTATCTTTAGGTGGACCATTATCTTAAGAAAATTAGGAAAAGTTCATCTTTATTGAATACAAAGCATGATTGCAAGGAAAACTTTAAAGAGAGAGAAACTATTGCCATGATGACATATCTTTAGTGGTTCAAAGATCATTGTCATTAAAGAGACCAAATGGCCAATCATATCAATAAAAGTGAAAAGTTTTGTCATTTATATTGGAGATTGAAGTGCTAAGAGTGATAACATCATATGATAATAATGGGGGCTGATCTAGTTGTAATGAATACATTTAATAAAGAAAGATACAAGAATTTTTCATTCCTCGTAATTGAAGATGAAATTATAAATAATTGAGAACAATTATCTGATTCCTATAGTAGGGATTATAAAAACCAAGTGTCTAAAAATTGACTATTAAAATTTTACAACATGATTAGATGTTAATAATCAAGTGATAATAGTCCGATCATGAATGTCCAATGAAGGTGGTGACGATTGATAATGTTTGTCATTTGTAATGATCATTAGAAAATGCAATAGAGCTCCATAGCTCATCCATAATTCAAATCTCCCTTCAAGTAGAAAATAGAGCCTTATTTATAGTCTTTTTTTGAATGAGTATTTTAATAAATTTGGTTAGAATACAAAATATTTTATTGAACAAGCCAAACTTTTATTTGGTCCGGTCACAGGACGTAGCTTTACGTTCGGCCGCCAATAGAATCGCGTCACGCGTTCTCACTATTTACCATGCGGCCCGACAACTCGACTCGGAACGGACCCAGTATGGCTCGGTATTTCTCGATTTTGCTAGGTATTGCTCGGTATTACTCGGTATTGTTAGGTATTGGTCGATTTTGCTTGACAATAACCAATACCGAGGAAATACCGAGCAATACCGAGTTGTACCGAGTTTTTCTAAAAAGCTCGGTAAGAAAAAACTCGGTACAACTCGATATTTCTTGGTATTACTCGGTATTTGTCTTCATAGAGTGGTATTTCTTGTTATTGCCGAGCAATAACGAGCAAATACTGAGTAATACCTCGCAATACATGAACATAGCATTCCCGGGTTCCGGTCCGGGTCAAGTCGTCGGGCCGTGCGGTAAAGAGTAAGAGCATGTGGCGACATGTTATTGGCGGCCGAACGTAGCTCTACGTTCGGTCAGAGGACGTAATAATTGTTCGAACAAGCCATACAGATTCCTTTGATCATAGATTATTTATCCAACATTTGAGTGCCTTAATAATGTTAGAATCAAATAATTTTGTGCTCGTTAAATTTTGTTTTGTCGAGCCACTTGATTTTATTATAAGTACATAGGAGACCATTTGATTCTTCAATGTTTAGAAGTTTTTAAACATGCTTCAAATACTTGATTTGGCTTCATTTAGACTCATATCAAATCATTTATATTGTTGATGGGTTTGTTTAATCAAGATGTTTAATGTGATTATAAATTTGTTGAAATTGGAGTTCAAATGATTTTGAATTTAATTTAAAAAAATTTCATTTCAAATATCACATTAAGATTTGTGTTGTTTAAGTGAATTTTTTAAATATATATCAATATTAGTTGATAAGGAAATTTTTTTAATATAAAATTTTATCAAGTAACATTATTGTTGTCAAGTACCAAGTCCTGCATGAGAATAGTGGAGGGTTGTAGTCGACAACCAGCATAAAATTTGTCAAATAATCATGACATTAATCATTTATTACATTGTGTTAATGCTACGTCATTTCCTGAAATCAACATGCTGTATGTCCTGAATACATCGAAAAGTGTGTAAGGGCTGCTGTACCATCCAAACTTGGGATCGGCATAAACATTTTTAATTTTTTTTTCAATTATTATCAAAAAATGTATAATATTAAATATAAGATAGTAAACAACTTATAATTTAGAATATCAAATAGAAGACTTGTAAGGAGAATTTATCAGGTTACTAAAGATTGAAACAGTTTATGAGGACTTGACATGATTTTAGAATTTAACATCAGTTTTTTCCAGGATTTTTGGCCATGAAGTAGGAGTAATCTAATAAACAGATTTTTTTTTGGCCCCTTGTGACTGCACCCACTCGCTGTCACAACAGCCGTTCTGCTTTGATTAAATGCTCATACATTAGAACTCAAAAAACAAAACTGAGAAAGATAATCTGAACACAAGCAAATTGCAGCAACCTCACAGTTATAGTGTAAGTAAGTAATTGTGAATGAATAGCTGGGATGAAGCCAAGATTTTGCGGTTTGCATAGGTACAGACTATATATATATATATTGGGGGGGCACATGCCCCCGCCTTTCCCCCTCTCCCTCCGCCAGCAATTCTATGCTTTCATGAAACTAAATGAGTTGGAGAGAAGACTAAGAAGATTGATAATTTAGGATTTAAATAATGGTATTCTCGTAAGATCGTACTAGAAATGGTTTAGGTGTGATTATAGATAAATGTTTAAGGTAATATTATAAAAATGAATAGAATTAGAGATAAAATTATTGCTTTAAATATTGTTGTTGATGCTAAGATTATTAATATTATAAGTGTTTATGTTTCTCAAGTAAGATTGGATAGAAGTTCAAAATTAAAAATTTAAATGACTTGAAAGAATTAATATAAAAGATTCATCTTGAAGAAATTTTTTTTATTGGAGGAGATTTAAATGAACATGTTGGTAGAAAGGTAAATGATTTTAAAAGCATTCATGATGACTATGAGTTTGGACCGACTAATGAAGGTGATAAGATCATATTAGATTTTTCTTTAGCTTATGATTTTGTAATTGTTAATATCTTATTTAAGAAAATATATGACCATCTCATCACTTATAAGAATGGATATAATTATTTTATTGTAAGAGAAATATATTTTTTATATTTCAAAGATTGTAAGTTATTTCAAGGGAAAGTTTATGTATCTAACATCGTTTATTAGTTTTGAATTTTAAGATGAAGTGGTAGAATATAAACATAAAGTAAAATGTTATTTTAGGATTATATATGGGCCTTTAAAGAATATTAATGAAAATATTTTTGAGAGTAAGATACTAGATCATATTGTTATGTGAGAAAAAATAGTTCGTGATATTAAAAATATTGTAAAAGATGTATTTGGAGTATCAAAGGGAAAAACTCATAATAATTAAAATAGTTTGTGGGAATTAAAATGTGCAAAAAAAAAAAAAGATAAAAAATAAGAATATTTTTTTATAAAAAATTAATTTAGATGTAAAAAATTTTGATAATTGGGAAAGATATAAAAAGGTTCATAAAGAGTCTAAGAAATCAATATGCGATGCAAATATTTTAGTTTTTTAATAATTTATATAATAGATTAGATACTAAGAAGAGCGAATGATATCTGTATAAGTTAGCCAAATATAGAGATAAGAGTAGTACTGATTTAGTTCAAGTGAAGTGTATAAAGGTTGAAGATCAAAAAAATATTTTTATTAGAAGAGAATATTTAACTAAGGTGGATGATATATTTTTATAAACTCTTCAATGAATATTATGAGAATGCGATTGACTTAGTGGCCTTAGCATCCTAAATGAAAATAAAGATTTTTATTTTTATCAACTTGTTAGTAAAATTGAAGTTAGAAAGGCTTTAAAGAAAATGAAGTTTGAAAAAGTTGTTGGACCTGATGATATTCCAATACATGTGTGTAATTGTTTAGGAGATGAAAGAATTTTTTGGCTTACTAAACTTTTTAATATTATTTTGAAAACTAAAAAGATGTCCGATAAATGGAGAATGAGTGTGTTGATTCTTTTTTTTAAAATAAAGGTGATGCACTAGATTGTGCGAATTATAGAGGAATTAAGTTAATGTGTCATACTTTAAAACTATGGGAGAGAGTTATTGAGCATAGGTTGCAGCGTGATACTAATGTTTCTCAATATCAATTTGGATTCATGTCGGGGTAGGTCAACTATGCAAGCTATACATTTATTGAGAGATTTGATGGAGAAGTATAAAGAGAATAAGGAAGATCTACGTATGATAGTTATTGATTTAAAGAAAGTATATGATAAAGTTTCAAGAGAAGTGATATGGAGAGTTCTAGAAAAGGAAGGGATTGATAAGACTAGAGAGAGCATATGACATTTGCAAGAGGTTGTACCCTAGTGTATGCTTTTTGCTGATGATTTCTTCTTGTTAATAAGACTAGATAGGGAGTTTAAGATAAACTTAAATTATGGAGGTTAACTTTAGAGTCTAAAAGCTTTCATTTCAGTAGATTTAAAACTAAATATATAGAGTAAAATTTTAGTAATAATAGTTCTTGTGAGGGGATTGTGATTTTGGGTGATCAAGTCATTAATAAGAGTACATGTTTTAGATATATTGAGTCTATTGTTCAGAGTGATGATGAAATAGATGGGGATATTATTAGTAGAATTCAAGTTGGATGGTTAAAATGAAGGAATACATTGGGCTTGTTGTGTGATAGAAAAGCTGCCCTCAACTTAAAAAAAAAAAAAAATTATATAAGATTGTGGTTAGACCTGCAATGCTTTGTGGTGTAGAATGTTGGCTATTAAAAGAGAAGCATAATATTAAGTGTTACATTGGGCTTGTTGTGTGATAGAAAAGCTGCCCTCAACTTAAAAAAAAAAAATTATATAAGATTGTGGTTAGACCTGCAATGCTTTACGGACCACCGCCGGAGCCTCGCCGGACCACCGCCGGAGTTTCTCCACACCACCACCTCAAGGCCCGACGTTCAGGCTCGACATTCTGTTGAAGGCTTGACGTTCAGACCCGACGTTCTGCTGAAGGCTCGACATTCTTCTCAAGACCCGACATTCTGCTCAAGTCATGACGTTCTGCTGAAGGCCCAAGGTTTTGGTTAAGGCCCGACGTTCAGGCCCGACGTATTCATCTGAGGCCCTCACCTTTACCAGAGGCCCTTGTCTTCGCCAGATCATCACCAAAGGCAGTGTGCTCCACCAGAACATCACATGAGGCCCAGACTTCCGCCGGACCACTACTTGAGGCCTTGAGCTCCACCAGGCCACCATCTGATGCCCACAATTCTCCCAGAATACTGCCGACTACGGTCCTTTAGACCTCCGTCGCCTACTATGGTCCTTCTGAACTCCATCAACAAACAACGATCTTTCTAACCCCGGTCTCCTGCCGACTACGGTCCTTCCGACCAAACAAACATGTATATGTAACTCCTACTATGTAATGCAATCTATATGATGTGTATTTGCTACATCAATACAAGCCCTTCTCCAAAGGAAGGGCCTCATTTGTAATCGACTGCAAATACTAGTGGATTCATTAAAACTAGGCCAGGCCCCATGGTTTTTCCCCCTTTTAAGGGGTTTTCCACGTAAAAACTCTGGTGTCTCTTATGAATGTTTCACCCCCTCTCTGTTATCTACTTGTGTGCTGGATCTTCGTACAATGTTAAGACGTTAAACCTTATATTTCTCTACCGCCGCGAATATTCCAGGACACAACAATTATATATATATATATATTTGGGGGGCACATGCCCCCGCCTTTCCCCCTCTCCCTCCGCCAGCAATTCTATGCTTTCATGAAACTAAATGAGTTGGAGAGAAGACTAAGAAGATTGATAATTTAGGATTTAAATAATGGTATTCTCGTAAGATCGTACTAGAAATGGTTTAGGTGTGATTATAGATAAATGTTTAAAGGATAATATTTTAAAAATGAATAGAATTAGAGATAAAATTATTGCTTTAAATATTGTTGTTGATGCTAAGATTATTAATATTATAAGTGTTTATGTTTCTCAAGTAAGATTGGATAGAAGTTCAAAATTAAAATTTTAAATGACTTGAAAGAATTAATATAAAAGATACATCTTGAAGAAATTTTTTTTATTGGAGGAGATTTAAATGAACATGTTGGTAGAAAGATAAATGATTTTAAAAGCATTCATGATGACTATGAGTTTGGACCGACTAATGAAGGTGATAAGATCATATTAGATTTTTCTTTAGCTTATGATTTTGTAATTGTTAATATCTTATTTAAGAAAATATATGAGCATCTCATCACTTATATAGTTATATGAATGGATATAATTATTTTATTGTAAGAGAAATATATTTTTTATATTTCAAAGATTGTACGTAAGTTATTTCAAGTGAAAGTTTATGTACGTAACATCGCTTATTAGTTTTGAATTTTAAGATGAAATGGTAGAATATAAACATAAAGTAAAAAAGTTATTTTTGAGAGTAAGATACTAGATCTTAAGATTTTTTCTGTGCATGAGGAAACTAGTGTTATGTGAGAAAAAATAGTTCGTGATATTAAAAATATTGTAAAAGATGTATTTGGAGTATCAAAGGGAAAAACTCATAATAATTAAAATAGTTTGTGGGAATTAAAATGTGCAAAAAAAGAGAGATAAAAAATAAGAAGATTTTTTTATAAAAAATTAATTTAGATGTAAAAAATTTTGATAATTGGGAAAGATATAAAAAGGTCCGTAAAGAGTCTAAGAAATCATTAATATGCGATGCAAATATTTTAGTTTTTTAATAATTTATATAATATATTAGATACTAAGAAGAGCGAATGATATCTGTATAAGTTAGCCAAATATAGAGATAAGAGTAGTACTGATTTAGTTCAAGTGAAGTGTATTAAGGCTTAAGATCAAAAAAATATTTTTATTAGAAGAGAATATTTAACAAAAGTGGATGGTATATTTTTATAAACTCTTCAATGAATATTATGAGAATGCGATTAACTTAGTGGCCTTAGCATCCTAAATGAAAATAAAGATTTTTATTTTTATCAACTTTGATACGTCATCACAAAATTAGCTTGATTGGGCGCGAATCTCAAGGCAAAAGCTAGTTGGAAACTTCAAAAATAAATTTTGGGAGCATATGAACTCCGATTTCAGCGAGCTTACAGTCAAACTGAACGTCTCGGAAATACAAACCCAACGACACCAAGATCAACCCAATCCGAGCCCAAATGAGTCCGAATCAAAGGTTCGAAGCGCTGTTGGAAGGTTCAAACCGCAATTTGAGTTACCAAACGGTCTCCGATTTTGACGAGCTTATACTCAAATCGAACGGCTCGACGAGACGAATCCAACGAGCCCAAGATCATCAAATTCCGAAATCATTAAAGCCTTCAAATGTCCAACGAACGGTGCATGATCGAAGGATTCGATATCGGCCGTCCATTCGGACCACTCCCTGTTCGCCCTTGATCTCACGCCTATTTACGGGCTTGTTGACCTCATTTTTTTATGAGGTCACTAGGGACCCACCTAGACTCCAGATTAATCTTGCCCCCAGATCGATTCAATCTCCAGACCAATCTAGTCTCTAGATCATTCTAGATATTAAGATTTTCCCATACGCTAGGATTCTTCTAGATTCTAAACTTTAGAATCTACGTAGACCTTAGAATCTTCCTAGAATCTAGACCTTAAAATCTATCTAGACTTCTTGGATCCCTCTAGACCTAAAGCTTAGGATTCTCCTAGATCTTAGGATGCTTCTTGACTTCAGACCCTAGGATTAATCCAGACTCCAGATCAAACCATATTTTAAATCAACTTCTGCAAAACTCAAATCAATCTAGATCTCAAGATAATTTCAACTTGTGATCAATCTAGACTTTAGTTCAATTTGAATCTAAGTAAATCCAGGTCTCAAATCCATTTTTGATTTCAAACCCATTCAAGCTTCAAATCAATCTTAATCTTAATCAATCGAGATCTTCAATCAACCCAGACCTTAAACATATCCATAATCCAAATCTATCATATCTAAACTCTAATTCAAATCTTGATCCAGCCTTCGATCAAGCTCAAATCCTCTCCTATCACTTATGATCATTCCAATGATCATAAATGATTTGGATAATTCAAATTCAAATCAACTCAAGATTCAAATCCCAGTCAAAATCCAATTCAATCATCATCAAACTCAATTCCACTTTCCAGTTCAATTTTCATTCCAATATTCGGTTTCCAAACTCCAGTCCAACCTTCAATCACTTTTAAATCAAATTTCGATCATACTGTAATCCAGCTTCTGATCTACAGTTCAATCAATCGACCTTTACAATCATCACCATCTACAATCTAGCTCGTAATCGACCTCGTCGATCTTCTTTAAAATCAAAATTGAATCGCATACATATTAATTAATGTCAATTTGATCATACGAACTAGATTTGATGACATCAAATTTGTTTGAATCAATTCAAATTTTACTCACCTCGATGGCTTTGATCGATTTAATTTAAGGTGTCCCGATTTGGCTCAAGTCTAAATTAACTTTATTGATTTTAGTCGGCTAAATTTAATTCCTTTTAAGTTAAATTAACTTTGATTAACACAAATTTGTTATGCCAATTTAAATTGGAATGTTATATAATTAATTTGGTGTTGTGTGGCTCTCTACCTTTCTCACATTTAGCTCTTTATATTTCTTTAATTTCAAGATTTGACATCAACCATTGGATTAAGTGTTAAAGGTAGGATGGTTTGGAAAAGAGATGAGTAGCTAGGGCAAGCAGACATGAGCTCTAATTTAATACCTCTAGGCAGTCGCTCCTTCAGGACGGCAAGCCCTAGCAAGAGACGATTCAACGCCTCCAAGCAGCGGCCCCATGTTTTTGAAGGCGGCATTCCACGATCGATCAATTCTCAGAAGCAGCCGCCCCTTTGGAGAGACCTTCTACCCATTTCGGAGCTGCTAGGGCCGGGCAAGCTCTCCTCGTGATTCCAGCTGCTACCTCCTAGTCTCAAGCCGTCCAAGCAAGAGGAAGAAGAAGAAGGTCTATGAATAGATCCGTCCATCATTTTCCTTGTACAACAGATTTCAACCAGCTTCTTTAGCAAATTTCAGCTGTCCACCTTCAATGTCCTGGCCCTGCCGTGAAACCTTTTCAACAAACAGACTAAGCAGCTCCTCTTTATAATAGCCAGAGCTGCTGTCCATTAACCAAGAGAGAAAGAAGGCTTGCTTGCTGTTCGTTTCTTTTGGAAGAAGACATGAAGGAAGTTGACATTTGCTTTCTCACGATCACAGCAACTTAAGGCAACTCATTCTATTCATTTTCTCTAAGCTCAAGCAAAGGAGAGGAAGGGACCACCTGGCCGGCCATACATGTAGCAGGATATTCCCTTCTTTCCACGATCTATCCTCCTAAATTTGGAAGAAGGTTTGCTTGATTTCTCTTGAAAGTTAAATAGCATGTACAGATTTTTATCATGTAATTACTATAGGATTAAACAAGTTTTCTCACTGTTTTTTGTGAGGATTCGTACATTTGTTTTTTTAATGCTCTCACTGTTTTTTTGTGAGGATTCAATACATATTTTATCATTTAAATACTCTTGAATTAAGCCGGTTTTCTCACTGTTTTTGGTGAGGATTTGTACATTTTTTTTTAATGCTCTCTCACTGTTTTTATGAAGATTCAATACAGATTTTATCATTTAAATACTCTTGAATTAAGCCGGTTTTCTCACTATTTTTGTGTGAAAATTTCTACAGATTTGGACAATTTCTCACTATTTTTGTGAGGATTTTGTACAGACTTTTATCATATAAATATTCTTGAATCAATCAAGTTTTCTCACTGTTTTTGTGAGGATTTGGCACAGATTTTATCACTTAGATACTCTTAGATTAAGTCAGTTTTCTCACTGTTTTTGTGTAAAAGTCTCTATAGATTTTGGATAATTTCTCATTGCTTTTTGTATAAAAATTCCGATAGTTTTTGGATAGCTTCTCATTGATGTTTTATATAAAAATTCCTACAGATTGCGGATTCATCCCTCTTTGCTTTTGTAAGGAATTGATATAGATTTTTACGAGTGATTACACCTTATTTTGTAATGTTTCCTCATTGATTTTGTGAGGAATTGGTACGGATTTTATATATATTTCTTTTTCTTAAATGATTTTCCTTTGTTTGATAATCATCTCTTTATTCTCTTATTGCCGATGCCATACACGAATGTGTTGTAATCATAGTACTAAATATGTAAATTAGCTAGTAAAATGAGGTGATCATTACTAAGCAAATTTTGTTGACACTTTTGTACTTGTTTATTTATATATGTCTATCCTCAAGTGTTATATGATACTATAAGTAGTTTCATTCTCCAAAGCTTTTAATTGTTTGCAGTTATTTGAATTTGATGATGATTATATTCATCAAAATGTTGATAAATTTACAATTGTGATAATTTACTCGATTCATTTTAATATGAACGTGTGACATTATTTATCTTAATAAGACTTGATCTAATTAATCATGTACACACCAAATTTTTAGTAGAGATTAGATTCCCTATCTCTGTTTTATATTTATGGTTATGATCTCCATACATGTTGATTTTTTTTTGTGAGAAAATATATGAGCAAAAATTCTCTCTTGCATATAATAATACATGATTAATTTATTCTTGTGAAATACTACAAGTGTTGGAATTCCTTTCTATATAAGAAGTATATGTATTGAGATAATTTCTTATAAGATAACATATATTCTGAAACTGCTTCAATACAAATCTCATTCTACATCTCTAACTCTTTGAAATGATATTTGATTTGATTTCATTTTATTTTACATATTCACTTATATGTCAATTTATAATAGCTTTTATATTTTCATACATGATATTCTGACACCTCTTTCTCTAGTCGCCTTATTTGCGAGGTACTGATGAAGTTGATTGGAGGATGAGTAAGGAGCTTCATCCACCCAGTTTCTTCTAAACGAGGTGCTACGGCCGGAGTCACCGTTGACTAGCTCCGGTGACCAGGTAAGTTTTCTTAAAACTTAGAAGAGATTAGAGCTTCTAGATTTATCTATTGAGCTGTTTCCCTCAACCTTAAATTCTTGTATTAACTCTTGCATTTAGTTAATATTTGCTTCAAAACCCATCGACATAGCTTGTTTACATTCGTATGCATGTCCAAAGGGTTAGTGACATTGATTCAAACCCATTGAACCTAGTGACATCTTTAAGGACAATAATTAAGGACGAGACTTAGAGAACTTAGACAAGCTCTAGGATTCACATATGCATCCTTTAGGGATGAAACATTAAACATAGTTAACTTAGCGACATTACACCTTAAGATCAATATTTACATAATCGATTTAATCTCAAACAACAATCAATTATTAATCTCTTCCTTAAAACTTGAAAACTTAAATATTTGATAATAACTCAAATAAAATTTACAAAATATCAAATCAACCCCAATCAACACATACAATTATTAAGTGATCAAATTAAAACTCAATTGACTTGAAATTTAAACCCCTTAAGTTTAGTGATCTTCCCTGCTCTAGGGAAATTATCACTAAAATTTAAACCCCTTAAGTTTAGTGATCTTCCCTGCTCTAGGGAAATTATCACAAAAATTCAAACCCCTTAAGTTTAGTGATCTTCCCTGCTCTAGGGAAATTATCACTAAAATTTCAATCCCTTAAGTTTAGTGATCTTCCATGCTCTAGGGAAAATTATCACTAAAATTCAAACCCTTTGAACCCCTTAATCAAACCCCTTAAGTTTAAACCTTAATCAAACCTTAAAACCTTCCGGAAATTTCAATAAATCACTTTTAAATCCCAAAACTATAAATAACCCCTCTAATTGACCAAATTTAAATCCTTAACACATTAAAATTAAAATCAACCAGATTTGATATCAAATTTAAGGCTAATTTAATAATCATTAGAATATGATATTTAATTAAATATAATTAATTAATAATAATTTAAAATTCCAGAGAATTCCTAAACACTTGGGAATCTATCCTTGGGTCATTCATGACCTTTGGAATTGATTACAAGGAGTTTGGAATTCAATTGAATTCCAAACATCAAAACCTCTCTAATTAAGATAATTAAATAATTCTAATTAATGATCAAAACGTTGAAAATGCATAACTAATTCAAACAAACTCTAAATCAATCAAACTTAAAGGCATCCAACTCATCTTAAGATCTAATATTTTAATAAAATACAAACTCTTCAGAAAATATTCTTAATCTAAAGTTCAGATTTTAACACCTTAATTAAAAACATTAAATGATTCGAATAATTCTAGAACATTAAACATTTGATTCAAAATCCAGAAAATTTCAATCTAACTTCAAAACCAACAATCAATCTAAAAATCAATTTTAAATCATTAAGATTTAAACTTTAATTAAAATCTCCCCTTAAGCCTTTCAACCAACCAGAACATTAAAACAACTTTAACCAATTACCCGATTTAGGATATATCCAAACCACACAGCCTGCTACACACACCTAGATTAACCTATTAGGACACAGACTCTAGCTTTAGGTTAGGCCGGTGTTCCTTTTTGTTTTTAAGATAGATTGATATGCATACAAAATGAGAGTGGCATCCTAGGTTAGATAACATAGACATAGGTTCACTGTCCACAGACCTGTGCACTTCCTGTTTGTCAGCCTAGGATTAGGTCCCCAGCCCCTTGGCCTACGAGGTCCCCTTGAATGAGGTAACCCATGGTTGCTAACAAGGATCCTCTGGTCGGCACTCGACTAAGTAGGCTAAGGATATCGACGAACCCGGGACGATGGAAAACCATGGGATCTTGACCGGGGACGTCATACCCTCTTGGTAGGTTAGTCTTCACCCTCACCTCCTGGGCATTCTCTCGATTTGGTGATCGAGAATATAAGTCCCAACTTTCTAATAAAATCAACCATTCAAACTTAAATCATTTTCAATCAAATTCAAGCCCAACACTTAGGATAGGCTGAGGTGTTTCTGAAGTAATTCAGAATCTCAAAACACCTCTTACCCTTCTTCCTTTGACTCCAAAAATAAGTGTTCAACCTTGATCCAATCCCGATTGAAAATTCTAACCTTTTTCTTCCTTTGATATCGATCTTTGAAAATCTAAAATGAAACTTATACCGCTATTTTAATCGAGAGTTTTCGTAGGAAATTTCGATTTCCTACGATGTAATTAACTACGAGGGCTTGCGCTCGTAGGAGATTTAGAAACCCAGAACTTATTTTCAAAATCAATTTTTCAAAACCTTTGATTAATTATCTTTGGAAAAATTTGAATTTCAACGATCGTTAACTCTATTTTCAAACGATCAATAGCGATTGATAATTTCTTCCCTCGGAGAGATATATCAATTTTTATTGTGATTTTGATTATGAAATCAACGATCTCTTATCCGAATTATTATAGTTAAACAATCGATTTAATGTCATTTTGATCTTTCGAGATCATATGTCATTTCCCCTTGAGTTTGACTACGATAATTCAGATGAATTTAAAATTCTAAAATTTGAACCTATTAGGGAACGATATGATCATCTCTCGAGGCGATATATTGTTCATAATGATGTGTTCAATTTTAAAATTCAAAATTAAATATTTCTCAAAGATAATTAAATATTTTTCAAAACTATACATACTTAAATATATATATATATATATATATATATATATATATATATATATATATATATATATATATATATATATATATATATATATATATATATATATATATATATATATATTTTAATCAAAACAAAAATGGCGACTCCACTGGGGATAATCTCACTCTCCATCTTTAATAGCGGTATAAATTTTATTGCATCGGTAGTTTTGACTACCTTTCTCTCCGTTGGTCCCTCTACCCATTTCTCCCTTGGGTGAGTGTGGCCAACTCAATTAAGACATGTTAATAGAGAGGTGAGTGTAGGAAACCTCCCTTTAAGTCGGGCTTTGACATTTTGCCTCCAACTTGATTGGTAGAGCGAAAGAGTCAAGCCAAAATTCTTCTGTATATGTTGCAAACTCGCATGCGAACAAATATATAGCATGCTATGTTTCACAATTTATAGAAAATACTTCAATTTCAAAATCTAATCTTAATCCTTTAAGCAAAATTCAATCTCTTTCAAAACCTTTCAAATCAATTTTAATCGTCGTTGTCATGTGTCTTCTATAACATTCTGTTGTAGTTGAACACATACAACACAAACCAAAAATTTCAATCAGTTCTGGGCTTTAACATTTTACCCTCAAATCACTTGGTGGGGTGAAAGAGTTAAGCCTATTCTCTTTGGATCTTCAGGTTACTTTTGTAAACCTGCACATTCAAATAAAAATCAATGTGTTAAGTTTCAAAGTCTGAGGAAGATCTGTTCCATTCCAACTTCAAAGCCAAATCTAAATCTTAAAATTGAATTCATGTTTGATTCCAACCTCAAATTCAAGTTCAGTTTTAAATCCAAGCTCAATCTGAATCTTAAAATCAAGTTTGATTTCGACTTTAAATTCAGTCTCAAATTTGAGTTCAAATTCAAACCTAAACTTTGACATTTTGCCCCAAATCAATTGGTGTAGTAAAAGAGTCAGATTCAACTCTTAACTTCAATTCGTCAGTTTTATGAACCACCGTGTTCAGTGTAAACTGAATGTGATTGAGTTATAAAATTTTGAATAAAGTTAATCAAACTTGAAATTCAAATTCAATTTCTAATCACTGATTCAAATCACTTTCTTAATTCCAGGAAATCGAACACTCAAATGGCTGGGAAACTCGTCTTCTCACTGAATAAAGATGTGCCTGTAGAAGAAATTCTTAATGGCAATTTAATTCAGTACGAGATGGAATTTCAGAACCTCAAGATTTCAGTTAATGGGGAAACACTGATTGATTTGTCTGCCACGATACTAGGAAAGCCTCCTTTAGTTGAGATTACTTTAGGGTCAAGAGTTGACTCCCCCATCTCCAAGATGGAGGTCGTTGTCGCCCCTGTACCCATTGTACTCTCTACTCAGGAGGATTAAAACCAGAAGTCAATAATGACAAAAGAGTTACCATCTAAATCTGAGAACGGATCAAATTCTAGCACCCCCGTCGTCGGTAGGAACAAGATGAAGAATTACCTTCGAAGAGCCAGAAAAAGGAATCTTAAGGCTAAAAAGACTGCTGAATTTGAAGCCTTAGAGAGGACCGACTTCGAGGCCAATCGAGAGTTCGTTGCTCCTTCTACGTACCCTCTCCTTGCACAAAGGAGGGAGGTTGTAGATACGAGAGTACGATCTTCAATACACCTGCTTGACTACTACACAGAAAGACTCGAGCAAGAAAGAATTGAGCGATCACCAGCAATAGGCCAAAGGCCCCCAGCTGAGGGTTATGATCCGTCCACTCTACTAGAAGATGTTAAGGCGCGTTACTACACGTGTCCCACTATATCATCTGTAGAGGAGGAGGAGTAGAAACCACTCGGGGTGCCACTCTCTTAACTACTAGTTTAGTGGTAATTTGAGAGAGGGAATAATCTAAGATTGTGTCAGATAATGATACCGTTGAAATATAACTTTAACGGGGTCCTATCGCGATTAATCTTTTGATTATAATAATGTCGTGCTTTCTAGGGATGTTGCAGATCCTATAACAGTCTCTCCCTTCCAAGAGATTGTAGGAATTCAATTCCATGTTGACAAGGGTCTTGCCACCTAGACTTGCAATCTTTAAAGAAAAGTTTCCAATTTCTCAAAGTGTACTAGATTCAGAATTTCAAGATAGTTGATTCACCTTTCTAATAGAAATTAACCTCTACCTTAAGTCTTAAGCTGGAGAGAGTTGTAGTTGACTCCATCAAATGTTTGAATACCCCTCCCTCCCACCGCTTCTGTGGGTTGAATTAACCTTTGAATTAAAATTTATTTCAAATTCAAGTTGATTCTAGAAATGAAAATTTTATCAATCTTCTAGCAATCTTCTATCTTAATAGGAGATCCAGGCATGCTTTGAATCTATTCAAAGATTTCCCTAGTCAAGTCGACATTCTTGTCAAAAAGATTGAGTGTGCTTTGAGGATTATTCTTCCTTGTATAAGAGAACAAATTTTCTTCTCTAATACTTGAGATATAATCCCAGCATTCAAAATAAAAAAAAAAAGATCAATCAATTTAAGGTATTTGCAGAAAGTGGAGCCTCTTCTCGAATTCAATTGAAATCAAAAGATGAGCGAATGCTCTAAAAATTAAAAGATGCGTAAATGCGCCAAGAATCAAGAAATGCACGAAGTGCACTAAGAGTTAAAAGATACGCAAATTGCGTCACTAGAAAAGAAAAAGAAGAAAAGAGATGTGCAAAGCACGTCACAAAAGAAGAAGAGTAAGATGGCTTCCTTCCTCTAAATCCTTGAATATCAAAATAACTCGATCACCTTCAAGTACTTGACTCTGAAAATCCTGAATTTAGATTCTTCAACATGCATGAATTTTCTATTAGATAGAAGGACATGTGCAAGAAAATTGAAAATATCAAATTTCTCTCTTCAACTTAAACCTTTTTGAAGTTAATTTTAATTCAAAGTTTATTTAAGTGAAACCCCAGTACAGTTTCTACGAAACTTGGTCTGGGTCAACAAAATTGAAATCCTTCCAAATTGGTTGGAGTCAACACTACTTCTCACTGCACTTCTAAATTTGTTCCCACATGTCGTTCCGACAGGGTCCAAAAAGTTAGAGGAAATTTTTTAATAGAAAGATCGAATCTTCTACTCCTGAAAAGAATTCAAATCATGTCCTTGAGAAATGTGTGTAAGTCCTTACACATAGGCATCTCTTCCTTTAAGAGCCTTTTTCAACAAAATTACACTCTATACTGGGTCCAAGATCAAACCCACTAGAGGAGTATTTTGTAATGCTGGAAATTGCCGTTCAAAATCAAACTACGACTGAGTAGAGTGCCCGACTCTAATTTGAGGAGTTCGAGGCCTTGTAGAGCTTTATCTTTAAAGCTCAATAAAGCTCAGAATCGTCTGAAGCCTGATTGGTTAAAGCTTGTGATAAGATAGAGCAACTTAGAACCTTCCAAGGAGAAGACTTGGTCTAGGTTCTTTGGATGCATATCTTAGCCTACCGAGAAATCGGTGGAGGAGCTTGAGCCAACTTAAGAGTGTCCTCCTGTCGTTGAGACCATCTTTGAGAAAATTTCAAACATTAATTGATCAACCCTGGAGAATGCCACCTGATATTTTTAAATGTTGGGGAGGCTCTTCAGGAAGTACCATGCCAAATGAGTGTCAAAATTTAAAATAAAAAAAAAATCTTCAAATTCAAACAAATCAAAATTCAAAACCAAATCAAATTCAAACTCTTCAAGTTCAAACAAATCAAAATTCAATTAAATCAAATTCTCTAAATTCAAAATTCAAAATCAAATTCAACGATACTTTAATTTCAAAATCAAATTAAAACCCAGATTCAAAAAAAAAACCTTCAAATCCATTTTTTTTTCATTTTTCAAAATCAAATTCAAAATCGACTTTCAAATTCAAACATATTCAAAATTCAAAAATCAAATCAATTTAAATCTCAAATTCCAATTTCAAATCAATCCGCTGTGTAGAGCAAGTTTCCTCTACATACGATCATCCAGACTCGATCCTCTGTGTGAAGCAAGTTTCCTTCACATACGATCATTCCAGATCCGATCCGCTGTGTAGAGCAAGTTTCCTCTACATACGATCATCCAGAATCGATCCTCTGTGTGAAGCAAGTTTCCTTCACATACGATCATTCCAGATCCGATCCGCTGTGTAGAGCAAGTTTCCTCTACATACGATCATCCAGACTCGATCCTCTGTGTGAAGCAAGTTTCCTTCACATACGATCATTCCAGATCCAATCCGCTGTGTAGAGCAAGTTTCCTCTACATACGATCATCCAGACTCGATCCTCTGTGTGAAGCAAGTTTCCTTCACATACGATCATTCAAGATCCGATCCGCTGTGTAGAGCAAGTTTCCTCTACATACGATCATCCAGACTCGATCCTCTGTGTGAAGCAAGTTTCCTTCATATACGATCATTCCAGATCTGATCCGCTGTGTAGAGCAAGTTTCCTCTACATACGATCATCCAGACTCGATCCTCTGTGTGAAGCAAGTTTCCTTCATATACGATCATTCCAGATCTGATCCGCTGTGTAGAGCAAGTTTCCTCTACATACGATCATCCAGACTCGATCCTCTGTGTGAAGCAAGTTTCCTTCACATACGATCATTCCAGATCCGATCCGCTGTGTAGAGCAAGTTTCCTCTACATACGATCATCCAGACTCGATCCTCTGTGTGAAGCAAGTTTCCTTCACCTACGATCATTCCAGATCCGATCCGCTGTGTAGAGCAAGTTTCCTCTACATACGATCATCCAGACTCGATCCTCTGTGTGAAGCAAGTTTCCTTCACATACGATCATTCCAGATCCGATCCGCTGTGTAGAGCAAGTTTCCTCTACATACGATCATCCAGACTCGATCCTCTGTGTGAAGCAAGTTTCCTTCACGTACGATCATTCCAGCCTTCTCTTCCTTAAGGTTTAGATACTCCTTTTCCTTAGGACCAGATTTGCTAGTGGTAGAGTACGCCCTTAGTGGCACTACCCTAGTATCAATTTCAAACTCAATCTTCTAAGGTTAGATTTTCCCTTCCCTTAGAATCAAATCTAGATTAAATCATCTAGGGCTAGGTCTTTCCTTCCCTTAGAATCAATTTCAAACTCAATCTTATAAGGTTAGGTTCCCTTTCCTTTAGATTCACAACTCAAATTCGTTCCTCTATATTTAGGAATTCTTCTTTCCTACACGAGCACCTGGACTTTCTTTTCCTATAGGGATAGACTTTCATTCCCAAAGGACCAGGCCCACTAGTGCTAGAGTACGCCATCTGTGGCACTACCCTAGTATCTATTCAAATCTCGATCCCCCAGGGATAGAATTTTTCCTACCCTTAGGATCAAAATTCTAGACTTGACCTTTTTCGGTCAACGCCAATATGTGCAATATAACTTCGTTCTATTACACATATTGGGGGTCCATTTGTTGACCTCATTTTTTTATGAGGTCACTAGGGACCCACCTAGACTCCAGATTAATCTTGCCCCCAGATCAATTCAATCTCCAGACCAATCTAGTCTCTAGATCATTCTAGATATTAAGATTTTCCCATACGCTAGGATTCTTCTAGATTCTAAACTTTAGAATCTACGTAGACCTTAGAATCTTCCTAGAATCTAGACCTTAAAATCTATCTAGACTTCTTGGATCCCTCTAGACCTAAAGCTTAGGATTCTCCTAGATCTTAGGATGCTTCTTGACTTCAGACCCTAGGATTAATCCAGACTCCAGATCAAACCATATTTTAAATCAACTTCTGCAAAACTCAAATCAATCTAGATCTCAAGATAATTTCAACTTGTGATCAATCTAGACTTTAGTTCAATTTGAATCTAAGTAAATCCAGGTCTCAAATCCATTTTTGATTTCAAACCCATTCAAGCTTCAAATCAATCTTAATCTTAATCAATCGAGATCTTCAATCAACCCAGACCTTAAACATATCCATAATCCAAATCTATCATATCTAAACTCTAATTCAAATCTTGATCCAGCCTTCGATCAAGCTCAAATCCTCTCCTATCACTTATGATCATTCCAATGATCATAAATGATTTGGATAATTCAAATTCAAATCAACTCAAGATTCAAATCCCAGTCAAAATCCAATTCAATCATCATCAAACTCAATTCCACTTTCCAGTTCAATTTTCATTCCAATATTCGGTTTCCAAACTCCAGTCCAACCTTCAATCACTTTTAAATCAAATTTCGATCATACTGTAATCCAGCTTCTGATCTACAGTTCAATCAATCGACCTTTACAATCATCACCATCTACAATCTAGCTCGTAATCGACCTCGTCGATCTTCTTTAAAATCAAAATTGAATCGCATACATATTAATTAATGTCAATTTGATCATACGAACTAGATTTGATGACATCAAATTTGTTTGAATCAATTCAAATTTTACTCACCTCGATGGCTTTGATCGATTTAATTTAAGGTGTCCCGATTTGGCTCAAGTCTAAATTAACTTTATTGATTTTAGTCGGCTAAATTTAATTCCTTTTAAGTTAAATTAACTTTGATTAACACAAATTTGTTATGCCAATTTAAATTGGAATGTTATATAATTAATTTGGTGTTGTGTGGCTCTCTACCTTTCTCACATTTAGCTCTTTATATTTCTTTAATTTCAAGATTTGACATCAACCATTGGATTAAGTGTTAAAGGTAGGATGGTTTGGAAAAGAGATGAGTAGCTAGGGCAAGCAGACATGAGCTCTAATTTAATACCTCTAGGCAGTCGCTCCTTCAGGACGGCAAGCCCTAGCAAGAGACGATTCAACGCCTCCAAGCAGCGGCCCCATGTTTTTGAAGGCGGCATTCCACGATCGATCAATTCTCAGAAGCAGCCGCCCCTTTGGAGAGACCTTCTACCCATTTCGGAGCTGCTAGGGCCGGGCAAGCTCTCCTCGTGATTCCAGCTGCTACCTCCTAGTCTCAAGCCGTCCAAGCAAGAGGAAGAAGAAGAAGGTCTATGAATAGATCCGTCCATCATTTTCCTTGTACAACAGATTTCAACCAGCTTCTTTAGCAAATTTCAGCTGTCCACCTTCAATGTCCTGGCCCTGCCGTGAAACCTTTTCAACAAACAGACTAAGCAGCTCCTCTTTATAATAGCCAGAGCTGCTGTCCATTAACCAAGAGAGAAAGAAGGCTTGCTTGCTGTTCGTTTCTTTTGGAAGAAGACATGAAGGAAGTTGACATTTGCTTTCTCACGATCACAGCAACTTAAGGCAACTCATTCTATTCATTTTCTCTAAGCTCAAGCAAAGGAGAGGAAGGGACCACCTGGCCGGCCATACATGTAGCAGGATATTCCCTTCTTTCCACGATCTATCCTCCTAAATTTGGAAGAAGGTTTGCTTGATTTCTCTTGAAAGTTAAATAGCATGTACAGATTTTTATCATGTAATTACTATAGGATTAAACAAGTTTTCTCACTGTTTTTTGTGAGGATTCGTACATTTGTTTTTTTAATGCTCTCACTGTTTTTTTGTGAGGATTCAATACATATTTTATCATTTAAATACTCTTGAATTAAGCCGGTTTTCTCACTGTTTTTGGTGAGGATTTGTACATTTTTTTTTAATGCTCTCTCACTGTTTTTATGAAGATTCAATACAGATTTTATCATTTAAATACTCTTGAATTAAGCCGGTTTTCTCACTATTTTTGTGTGAAAATTTCTACAGATTTGGACAATTTCTCACTATTTTTGTGAGGATTTTGTACAGACTTTTATCATATAAATATTCTTGAATCAATCAAGTTTTCTCACTGTTTTTGTGAGGATTTGGCACAGATTTTATCACTTAGATACTCTTAGATTAAGTCAGTTTTCTCACTGTTTTTGTGTAAAAGTCTCTATAGATTTTGGATAATTTCTCATTGCTTTTTGTATAAAAATTCCGATAGTTTTTGGATAGCTTCTCATTGATGTTTTATATAAAAATTCCTACAGATTGCGGATTCATCCCTCTTTGCTTTTGTAAGGAATTGATATAGATTTTTACGAGTGATTACACCTTATTTTGTAATGTTTCCTCATTGATTTTGTGAGGAATTGGTACGGATTTTATATATATTTCTTTTTCTTAAATGATTTTCCTTTGTTTGATAATCATCTCTTTATTCTCTTATTGCCGATGCCATACACGAATGTGTTGTAATCATAGTACTAAATATGTAAATTAGCTAGTAAAATGAGGTGATCATTACTAAGCAAATTTTGTTGACACTTTTGTACTTGTTTATTTATATATGTCTATCCTCAAGTGTTATATGATACTATAAGTAGTTTCATTCTCCAAAGCTTTTAATTGTTTGCAGTTATTTGAATTTGATGATGATTATATTCATCAAAATGTTGATAAATTTACAATTGTGATAATTTACTCGATTCATTTTAATATGAACGTGTGACATTATTTATCTTAATAAGACTTGATCTAATTAATCATGTACACACCAAATTTTTAGTAGAGATTAGATTCCCTATCTCTGTTTTATATTTATGGTTATGATCTCCATACATGTTGATTTTTTTTTGTGAGAAAATATATGAGCAAAAATTCTCTCTTGCATATAATAATACATGATTAATTTATTCTTGTGAAATACTACAAGTGTTGGAATTCCTTTCTATATAAGAAGTATATGTATTGAGATAATTTCTTATAAGATAACATATATTCTGAAACTGCTTCAATACAAATCTCATTCTACATCTCTAACTCTTTGAAATGATATTTGATTTGATTTCATTTTATTTTACATATTCACTTATATGTCAATTTATAATAGCTTTTATATTTTCATACATGATATTCTGACACCTCTTTCTCTCGTCGCCTTATTTGCGAGGTACTGATGAAGTTGATTGGAGGATGAGTAAGGAGCTTCATCCACCCAGTTTCTTCTAAACGAGGTGCTACGGCCGGAGTCACCGTTGACTAGCTCCGGTGACCAGGTAAGTTTTCTTAAAACTTAGAAGAGATTAGAGCTTCTAGATTTATCTATTGAGCTGTTTCCCTCAACCTTAAATTCTTGTATTAACTCTTGCATTTAGTTAATATTTGCTTCAAAACCCATCGACATAGCTTGTTTACATTCGTATGCATGTCCAAAGGGTTAGTGACATTGATTCAAACCCATTGAACCTAGTGACATCTTTAAGGACAATAATTAAGGACGAGACTTAGAGAACTTAGACAAGCTCTAGGATTCACATATGCATCCTTTAGGGATGAAACATTAAACATAGTTAACTTAGCGACATTACACCTTAAGATCAATATTTACATAATCGATTTAATCTCAAACAACAATCAATTATTAATCTCTTCCTTAAAACTTGAAAACTTAAATATTTGATAATAACTCAAATAAAATTTACAAAATATCAAATCAACCCCAATCAACACATACAATTATTAAGTGATCAAATTAAAACTCAATTGACTTGAAATTTAAACCCCTTAAGTTTAGTGATCTTCCCTGCTCTAGGGAAATTATCACTAAAATTTAAACCCCTTAAGTTTAGTGATCTTCCCTGCTCTAGGGAAATTATCACAAAAATTCAAACCCCTTAAGTTTAGTGATCTTCCCTGCTCTAGGGAAATTATCACTAAAATTTCAATCCCTTAAGTTTAGTGATCTTCCATGCTCTAGGGAAAATTATCACTAAAATTCAAACCCTTTGAACCCCTTAATCAAACCCCTTAAGTTTAAACCTTAATCAAACCTTAAAACCTTCCGGAAATTTCAATAAATCACTTTTAAATCCCAAAACTATAAATAACCCCTCTAATTGACCAAATTTGAATCCTTAACACATTAAAATTAAAATCAACCAGATTTGATATCAAATTTAAGGCTAATTTAATAATCATTAGAATATGATATTTAATTAAATATAATTAATTAATAATAATTTAAAATTCCAGAGAATTCCTAAACACTTGGGAATCTATCCTTGGGTCATTCATGACCTTTGGAATTGATTACAAGGAGTTTGGAATTCAATTGAATTCCAAACATCAAAACCTCTCTAATTAAGATAATTAAATAATTCTAATTAATGATCAAAACGTTGAAAATGCATAACTAATTCAAACAAACTCTAAATCAATCAAACTTAAAGGCATCCAACTCATCTTAAGATCTAATATTTTAATAAAATACAAACTCTTCAGAAAATATTCTTAATCTAAAGTTCAGATTTTAACACCTTAATTAAAAACATTAAATGATTCGAATAATTCTAGAACATTAAACATTTGATTCAAAATCCAGAAAATTTCAATCTAACTTCAAAACCAGCAATCAATCTAAAAATCAATTTTAAATCATTAAGATTTAAACTTTAATTAAAATCTCCCCTTAAGCCTTTCAACCAACCAGAACATTAAAACAACTTTAACCAATTACCCGATTTAGGATATATCCAAACCACACAGCCTGCTACACACACCTAGATTGACCTATTAGGACACAGACTCTAGCTTTAGGTTAGGCCGGTGTTCCTTTTTGTTTTTAAGATAGATTGATATGCATACAAAATGAGAGTGACATCCTAGGTTAGATAACATAGACATAGGTTCACTGTCCACAGACCTGTGCACTTCCTGTTTGTCAGCCTAGGATTAGGTCCCCAGCCCCTTGGCCTACGAGGTCCCCTTGAATGAGGTAACCCATGGTTGCTAACAAGGATCCTCTGGTCGGCACTCGACTAAGTAGGCTAAGGATATCGACGAACTCGGGACGATGGAAAACCATGGGATCTTGACCGGGGACGTCATACCCTCTTGGTAGGTTAGTCTTCACCCTCACCTCCTGGGCATTCTCTCGATTTGGTGATCGAGAATATAAGTCCCAACTTTCTAATAAAATCAACCATTCAAACTTAAATCATTTTCAATCAAATTTAAGCCCAACACTTAGGATAGGCTGAGGTGTTTCTGAAGTAATTCAGAATCTCAAAACACCTCTTACCCTTCTTCCTTTGACTCCAAAAATAAGTGTTCAACCTTGATCCAATCCCGATTAAAAATTCTAACCTTTTTCTTCCTTTGATATCGATCTTTGAAAATCTAAAATGAAACTTATACCGCTATTTTAATCGAGAGTTTTCGTAGGAAATTTCGATTTCCTACGATGTAATTAACTACGAGGGCTTGCGCTCGTAGGAGATTTAGAAACCCAGAACTTATTTTCAAAATCAATTTTTCAAAACCTTTGATTAATTATCTTTGGGAAAATTTGAATTTCAACGATCGTTAACTCTATTTTCAAACGATCAATAGCGATTGATAATTTCTTCCCTCGGAGAGATATATCAATTTTTATTGTGATTTTGATTATGAAATCAACGATCTCTTATCCGAATTATTATAGTTAAACAATCGATTGAATGTCATTTTGATCTTTCGAGATCATATGTCATTTCCCCTTGAGTTTGACTACGATAATTCAGATGAATTTAAAATTCTAAAATTTGAACCTATTAGGGAACGATATGATCATCTCTCGAGGCGATATATTGTTCATAATGATGTGTTCAATTTTAAAATTCAAAATTAAATATTTCTCAAAGATAATTAAATATTTTTCAAAACTATACATACTTAAATATATATATATATATATATTTTAATCAAAACAGGGCTATGCCACTCCTGAAAAACTATAAATAGAGCCCTCATTCTACACCAAGGGGCTCAAGTGAAGAGAGAGAAGAAGAAGAGGAGAAAGGGGAAAAGGAGATTCCTTACCTCCTCGACCACCGCCGGAGCTCTTCCTGCCGCCTGAAGATGCTGAAACTCTGCTGGATTTTTAGAAAGCGCCGGGAATTTGCACAACTTCCACGTGATGCTAAAATTCTTCTCATTTAACGATAGAGTTCCCTCCTGACGCCGAAACTCCGCCCAAGGGAGGCCGGATTTCTCCTCTGCCACCAACAGACGTCGGACCTCTACCCGACGTCGGACCTTCACTCTTCGCCAAGTCTCTACCCGATGCCAGACTTCTACCGGTTATCGGACTTCAATGGACATCTATGCGAAGATGCATTTCTTTTCATTGCTGGACTTCTACCTGACGCTGTCCTACTGATCTTCGTTGTCAGACTACAGTCCTTCCGACCCCCGTCGCCAGCCGACTACGGTCCTTCTGACTTACGTCGCCCGCTGACTATAGTCTTTCCGACATCCGTCGCCCGTTGACTACGGTCCTCCTGACTTATGTCGCCCGCCGATTACAGTCCTCCGTCGCCAGCTGACTACGATCCTTCTGACCTACGTCGCCCGCCGACTGCAGTCCTTCTAACAAAGTGAACATGTCAATAGTGATCCTTTGTATTTACATCATGTAATGTACTCCATAAGATGTACATCAAGCTAAGGCCTTCCACCAAGGAAGGGCCTCATTTGTAATCGACTGCAATACTAGTGGATTCATTCAAGTTGGGCTAGGCCCCGTGGTTTTTCCCCCTTTTCAGGGGTTTTCCACGTAAAAATCTTGGTGTCTTATAAATGCTAGACCCTTTCTCCTTATCTAATTGCGTGCCGGATTTTCATACAACGCTAAGACGATAAACTTTATGTTTCTCTACCGCCGCGAATACTCCTGGACGCAACAGTTTGGCGCCGTTTGTGGGAACGTGGTTCCCGAATGGGAGGCATCTTTTGCTCCAATCTCAAAAGATCACTCATAACATCAATATCATAAGAAGCAGATGCGGACTGGGGGGCAACTTTGACTCAAACCATGGTCAAATAGATCCTCCAATACCTTCAACACCAAGTTGATATTTCAGGAATATCCGAGCAAATGCAAGGATACTTCAAATCAATTGCAAGCTTTATATAGTCTATTGTTGGACTTCTACTCCTCGGGCAAGGTCTTAACCTCGACCTCAAAAATGCAGTAACGGTCTAAAATTAGACCATTCTTCACCTATGATTCGGGATAAACGCGGCATTCGCCCCCTCCCAATCAAGATAAAATCGATCCCAGGGGGATCCGATTCGACCTCTTCCACACAGGTTAACATCGTTGAGCAATGGCTCCGACATACAACCTCGGATAGGTCTTACATCTTTGGTGGATTCTCTCGGCCTCTTCCACACAGGTTAACGTCGTCGAGCAAAGGCTCCGACATACAACCTCGGAAAGGTCTTACATCCTTGGTGGATTCTCTCGGCCTCTTCCACACAGGTTAACGTCGTCGAGCAAAGGCTCCGACATACAACCTTGAAAAGGTCTTACATCCTTGGTGGATTCTCTCGGCCTCTTCCATACAGGTTAACATCGTCGAGCAAAGGCTCCGACATACAACCTTGGAAAGGTCCTACATCCTTGGTGGATTCTCCCGACCTCTTCCACACAGGTTAACGTCGTCGAGCAGGGCTCCGGCATACAACCTTGGAAAGGTCTCACATCCTTGGTGGATTCTCCCGACCTCTTCCACACAGGTTAACGTCGTCGAGCAGGGCTCCGGCATACAACCTTGGAAAGGTCTCACATCCTTGGTGGATTCTCTCGACCTTTTCCACACAGGTTAACGTCGTTGAGTAGGGCTCCGGCATACAACCTTGAAAAGGTCTCACATCCTTGGTGGATTCTCCCGACCTCTTCCACACAGGTTAACGTCGTCGAGCAGGGCTCCGGCATACAACCTTGGAAAGGTCTCACATCCTTGGTGGATTCTCTCGACCTTTTCCACACAGGTTAACGTCGTCGAGCAGGGCTCCGGCATACAACCTTGGAAAGGTCTCACATCCTTGGTGGATTCTCTCGACCTTTTCCACACAGGTTAATGTCATCGAACAAATGTTCTAACATACAACCTCGGATAGGCCGTACATCCTTGGTTAACGTCGCCAGAATGCTGTCAAGGGACTTTCACTTAACTTCTCCACAAAGTTAAATTTCTACCCGATGTTGAATTTCCTCTTGTCGCTAAATTTTTGCCTTGCAGGACTTTCGTCGGAATTCTGCTCATCGACGAATTTTCATCGGTCTTCTACCCGACATTGGACTTCTGCTCGTTAGCGGACTCCTACTCGACATCGGACTTCTGCTCGTCAGCGGACTCCTACTCGTCGTCGGACTTCTGCTCGTCAGCGGACTCCTACTCGTCGCCAGACTCCTGCTCGTCGACGAATTCTCATCGGTCTTATACCCGATGTTGAACTTCTACCCGACGTCAGACTTCTGCTCGTCAGCAGACTCCTACTCGTCGTCGGTCTTCTACCCGACGAAGGACTTCTCCTTTTCGTCGAACTTCTGCTCGTTAGCGGACTCCTACTCGTCGTTAGACTTCTGCTCGTCGTCAGACTTCTGCTTGTCGACGAATCTTCGTCGGTCTTCTACCTGACGTTGAACTTCTACCCGACATCAGACTTCTGCTCGTCAACGGACTCCTACTCGACGTCGAACTTCTGCTCGTCAGCGGACTTCTACTCGTCGTCAGACTTTTTCTCGTCGACGAATCTTCATCGGTCTTCTACCCGACATGGGTCTTCTGCTTGTCAGCGGTCTTCTACTCGTCGTCGGACTTCTGCTCGTCAACGGACTTCTACCCGACGTCGGACTTCTGCTCATCGACGAATTTTCATCGGTCTTCTACCCGACATTGGACTTCTGCTCGTTAGCGGACTCCTACTCGACATCGGACTTCTGCTCGTCAGCGGACTCCTACTCGTCGTCGGACTTCTGCTCGTCAGCGGACTTCTACTCGTCGTCAGACTTCTGCTCGTCGACGAATCTTCATCGGTCTTCTACCCGACGTTGAACTTCTACCCGACATCGGACTTCTGCTCGTCAGCGGACTCCTACTCGTCGTCGGACTTCTGCTCGTCGTCAGACTTCTGCTCGTCGACGAATCTTCGGTCTTCTACCCGACGTTGAACTTCTACCCGACATCGGACTTCTGCTCGTCAGCGGACTCCTACTTGTCGTCGGACTTCTGCTCGTCAGCGGACTTCTACTCGTCGTCAGACTTCTGCTCGTCGACGAATCTTCGTCGGTCTTCTACCCGACGTTGAACTTCTACCCGACATCGGACTTCTGCTCGTCAGCGGACTCCTACTCATCGCCAGACTCCTGCTCATCGACAAATTCTCGTCGGTCTTATACCCGACGTTGAACTTCTACCCGACGTCAGACTTCTGCTTGTCAGCAGACTTCTACCCGACGTCGGACTTCTGCTCGTCAGCGGACTTCTACCCGACGTCGGACTTCTGCTCGTCAGCGGACTTCTACTCGTCGCCAGACTCCTGGTCGTCGATGAATTTTCGTCGGTCTTCTACCCGAAGTCAGACTTCTTCCTGTCGTCGGACTTCTGCTCGTCGGCAGACTGCTACTCGCCATCGGCTTCTCGCTTGAATGCTATTTGCAACGCATTCTCGAACTCTCCCCTTTGGCTCCACACTCGATTGTTGACTACTAACGGGCTTCAACTCAATCGTCCATCGCTAGCAAACCTCTGCTCAGATGGAAAAGAGATCCCGTAGGCTTCTGCGCGTGAGGAGGGGTGCTAATTCGAGCAGGGGAAGTTTCCCGCTCGCAAAATAGTGGAAGCCTCAACCGCCAGTAAGCCGGAGAGAGAAGAAGAAATCCCGTAGGTTTCTATCGCCAGTAAACCGGAGGGGGAGGAAGAAATCCCGTAGGTTTCTATCGCCAGTAAACCGGAAGGGGAGGAAGAAATCCCGTAGGTTTCTATCGCCAGTAAACCGGAAGGGGAGGAAGAAATCCCGTAGGTTTCTATCAACAGTAAACCGGAGGGGGAGGAAGAAATCCCGTAGGCCTCAACCGCCAGTAAGCCGGAGGGAGAAGAAGAAATCTCGTAGGTTTCTATCGCCAGTAAACCGGAGGGGGAGGAAGAAATCCCGTAGGTTTCTATCGCCAGTAAACCGGAAGGGGAGGAAGAAATCCCGTAGGTTTCTATCGCCAGTAAACCGGAGGGGGAGGAAGAAATCCCGTAGGTCTCTATCGCAAGTAAACCGGAGGGGGAGGAAGAAATCCCGTAGGTTTCTATCGCCAGTAAACCGGAGGGAGAAAGAAGGAGAAGGTGCAAGTTTCCTAAAGATTTTGGAAGCCTATTTATAGGTTTTTGAGAAAAAAGAGGGTAGTTTTTAGCAATTTCGAATTTTCTTAATTTTTCTGAATTTTTTCAGAATTTTTTGGAATTTTTTCAGAATTTTTGGGACCCAAAAATAGCAAAAATGCTATTTTCTAACAAATATGGGGCCCACTAGGTCGGTGCAGCCATCCGACTGCACGAACCGGTGCGGCCAGCGAAGCAATCCACGGCAGCCGCACATGGATCGCCGAGGCCAGCCACAGCAGCGCGCGAAAAACGCGCGTGGCCGTTCATTTGCAGCGGCGGCAGCATCCACACGCGGTAGCACCGCGGGAGAGCCCAAACGGGCGCAAGGCACCACGCGGGCGCTGCCCTATTGCGGGCGCAGCCCAACCACGGGCGGCCTAGGCGCAGGAGGCCCAGGCGCGGGCGGCCAAGGCGCGGGCGGCCCAGGCGCGGGCGGCCATGGCGCCGGCGGCCCAGGCGCAGCGAGCCCTGGCGCGGCACGCGCAAATTCGCATGCCGGCGGCGGCAGCAGCGGTGGCCGGCCGGCCGGACCGGCCGGTTGGCTGACCGACTCATTCCGGGTCCATTTTTCAACCCGAAAAGATCAAATTCAACGTTTTTGGGGTCCCCGGACATGTTTTTCAAAGTTCCGGACTCGATTTCGACACTTTCGGAGCTCAATGGAGCCTCAATCATCAAGTCCGAGCAAGCTATTATTTTTTGAACCCAATTTTTTGTGATTCGGCCAGTCTAAAATTTTGGAACAAGTATTTTTGGACTCCTAAAGCTTCGACGTCCGAAAATAGGGGGGCAACTGATACGTCATCACAAAATTAGCTTGATCGGGCGCGAATCTCAAGGCAAAAGCTAGTTGGAAACTTCAAAAATAAATTTTGGGAGCATATGAACTCCGATTTCAGCGAGCTTACAGTCAAACTGAACGTCTCGGAAATACAAACCCAACGACACCAAGATCAACCCAATCCGAGCCCAAATGAGTCCGAATCAAAGGTTCGAAGCGCTGTTGGAAGGTTCAAACCGCAATTTTAGTTACCAAACGGTCTCCGATTTTGACGAGCTTATACTCGAATCGAACGGCTCGACGAGACGAATCCAACGAGCCCAAGATCATCAAATTCCGAAATCATTAAGGCCTTCAAATGTCCAACGAACGGTGCATGATCGAAGGATTCGATATCGGCCGTCCATTCGGACCACTCCCTGTTCGCCCTTGATCTCACGCCTATTTACGGGCTATGCCACTCCAGAAAAACTATAAATAGAGCCCTCATTCTACACCAAGGGGCTCAAGTGAAGAGAGAGAAGAAAAAGAGGAGAAAGGGGAAAAGGAGATTCCTCACCTCCTCGACCACCGCCGGAGCTCTTCCTGCCGCCTGAAGATGCTGGAACTCTGCTGGATTTTCAGAAAGCGCCGGGAATTTGCACAACTTCCACGTGATGCTAAAATTCTTCTCATTTAACGATAGAGTTCCCTCCTGACGCCGAAACTCCGCCCAAGGGAGGCCGGATTTCTCCTCTGCCACCAACAGACGTCGGACCTCTACCCGACGTCGGACCTTCACTCTTCGCCAAGTCTCTACCCGATGCCAGACTTCTACCGGTTATCGGACTTCAATGGACATCTACGCGAAGATGCATTTCTTTTCATTGCTGGACTTCTACCTGACGCTGTCCTACTGATCTTCGTTGTCAGACTACAGTCCTTCCGACCCCCGTCGCCAGCCGACTACGGTCCTCCTGACTTACGTCGCCCGCCGACTACAGTCTTTCCGACATCCGTCGCCCATTGACTACGGTCCTCCTGACTTATGTCACCCGCCGATTACAGTCCTCCGTCGCCAGCTGACTACGGTCCTCCTGACCTACGTCGCCCGCCGACTGCAGTCCTTCTAACAAAGTGAACATGTCAATAGTGATCCTTTGTATTTACATCATGTAATGTACTCCATAAGATGTACATCAAGCTAAGGCCTTCCACCAAGGAAGGGCCTCATTTGTAATCGACTGCAATACTAGTGGATTCATTCAAGCTGGGCTAGGCCCCGTGGTTTTTCCCCCTTTTCAGGGGTTTTCCACGTAAAAATCTTGGTGTCTTATAAATGCTAGACCCTTTCTCCTTATCTAATTGCGTGCCGGATTTTCGTACAACGCTAAGACGATAAACTTTATGTTTCTCTACCGCCGCGAATACTCCTGGACGCAACAAACTTATTAGTAAAATTGAAGTTAGAAAGACTTTAAAGAAAATGAAGCGTGAAAAAGTTGTTGGACCTGATGATATTCCAATACATGTGTGTAATTGTTTAGGAGATGAAAGAATTTTTTGGCTGACTAAATTTTTTAATATTATTTTGAAAACTAAAAAGATGTCCGATGAGTGGAGAATGAGTGTGTTGATTCTTATTTTTAAAATAAAGGTGATGCACAAGATTGTGCGAATTATAGAGGAATTAAGTTAATGTGTCATACTTTAAAACTATGGGAGAGAGTTATTGAGCATAGGTTGCAGCGTGATACTAATGTTTCTCAATATCAATTTGGATTCATGTCGGGGTAGGTCAACTATGCAAGCTATACATATATTGAGAGATTTGATGGAGAAGTATAAAAAGAATAAGGATGATCTACGTATGATAGTTATTGATTTAAAGAAAGCATATGATAAAGTTTCAAGAGAAGTGA
This sequence comes from Dendrobium huoshanense, assembly GCA_016618105.1. NCBI lineage: Eukaryota > Viridiplantae > Streptophyta > Magnoliopsida > Asparagales > Orchidaceae > Dendrobium > Dendrobium huoshanense. The sequence goes on from CM028342.1 coordinate 11,811,863, forward strand.
TCTAGAGAGTTCTAGAAAAGGAAGGGTTGATAAGACTAGAGAGAGCATATGACATTTGCAAGAGGTTGTACCATATTGTATGCTTTTTGCTGATGATTTCTTCTTGTTGATAAGACTAGAGAGGGAGTTTAAGATAAACTTAAATTATGGAGGTTAACTTTAGAGTCTAAAAGCTTTCATTTCAGTAGATTTAAAACTAAATATATAGAGTGTAATTTTAGTAATAATAGTTCTTGTGAGGGATTGTGATTTTGGGTGATCAAGTCATTAATAAGAGTACATGTTTTAGATATATTGGGTCTATTGTTCAGAGTGATGATGAAATAGATGGGGATATTATTAGTAGAATTCAAGTTGGATGGTTAAAATGGAGGAATACATTGGGCTTGTTGTGTGATAGAAAAGCTGCCCTCAACTTAAAAAAAAAAATTATATAAGATTGTGGTTAGACCTGCAATGCTTTATGGTGTAGAATGTTGGCTATTAAAAGAGAAGCATAATATTAAGTGTTACAAAAATGAGGATGCTTAGGTGGATGAGTTGCTTTACTCGTAGAGACAGGGTACAAAATGAGCATATACGTGAAAAGTTTGGAGCAGCTATAGTGGAATATAAGATTAGAGAGAGTCTCCTTAAACCGTTTGGTCACATAAAACGGCGACTTCTAATGACTCGGTTAAGAAAATAGATGTATTAGATTTGACTTATGTTGAGAAAGGTAGAGGTAAACTTAAAAAAATACCTGATTAGAAAATATTAGGAATGATCTTTCTTTATTAGTTTTAAATGAGAATTTAATTTTTAATATGACACAATGGAGAAAAAAAGATTCATGTAGCCAACCACACATAGTGGGATGAAGGTTTGATGTTATTGTTGTTGTATAAAAAATTATCAAGTGTTGAAATTTGTGATTCTATTTACATATTTGGTGAACCAATTTATTTTAATTCTATATATAATTATGAACTGATCAAATTATTTTTCAAATTGAACTAATAATTAAATATTAATCATTATTTTATTAAATTATTTAGAATATATTTACAAAATAAGTAATTAATTTAAAATATATTTAAAAAAATTAAATTAAATATATTATACTTTGAAAAATATATATTATTTTCATCATTTTCTTATTATTATTTTTTAATTTTAAAAGTTAAAAAAAAAAAAAAAAGCTAAATGAAAACGAGGCTCCTCTTTCCTTTTCAAGAATGTGCTCACTGGTAAAAGAAATGATTCGACTGAGTAACTTCCGACGAATCATTTCCCAAAAAAAGTCAGCTTTTCACGAATCGTCACCTGTGATCGGCGACATGATCCGGCGATATAAGCTTAGGGAATCCGACCGGCAAAATTCAGTTCTTTACACCAGAGTTTCAAGCCATGGCCTACATTCCTCCTCACAAGCGGCATCACTCGAAAGATGCCGATCAATCAACTCCTACGCCTTCACCAATTCCCGCCTCTTTCAGTCCCCGCTTACAAAAAGCCCTAAACTTAGGCCCTAGCCGCCGCCGGAAGGACCGCCATGGTGCCGGCAAGATCGTTTACGCTGCAGATTGCATCTCCCGATGGTGGCCCGTCGGCGCCCCCGCCGACGGTGATCCTATTCCTGCCTCGTTCCGCCTGGAGCCTTTTGATTGCGAGATCGTAGAGCGGAGGAATGGCGAAAAGCCGTTGGTTCTCGTGGGCGGCGGGGACTTGGAGGAGAGTGCTGCTGAAGGGCATGAAATACCGCCTTGGGTGTCGGTAGCAGAGAGGATAGTGCCCGACTTGATCACTGCTGCGCTAGGCGCTAGAAACGAGTTGAAACATGACGGGGATGAGGTGGTGAAGCTCGGTTTTGTTGCTCGACCTGGAAAGATCATTTTCCTTGGGTAAGATAAGATTATTGCTTTAGTACAAACCAAGAAAAAATATAGCATATCTTGCACTGTGGTGGGAATCGTAAATCCCCCTATGTGTTCTGTATTGCAGCTTGTTTCCTTTCTAGGTTTTATAGTTTGGATTTACTCAAGAGTAAACCTCGTTTAGGGGCTGTTTGGTAACGGATTTGTCATGAGATTTAAGTAGGAGAGCTTGTAAATCCGGTGCTTCTGTAAATTCGGTATTTTTGTGTAAATCTGCCTAAATTTAAATCCCATTGAGAGGTTGATTTACGGATCCACGGACTCGGATTTAGTTGAAGAAGAGCGCGAAAGGGGAGAAAAATCTTTATCTTTAAAAAGAGGAACAAGCAAGACCTTGAGTGGCGGCTCATGGGGCTTTGCCGGCATCTGACAAGCTGATAAGGTGAAGAAGAACTTTCTCCCATTCTTCTTCATTGCTCCATTCGTGTACCTTTGCCTTGAGTAGACAAGGAAGCAGTGAGCGAGCTTCCGTCGTGCGAAGTACATACAACACGGGACTGAAGCCGAACCCTAGATTATTAATTAGTCTAATAAAAAATTGTATAAATAAGTAATCTAATTAAGTTTAATTAAATAATTAATAGTCTAATTGTCATTGCATTAGTTTAATTAATATTGACAATTTATTAATAACTAGCTATGTTGCACGGATACTCCTATTTACGAGGCATGCTGTATCGGATACGTGTCGGATACGGATACGCCTCCGATACGGCACGGATACGTGTCGGATACGGCCTTGCCGTGTCCGATTAAAATATTATTTAAATTTGTCTGGACACGCGTATCGGATACGCGTGTCCTATTAAAAAAAACACTGAGCCACGATTTACCCTTTTCTTTTCGACTTTCCACCGTTTCCGCTCAATATCCATATTCATTTATGCGGCTGAAACATTTCAAAGAGCTAGGTTTTTCGTTTCCACTTTCCACACACGTGTTCATTTTCTTCGTTATAGTTGAAGGAGCGGCTCGATGACCCGAGCATAGAAGCAAACAGGATCATCCTTTGTCGACAAAGAGGCTTGACGACGCGAGCATTAAAGTCGATAGGATCATCCTTCGTCGACGAAGCGGCTTGACAACGCGAACAGTGAAGGCGACGTGAGCAGTGTAGGTTCGTTTTCTTCATCGTTCTTCGTTTTCTTAATCATAGGCTCGGTATTGAAACTTGGTACCGCTTGGTACCGAACGTTACTGGAACTCGGTATTGCTCGGTACTCGGTACCGAGCAGTATTAGAACTCGGTACTGCTCGGTATTGGAACTCGGTACCGCTCGGTATTGGAACTCGGTATTGCTCGGTACTACTCGGTACTGAGCGGTATTGGAACTTAGTACTGCTCGGTATTGGAACTCGGTACTGCTCGGTATTGGAACTCGGTACTGCTCGGTATTGGAACTCGGTACTGCTCGGTATTGGAACTCGGTACTGCTCGGTATTGGAACTCGGTTTTGCTCGGTACTACTCGGTATCGAGCGGTATTGGAACTCAGTACTGCTCGGTATTGGAACTCGGTACTGCTCGGTATTGGAACTCGGTATTGCTCGGTATTGGAACTCAATATCGCTCGGTACTGTAACTTGGTATTACTCGGTACCGCTCGGTATTGCTCGGTATGGAGGGGTACCGAATGGTCGAACCCCGCCAGGGGGCAGCGCCCCCTTGGACCCCCGGCAGAGTCGCGACATATCTACACTTTCACTTAAATTCATGTTTCAAATTCATATGTTTTAATTTGTATAGATCCTTTATAGGATAATGAGTTCTAGTGGAGCAGGAATTGGTTCTGATGATGGTCCATCAGAAATTAATATTGAAGATAACAAACCTTTATGGGGTTATGTTACAAAAATAGGTAAAACATCAGAAGGGGGAGGCAATATTGCATTCAAATGCAATTTTTGTAATACATCATACAAAGGATCATATTATAGAGTGAAAGCTCATTTGTTGAAGATTAGTGGTCATGGAATCAAAGTTTGCCCGAAGATAAGCTCATCACAAATGGCTGAATTACAAAGAAAAATCAGTGAAGCTGAGCAAAGGAGTAAAAAAGAGCTTCCAAAACATATTCCACTTCCAAGCACTCATGCTTCCTATCCTTCATCATCTTCTTCAATTAGATGTGATGACAGTACTGTAAACAAAGGACCTTTTCGAATGGAGGGATTTGAACCAAAAAAAAGAAAACATGTTGTAGATAGTGCTTTGGAGAAAGCATTTAATTTACAAATGAGAGAACAACTAGACGGGGAAATAGCTAGAATGTTTTACTCAGCTGGACTTCCTTTTAACCTAGCAAGGAATCCACATTACAAAAATGCCTTTACATATGCATGCAATAACAATCTTGCAGGATACGTGCCACCAGGATATAATGTCATTAGAACGAAGTTGTTACAAAGAGAGAGGGACAATATTGAGAAGTTGCTCGAGCCTACTAGAGGAGTTTGGAAGGAAAAAGGAGTTACTTTGGTTTGTGATGGGTGGACAGATCCACAAAGAAGACCACTTATCAACTTCATGGCTGTAACAGAGAGTTATCCTATGTTTATCAAAGCTGTAAACTGTGAAGGACAGTACAAGGATAAGTTCTTCATTTCTAATTTAATCAAAGAAGTTATCATGATGGTGGGGCCTTCAAACATCATTCAGGTCATTACTGATAATGCACCTGTTTGTAGAGCTGCAGGTCTACTTGTAGAGCAAGCATATCCTCATATTTTCTGGACACCATGTGTTGTGCATACGCTTAATCTTGCTTTGAAGAATATTTGTGCAGCTAAGAATACCGAGGCAAATGAAATCACCTATAATGAATGTCATTGGATCACAGTGATTGCTGGAGATGCAATTGTAATTAGAAATTTTATTATGAATCACTCCATGAGACTCTCTATGTTCAATGATTTCTCTAATTTAAAGATGCTTGCAGTTGCTGAAACTCGGTTTGCCTCAGTAATAGTGATGTTGAGAAGATTCATAAAAATAAAAAATGCTCTTCAAGCTATGGTGATCAGTGACAAATGGACATGTTATAGGGAAGATGATGTTGGAAAGGCTAGGTATGTAAAAGAGAAGCTTTTAGATGATTTATGGTGGGATGAGATTGAATACATCATAAATTTCACAGACCCAATTTATGAGATGTTGAGAGTAGCTGATACGGATAAGTCTTGTTTACATCTCATTTATGAGATGTGGGATTCAATGCTAGCCAAAGTAAAAGAAATTATATATAGACATGAGAGGAAGACACTTCATGAAGACTCAAGCTTTTGGGATGTTATCTATGCTATTCTAGAAGATAGGTGGAGCAAAAGTAATACACCTTTACATTGCTTGGCTCACTCACTAAATCCAAGGTAAATTTCAACATTTTTCATTATGAATTCACAATTTGTTGTTTTGTAATTTCAACATGTTTTCATTATTTCATTTTAATGTTATTTGAAGATATTCAACTAAAGAATGGCTTCAAGAGGATCCTCAAAGAGTTTCTCCACAGAAAGATTTAGAAATTTCAAATATGAGGAAGACATGTTTGAAGCGTTATTTTCCAAATGAGGAGGAGAGAAGAAGTGTCAATATTGAGCTTGCTAAATTTTTTGGTTATTTAGAGGACTTTGGTGACCAAGAGTCATTGCGTGATAGGTGGAGAATTGATCCGAAAATGTGGTGGATTATACATGGAGCTTCAGCACCTCTACTACAAACAATCGCCATAAAATTGCTTGGCCAAGTTTCATCCTCATCCTGTTGTGAAAGAAATTGGAGCACATACTCATTCATCTAATCAATGAAGAGAAATAAAATTACTCCACAACGGGCTGAAGATTTAGTTTACGTGCATACAAACCTTCGACTTCTCTCAAGGAAAACTCCAACTTATATGGAAGGAGACAACAAGATGTGGGATGTTGCTGGAGATGGATTTGAATCTCTTGAGGATATGGGAATATTAGAAATTGCTAATCTTTCACTTGATGAGCCTGAATTAGAAGCTATGATATTTATTGAAGATGATATAGAAACTCTAAGACAAACCACTGAAGAAGCTAATCCTATCATTCCTTCTATTGAATAATTGAAATTTCATGTGATGGGCAATTTATCTTCTTGTTTTTGTTGTTGTACTAGACATTTCAATACTTAATGTTTACTTTTATTTCAATTTTTTTGTCATTTCAAATATTACACTTTGATTACTTTATTAATTTTTATGTATTATTTATATATTATAATGCCGTATCCGCGCCGTATCCGTATCCTGTATTTTTAAGAATTGGCGTGTCCCGTATCCGTATCGTGTCGTATCCGTATCGCCGTATCCGTATCGGTGCAACATAGATAACTAGTTATCCGTTGTATAATTATCATTAAATTAGTTTAATATAATTTGAAGTTAAGATTATAATTAGATAGTTAGATGATTAGTAATATAATTAGATTTGGCGTTCAGTCTCAGCTGAACGTCAAATCTTCCGCTATTTGATTGCAGGTGAACAGTGCGACGCATATATATATTTTTTTAATTCAAAAAATAAAGTATAAGAAAGAATATATTAGGAATATTCTTTTTTTGTGATAGAAAACAGAGTATGGTTGGAGACAAGTTACTGCATATTGATGTATTACTGTATTTTGGAGTGAAAAATGAGTTTTTCGGTTGGAGATGCCCTAAGAGTGTACATCTAACAATGCTGACATAATAGTTTGTACAAACTGTATTTTATTTCACTACTTGAATCGAACTAATGGGAGTTACTGGTTTCTTTGTCACTGCAGATCCTCTTCATTTAGCATTGATTCCATCAGGAAGGCTGCATACACACTGCTTAATTCTAGCAACAGACTGCCTAAAATATTATATACAAATGTTCCAAATGCATATATGGAAAATGTCCAAACTTCAGTTGCTCCCAAAATTGGTTTTACATTTCACTCTGAGAAAGAATATTACCATATACAGGTATTTGCACATCTGATTGTCTTGTTCTCTATCAGTGTAGAGATCTTTTCTGGCTTGATCCTTTGTTGTTACTTGAGTAAGATTGACTAAGACTTTGTAGAAATTTTAACTTCGATGCTTTGCGGGAAAACTTTACTCTTTTAACTTTTTATGCTAGGTTTCTGACAAGTGCAGACCAGATATAACTATTATATGTAAGTGTATGGTCACGGAGAGCAGACAACTAGAACTATACAAGGTACAATTTATTTTCATACAATTTTCTTACCATGGCATTGATTTATATTGCTACTCTTTCGTGATATTAAAACCTCTATTTAATTGTATATATTTATCTTAAAGTATAAGATATAAATTTACAATAGCATTTTTTATGTAGCACATCCCAAATGTCTGAGATTCTTAGTTTTGGGTCCTTCGCTTTGGTATGATAAGTTGTGTTATTAATATTCCTGTCTTGAAAGACCGTTGTCTAAAGTAAATTCTCATCATCATGAACATGATGGGACTAGTTTCTTTTTGGTGATGAATTTCTCTTAGTGTTTTTCTTCAGATATTTCTTTGGATTCGTATCTTTGCTGGTATAGTTATGAATACATTCTGAACTTTCTACAAATTGGAGAATCTCAATGGAATTGGACTATTTTTTTAACTATATGGTGCATAGCTATCAATGGCGCAAAATAGCGCGCCATGGAGACGGCGCGGCGCACCTAAGGCGCCATGTTCATGGCGAGGCGCATGTGTTTAAAATAGCGCGCGCTATTTGCGCCACATGTGAGCCATGACGCATTGCGCATGGTGCAAAATAGCGCTCCAAATTGTTTTTAAATTTTGGTATACTTATGAATATTTTTTATATTTAAAAATATATCTATATTTTAAGATAAACTACTATTCATTGCCCTAATTTCACGAAAGATTTTCTGTTTGCTGCATCCACCGAACACATCCCGCAGTCCCTAAGTCGAGGTTACTGAATCTATCCTGAAGTCGAAGGTTTTCTGTTTGCTGCATTCGCTGCTTCCGTCGAATCTAGCTGAATCTGTCCCGAAGTTGAAGTCGTTGTTTCCACCGAATCGTCTTGCAGAGCAGTGCTTCTGCCAAATCCGCCCCCTTCTTCGTCTGTTCCAGTAAAAAATCTTACCAGCTGACTCCGATTTGCAACCTCCGTCTGTTCCGCACAGCTCTGTTGTTTTTCACGGCTATTTCTTACAAGAATTTACAACTTAACAGGTATGTTCGGTACCGCTAGGTACATGCTCGGTACCGCTAAGTAAATGCTCGGTACCGCTTGGTACCGCTATGTACTTGCTCGGTACGGCTCGGTACTGCTAGGTACACGCTCGGTACCTCTAGGTATACGCTCGGTACCGCTAGATACATGCTTGGTATCGCTAAGTACATGCATGATACCGCTCGGTACCGCTATGTAAATGCTTGGTACTGCTCGGTACATACTTGGTATCACTAGTTACATGCTCTGTACCGCTCGGTACAGCTCGGTACACGCTAAGTACATGCATGATACCACTCGGTACCGCTAGTTACATGCTCTGTACCGCTCGGTACACGCTCGGTGCTTTTAGGCACACGCTCGGTATGGCTAAGTACATGCATGATACCGCTCGGTACCGCTATGTAAATGCTCAGTACCGCTCGGTACATGCTCGGAGATTCAATCATCGTGATGTCATTGATCTTATTTCTTTGACTGAGATAGATGATACAAATGAATGACTAATAGGAAAATTAGATGATGAGTCTGATGAAGAAAATGACTTTATTGCTGGAGAGGAAGATTTAACTTGAATAAGTGTTGCTAAAGCTGCTGGTGTTTATGATAAAAGCTATAAAATATTCGGGAAAGATCTAAAGAGAAAGATAAAGAATCTTCAATTAGGCATGATGTTGCTATTGAGAATAATGATGAGGAGGGTGATGAAGAGGATTATGAAGTAGGAGATAATGTTGAAGAAGATAATGAAGCTTTTTTAACATTTGCTGATGATGATGATTCCCAAGAAGAGTAGATTAAATTCTTATTTGATCTTTTTAAAAAAAATTGTAATATTTGAATTATGAGATATTTGGATGTTACTTAGTCGAACTTATATATGTTATGGTTGTCTTTTGTTATCATGATAGCTTGTCTTTCATTTTTAATAATATTTCATATTCATGCTTATTATTTTATAATTTTTATATAGCCTGCGCCATTTTCAAAATAGCGCGCACCGCGCCGCGCGCTATGCACCATGGCTCCAAAGGGACCTTTGCGCCATGGTGCGTCATTCGCCGTTAACATGTATGATATGGTGTACTGCAGAAACTCAAGTAGATAAATCCAGTGAAAAGCAGGCGGGATTTTAGTTTAATATTTATGTTGGTGTTGTGCTTTGTTGTGAGGTTCATAAAATCAGTTTAAGTTTAATAAATTTCCCTTTGTTTGATTTTTAATAAATTTGTCATATTCGAATCCCCTCTCATGCGGCGCGACATCTTAAGTAGGGAGAAAATAACTGCACGTGTGGGACTGGTTGTTGGTAGGCTCGCTAATGGATTAGTTATGCCGCCAAACACCTCCTAAAGGGGGTGGTAGCGGCTAGATATCGCAGTTCCAATTTTTAAACTGTAATGAAGTGATGAGTACCCATGTTGGCTTGGTGGTGGTACCTTCGTTCTTAAGATGACCAAAAATATGGGTTTATTCACAGTATGTTATTATTTAATTATCCATTTATAAAAAAATCTTTGGTTGTTTAGTAGCATTAGACATTTACAATTTTCTCCAGTTGATAAATACTGTTATTAATTAGTTCTCTGTTATATCATACACTTCAGCTCTGATTTACCTGACTTCTGGGTTACACTTCCTCTGTTATCTGTTTAAACATGCTCTTACGTTTGTTTTATTTCATAGTTTCCGTTTCCATTGTAGGTTCTAGCATCTTAATTTTTGTTCTGATAACTTAATTTTGGAAAATTTCTTTAATGATACGGTCCAAAATGATCACCAACTATTTAGAAGCCTCATTTTCGTCTCTGGACTCTTTAAATAAGGACCTAAATACTCTTAAGGAATGACTAATTTGATACTTAAAGAATTAAGTGACCAAATTTATACTTTTATATATTCAGGGATTGTTTTGATCCTTCAAAAAAAAGTTAAGGGATCAATTCAGTCATTTTTTCTTTTCTTTTATTATAATTTGACAATAGTACTGTCAAAGTATTCATAATTTGCTGAAGGCAATTTGTTTGGTTCATTATAAAAAATTTATTAGGACTATTTAAGATATGAAAAGTGTCATTAGGAACTGATTATGTTATGGAAGTTCCATATCTATTGTATCTACGAGATACAAAAGTAATCATTTTGTCTTCACAAGTTGCTTTATATGAATGTGCATTTGGCTCAGATTTTAAATTCATGCGATCTATAGTAGACTAAAGCTTCGTTTGGGACGGCTTTTTTTCTGCTTCTTAAAGCAACTTTCTAGTTTAAAAATTAAAATTTTTGTGCTAGAAAGCTGTTTTAAGAAACAATAAGAAAGCTATCCCAAACGAACCTAAAATGCAACATTCATATAACCTCCACTATCAATTATAAGCTTAAAAGAATTTAAGTTACATTTGATGATTACTAAACTACTATTGGCATGTGCGTTATGGCTATGTTTTCTTACCACAAACTTTTTTTTTTCCTTTTATATTGTAGATCGAATATAATCTAGTGCGGCATCTCGTGGCAGATATATCTTGCCTCAATAAGGAGCTAGATCTTCGACTGCTGCTGGTCACGAAAAGGAAAATGAAAACCATTGATGTGAGACATTTGTTATGTTGTGTTACTTTGAAGCGAATATCTCTGGCAAAAGTAGTGCGTTTTATTATTGAATTTCTTTCAGAATGAGGAAAATGATGCCATGAACGAGCTAGTAAGTTCTGCTGTAATAGATCCAGATGTGAAAGGAGGGCTCAGATGGCCTCTTGGTAAACAATCTGCTGCTGAGCGGTTCAGTGTTATAGGAGTCTGGCATTGCAAACGTGTTGATCTAAAAAGCGATTCGATAAGGCTTTTGCTATTGCGTGCTGATCGATTCGATTTTACTAACTCAACTGGAGAGGTTTCTACTGAAGTAACTTTGAAAATGACTGAAATAACTAAGTACTTGATGGTGAGTTTTTTGTACATGTAATTCTGTTCCCTTCCCCTTAGTTTCTTTTGGTGGTCTCTGTAATGAAGAAGTTGTGTTAGCTTCCCTTAATTGCCATCGTTTTCTTCATAGGCATCTACTTATTCTGAAACTAAGGCTTTGTTTGGGATAGCTTTTGGCTACGGACTTTTCGCTGCTTTTCAGAAATTTTTGTGCTAGAAAGTTGCTATAGAAAATAGTAAAAAAACTATCACAAATGAAGCTGAAAACTTATTAAATAGACTTGAAATTCAACATTGAGCATACTTGATTCATTCTGTCTTGGTGATGAAAAATTCTCATTCTGTGGAGCATATGAAGCAATCTGTCTATTGTTCTACAAAATTTCAGAATTGCTACATTCCATCATTCTTGCTAGCTTCCTAATCTTTCAATTCTTCATTCCAACCTTTGTGTTAAATTTCTGTAGGAAGGAGATATGGAAACTGGCCTGCTGGAGGTGATGGTTCAAGAGTTAGTGAAGCTGTTTTGGGACCATTTACTAAGGTGCAATGATCTAACATCAACTAAGCCTATTTGACAATACTTTCAAGAACTTTTCAGTCTGCAACTTTTGCTTGTCAAAGATACTATTTGAGTAAGCAGAGAGGCATCCACTTCTTCTGCTTTGTATGCTTTTTTTCAGCTATCATTTATAGCTGCTAACAGTAAGTTCTTTTATTTGGTTGTCATCACAGTAAGGCTTCATTTGAGACAGCTTTTGATTTTTATTTTTTCGCTGCTTTTGAGAATTTTTCGTGCTAAAAAGCTGTTGTAGAAAGTAGTAAGAAAATTATCCCAAACGAAACCTAAGAGTCTTCTCATATCATCGTCTTGATGATTTTTGGCTATTATTTCAAATTTACCTGTTGAGGGTTATAGTTGTAAGAAAATGACAATTCCTATCAAAATATGCAACAAGATCTCACACGTGTGAATGCCCACAATAGTGTTCACTCTCGCATTTGTAAAAAAAAATTTATGTTGGGGGTATTTGATTATTTTTATCATGCATCATATATTTTTTTCTCAATGAGATTATTAGATAATATAATTAAATTATTAAACATTTATAATTATTTTTCTTTTATGATTGTATTTGTAATGACTAATAGTTTCATCTTATTTGTTTAATAATTTATGCATTAAGAGATATAACTACTGTTGTAGAAAGTCAGAATTGTTGTTGATCAATGCATTCTATAGACTTATAAGAAGATGAAAGATAAACCAAGTTTTGAGAATAAAAAGAGATATAAAATAACATTTATTTTAATTTTTAGAGGCCAAGATCTCTCAAGAGGAAAAAACTAAGAACTAAAAGCTCTCTCAACCTTGAATCTTTTTGGTCACTCATTGTACGTCTTCCACGATATCAAAGTCAATTATGTGCACCTGCTGCCCTTCGGCGATGGACTCAAGTATCGCTTGATTCGACACAATGGAGCTCTTCGGCGACGGACTCAAACTATGTGAGGCTGTGTAAAATCAAGTCGTGTTTAGTTGATCCAGACCAGAGGTGGGTAGGGTTTGGATTTGAGAATTTGACTTGTTTTTAAAAACGGACCAGGTTCGGATAAAATCAACACTACCTGTGAAGCCTACTTGCGAAGTTTGCTACTTACATGCCACCACAATCATATTTGCCTACCGTCAAAAGAAAAAGTTGTTCCGACTCTCTTGCTCAATGATTATAAGGATCAAGAAAAGAAAGAGATGAGGCCAACGTTATGAAGGGTGACATCTACTACTCCAAATTCAACTAAGTTTGTGATAGCATTATTAGTTCTTACATCAAAAGGAAGAAAAAAATGAAGGCCCACCAAAAGAAGGCACAACATTTAGCCTTTTACAAATATATGCATCAAATGAGGCACAATGTGCAGTTATTTTATGATAAGCTTTTGGTCATAACTTTATTTTAATAATATATGTCGATTTATCACTCTTTTATGTTATGCTTAGGATGGCTTTGAGATTAGATTATGGATTAATGAGTTTGCCAAAAATATTTATTGGTAAATATAGATTAAAAAAAAAAGAGTTGGAGATGTTATAGGAAGATAATAAAATATTAGAAGATTATCATACAATTGCAAACTCATTTGGGAATAAACAAAAATTAAGTTTATTCGTGATGAGTGAGTTGAATGGCGGAGCTATAGTGGGGCCCATTGGCACGACAACAACTCACCTATTAGACCAAAATCTTTGAATCTTGTAAAATGAAATAATCTAATTAAGTTTAGAAGTTCTTTGAAAATGTAAGGTGTCAATAAATGACTTGACTCACAACTAAATTCAGACCCAACCCAAAAAATTAGGGTTTATGTTGACTCATTTAATAAATGGGGTCAGGTTCGGTTCATGCATTATGATCTATCTATTAAACATGTTGAGTTCGGGTTGACCCACTCACCCGTTTTTGACTAAAAAATACTCGCTTAATATTTTTTTCGTAAATTCTTTTATTAGTTGGTATAATCTCATCATTTTTAACTATTAACCTAGATATATGATTAAAAAGTTAATAGAAATATTTTTTTAAACTAAATGGGTTATTGGGTCGGGTTTGGGTTGCTAGTGAGTAGAGCTCATGATCATTTTTTGACCCGTTTATTGGCCAAGTTTGGTTCGTGTTGTTGGATTTGAGCCAAGTCAACTTCGAGTCGAACCTAAATCTAACCTATTGTCATTGGCAGTTGGTCATTGGGGTTGTTTAAAAAAATGTGAAATCGCTTTGGATTTACTAAATTCAAATAAGAAGAGTATATAGTAAAAGTCTCTCCCTCTCTCTTCTCTCTCTCTCTCTCTCTCTCTCTCTTCCCATCTTTCTCTATCTGCAATTCTCATCACATCACTAAGTTCTCTGGCAATGGTGGAGGCGACTGCCCACCTTAATGTTTTAACTTCGCTCTTACCTATCTTTCTGATCAAGCTAGCTTCTATCTCCAGTTGCCGAAGCACCCTCCTCATAAAGCCCCAAATCCCAACCTCTCAAAGGCTGTCTCATCCTTCTACTGTGTTGGTGAGAGATCAATGCATCTGAATATATATATATATATATATATATATATATATAAGCGTTTGGTAAAAAGAAGATTTTGAATTGGATTTGGTTTGTGAGCCGCAAAGGCTGTCGACAGAAAAGATTTGGTTTTGCGTCTGCACATTTTTCTTTAAGAAAATGAATTAAAATATGAAAGAAAAGCTTATTGTAGTTTGAAAAGTGATAGCTTAATTGATCTCTATCATATCTGTTGAGATATTTTAAATAGTGACAGCTTCATTTCTAATTTATTAACTTTAAAGTTTAATATATTTGATTAAAAATAAGAAAATATACCCACAAATATTTTTTTATTATTATTTTAAGAATTCTGTGTTATATGATAACTTTAAAAACTAATAACTTTTTACAATTTACAATTAATTGCATAAATTATTTATCATTACAATATAAATAATAATATTAAATATACATAATTTAATATTTTTAATAGCTATGATTGCATTTCCTCTTTTTTCATAATTTTAACCTTCAAATATATAATGATATGTTTTAATTATGAGTATTTTGATTTGAACGAAAAACTTTTATATAATTTATCCAAAAAGAAGAAAAAAAAAATGGTGGGTGTATTTCTTCAATTTTAGATATTACAAACAGATCATATAAAATAATAATTTTTTTTTTTCATTAATGAAAATGAGAAGAGGAAGGTTAGGATGCCAATGCAAAGAAGGATGGGATATGCTCCTCCAAATATGGCTTAGTTTGTCTCATTATTTTCAAAGCCAAAAAAATATGAGCCCACCGAAAAGAGGAGTTCATTATTGAGCAATCTTATCCTTTCTTGCAATTGAGATGTTGATAGCTCTCCTCGTCCTCTTTCCTTTCCTCATCAATGTGTGGAAAGAAGAACTAATTTTGGCATATCATTCACATCTTACATAAATTACTAAGCTATGAAAAAGTTGCATCAAATGAAAATTTGATCTTATTTGAATGAAAAACTTATTATGGTTAGCTTATCCTTCATTTTCTTATGTTAAAAATATGTATTTAAATCCCCCTTATTTTGAATCATCACATGTATTGTATGGTTACTTTCTATTTGATTTAGGAGAAGACAATTTTTAGTTTGCCAAAGTATTTGAGTATGACCAGTCCTCATACCTGACGGTAGGGATATCAATATATGACCCAACCTAAATTTAACCAAAAAAATCCGGGTTCGAGTTTATTTGTTAGATGCATTAGGTTTAAGTTGGTCATCAAACACACTTTTGAACCAAAAATGACATAATTAATATCTTTTTTCTTTAAATGTTTTTATTTTTTGATATAATCTTCTTATTTTTTATTCAATATTATAAATGTTATAGTTAATAAATTATAAAAAAAATTATCAAAACAGATTAACATGTCGAATTTGAGTCATATACAAGATGCTAGCGAGTAAGATTCGGATTTTTTGTTTACTCGTTAATTTAATGGGTCATGTTTGGATTGACTTGATTCGGGCTCAAACTCATTAACCCTGCTTTGACACCTCTGCCTGAGAGGAGGAGTCGGTCAATCACAATTGAATGGACTCAAGCCAGATGAATCTGGGGGCAAGTGCATAGAAGAACATTTTATCGGATATTGACGATCATTCTAGATGATAGATTGTAAATCAAAAGATAAGTTATCATTTCATGTAACTTTTTCATAGCTTTATTTTCTACTTAATTTTCAAATAATTTTATTTAGTATGATAATATAGAGACCAAGAATGATATTTTTAATATCTATCAAAGAAAAATAATTAATTGAAAATATTTTTAATGGAAACCAACCTTACAATATTATAAAATAAAACAATAATATATTTTACAATATAGAAGAAGAAATCATATTGCAAGGGGATAGGGATGGCGCACGACCACCCCTCTCCCTCTCCCCAATCACCACCGGCAGCCCTCCAGCCATATGCGCGGTCAACAGAGGCACCATCACCGGTGCCTCCTTGCCCACCCACCTCAACTCGAACCGCCGCAAGAATGTCGCCGCCATGAACTTCATCTGAATCATCGCCATCTCCTTCCCCAAACACACCCTCGGCCCCGCTTGAAAAACCGGAAATTTATACGGCGACATCCTCACAACCCCGCCACCACCGGCCGCCACCCATCTCTCCGGCCGAAACTCCTTCCAATCCTTCCCCCATAATGCCTCCGTTCTCCCCATTCCGTAAGGAAAGTACGTTATTCTATCTCCTTTGCTTATCGTCGTACCGTCTGGAAGAACGTCATCCCCTTCTGCATGCTTGGAGTCCCATGCCACCGGTGGATACAGCCTCATACTCTCCATCAAGCTCGCCTCCAAGTAGCTCAGCTTTTTCAAACTCTCGTAGCTCATCTCTTCCTCACTCCTAATCAACTTGTTATTGATCTCATCGATTATTTTCTCTTCTACATCCGGATGGGTTGAAACTAGCCAGAAGAACCATGTTAGCGCCGACGAGGTCGTGTCCCTCCCTGCCATAAGAAAGCTTATGACCATATCTCTGATCTCCTCATCTTCTCCATGAATTCCCATTTCAAGAAGATGTGAGAGAAAACTATTCGATGGATTATTCATTTCTCTGGTTTTAAGGATAATGTCCATCACTAAGCGATGAATGAGATCGACAGCCTTGCGGAGGCGCCTCTCCGAACCAAATCCAAGAGCTCGTTTGGCCTTCCACAAGAAAGCTAATGGTGCCGATCCCCTCCCTGCGCTTATTTCAGATGCGACATCCAGAGCCTCTGCCAACTGTAAATGAGCGGTGGATGGGCCGAGGAACACTCGGCATATGACGCGGAAAGATAGCCCGCGGAGGAGGTTTTGTAAGTCGACGACAGTTCTTCCATCGGCTACAAGGTTTGGGAGGAAGTGAGTGGATATCTCTGGGCGGAGGATGTGGTTGATGAGGTCGCGGAGAGAGCGGAGGGTGAAGGCATGACTGGCAACTTTGCGTTGGGAAAGCCAGAGATGGCCGTCAGAGTTGAAGATTCCGCGACCGAGAAGATCGCCAAGGATGTCGGTGAAAGGCTTGCCTTTGGGGTAGTTGGGGAAGTTGGTGCTGAGGATGTGCTCGACATTGCAGGGATTGGCGGTGACGATGGTGCGGCGGGCACCTAGGCGGGAGAGGGTGATGGTGCTCGACGGAGAGTTGGCAAGGAGGTTGGTGTACCAATGTAGAAGGCGGTGGCGGTTGCGGTAGAAAGGGATGAGACAGCCTATGAGAGGGTAAGACTTGGGGCCGTATGAGGAGGATGTTTTATTAGCAGCTGGAAATAGAAGCTTGATCAGAAGGAAAAGTAAGAGCACGGAAGTCAGAACAATAAGGAAGGCAATCACGTCCACCATTGCCGGAGAGGCGGAGAACTTAGAGTGAGAAATGCAGATACAGAAAGAAGGGAAAAAAAAGGGTGAGAGAGAGAGAGAGAGAAAGAATGAGTCTGCTCTTTTACTGTGTTGGGGAGAGATCAATGGCTCTGCTTGTTTATATATAGGCGCGCGTTTGGTAAAAAAGAGATTTTTAATTGGATTTGGTTTGTAAGTATGTGATTTGTCGGCAGAAAGATTTCGGAAGTTGATGACTTTGTTAGATTTTCGGTTAATTCAGCACATTTTTCTTCAAAAAATTCAAATTTGGAAAAAAAAAAGGCTGCTTGAGGATATAAAAGAGCCGCGAATGAATGCGGAAAAGTTCGTGAAGTTTTGCGAGAATGCAACGTCAAATAATTAGTTTTAAGCACGTGATTTTTTACGCAGTCTCAGCCTTTTTAATATTACGTGAAACATGTGCTCCTAATGGATATATAGAAAGTTGTAGCCGATCCTGATGAATCCATTCTAACATATAACCAGCTCAAATTTTAGTGAATCTTTCTAACATATAACCAGCTCAAATTTTAGTGAATCTTTATACGTTCGCTAAGCGTTTTTTTTTTAATGATAATTCACTTCCATTGAGATACTTATTTTAACATGAGTATTGTTAATTTTGGTAGCTTTTACGAAGATTAATCACACACACCGATAAGAGAGGGAGGTGCAGCAATCATAAGAGACATTTTAATTTTTTATGCGAAAAATCTTGAAATGGGAAAAAATCATAGGATCTTGCCGAGTTAAAATGATTCAACTGGTGTTTGTCATTGATTACAAATGACATCCTTACTCATGAGAAGGTTTTGGTTCATTGTAGAAAATATATATTATATAGAGCACATAATATGGTTGGAGTTTTAAGAATTCAAAGACATGAGCTATTCTTAAGAGAACGTTGACATGTTCATTTGGTTGGTAGGATAGTAGTAAGGTGATGGTGGCTAAAGGGATTGTAGTCTGGCGACTAAGGTTGAAAGGATCGTAGTTGGGCACTGGAGTTTGGATGGGTCATAGACAAGCAACTTAGGTTGAACGGATCATTTATGTGTGATGCTGGTTGAAGGACTATAGTCGGGCTACCAAGATGAAGTTAAAGGATAATATGGAAGGTGAAGGTGAAAAATTAAAGGAGCATATATAGTCGGGGCGAAAAACGTTGAAGGGTTTGTAGTTAGAGTGATGGTGGTCTGAGGAGCGTAGTCGGGGGCGACAAAGGTCGAGGGGACAGTAGTTTGTGCGTGACGAAGGTCGGAAGAATCATAGTACTCAGGTGACTGAGTTCGGAAGGAGAGAAAATTTGGATGACTTTGCTGCAGAATTTTCGCCACCAATTTATGGAAAAATTTCAATCAAATATTTGTTGCAAGCATTTATTTTAAATCAATTATTGAATTTAATATATAATGAGTTATAATCTAAATATTAAAAATTACAATTTCAACAACTCTTTCTCCCTAGCCAAGTGGGCTCGGGCATGTGGGGTTCTTGGACGAGCTATGGCGCGTTGCTGCGGGCGGGCTGGTGAGCTTGTATTATTTTGCGGCAAATATTCAGTCACAAATCCGCCGTAAAATACAACAAGGATGTCGTTTTTGGAGCTCAAAATTCACTGCAAAATATTTACGACAAATTATGTTCGACACAAATATTTTCCGACATGACTTTTAGCGTCATAATATCCACCACAAATTTGCCGCAAAGCATATTTAGTGGCGAATGTTGCTTGTTTTGCGACAATATTTTCCCCCGAAAAAAACTTACTTTCCTATAGTGAGAAATAAGTTATATTGATTATTTTTTGTACGTCCATGACTTGGATATTCACCTAAACCAATCTAAGTATATTTAGAGAGTTAAACAAGAAATGATAAAAGAGTTTGAGTTGATTGGTATTGAGCATGGCTTATTATTCAGGCATTCAAATCAACCAAATGAAAAAAATAGAATTTTCATCCCACAAGAAGGTTATGTAAGAAAAAATATTGAACAAACTCAAGATGGACAATAATAGACATATAAATATTTTTATTGAATGTGGAGCCAAGCTATCAAAGTATGATGAATGAAAAAGAATTGATCTAATATTTTTCTAGAGATTGGTTGGGAGTTTGTGCTACCTGACGTGCACAAGGCTTTAAATTGGTTATGCTATTAGACTTCTCAGTAGCTATATGAAAACTCCAACTACTACCCACTATGAGACATGGTTGAGCTGAAGTTTATTTTTTTCTAGTTAAGCTTTTTTGGTATTTTTCCGCTGTTTGCTTTCCGGGTGTCTTTTTATGTTTGCTGGGGATTGCTGTTAGTGATGGTTTACTGGGGTTATAACTGGGTTGTTTCGTCTGTGATGTTTTTTTGGTATCTTGTTGTGGAGAAGCTGGGTTTCCTCTGGGTTTGGCTGGCTGAGTTACTGTGGGGTGTTCAGGGGTATGGGAATCTGCAGCTTGGGTATATGTTTTACTTGCTGGGTTATTTGGTGAAGTGGGATGATTTTTGTTGGTTCTAGATTATGTTCTAGGTCCTGGATGCTTTTGCTGTTGATTTGTTTGTGGTCTTCTTTTTGTTGTTGCTGTATTCGTTGGATCCCTGTTATGTGGAAGGGAATATTTTTGTGTGGGCTACCTGTTTTTCCTGGCCTGAGGTCATTCTTAATGGTTTATATTTAGTTTATCTTTTGCTTACTTGTGTTATTCAGTCGCTGTCTAGTTATTACTGCATTTTGCGGGGAGGATTATGTTTTGGCGTGTTGCTGTACCTATTGGCTTTATGATGGGATGTTGTGGAAGGAGGTTATGCATAATTTCAAGTATATTGGCTGGAGCTATATGATTATTTTTTCTGTTAATTTTGGCAAGCCTTTATACTATGTTAGTTTTAATTTCCTTTGGACTAATTCTTCCTTTTCGAGAGTGTTTTGTAGGAATCTTTCCTTTTTGGATTATGGGACATTCTGCGCATGTAAGGTACTGCTTTTTTTGTTTCATTTCCAGATTTGTTGTTTTCTTTTTCCTTTTTGCAGGAAGATTGAGCCGAATGATTATCTTAGGATCTTCCTTTTTTGGGTGCGGTTCTCTCACAACCCGTACAATTTTTTGGTTGTTAATTGTAATCTTAGAAATATAATCCTCAGGCTCGTAGGTTTTATTTATTTTTGGATTGTAGCTCGTGCGAGCATTAGTGAGCTTGTGGAGCCTTTTAAGAACTTTGTAACCAAATATTTTGAGATTAACACTTAGACCCCTCTGAGGGTTTAAACAAAAAAAAAAAAAAAGATTGCTAAAAGTATTAATCCTACACTATATTCAAGTTACAATAAACTTTAACTTGCTCTATTCATTAGCTAATGATTTCAAACTTGTAGAATATTGTGATAGTGATTGCATCAAAGACAATGACAGAAAGAACACCATTAGATTTGTATTATTTATGACAACACCCCCTTCACTTGCATTTCAAAGAAACAATTAATTGTCACCTTTTCTGCTTGTGAAGTAAAGAATATGACAGCATACTCATGTGTTTGTCGTATAATTTGGCTTCAAAAATTAAGCTTAATTATCATAAGAAGAACCAATGAAGATTCATGTTGAAAACTGGTTTACAATAGCACTATAATTTTTCATCATAAAAACAAACAAATTGATACATGCTATCACTACTTCAGTTAATCCATCACAATGAAGAAACTGCAAGTGGAGTATATAATGTACTAAGACCAAATTGTAGATGTTTTCACCAAGTTACTTAAGTATAATGATTTTATCAAGATAAAACTTTGCTTGGAGTTTCAAAACCAATTTTAAGAGGTGCACTGTAGAAAAATCACCTCTTATAGATGGAAATTGTTCATTTTCTGACTAATTTTGGAGTTCCAAGAGAAAATTTTTCTGCCGGTAAAACTTGAGTAGAAAAAATTTTCCAACGAAGAGGAATAAAATCGGCGGAGAATTTTTCTGTCAGTAATTGGTGGAAAAAGGCCGTTGAAATAATTAAAAAAAAAAATACACTAGTAACCTCCCAGAAGCAAGCCCAAACGTCGCCTGCCTACCTACAGTAGCTACATACAGCGTGATGCCCGAGGGATTCGAACCACAACTTCAAAAAACTTCAAACTCACAACCACGTTGATGGAAAATAAAATATATTATAAGGATTACTCTTTTATATTAAATTCTAATTATACAAAAATTAAAATTTGAAATTAATTTAATTAAAATATATATTAATATTAATAATTAATTAAAATAAGTTATTAAATTAACAATTAATTAAAATAAGTTATTAAAATAATAATTAAATAAAATATATTATTAAATTACTACTTAATTAAAATAAAATATTAAATTTAATAAAAAAATAAAAAAAAATTTAAATTTATTTCATTTTATTTAAATATTTAAATAATTAATTTAAATGAGTTAAATTATTAGTTTATTTCAAATTGTTTTAATTCTTATTTTGAAATTATTAATTTTGTTAAAAAATTATTAAAATCCACTGGAAAAGACGTAAGTTGTCGAAAATATTTCATCGAAATCCTTCGGAAAACCGCCGGAAAACCGCCATAAAAATCCAACGATAATGGGTGTTTTTTCCTACAGTTGTGGACTTTGGCCTATTATTATTTGGGCTTTAATTATCTAAATGGATCTCATATTCTAAAATAATTTTTTGAGGATGTTAGAAACTTATTCTAAAGTAATTATTAGAAAAATGTGCATACACATTTATTGACTTATCTAACATAAGATAAAATAATTTTTTGGAGTCTTAAATGTAATTATTGGATTAAAATGTGTTTAGTAAGTGATGATGTCTTTAAATTTATATCAACCAAAATAAGAAATAAGAGAACAAGTAATTAGTCTCTTTCATCAGAGAATCTAAGAAAATAAGCTAAACAAAATCTTCTCTCCTTAGCTTCTTCTAGTTCTGAAAGCATTCCCATTATAGCAAGATGTACAAATTCAGAGAATCTAAGTAAAATAAGCTAAACAAAATCGATCCCAAACGATGGAACTCCAATTAGCTTTTGAAGGAGAGATATTTGAGCTCTCATAAAAATGAAACGGCATAACATTCACGTGAGTCAAATAAGTCAATATCTCTCATGAGAAAGCTCAAGTACAAAGCTGTAGAGAGCAATGAAGAAGAGATAGAGGAGAGAGATTTGAACTCTCTCTCTCTCTCACACACAAACACATAGAGACAAAAACTTGGATAATGGCTTATCAGAAATCTAGAAATTATTTGTGGGCATAACTGATCACCATTTTTCTGTGCATTTCATTAACATTTCAGTTCATTATCATGTAAAAATATTGGAAAAAAAAATTATTAAAGCTGCGTGAGGGTTTACTCGTCATAATTTATGCTCCCATGTTCAACATAGTTTTTGAGATCAAGCTCAAGGTCTTGACAAGAGGAACCCAACGGCACTGAGAGTAATTCGATATCAACTCAAGCACTTGAAGCATATATAGATAGTTTAGGAGTGACCCGACAAGATGAATTCAATTAGCTCAAAATCATCAAATTTAGAGGTCATTAATGTACTCAAATGCTCGATAAATAATTTATGATCAAAAGAATTCACATGATTCTTTGGATATATATATATATAGTGTCCTTTTTATTCTAACTAAATATTGTCAAAATATTTTTTTTTTTCAAAAGGATTGAATAAAACTCCATTTTCTACACGGGCAAAGGGCTCAGAGCTAAAAGAAATTGAAGAGCTAGCCCCACTATCTTATTTCACAATCGACATCTACGATCACCATAAGCAGCCATAACTATCATTAACCCGACCCAAAAAAATTGGATTCGGATTAACCCACAAAACTCATTTTTTATCCGAAAATGACATGTTTAACATATTTTTTCTTTTTTTTTTTTAAGATATATGAATATAATCTTATTGTTTTTATTAAATATTATAAATTTATTGTTAATAAGTTATAAAAAAATTAATCAAAATGGGTTAATGGGTCAAGTGCAAGTCATTTAGATTCGAATAGACTAAATTCAGGTTGACATATCCCTACTACTAATATTAATATATATAAATATAAATATGCACATGAGAAAGGAGAGACGAGGAAGAGAAGAGCTGTCATATACTGGCAGTTGCAGGTTGGGATCAAATGGGCTAATATTTAAATCCACACGTGACTTATGCAACACTTAAATTAAATCAAAGTCACATCCCTCTTTTTTGGTGGGCCCACAATTTTTTGCGTTGTCATGTAAGAACTGAAAATAACGTAACATCTGGCTATGGACAGTCTTTCTGATCTCTTTGAGGAAGCCACCATGAACAACTCTTTTGAAGGCACTGGCATGGGTAATGTCTCCATTTCCCATCTCCTTTACGCTGATGATTTGCTTGTCTTTGGCAGGGCCACTGTTCAAAATGCACAAACTCTTAACAGCATCCTTGCTGACTTTGCTGGTATAGCAGGCCTTCATGTTAATAACACCAAAAGCATCATTATTTTCTCTAACAATGTA
Source organism: Dendrobium huoshanense (assembly GCA_016618105.1). NCBI lineage: Eukaryota > Viridiplantae > Streptophyta > Magnoliopsida > Asparagales > Orchidaceae > Dendrobium > Dendrobium huoshanense. The sequence continues at coordinate 11,835,893 of CM028342.1, forward strand.
CATAATGAGGATGTAATTTCTAACACTTTGAATGTTCATTCCCCTATCAAATATTTAGGCATCCCCATCTTTTGCAAAAGACTTAAAAAGGCCGATTTTCAACCTCTTATTCAAAAAATTCAAGGTGCTCTCGACAGTTGGAAAGATAAAAATATGTCCTTTGCTGGCAAATTTCAATATCTTAAGCACACAATTTACAACATTTTAGCTATTGGGTTAGATGCACCATCATTCATAAAGGTTGTTGTAAGGTTATCAATAGCCTATGTGCTAAATTTTTATACTATGGGGATATTTTCAAGAGGAAGCTTCATATCATCTCATGGAAGGATACTTGTTTACCCAAACACTGTGGGGGTTTGCGTCTTCCCACCACTGATTCCTTATATTATGCTTTTGGGTATTCTTTGATTTGGAGGTTTTTTAACACCAACAATCTCCTTTTTAAATGTTGGAAGGGCAAATATGTATCATTCTGGTGCACGGCTAACATGAAGAAGAGTATCTATTGGAGGTTCCTATGTGATGTGGCTGCTAGGATCCCCTTTTGTTTTCAACTCTGTCTTAATGACAACTCTTCCTTGTCATTCTTTTGGGATCCTTGGTGCAGTGGTATCTCTATTGATGATAGGCTAAAAATTGAAAACCTGGAACACTTGATACAACCCCATGACTTAGCTGTTCACTTGCTTCTGGTCAATGATACCTGGAATTTGCCTACCACCCTTCCCCCCAACATTACTGTAGATATCTCCTTCGTCCCCATTTCCTCTGGCATGGGAAACTGTCTCTGGACAGGCACTGATAAACCTGTTTTTAATTCTTTTCATAAATGCTTCTTTTTAGATCAACAAACTGTTCCATGGTTTAAGCATGTTTGGCACAAGCGTTATGCTTTATGCTTTTCTCTTACTACTTGGATGGCTTTTAGACATGGTCTTAAAACTGCTGACAATATGCTTTTCTGGGGTTTGGCTGTTAACCCCAGCTGTGCTTTTTGTCACTATTCTGTGGAGAACCACAACCATTTATTCTTCGAATGCAATTTTACCTCCCAGGTGCTGCTGAAGGTCTTTCCCTACTTTAATTGTATGTTGTTAAGGCCTAATCTTGGACAAGTCTTTCACTGCATTGATGATTGGGATATTGATAGGAGCAGGAAAGAACATTTGCTATTTGTTGCTTTGTGCTATTGTTTACTATCTTTGGCGTGCCCGGAATGACAGGTTATTTGGCAACCTTATTGATTGTCAAAACACTATTATTGCCAAGATTAAACGTGCTGTGCATCTTAAATCCGTCAAGTGGAAATGATTGTTATTGCCTTGGATTATCTGGCATTTGTTACTCTCTCATGCTTGACCTGCTGGATGAGGACCCTGCTACTTCCCATGCATATGCAATCCCTGGAGGGCCATCTTCGGCAACCAGGTTTTGCCTTTTTGAAGGACGATGATGAGAGCATTCTATCTACTACTCCCCTTGGACGGCCGTCTGGCAACCAGGGGAACCATACATCCTTTTGGATGAATGATCTTCAAGTGTAATGCATTTCTGTGTCCTTCTTTTTATTTTACTCAATTATGTTATAACTTTCCTTTTTAAACAGCTAATTGCTGATAGGGTTTTGTGCCTGCTGCCTATTTGTTGTGCTAGCAAACTTTTTTACTTACTGTAATTCTTCTTTCATTTATGAATGAAGTGGGCTAAGGCCCCTAATTTTCCTACAAAAAAAATGTAATAGGGGAAATTATTGGGTTCGGACATTGGATGATGCCCGGAGTCCAATGAAAATGCGCCACATTACCCCCTACTCGGCACTGAGCTCGGTATGAGTTTGGTACTTGAAAGTATCGGGCAGTACTGAGTAGTACCGAGCTTAGTACTGCTCGGTACTGTGAAGTACCGAACGATAAGCTGTGTCAGATGTCCGAACCAAATAATCTCTCCTTATTCGGAGTAGCAGATCCCATCACTCTTAGCATTGACATTGTCACTTTCCTCCACTTATCATTGAGGATCTACACATAGACCATCATTTTTTTATAATGATATTTTTTATTATTTTAAAAATCTTATTAGTATTTTTTTTATGTGATCATGATGAAGATTCTCATATGTGACACATATTAACTCATATATATATATATATATATATATATATATATATATATATATATATATATATATATATATATATATATATATATATATATATATATATATATATATATATATATATATATATATATATATATATATATATATATATATATATATATATATATATATATATATATATATATATATGATTTGGTAGTATCGTAATCATACTTTATTCATTAATAGTACGAGATTAATTTAATTAAAAACTCACATACGTCATATATATAATGTGCAAATTCAAGACCTCTTAAATTTTGTTTATGATGATTTTCTTACTGCTTCTTAAAACAATTTTTAGTACAAAAAGTAAAATTTTATACTATAAAACATAATTAAAAAGCAGTAAGAAAGCTATCCCAAACATCGGCTTTATGAAAAGCCTGAGCTCCCAATCAACAGCTTGAAATAAACTGCATAACTCAAAATTTTAAATAAAAGAGACCATTGCTAAATATATTATAAAAATCCTTAACAAAGCCCAATAGCATTTTTGAAGGAATAGTGAGAGCATTGGCTAAATATATTATAATATAATCCATTAATCCAAAGCCCAATAATTGAATTTTTTTAAAAATCATAATTCAAGTCATATATTTTGATATTTATTAATAAATACTATATATATATGGTTAAAACCCACAGAGGGGCATACATGTTAATATAAAAAAGGATCATAAGGTCTTAAAAAGGAACCTCCAGCTCATTAATGCTCACATGAGCTATAAAATAAAACAAATGAAAACCTAAGAGCCGATGGTTCCTTATACTAAGAGTTACAAAAATTCCTAAGAACATTTTAGGGCTGCAAGTAGACAACACTCAAAAAAGAAAGAACAAAAGTAAATCAATCAGCACGAACTTCCTGCAAAAAAAGTAGGCAATCCCACACCTACCAAAAAAATCTTGAACAGGCGACCTCCCAACAAAAAAAGCGAAGACATACGTCCAGCTTCCAATTTTCCAGTAGCAATGAAGGCAAATACAGCTGCCTCAGTTATAATAAGGAGCAGCAAACTCCCACTCATATAACCAAAAAGAACCATCATAGAAACCGGGTGTATAACAGCACCAAAATTCTCAGATTTGTAGCACCCAGAAAATAAAACAAAAATACATAACAGAAAGTCATAAACCCAAGAAACAATAACAAGATACAACAACCAGAGAACCACCAGATAATGGTAAATTAATAAGCAAAAAAAATTACCCCTACTAGCAGCAGCTGAACCATAGAGGGAATTCCATATAATAAATAATTCACCCCAACCACCTAACAACAATACAATCAAGATAACAGAACCCCAGCAGAACAAAAAAGGACAAAGCCTGGACTAACCCAAAATCACAGCCACCAAAAAAGCACAAACCAAACAACAGTTTGCTTGAGCCACCACACACGATAAATATGAGGAAACAGGCCACCCCACCACCAATAACAGAATTAAAACAGGACCCAACACACCCAGCAGTACTAGCAAGGTAAACAAAAGAAAAGGATCCCTCTTGAATAACAACCCCGAATACAAAAATAAATGATCGTATAAACCCATCAGCACCACCCAACTCCGCAAAGACAAAAAAATTAGCTAGCTAAACAGGCAAACAAGGGAAACAATAGACTGAAATCAAACTAAGGGGAAATAGAGCTAAAAGACCAAAATAAACAACAACATCAACCATTACGGATATAAGGCATACCATCTTTGTCCAAGTTAATAATACCTTTCAACATGGGGGGTAAATTCATAATGTTCAACTCTTGAAAGCTAGCAAGTTTATAACCAAAGTTAGCCAACCAATCAGCACACGAATTAGCTTCACGATAAATGTGAGAAATAGAGTAAATAATAGAAGAAAGGGAATGCTTACTTTTCCTAATCAGATAAACATTTTGAGGGTTACCAAGCATAACATTGTTAATGATCTGAACTAAAAGCATCGCATCCACCTCAATCCACACATACTCAAACCCCAATTTAATACAAATATGCAAGCCATAGGACAAACCCATAAGCTCGATAGTAATAACACTCCACAATTGTAAAGGACTAGCAAAAGACGCAAGAACACAACCCAAATGATCCCGAATAACACCACCAACACCACAATGTCACTTTATTGCTTAACTTTCTTATTAGATTTTATAATCAAAGTGGTTTATCTATCAACAAAGAGAAAAGTACCTTTATTGTGAATAAATCTGTTAATCATAATAGAACTCAAGATATTCAAAGAATTTGTGGGTTTCAATCCAGAAATTTACCTATCACTTATCTGGGAACACCCATCGACAAAGGTAAAAAAAGAAATTTTTTGTTTGATGATATCTTTACTAAGATTGAGAAGAAGTTAAACAATTGGTCTTCTAATTTCTTGTCTTATGGAGGTAGGCTTATTCTGATCAAATCTGTCTTAAATTCTATGCCTATTTTTCTTTTTCATACATTACTTCCTTCTAAGTCCATTTGTTTTAGATTAGATAAGATTTTTAACAAGTTTTTTTGGGGGTCGAATTACAATAACAGTGGTATTCGTTGGTCTAACTGGGAGAAAAGTTGTGGTGTGCTCATTGATGGTGGCCTTGGATGCAAATCTTTATATGATACTGCTAAAGCTTTCTCTTATAAGTTATGGTTTTCCTTTAGATTCAATTTCAGTTTATGGGCGAGTTTTATGAATATTAAGTGCTGTAATAACATGCATCCCTCTTTATGCTTTCATAGAAACACTGACTCTTTGGTTTGGAAGAGACTTTGCAATATTAAATGGGAAGTTGACCAGTACATTAAATGGGGTTTAGGTAAAGGTGATATTTTTTTCTGGCAAGACAATTGGCTTGGGTATTCATCTATCGATTCTTAATTTACTTAATACTCGTTATTTAAGTAATATTAAAGTTTCTTCTTTTATTACCAATGATTGTTGGGACACTACTAAACTTTTGGATATGATTCCTCCTTTTATTGTTGAGAAAATTTTAGATGTTCCTTTACAACTGCAAGATAAAGACTTAATTTTATGCTCTCTTTCTTCCTCTAGCAAATTCCTTCTAAATAATGTTTGGGAAGTGTTTAGAGTTAAGAAGGAGGTTTCTATTTTATATTCTGCTATATGGCATAAAAACTTTCCTCTATCTTACTCCATTTTAGTTTGGAGATGCATTAAAGGCAATATTCATGTTGATTTTATGCTTCAAATGAAAGGTATTTATCTTTCTTCTAAATGTTTTTGCTGCTCAGATATTGAGAATATTGATCATCTTTTTTCTACCGGATTAATTGCACAAAAAGTGTGGATGTTTTTTGATAGTTTTGCTGATAAACCGCTTCATACTACTTATAACAATTTTATTTATGTTATCAAAAGTTGGGTTAATGACTCCAAAGGTCACATTTTTAATCTCATTCCCCTACTTATTGTTTGGTATATTTGGAAAGCTCGCAATGAGGCTAAGCACAATGGTATTAAGATGGATGCTACTCTCATTATTTCTAATGTGAAGCAAAAAATTCTTCAACTGTATTCTTACAATCTTGTTTCTAGAAAGAATTTTAGAAAATGTCTGAATTTTGCTAAGAATTTGGGTCTCACTTTTTCCGATATTAGTGTTAATTTTGCTGATAAAATTATGAAGTGGATCAAACCCAAGCCTCCCTATGTCAAACTTAATACCGACGGATCTATTTGTCCTAATGGTGCTGATGCTGGTGGTATTATTAGAGATTATTTTGGTAATATTTTAGCTGCTTACTCTGCCCCGATTCAAAGTAATTCTGCTATTGCTGCTGAGCTCAAAGCTCTTTTATATGGACTGAATTGTGAGATCTCGTTCCCTTACTGTTCCTCTCTGAATTGGATTTTCTTCCAAGAATCGGCCAGGATGATGTTGAGATCGTCTAGGCCAATCAGTGCATTAAAAACAGCTGATTTCTGGAGTGCTTTCTGGAGCGATTTCTGGACAGGATCGTCCGGGACGATATTGAGATCGTCCAGGCCGATCTGTACTGTTCAAAATATCGTCCTGATCATAGCCCTGGGAACGATCCAGGACGATCAAAATTGGTCTGATCGTCCCGGGATGATAGGGCGATCGGCCGGGCCGATCTGTGTATGATTTAAGCAAATCAGCTCATTTTGAGGAGAGAGAAAATCATTTAAAATGAAAAATATCTGTTTGAGGAGAGAGAAAGAGAAAGGGAAAAAGAGGGAAGCTGGTTTTCGGAGACCGCGAAGCGCTTTTTGTCCGACGCTGCTGTTGGGAAAAGTGAAGATCTCGTGGTAAGGACTCCGAATCCTATTTCTGTTTTCGAAGATATTGAGTTTTGACCGAGTTGTGCACTGTTTTGTGTTTTCGTAGTCGAACTTTCGACCTGATTTGGTATTGACACAACTTTCACCGCACAACTTTTGGTATATTATAGATATGACTATTTTACATAATTTGAGTATTTTCTACGAAGATTTTACCGGTCAGAATTGATTCTACGCGATTTTAATTGAATAGAAAAATATCAGGACTTGATTTGATTTGGATTCTATAGAATAATAGTCTTGTATTGATGTCGTGAATATTCTATTATAATTTGGAGAAATTTGGAATTTGTGCTTTTTGCAGGATTTTTTATGTAAATTTGATATACTGCCGTTACTATGCCCGATTTTCATATGATTTCTGAATTGTCTGAAACTGATATATTGAATTGATATACATATGATTATTGATATGAATTCTTTAATATTGACTATTGAATTGATTATTGATTGATTATTAATACTGAAATACAAGTGGAACCTGGTTGAACATTGGTTGGAGATTGATATTGACCTGTACAGGATGGTGGGCCGACGGGCTTTCCTTTAAACATTGATTATTGATATATTGATGGGAGTCATAAGGAGTTTATTGATATGCCGACGGGCGAAAAGAGTGACGACTCTTATTGATAGAACCAATATAAATGGATATCTACAACAGCAATATGGATTCTACAACAGCAACATAGTCAGTTGTTTGTACTTGTTCAGTATTATAGTATTGAAATGCATGTTTACTGTATTGACGTACGAATTTAGTGTTTTATCGAGATTTCTGCTTTATTGATTTGATTAGATTTACTGTATCGTACGATTTCATTGATTTCATCGATTGTTTACCGAGCATTGATACTACTGAGCATTGATATGGACATGGATGGATATAGATATTGCATTGATAGCATGGATATGGACATTGTACTACTGCCTATAGATTCATAGTTATTGTTGCTTATAGATTTATTGATAGGATTGCTGTTACTACTGTTTCTGCACCGTATTGACTGCTGCATGGATTCACTGTTAGAATAGATTGAGATTTATTGTATTGCTTTTCTCGATTGATTTCATTGAATAGATCGTATTGATTTGACAGCATCGATTTGATTGACGATTATTGATTGATTGAGTTAATTTATTGATTTGCTTGCCGCTGCATTGACTGGTTTTATTGACTATTGATTTCCGAATTGCATTGACTCATTGACCATTGACTGATACGGATTAGATTGACTGACATGCATATTGATAGCATCGTCGTGCTTTGATTTCAGTTATAGGTATTAGGTGACCTGCTGGGCTTTATAAAGCTCATTATGTGGTTGATATTTTCAGATCAGGGCTTGGGAGCAGGAGATAGGAATTGATCCAGATCTTCAGGTTTTTGTTCTTTTGGTCGATTAGTGATTCTTTTGTACTCAGGACAGGATAGCTTTCTTTACTTGTATTGATAGTATAGTTCCTGAGTATTGTACATGATATTTTGAGATATGAATCGACTTGTAATTGATGTTTTAAATTTTATAGATGTTTGTTAGATTATTAATTGAAGGTTTTAGATAACTCTGATAAATTGTTTGAGAAATTGATTGACATTCTTTCCAAGTTAGATCTTGGGACATGACATGAATATCTGTACCAATTTGGGCTTTAGATTTATCTGGATTGAGGTTGATGATATTCTTCTTATTCAAATTATTAACAATATTATTTCTGGCAATCCGAACCATTTCTATCTTATTAGGAAGATTAAGCATTCTCTTTCCAGCGTTACTTACTTTATTTCTCATATTTATCGTGAAGCTAATGTATGTGCCGATTGATTAGCTAAAAGAGGTTGCAATATTCTTAATTATGAAGATTTAAATCCTAGATGTCTGCATCCTCAGCTTGAAGGTATGATCATCTTAGATAAAACTGGTTTACCTTACATTAGGAATGGTTAATTTCTGTGTCTATCTGGCTGGTTGGTTGGTCTCTATAATTTTCTTTGATTTGTGTTCTGTTCTGGGTCTGGTTGCTGTTGCTTTTAATTTTTCTAATATCGTTTTAACCTCTATTTCTAATGTGTCCTAGTCGTTTGGCTGGCAGAGTTTATTTGTGGTTAGCTGTATTGGTCCATTGTCTGCGAGTGAGTTTCACTATGCTAAGCACCAATCGGCTTCTATTTTGTATTTGCTCCAGTTGAGCTTTTTTCTTTTCTCCAGTGGTTTCTATTTCTGTTTTTGCTGGCAGAATTTGGTTGTGTGCTACTCTTCCTGTTTGGTTGACCCTTGGTCGCTTATTACTGCTTGTTTGTACTTGGATGACTGCTGGAAGTGAAAATTTTTTTGGAGTTCCTACTACATTTGGTTCAATTTTGGGGAGATGTTTTCTGTCTACTATCCCAACTACTATTACATTATCTGTTTGAATTTCTTTTCATCTGATTCTGCTTTTTGGAGATTGCCTTGCAGGGTTTATTCATTGTTGAAGTTCAAGAGCATACTTGCGAGTAAGGTACTCCTTTTTTGGGCTCTCTTATTGCTTTTCTATTTCCCTCTTCATTTTTGCAGGAAGATGGTGCTGAACGTTTATTTGCTGATCTTCCTTTTTTGGGTGCTGTCCGCTCACAGCCCGAGTATTTTTTTATACATTTCTTGTACTATTTGGATAAGGAACCACGGGCTCGTAGGTTTTATTTCCTTTTTGCTTGTAGCTCGTTCAAGCATTAGTGAGCTAGTGGATCCTTTTAAGGACTGTGTAACCGCTATTTTGAAATTAACACATAGGCCCTTTTGCGGGTTTTAATATATATATATATATATATATATATATATATATATATATATATATATATATATAGGGGGTATTTGGTTATTTTTATCATGCATCATATATTATTTCTCGATAAAATTATTTGATAATAAAATTAAATTATTACACATTTATAATTATTTTTCTTTTATGATTGTATTTGTAATGACTAATAGTACTTTAATCCTATTTAATTTGTTTAATAATTTATGTATTGAGATATATAACAACTGTTGTAGAAAGTCGAATTGTTGTTGACCAATGCATTCTAGCTTTAGACTTATAAGAAGATGAAAGAGATACCAAGTTTTGAGAGTCTTGTCAATTATTCTTGAATAAAAAGAGATACAAAATAAGATTTATTTTATTTTTTAGAGACCAAGATCTCTCAAGTGGAAATAACTAAGAGCTAAAAGCTCCCTCAACCTGAATATTTCCATTCAATCAGAAATAACCTCCGGTAATGAGCTGCTTCAGATACCAGCAGAGTGAGAGAAGCCCTCTACATTTGCACAATATCAAAGTCAATTATGTGCACTCGATGCTCTCTGGCGACGGACTACAGTATCTCTTGATTCGACAGACTGGAGCTCTCCGATGATGAACTCAAACCGTGTCAGGCTGTGTAAAATCGGGTCGTGTCTGATTGACCCAGACTCGATGTGGGTAGGTTTCGGGTCAGAGAATCTGACTTGTTTTTAAAAATGGATTGGGTTATTTGAGTTAGATCAAATTGCGTCATGTCAATTTCAGGTTGGACCCAAACCCGACTTGAAATTCAATTTTGAAAGCCCTAAGAATACTTTTTTATTATTATTATTATTTAGGTACAAACAAAAGAGCTATAGCTGGCCAATTTCTCTCCCATGACAGTCCAATTCACACAGTACCATTGATTTGCCTCTCTCTTCATTTCTCTGATTTACGTCGTGCCTAGATGCCCTCGCTATTATGTTGTCTATTAATTGCACGATGGCATCGCTTTACTTGAAGCCTACACATCACATCAACACCACCTGTGAAATCTACTTATAAATGAAGCCCTCTACATTTGCTACTTGCATGCCATTGCATTCGTATTTGCCTACCCTCAAAAGAAAAGGTGGTTCCACCTCTCTTTCTTAATGATTATGATGATCAAAAAAAGAAAATGATAAGGCCAACTTTACGAAGAAGGACGAGATCTACTACTACAAATTCAACTAATTTTGTGATACCATTATTAGTTCTTACATCAAAAGGAAGAAAAACATGGAGGCCCACCAAATTAAAGAAGATACAACATTCACCCTTTTACTAATATAAGCATCAAATGAGGCACAACGTGCAGTTATTTTATGATAAGCTTTTGGTCATAACTTCATTTAAACAATAGAAATCGATTTATGGTCACTCTTTTATGATATGCTTATGATTGCTTTGAGATTAGACTATTGATTAATGAGTTATAGGAAGATAATAAAATATTAGAAGATTGTCTTACAATTGCAAACTCATTTGGAGATAAACACAAATTAATTAAGTTTATTCGTGATTAGTGAGTAGAAGGGAGGAGCTATAGTGGGGCCCATCGGCACGACAACAACTCACCTATTAGCCCAATTTTATTTTATTTTTTTCAAAACAAAAGTCTTGGAATCTTGTAAAATGAAATAATCTAATTAAGCAATTTAGAAGGTCTATGAAAATTTAGGAGTGTCAATAAATGACCCTACCCGCCGTCCAACTATAGACCCAACCCAAAAAATTAGGGTTTAGTTGACCCATTTAATAAATAGGTTTGGATTCGGGTCATGCATTCTGACCTATTTAATAAATAGGTTGGGTTCGAGTTCACCCAGATAAAAAGTTATGGGTTAAAAAGTTAATAGAAAATTTTTTTAAAAATAAATGGGTTATCGAGTCATTCAGATTTCTATTGGTATAGAGTTCATGTCCATTTTTTGAGTGGTTTATTAATCATGTGGGTTTTGTGTTGTTGGATTTGAGCCAAGTCAACTTCGAGTCGAATCTAAACCTGACCTATTGAACCCGGCCATTTTAACACTCTTATCAATACTTGGGCCTCATTTATGTCCCTACAAGACAAAAAAAAAAAATTAACAACGATCAAAATCATTAAGTTGAAAGCTTTGTGAACTTTTAAGACTGAAGTAGTTGTTAGGACCAGGCAATTTCTATGGGGCCAATGTTGTTCTCCCTCATTCAAATATACATGAAATTATTCAGTAGCATCGCCCGTAAATTTGAAGAATTTCTGTCATTGGGGTTGCTTAATAAAATTGGGAAATCACTTTGGATTTACTAAATTCAAATAAGAAGAGTATATAGTAAAAGTCTCTCCCTCTCTCTTCTCTCTCTCTCTTCCCATCTTTCTCTATCTGCAATTCTCATCACATCACTAAGTTCTCCGGCAATGGTGGAGGCGACTGCCCACCTTAATGTTTTAACTTCGCTCCTCTTACCTATCTTTCTGATCAAGCTAGCTTCTACCTCCAGCTGCCTTAGCACCCTCCTCATAAAGCCCCAAATCCCAACCTCTCAAAGGCTGTCTCATCCCTTTCCACCGCAACCGCCGCCGCCGCCGCCTCCTCCATTACTACACCGACGTCCTTGCCGCCTCACCATCCAATACCATCACCCTCTCCGTCCTCGCCACCTGCTACACCATCGTCGACTCCATTCCCTCACCTCCTTCAACTGTGTTGGCGAGAGATCATTGCATCTGAATATATATATAAGTGTTTGGTAAAAAGAAGATTTTGAATTGGATTTGGTTTGTGAGACGCAAAGGCTGTCGACAGAAAAGATTTGGTTTTGCGTCTGCACATTTTCTTTAAGAAAATGAATTAAAGTATGAGTATTTTGATATGAACGAAAAATTTTTTATATAATTTATCCAAAAGAAAAAAAAATGGTGGGGGTGTATTTCTTCAATTTTAGATATTACAAACAGATCATATAAAATAATTTTTATTTTTTTTCATTAATGAAAATGAGGAGAGGAAGGTTAGGATGCCAATGCAAAGAAGGATGGGATATGCTCCTCCAAATATGGCTTAGTTTGTCTCATTATTTTCAATTCTTACATGAAAAAGCCAAAAAAATATGAGCCCACCGAAAAGAGGAGTTCATTATTGAGCAATCTTATCCTTTCTTGCAATTGAGATGTTGATAGCTCTCCTCGTCCTCTTTTCTTTCCTCATCAATGTGTGGAAAGATGAACTAATTTTGGCATATCATTGACATCTTACATAAATTACTAAGCTATGAAAAAGTTGCATCAAATGAAAATTTGATCTTATTTGAATGAAAAACATATTATGGTTAGCTTATTCATTTTCTTATGTTAAAAATATGTATTTAAATCCCCCTTATTTTGAATCATCACATGTATTGTATGGTTACTTTCTATTTGATTTAGGAGAAGACAATTTTTAGTTTGCCAAAGTATTTGAGTATGACCAGTCCTCATATTTGACGGTAGGGATATCAATATATGACCCAACCTAAATTTAACCAAAAAAATCCGGGTTCGAGTTTACTTGTTTAATAAATGGATTGATTTGAGTTGGATTTTTCAACCCGTTTATTAGATGCATTAGGTTTAAGTTGGTCATCAAACACACTTTTGAACCAAAAATGACATAATTAATATCTTTTTTCTTTAAATGTTTTTATTTTTTGATATAATCTTCTTATTTTTTATTCAATATTATAAATGTTATAGTTAACAAATTAAAAAAAAATTATCAAAACAAATTAACATGTCAAATTTGAGTCATATACAAGATGCTAGCGAGTAAGATTCGGAATTTTTTTTTTACTCGTTAATTTAATGGGTCATGTTTGGATTGACTTGATTCGGGCTCAAACCCATATAACCAGCTCAAATTTCAGTGAATCTTTATACGTTCGCTAAGCGTTTTTTTTAATGATAATTCACTTCCTTTGAGGATACTTATTTTAACATGAGTATTGTTGTGGTAGCTTTTACGAAGATTCATCACACACACAGATAAGAGAGGGAGGTGCAGCAATCATAAGATGCAGTTTAATTTTTTATGCGAAAAACCTTGAATTGGGAAAAAATCATAGGATCTAATTACCGAGATAAAATGATTCAACTGGTGTTTGTCATTGATTACAAATGACATCTTTACTCATGAGAAGGTTGTGGACCTCCGAAAGAGCACCGCACGAACGGGTCGATTGGAAGGAACAGATTGGATCGTGCATACAACTAACCATTGAGGATAGAGGCTTTCACCAACACACCTCGATGGGTAGCAATATACACGACCTAGTCACGGGTTTCCCCCATCCGATGCAAGAGTTCGAATGGGGTTTAGTAGATGTGGGACCAAGTTTCCCATGGGCGCAAGCCCCCGTGGTTAATTACATCCCAGGCCGGAGCCCGAGATAACTCTCGATTAAGGATCATACATTATCCTCTCCTAAAGTAGGATTGGCACATGGGTATAGACTAGAAAATCCTACTCAAATGAAAGAAAGGTCCGAAGGGCTGAATCAACATGTGTGGCTCATATTAGCACTCGGAGGCTCTAGGGTAATAGAGAGAAACTGGAGAAAGAAAAATCAGGCACTCAATCACATGCGTGAGAGAAGGATGGAGGTGGCTTTATCCTGTGACGCAGATAAGTAGGATTTATGGTCCCTGAAAGGAAGGGACCTACCTACCATTTAAGGCATACTACGAGACCGAATGTAGTAGCCTCGAATCCTAAATCTAGGTTATGCTTAGTGCTCTACGAAACACTAAGACCCGTGTCCTAGCTAATGCAATGCAAAACCTGCACTTATCCCGGCCTGGATTGGGGGTGCCAGCTAACCACCTAATCGATTCAAAATCATGCTATCAAGTTAGTTATGAAAGATGGGTGGGTGGTATAATTCTTTAAAAATAGGACCGACATCTAGAGAATTTCCTAAATGATCCTGGACTTATGTGGGTCAGATGCTTCTAGCTAATGCAATTAAATTTTAATTAAATTGATTTCTAATGCAATGCATGCTAGTTGAAATGTCAGCTCATGAATGCTATATAATTTTAAAAACATGCTTATAAAAAATAATTTTTTGAAAAGATTAGGTCTCCATAGGTCCGGCACTTCATCCTCATAGGCCAGATTATCCGGACTATACCCGCAGGCAGGGAGATGTCTTATAACAAGGAAAGAGAAATGCAGTAATATGCATGTGACCCTGGACGATTCCGGCAGTTCCCTAGATTCGTTAGGTTTCTATGTTATTTAAACCTTAAAATTTTAGAAATTAGTTATGAGTAAAAAAAATTTTATAATCCTTAAAAGAGCCTAACGCAGTCCAGGCTAAAACAAAACCGGCATGTAAGAAAGAAACCTAGAAAAAGCAGATATTTCTAAGCGCAATCAGGTAAGCACATCAATATAAATCCACAAAAATAATCAACTAAATGTCCATAGGCAAACTGCCCTTATTACAACCAGAATTTGCAGAAAATAAAGTGGCCGGGCACCACTGCCAACAACTTGGATTTCTAAGCCTATGACAGACGCCAACAACTTTGAGTGGGATATTGGGTCTTCAAATCATTAGTCTCTTGGATATCTTCTCCCTGGACTTCTTGGATCTCTCCCCCTTGGACTCCTTGGATCTCTCCTCCTTGGACTCCTTGGATCCGTCGTGGCTTGAATATCCAAACAAAGAGATAATTCCCCCAATATGTGGGTATTGCCTTTTCTCTTTGGATATCTAAAGCCATCCAGCTCGATCTTCCAAATGGAAGAAGACTCTCCCTTTAGGGATGCCTTCTTCTTTTAGAATCCGAGCTGGATAAGAATATCCCAACTCAAAAGTTGTTTTCACAACTCTTAACAATTATTACATACAAATTTACATTAATTGAAACTCGTAAATCTAAGAATACCTACAAGGTTATCCTAATAAAAATACCAAGCAGTTTATATGAGAACAAAAGTGCTAACACCATTGACCCTGTGCCAAGCCATGCTCTTAATTATGAGGGCTAAGCGCTCCACCTGTGTAGTTATAATTGATTTAGCCCTCATTTTATTTAGGGGGTGCTGAGCAAGCACCTGCATAAAACGTTATTAGAAATTATGACATTGCTCCCCCCTTTTATTAGCTTGAGCATGGCCACCTGCACGGAAGAACAGTATATATATGGCGCTCCTAACCTATGGGTAAGTCTAACGCTCACATTCAGAGTGCAGAAAAAGTAAGCAAATACACCAATCATTTTTCAAACAGCATGCAGTGAAAACTACGAAAAGCTCCGGCACACAGCAGAAAATAAATATCCAGCGGCCTAGCTTAAATCTAGAAGTGGTTCCCTAGAAAATAATTCTATGTGTGTGTAAAGCTTGTATGGCTTGGATAGATCCTAAGTTGGATGGTTAGTTAAAGTTATCTAGAGTTCAGATATGTTGGGGGTCTAAAAAGGATATTTTAATTGAAATTTAAATATTAGTGAATTAGGATCTATTTTAATTATTTCAGTTTGTTGATCAATTTTAAGAACTTAGGGTGATTATATTTAAAGTTCAAGTGATATTAGCCAATTTTTGGAAAGTCTCGGGTCCTCCTAAGAACTAGACTAAGGGTCCAAAAAGTTACTATGAGAAAAAGGCTAAGTATGGATCTCCTATCACCTTAAGAAAATACTAGACCTTAATACGAGTAATTAGACAGGTAGTAGGCTGAAATTGGAGTTTTCTAGGCAGAGTTATGAATGTTCTAAGTTTCGGGCCCTAAATGAACTACGGTTGACCAAAAAGTTGACTTTCTAATCTAGGCCAGTTTCTAGAAACCTAAAATTTTTAATAAATACTAGGTCCTAATTGGAGTCTAATGCAAGTGAGTTTACCTAATTTTGAATTTTCTACAATTAGTTATGAATTTTCTAAATCTGAGGTATTTATGGAATTTTCAGAATTTCCTAATAAAGGGCCTTTTTTATTGTTTTTATCCAAATCAACTTCAAACTGATTGGAATCACCCCCAAAGGTCAGGGATGACCTGAAAGAGTGTTCCCAAGTGTTTGGGGAAAATTTGGGATTTTAAATAAATTTTAATGAATTATTAGGGGCAAAATGGTAAATTCCACCTATGGTCAAATTAGGGGTTAACCTAAAGTCAAACTAAGGAGCCCTATTTATATAAAGTCAAGGATCAGATTCTGGTCAGTTTGAGGTATTATGGGTAATTTTTTGACCTAAAGTGTATTTATTATAATTTTTAGAAGGTCTCGGGGCCTTATTTAACGGGTTAATTAGGGTTGGTTAATTAAGGGGCCTAAAGACTCCTAAAAATTCCTAAAAAATTTTGAGATGTTTATGATGTCACTAAGTTTAAGTGTTGAAGTTTTTATGTCAATCCGGGATCTATCCTAGCTCCTAGAAAACTTCTAAGTTTGCTAGATGAGTCCTTAATTATTATCCTTAGGATGTCACTACGTTATATGGGTTCAAAGTGATGTTTTTTCTAACCCTCAAGGTAATAAATGCATGGGAGTAAAAAAATTAAATAAACACACCATGTCCTTAGATCTAGGAGAACCTAAGCTAAGTGTTCGTGGTGCAACCTACACATACAAACTACGAATAATAAGAAAGTAAAGACACCTAAAGAAAGGATTAGTGAATGATTGGGACTCAACCATTCACTGACCCACTCCCCTGTTTTGATTAAAAAAAAAATATGTTTAGTTAAGTATATATAGTTTTGAAAATATTTAATTTTCTTTGAGAAATATTTAATTTTAGAATTTTGAAATTGAACACTCTATTATGAACAATATATCGCCTCGAAAGACGAATATATCGTTCCCTAATGGGTTCGAATTTCAAAGTTTTAAATTTCCCAAAGATAATTAATTAGAGATTTTGAAAGATTTTGATTTTTGAAAATTAATTCTGGGTTTCTAAATCTCCTACGAGCGCAAGCCCTCGTAGTTAATTACATCGTAGGAAATCGAAATTTCCTACGAAAACTCTCGATTAAAATAGCGGTGTAAATTTTATTTAAGAATTCAAAGCTGGATATCAAAGGAGGTTAAGGATTGGAATTTCAAATGGGATTGGATCAAAATTGAAGACTTATTTCTGGAATCAAAGGAAGAAAGGTAGGAGGTGTTTTGGGATTCTGAATTACTTCAGAAACACCTCAGTCTATCCTAAGTGTTGGGCTCGAATTTGATTTAAAGAGATTTTTAATTTGAATGATCAATTTTATTAGAAAGTTGGGACTTATATCCTCGATCACCAGATCGGGAGAATGCCCAGGAGGTAAGGGTGAAGACTAACCTACCAAGAGGGTATGACGTCCCCGGTCAAGATCCCATGGTTTTCCATCGTCCCGGGTTCGTCGATATCCTTAGCCTACTTAGTCGAGTGCCGACCAGAGGATCCTTGTTAGCAACCATGGGTTACCTCATTCAAGGGGACCTCGTAGGCCAAGGGGCTGGGGACCTAATCCTAGGCTGACAAACAGGAAGTGCACAGGTCTGTGGACAGTGAACCTATGTCTATGTTATCTAACCTAGGATGCCACTCTCATTTTGTATGCATATCAATCTATCTTAAAAACAGAAAGGAACACCGGCCTAACCTAAAGCTAGAGTCTGTGTCCTAATAGGTCAATCTAGGTGTGTGTAGCAGGCTGTGTGGTTTGGATATATCCTAAATCGGGTAATTGGTTAAAGTTGTTTTAATGTTCTGGTTGGTTGAAAGGTTTAAGGGAGATTTTGATTAAAGTTTAAATCTTAATGATTCAAAATTGATTTTTAAGATTGGTTGCTGGTTTTGAAGTTAGATTGAAATTCTCTAGATTTTGAATCAAATATTTAATGTTCTAAAATTATTCGAATCATTTAATGTTTTTAATTAAGGTGTTAAAATTTGAACTTTAGATTAAGAATATTTTCTGAAGAGTTTGTATTTTATTAAAATATTAGATCTTAAGATGAGTTGGATGCCTTTAAGTTTGATTGATTTAGAGTTTGTTTGAATTAGTTATGCATTTTCAACGTTTTGATCATTTATTAGAATTATTTAATTATCTTAATTAAAGAGGTTTTGATGTTTGGAATTCAATTGAATTCCAAACTCCTTGTAATCAATTCTAAAAGTCATGAATGACCCAAGGATAGATTCCCAAGTGTTTAGGAATTCTCTGGAATTTTAAATTGTTATTAATTAATTATATTTAATTAAATATCATATTCTAATGATTATTAAATTAGTCTTAAATTTGATATCAAATCTGGTTGATTTTAATTTTAATGTGTTAAGGATTCAAATTTGGTCAATTAGAGGGGTTATTTATAGTTTTGGAGTTAAATGTGATTCATTAAAATTTCTATAAGGTTTTAAGGTTTGATTAAGGTTTAAACTTAAGGGATTTGATTAAGGGGGTTCAAAGGGTTTGAAGTTTAGTGACAATTTTCCCTAGAGCAGGGAAGATCACTAAACTTAAGGGGTTTGAATTTTAGTGATAATTTTCCCTAGAGCAGGGAAGATCACTAAACTTAAGGGGTTTAAATTTGAAGTCAATTGGGTTTAACCTTGATCACTTAAAAATTGTATGTGTTGATTGGGAAAGATTTGATATTTTTATAAATTTTATTTGAGTTATTATCAAATATTTAAGTTTTCAGGTTTTAAGGAAGAGATTAATAATTGATTGTTGTTTGAGATTATGTCGATTATGTACATGTTAATCTTAAGGTGTAATGTCGCTAAGTTAACTATGTTTAATGTTTCATCCCTAAGGGATGCATGTGTGAATCCTAGAGTTTGTCTAAGTTCTCTAAGACTCATCCTTAATTATTGTCCTTAAATATGTCACTAGGTTCAATGGGTTTAAATCAATGTCACTAACCCTTTGGACATGCATACGAATGTAAACAAGCTATGTCGATGGGTTTTGAAGCAAATATTAACTAAATGTAGGAGTTAATACAAGAATTTAAGGCTGAAGGAAACAGTTCAACAAATAAATCTAGAAGTTTTAATGCTTTTATAAGTCTTAAGAAAACTTACCTGGTCACCGGAGCTAGTCAACGGTGACTCCGGACGTAGCACCTCGTTTAGAAGAAACGGGGCGACTGAAGCCCTTGGCTCAGCCCCCATTCAACTCCATAAGTACCTCGCAAAAAGGCGAAGAGAGAAGGCGGTGTCAGAATATCATGTTTGAAAATATAAGAGATTATGAATTGACATATGAGTAAATATGTGAAGCATTGAAATTGAAACATCTCAAATCTACCCATATACTGTGCAACAAGTAATCAGATTTACTGCCCACATAACTAGCCCTCAAATTTCAAGAGTAGATAACATCCTTCTTATTAAATAGAGGAAACACAAAATTCAATTTTCCTATCCGAAAAAGAAAACTCTTAAATGATCCACTAGATCTTATATACGATCAATATAAAAGCTACATCTATAATGCTTGAACTTTTGGTGGTGCTCAATCAATATAAAAGTACAGCGAGTCAATTAGATTTAAAAGAAATTCAAGACTAAACTTAATTCTGAGTGATGAAAACAAGAGCAGTAGGTATGGCATTACGATGAGCGATATAAAACAAAATAAATTGATCACCTCATCTTGAGATTTGTACAAACTTTCTGACGAACATAGATTTTCAAATTAACATCTCATTGGATTTTCAAAATTGTACTCAGAACAGAGGCATGATTATCCTGATCAAATTTCAATTAAAATATCTCAAGTCCGTATAAATAGAGTGAAGAAGAAAACTTTGATTCTCAAGTAATGGCAAACTGAAGTCTTGCTTTAAAAGAAAAATACACAATACATCATCTTAAGGTGTTTAAATTAAATGAATTCAAACCTTGTACATAGATGTGTAATCGGCTTATAGAAGCGTAATCATGTTATTCAAAAGGAATCTTAAATGGGGCAAACCATATCACTTCCCTGAGAAAGTGATGTTATCCATATCTCTCACAATGCTAGAGACGAATTCCAAATCTAAAATATTACAGATAAATTTAACTAGCAAAGATTTAAAATGGGGAGTTTACATTCAGCAATTGTTGCTTCCATATGATAAATAAGATTTATTTTTAACAATATATGATAGCATGCTTCGCATATTTAACATAAATCAGGTTATGTACACACCATAGTGACATGAGATTATGCTAATAAAAAAAGTTAAGTGAAGATCTGTAATAACATTTTGAGAGCATCCATTTCAATCAAATAGTTTGGTATCATACCTTGTATTATGCAATACAAGCTTCCTTAGTTTCAATTGTATCAATATTGATCCTTTTAGCTCCTCCTATGTAACCACGGCACTCAACAGAACCACACACACGTTTCTTAGCAGCGGCACCAAACACCCTTAATCAAACATGATTTCTTCACCCTTCTTGATATCCCGAATACCAAACAGGCCAATGCGCATCTCTCCATTAGCCATCCATTTTTCAGTTCGACAATCAGGATCGTAACTCTTTCGAAGCAGCCTCTTCCAACTGCAGCCCAAACAGCCATCTAGAGGGTCTTCACGGCAGAGAACAAATATTAGAATTAGATGGCCAAAATCTGGTATAAAAGCTGGATGAAGTCTGTTGTAACTTGCTTGGCCGGCTTCAGCAAGTGCAAGAAAAAAAAATTTTAGCTTGAGAGGATGAAGGAGCGGCTGGAGGTGGAGTCGGCTGGACCAGCAAAGGGCTGGAGTCGTGGATGAGAGCTAGACGGCTAGGATTTGGGGTGGTTCTCTCGCAGCCTTTCCAGCTCTTTCTTCATGCCCGTCTGCCATCCGACTTGATCTTCCAGGTAATCAGAGCAAGCGTTGATGAGGCGTGAGAGAGAGCAGCCTTCTCTTACTGGGGCTTGAAGTTGCTGCAGCTGAGGGAATAGATGCCAGCGATTGGAGGTAGGCTGGAATCTTTGGATAGATCTTCTAATTTCTGCTTCAAATCCTCCTTGTTGGCCGAACAGGTGAATAGGAAGCTGGCTGAGCTCACATCCTTGGCTGAAATATACTCTAGAACAAGAATGTGAGAAGATGGACCGTGAAGTATATGGCTCCAGGAGACATCTTGACCAGCCCGGTTGGAGACTGCTTGAAGACATGAAGCAGAGAGGTTGGAAGTCAGGATGGCGGCTGCTTGAAGGCATGAGATGCGGCCAGCCTCTTTTCTCTTCAGCCGGCCCTAGCATAGAAGAGAAATCTGAAAAAAAAAAATGAGAGAGAGAGCTGTCCATGGGGATGGAGGCGTGGAGTCCCCCTTTCAGCCGGCCCTAACAGCACAAATCGTGAATCGCCAGCTCCTCTCCCTAAGGTGGCTGCTTATGTCGAATGGAGTCGTGAGCTATATGGGAGTCACGGCTTGCCCTTAGAAACCCTTGATCCAAGGGTTGGGAAGAGGGCTTGCTTTTCTTCTTTGATCTTGATACCAAGGGCTAAAATTAAAGTCCTAATTGAGACGATTTGGAATGAAATAGTTGAATCAAATAGGCCAAATTAATTAAGTATAGCATCCACACTAATTTGATTCAAAGTAATCAAGTTAAATAATGTCATTTTGAATCATGTCGAGCCGATCAAAGCCGTCGAATTTTAAATCGAAAGTGAACCGGTCTACTCGATTCTACGTTGCTTGATTGAATTCGTTCGATAAAAATCGAATGAATTTTGATTGAGGATTGATTGAAAACTCGATATTTGAAAGTTGAATTAAAACTGGATTGGTGTGTGATTGAAATATGATTAAGAAACAATTGAAGATTGATTGGAATTTGGTTAAAGAGTTGGACTGAAATTGTTTGAAGCTTGAATGGGTTTGAAATCAAAATGGATTTGAGATTTGGATTAACTTGGATTCATATTGAACTAAAGTCTAGATTGATCATAAGCTGAAATTATCTTGAGATCTAGATTGATTTGAGTTTTGTAGAAGTTGATTTAAAGTATGGTCTGATCTGGAGTCTGGATTAATCATAGGGTCTGAAGTCAAGAAGCATCCTAAGATCTAGGAGAATCCTAAGCTTTAGGTCTAGAGGGATCTAAGAAGTCTAGATAGATCCTAAGGCCTGGATTCTACGAGGATCCTAGAGTTTGAGTTGATTTGGTTATTGAATTGATTTAAAGTCAAGATTAGTCCAAGTGACCTCATACAAAAATGATGTCAACATCCCCCATGATTGCTCTTCATTCATAGAACCCATGTTTAAAATTTCATGCAATAGCGGATCTCCCGGAATTAAAAGATTTAATATATAAATAGTTTAAAAATAGTTTTAAAATACTTAAAAACATATATATGAATTTTGGAAATTAAGATAATTAAAAGTAAGTCAAATTATAATAAATAGGTATATGAGAGACCCACTGACCACCCAATCGAGACTTCACTATGATTTGAAAATAGTTTGTATCTTGAAAATAAATATTATATTAATCATAAAAATAATATCAAAATACCCAAATAATCCAATCAAAGCAGAAATCTGTCAGAAAAGCCAAAACCAGCCACTTAAACCATGGTCAAAATAAAATTCATATTTTTCTGAAAAGAACGAGGGGTTATACGCAAAAATCTGATTTAAAACGACGAAGATATGATTTTTCGAAGTTTAAATATAATAAAAGAATATTTTAGAATAGTGTCACTCTACTGTTTTTGGAATAACAGAAATTACAGACATAATTTTTATCTAAAAATAGTCTTAAACTGTGCAGAATTAAAAATACAACTAAAACAAGGTGCTGTGCATCAAAATCCGACTTAAAACGAGTAAGTTACGCAATTTCAAAGTTTAAAGATGATAATTAAATAATTTTAAAATAGTGATGTTGGTTGATTTTAAAATAACTGTAGACAGACCAAAACTTTTTGAACAAAACCCACCTAAAAGTGTACATAACTCAAATAAGTTCAAATCAAGGTGCTGTGCGTCGACAGTGGATTTGGAACTTGAAAGTTATGACCATTGGAATTTTAAAAGGCATTAAAGGCTATTTTTAAAATAATTTTTTAAAAAAAAGAAATAATGAAAATAATAATAATAATAATAATAATAATAATAATAATAATAATAATAATAATAATAATAATAATAATGATAATAATAAATAATAGGCTAGCATTTCAAAATAACAATAATATAACTAAATAATTAAATAATAATAATATAATAATAATTATATTAAAATAATAATTTAAATAATAATAAAAAGGGGTATTTTACTGTTTAATAAATAATTAAATATATATATATTATTTTTATAAAAAAAAATTTTATAGTGTAGAGGATGAAAATACGATCAATTCGAGGTATCATACGTCGAAATCGGACAAAAAACAGATTTTCTGTGAATTTTTGAATGAAAAATAGGATTTAAAATCAATTTTTATATTAAAATACTCGGCGGCGACACGTGGCGCACTCTGATTGGATCCCGCGGTTCGGGCAATGATTGGCGGCGGCGCAATGATTGGCACCGCCAATCAATGATTGCGGTAATCATGCCGCAATCAGTGACCGCAGGCCACAATCACTTAAACACGTCAGCCGGCCTCGTCGGCCGTTGGATCACCTGTGGGAGCGGACGGACGACTGTGATCCCGGCGAACCGAGATCCTTACGCCCAGGCGGATCGCGCGGTTGGATGGACCCGCGGTCCGACTCGATCGAATCCGTTGATTCGAAGATCAACGGTCCGGTCTGCAGGGAACCGCACAGGCAGTCGGCCGAAACCCTAAACACAAAAACGCCTCGTTCTCTCGACTGGGTGGATTAAATCGAATGAAATTTTAAACATATACTCTAGAAATGAACAAAAATCATGGGGAATTATTTTCGGGATTTAATATGCAGTATATGGAGAGCTATTTAGATCTAGGTGCTCTAGCTAGGGTTTACGATATACCTCAATCCGCACGGTGGATTCGGGCGATCTTGGTCTCGTTAGACTTCTGGAGACCTCACGAACAATCTTCCTCTTAAACCCAAGCTCCGACGTGCCCTCGATCGATCGTAAACGGTCTTGGAACGAATTATCCCTTGGTCTCGCCGGAATCCCACCGCCGGTGAGTCTTGGCCGTCGGGGTTCGGTCGGGAAAGGTGGAGGGAAGGTGCAGGAGCTCTCACACAAAATCTCAGAGGCTGGGGAAGTCTCTCGAGAAGGCAAGAGCAAAAAGATCCTCCCAAACCTAATTTTCTCCCTATTTAAACTCCTAAACCTAAGGGGGACGGCTAGGATTGCATCAAGATCGAATTAGGAGGGAAATTGATCTGATTGGGACGGGATTTTGAATTTCCATGCATTAAGAGACATTAAACCTATTAATTATGTTTTAAATTCACATAAATAGGTCATATTAACCTATTAAAGGCTTGGTTTGACCAAGTCAGAGTTTAACTTGGCCAAACCAGTCAAAATAGGTCAATGGGGGAAGAGATCAAGCCATGATATTGATCAAATTTGATTTCAAATGAATTTAGGCTCTTAATGGGCCTAATGGGTCAAAATTGACCCATTAGGACTTGGGCCTTTGACTTGGTCGACTCAGTCCACCATGCCCAGGGGTTTGACAAAATCAAGGTCAACAAAGGTTTTGGTTCATTATAGCAAATATAGATTATATAGAGCACATTACATGGTTGTAGTTTTAAGAATTCAAAGACATGAGCTATTCTTAAGAGAACGTTGACATGTTCATTTGGTTGGTAGGATCGTAGTAAGGTGATGGTGGCTAAAGGGATTGTAGTATATGACGATTGAAGTCAAAAGGATCCTAGTCGGGCATTGGAGGTCGGATGGGTCAAAGACTAGCAACTTAGGTTGAACGGACCATTTATGTGTGATGTTAATTGGTTGAAGGACTATAGTCGGGCTAACAAGATTGGAGGGATTGTTGTTGGGTGATGGAGAAGGGAGTGTAGTCAAGCATCTGTAGTCAAAGGACCATAGACTATAGTCGACGGGTAACAAGGGGAACGATGAAAAAAGGAGCATAGTCGGGACAACAAAAGTCGTAGGGTTTGTAGTTAGTGTGATGGTGGTCTGAGCAGCGTAGTCGGGGGCGACAATGGTCGAGGGGATAATAGTTTGTACGCGACGAAGTTGAAAGGACAATATTCAGGTGACTGAGTTCGGAAGGAGAGAAAATTTGGATGACTTTTGCTGCAGAATTTTCGCCACCAATTTACAGCAAAATTTCCGTCAAATATTTGTTGCAAGCAGTTGTTTTAAATTAATTATGGAATTTAATATATAATGAGTTATAATCTAAATATTAAAAATTACAATTTCAACAACTCTTTCTCCCTAGCCAAGTGGGCTCGGGCACGTGGGCTGGTGAGCTTGTAGTATTTTGCGGCAAAAATTTAGTCACAAATCCGCCGTAAAATACAACAAGGATGTCGTTTTTGGAGCTCAAAATTCACTGCAAAATATTTACGACAAATTATGTTCGACACAAATATTTTCCGACATGACTTTTAGCGTCACAATATCCACCACAAATCTGCCGCAAAGCATATTTAGTGACGAATGTTGCTTTTTTGCGACAATTTTCCCCCCGAAAAAAGCTTACTTTCCTATAGTGAGAAATAAGTTATATTGATTATTTTTTGTACGTCCATGACTTGGATATTCACCTAAACCAATCTAAGTATATTTAGAGAGTTAAACAAGAAATGATAAAAGAGTTTGAGTTGATTGGTATTGAGCATGGCTTATTATTCAGGCATTCAAATCAACCAAATGAAAAAATAGAATTTTCATCCCACAAGAAGGTTATGTAAGAAAAAATATTGAACAAACTCAAGATGGACAATAATAGACATATAAATATTTTTATTGAATGTGGAGCCAAGCTATCAAAGTACGATGAATGAAAAAGAATTGATCTAATATTTTTCTAGAGATTGGTTGGGAGTTTGTGCTACCTGACGTGCACAAGGCTTTAAATTGGTTATGCTATTAGAATTCTCAGTAGCTATATGAAAACTCCAACTACTACCCACTATGAGACATGGTTGAGCTGAAGTTTATTTTTTTCTAGTTAAGCTTTTTTGGTCTTTTTCTGCTGTTTGCTTTTCAGGTGTCTTTTTATGTTTGCTGGGGGTTGCTGTTAGTGATGGTTTATTGGGGTTATAACTAGGTTGTTTCGTCTGTGATGTTTTTTTGGTATCTTGTTGTGGAGAAGCTGGTTTTCCTCTGGGTTTGGCTGGCTGAGTTACTGTGGGGTGTTCAGAGGTATGGGAATCTGCAGGTTGGGTATATGTTTTACTTGCTGGGTTATTTGGTGAAGTGGGATGGTTTTTGTTGGTTCTGGATTATGTTCTAGGTTCTGGATGCTTTGCTGTTGATTTGTTTGTGGTCTTCTTTTTGTTGTTGTTGTATTCGTTGGATCCCTGTTATGTGGAAGGGAATATTTTTGTGTGGGCTATCTATTTTTCCTAGCCTGAGGTCATTCTTAATGGTTTATATTTAGTTTATCTTCTGCTTACTTGTGTTATTCAGTCGCTGTCTAGTTATTACTACATTTTGTGGGGAGGATTATGTTTTGGCGTGTTGCTGTACCTATTGGCTTTATGATGGGATGTTGTGGAAGGAGGTTATGCATAATTTCAAGTATATTGGCTGGAGCTATATGATTATTTTTTCTGTTAATTTTGGCAAGCCTTTATACTATGTTAGTTTTAATTTCCTTTGGACTAATTCTGCCATTTCAAGAGTGTTTTGCAGGAATCTTTCCTTTTGGATTATGGGACCATCTGCGCATGTAAGGTACTGCTTTTTTGGTTTAATTTCTAGATTTGTTATTTTCTTTTTCCTTTTTGCAGGAAGATTGAGCCGAATGATTATCTTAGGATCTTCCTTTTTTGGGTGCGGTTCTCTCACAACCCGTACAATTTTTTGGTTGTTAATTGTAATCTTAGAAAAAGAATCCACAGGCTCGTAGGTTTTATTTATTTTTGGATTGTAGCTCGTGCGAGCATTAGTGAGCTTGTGGAGCCTTTTAAGGACTTTGCAACCGAATATTTTGAGATTAACACGTAGACCCCTTTGAGGGTTTAAACCAAAAAAAATGATTGCTAAAAGTATTAATCCTACACTATATTGAAGTTACAATAAACTTTAACTTGCTCTATTCATTAGCTAATGATTTCAAACTTGTAGAATGTTGTGATAGTGATTGCATCAAAGACAATGACAGAAAGAACACCTTTAGATTTGTATTATTTATGACAACACCCCCTTCACTTGCATTTCAAAGAAACAATTAATTGTCACCTTTTCTGCTTGTGAAGTAAAGAATATGACAGCATACTCATGTGTTTGTCGTATAATTTGGCTTCAAAAATTAAGCTTAATTATCATAAGAAGAAGCAATGAAGATTCATGTTGAAAACTGGTTTACAATAGCACTCCAATTTTTCATCATAAAAACAAAAAAATTGATACATGCTATCACTACTTCAGTTAATCCATCACAATGAAGAAACTGCAAGTGGAGTATATAACGTACTAAGACCAAATTGTAGATGTTTTCACCAAGTTACTTAAGTATAAAGATTTTATCAAGATAAAAACTTTGCTTGGAGTTTCAAAATCAAGTTTAAGAGGTGCATTGTAGAAAAATCACCTCTTATAGATGGAAATTGTTCATTTTCTGACTAATTTTGGAGTTTCAAGAGAAAATTTTTCCGCCGGTAAAACTTGAGTAGAAAAAATTTTCCAACGAAAAGGAATAAAATCTGCGGAGAATTTTTCTGTCAGTTATTGGTGGAAAAAGACCGCTGAAATAATTTAAAAAAAAAAAATACACCAGCAACTTCCCAGAAGCAAGCCCGAACGCCGCCTGCCTACCTGCGGTAGCTACATACAGCGTGATGCCCGAGGGATTCGAACCACAACTTCAAACAACTTCAAACTCACAACCACGCTGATGGAAAAGAAAATATGTTATAAGGATTACTCTTTTATATTAAATTCTAATTATACAAAAATTAAAATTTAAAATTATTTTAATTAAAATATATATTAATATTAATAATTAATAAAAATAAGTTATTAATTTAACAATTAATTAAAATAAGTTATTAAAATAATAATTAAATAAAATATATTATTAAATTACTACTTAATTAAAATAAAATATTAAATTTAATAAAAAAATAAAAATAATATTAAATTTATTTCATTTTATTTAAATATTTAAATAATTAATTTAAATGAGTTAAATTATTAGTTTATTTCAAATTGTTTTAATTCTTAATTTGAAATTATTAAATTTTTTCAAAAATTATTAAAATCGACTGGAAAAGACGTCAGTTGTCGAAAATATTTCATTGAAATCCTTCGGAAATCCGCCGGAAAATCGTCGTAAAAATCCAACGATAATGTTTTTTTTCCTACAGTTGTGGATTTTGGGCTATTATTATTTTGGTTTTAATTATCGAAATGGATCTCATATT
The DNA here is from genome assembly GCA_016618105.1 of Dendrobium huoshanense. NCBI lineage: Eukaryota > Viridiplantae > Streptophyta > Magnoliopsida > Asparagales > Orchidaceae > Dendrobium > Dendrobium huoshanense. Next base: position 11,864,669 of record CM028342.1, read on the forward strand.
CTAAAATAATCTTTTGAGGATGTTAGAAACTTATTCTAAAGTAATTTTTAGAAAAATGTGCATACACATTTATTGACTTATCTAACATAAGATAAAATAATTTTTTGGAGTCTTAATTGTAATTATTGGATTAAAATGTGTTTAGTAAGTGATGATGTCTTTAAATTTATATCAACCAAAATAAGAAATAAGAGAACAAGTAATTAGTCTCTTTCATCAGAGAATCTAAGAAAATAAGCTAAACAAAATCTTCTCTCCTTAGCTTCTTCTAGTTCTGAAAGCATTCCCATTATAGCAAGATGTACAAATTCAGAGAATCTAAGTAAAATAAGCTAAACAAAATCGATCCCAAACGATGGAACTCCAATTAGCTTTTGAAGGAGAGATATTTGAGCTCTCATAAAAATGAAACGGCATAACATTCGCGTGAGTCAAATAAGTCGATATCTCTCGTGAGAAAGCTCAAGTACAAAGCTGTAGAGAGCAATGAAGAAGAGATAGAGGAGAGAGATTTGAACTCTCTCTCTCTCACACACACACAAACACATAGAGACAAAAACTTGGATAATGGCTTATCAGAAATCTAGAAATTATTTGTGGGCATAACGGATCACCATTTTTCTGTGCATTTCATTAACATTTCAGTTCATTATCATGTAAAAATATTGGAAAAAAAAATTATTAAAGCTGCGTGAGGGTTTACTCGTCATAATTTCTGCTCCCATGTTCAACATAGTTTTTGAGATCAAGCTCGAGGTCTTGACAAGAGGAACCCAACGGCACTGAGAGTAATTCGATATCAACTCAAGCACTTGAAGCATATATAGATAGTTTAAGAGTGACCCGACAAGATGAATTCAATTAGCTCAAAATCATTAAATTTAGAGGTCATTAATGTACTCAAATGCTCAATAAATAATTTATGATCAAAAGAATTCACATGATTCTTTGGATATATATATAGTGTCCTTTTTATTCTAACTAAATATTGTCAAAATATTTTTTTTTTTCAAAAGGATTGAATAAAACTCCATTTTCTACACGGGCAAAGGGCTCAGAGCTAAAAGAAATTGAAGAGCTAGCCCCACTATCTTATTTCACAATCAACATCTACGATCACCATAAGCAGCCATAACTATCATTAACCCGACCCAAAAAATTTGGATTCGGATTGACCCACAAAACTCATTTTTTATCCGAAAATGACATGTTTAACATATTTTATCTTTTTTTTTTTAAGATATATGAATATAATCTTATTATTTTTATTAAATATTATAAATTTTATTATTAATAAGTTATAAAAAAAATTAATCAAAACGGGTTAATGGGTCAAGTGCAAGTCATTTAGATTCGAATAGACTAAATTCAGGTTGACATATCCCTACTACTAATATTAATATATATAAATATAAATATGCACATGAGAAAGGACAGACGAGGAAGAGAAGAGCTGTCATATACTGGCAATTGCAGGTTGGGATCAAATGGGCTAATATTTAAATCCACACGTGACTTATGCAACACTTAAATTAAATCAAAGTCACATCCCTCTTTTTTGGTGGGCCCACAATTTTTTGCGTTGTCATGTAAGAACTGAAAATAACGTAACATCTGGCTATGGACAGTCTTTCTGATCTCTTTGAGGAAGCCACCATGAACAACTCTTTTGAAGGCACTTGCATGGGTAATGTCTCCATTTCCCATCTCCTTTACGCTGATGATTTGCTTGTCTTTGGCAGGGCCACTGTTCAAAATGCACAAACTCTTAACAGCATCCTTGCTGACTTTGCTGGTATATCAGGCCTTCATGTTAATAACACCAAAAGCATCATTATTTTCTCTAACAATGTGCATAATGAGGATGCAATTTCTAACACTTTGAACATTCCCATTGTTCATTCCCCTATCAAATATTTAGGCATCCCCATCTTTTGCAAAAGACTTAAAAAGGCCGATTTTCAACCTCTTATTCAAAAAATTCAAGGTGCTCTCGACAGTTGGAAAGCTAAAAATATGTCCTTTGCTGGCAAATTTCAATATCTTAAGCACACAATTTACAACATTTTAGCTATTGGGTTAGATGCACCATCATTCCTAAAGGTTGTTGTAAGGTTATCAATAGCCTATGTGCTAAATTTTTAAACTATGGGGATATTTTCAAGAGGAAGCTTCATATCATCTCGTGGAAGGATACTTGTTTAGCCAAACACTGTGGGGGTTTGCGTCTTCCCACAACTGATTCCTTATATTATGCTTTTGGGTATTCTTTGATTTGTAGGTTTTTTAACACCAACAATCTCCTTTTTAAATGTTGGAAGGGCAAATATGTATCATTATGGTGCACGACTAACATGAAGAAGAGTATCTATTGGAGGTTCCTATGTGATGTGGCTGCTAGGATCCCCTTTTCTTTTCAACTCTGTCTTAATGACAACTCTTCCTTGTCATTCTTTTGGGATCCATGGTGCGGTGGTATCTCTATTGATGATAGGCTAAAAATTGAAAACCTGGAACACTTGATACAACCCCATGACTTAGCTGTTCACTCGCATCTGGTCAATGATACCTGGAATTTGCATACCACCCTTCCCCCCTACATTACTGTAGATATCTCCTTTGTCCCCATTTCCTCTGGCATGGGAAACTATCTCTGGACGGGCACTGATAAACCTATTTTTAATTCTTTTCATAAATGCTTCTTTTTAGATCAATAAACTGTTCCACGATTTAAGCATGTTTGGCACAAGCGTTATGCTTTACGCTTTTCTCTTACTACTTGGATGGCTTTTAGACATGGTCTTAAAACTGCTGACAATATGCTTTTCTGGGGTTTGGCTGTTAACCCCAGCTGTGCTTTTTGTCACTATTCTGTGGAGAACCACAACCATTTGTTCTTCGAATGCAATTTTACCTCCCAGGTGCTGCTGAAGGTCTTTCCCTACTTTAATTGTATGCTGTTAAGGCCTAATCTTGGACAAGTCTTTCACTGCATTGATGATTGGGATATTGATAGGAGCAGGAAGAACATTTGTTATTTGTTGCTTTGTGCTATTGTTTACTATCTTTGGCGTGCCCGGAATGACAAGTTATTTGGCAACCTTATTGATTGTCAAAACACTATTATTGCCAAGATTAAACGTGCTGTGCATCTTAAATCCGTCAAGTGGAAATGATTGTTATTGCCTTGGATTATCTGGCATCTGTTACTCTCTCGTGCTTGACCAGCTGGATGAGGACCCTGCTACTTCCCATGCATATGCAATCCCTGGAGGGCCATCTTCGGCAACCAGGTTTTGCCTTTTTGAAGGACGATGATGAGAGCATTCTATCTACTACTCCCCTTGGACGGCCGTCTGGCAACCAGGGGAACCATACATCCTTTTGGATGAATGATCTTCAAGTGTAATGCATTTCTGAGTCCTTTTTATTTTACTCAATTATGTTATAACTTTCTTTTTTAAACAACTAATTATTGATAAGGTTTTGTGTCTGCTGCCTATTTATTATGCTAGCAAACTTTTTTACTTACTGTAATTCTTCTTTCATTTATGAATGAAGTGGGCTAAGGCCCCTAATTTTCCCACAAAAAAAATGTAATAGGGGAAATTATTGGGTTCGGACATCGGATGATGCCCGGAGTCCAATGCAAATGCGCCACATTACCCCCTACTCGGCACTGAGCTCGGTATGAGTTTGGTACTTGAAAGTATCAGACAGTACCGAGCTTAGTACTGTTCGGTACTGTGAAGAACCGAACGATAAGCTGTGTCCGATGTCCGAACCAAATAATCTCTCCTTATTCGGAGTAGCAGATCTCATCACTCTTAGCATTGATATTGTCACTTTCCTCCTCTTATCATTGAGGATCTACACATAGACCATCATTTTTTTTATAATGATATTTTTTATTATTTTAAAAATCTTATTAGTATTTTTTTTATGTGATCGTGATGAAGATTCTCATATGTGACACATATTAACTCATATATATATATATGATTTGGTAGTATCGTAATCATATTTTATTCATTAATAGTGCGAGATTGATTTAATTAAAAACTCACATACGTCATATATATAATGTGCAAATTCAAGACCTCTTAAATTTTGTTTATGATGATTTTCTTACTGCTTCTTAAAACAATTTTTAGTACAAAAATTAAATTTTTATACTAGAAAACATAATTAAAAAGCAGTAAGAAAGCTATCCCAAACATCGGCTTTATGAAAAGCCTGAGCTCCCAATCAGCAGCTTGAAATAAACTGCATAACTCAAAATTTTAAATAAAAGAGCGCAAAATCCTTAACAAAGTAGCATTTTTGAAGGAATAGTGAGAGCATTGGCTAAATATATTATAATATAATCCATTAATCCAAAGCCCAATAATTGAATTTTTTTTACTTTTAAAAATCATAATTCAAGTCATATATTTTGATATTTATTAATAAATACTATACATATAAATAAATATATATATATATATATATATATATATATATATATATATGGTTAAAACCCACGGAAGGGGCATACACGTTAATATAAAAAAGGATTATAAGGTCTTAAAAAGGAACCTCCAGCTCATTAATGCTCACATGAGCTATAAAATAAAACAAATGAAAACCTAAGAGCCGATGGTTCCTTATACTAAGAGTTACAAAAATTCCTAAGAATATTTTAGGGCTGCAAGTAGACAACACTCAAAAAAGAAAGAACAAAAGTAAATCAATCAACACGAACTTCCTGCAAAAAAAGTAGGCAATCCCACACCTACCAAAAAAATCTTGAACAGGCAACTTCCCAACAAAAAAAGCGAAGACATACGTCCAGCTTCCAATTTTCCAGTAGCAATGAAGGCAAATACAGCTGCCTCAGAAAGAATAAGGAGCAGCAAACGCCCACTCATATAACCAAAAAGAATCATCATAGAAACCGGGTGTATAACAGCACCAAAATTCTCAGATTTGTAGCACCCAGAAAATAAAACAAAAATACATAACAGAAAGTCATAAACCCAAGAAACAACAACAAGATACAACCACCAGAGAACCACCACATAATAGTAAATTAATAAGCGAAAAAATTACCCCTACTAGCAGCAGCTGAACCACAGAGGGAATTCCTTATAATAAATAATTCACCCCAACCACCTAACAACAATACAATCAGATAACAGAACCCCAACAGAACAAAAAAGGAAAAGCCTGCACTAACCTAAAATCACAGCCACCAAAAAAGCACAAACCAAACAACAGTTTGCTTGAGCCACCACACACGATAAATATGAGGAAATAGGCCACCCCACCACCAATAAATGAATTAAAACAGGACCCAACACTCCAGTAGCACTAGCAAGGTAAACAAAAGAAAAGGATCCCTCTTGAATAACAACCCCGAATACAAAAATAAATGATCGTATAAACCCATCAGCACCACCCAACTCTGCAAAGACAAAAATATTAGCTAGCTAAACAGGAAAACAGGGGACCAATAGACTGAAATCAAACTAAGGGGAAACAGAGCTAAAAGACCAAAATAAACAACAGCATCAACCATTACGGATATAAGGCATACCAGCTTTGTCCAAGTTAGTAATACCTTTCAACATGGGGGGTAAATTCATAATGTTCAACTCCTGAAAGCTAGCAAGTTTACAACCAAAATTAGCCAACCAATCAGCACACGAATTAGCTTCACGATAACTGTGAGAAATAGAGTAAATAATAGAAGAAAGGGAATGCTTACTTTTCCTAATTAGATAAACATTTTGATGGTTACCAAGCATAACATTGTTAATGATCTGAACTAAAAGCATCGCATCCACCTCAATCCACACATACTCAAACCCCAATTTAATACAAATATGAAGGCCATAGGACAAACCCATAAGCTCGATAGTAATAACACTCCACAATTGTAAAGGACTAGCAAAAGACGCAAGAACACAACTCAAATGATCCCGAATAACACCACCAACACTACAATGTCACTTTATTGCTTAACTTTCTTATTAACTTTTATAATCAAAGTGGTTTATCTATCAACAAAGAGAAAAGTACCTTTATTGTGAGTAAATCTGTTAATCATAATAGAACTCAAGCTATTCAAAAAATTTGTGGGTTTCAATCCAAAAATTTACCTATCACTTATTTGGGAACACCCATTTACAAAGGTAAAAAAAGAAATTTTTTGTTTGATGATATCTTTACTAAGATTGAGAAGAAGTTAAACAATTGGTCTTCTAATTTCTTGTCTTAAGGAGGTAGGCTTATTCTGATCAAATCTGTCTTAAATTCTATGCCTATTTCTCTTTTTCATACATTACTTCCTTTTAAGTCCATTTGTTTTAGATTAGATAAGATTTTTAACAAGTTTTTTTGGGGGTCGAATTATAATAACAGTGGTATTCGTTGGTCTAACTGGGAGAAAAGCTGCGGTGTGCTAATTGAAGGTGGCCTTGGCTGCAAATCTTTATATGATACTGCTAAAGCTTTCTCTTATAAGTTATGGTTTTCCTTTAGATCCAATTTCAGTTTATGGGCGCGTTTTATGAATATTAAGTGCTGTAATAACATGCATCCTTCTTTATGCTTTCATAGAAACACCGACTCTTTGGTTTGGAAGAGACTTTGCAATATTAAATGGGATGTTGACCAGTACATTAAATGGGGTTTATGTAAAGGTGATATTTTTTTTCTGGCAAGACAATTGGCTTGGGTATTCATCTATCGATTCTTTACTTAATACTCATTCTTTAAGTAATATTAAAGTTTCTTCTTTTATTACCAATGATTGTTGGGACACTACTAAACTTTTTGATATGGTTCCTCCTTTTATTGTTGAGAAAATTTTAGATGTTCCTTTACAACTGCAAGATAAAGACTTAATTTTATGCTCTCTTCCTTCCTCTAGCAAATTCCTTCTAAATAATGTTTGGGAAGTGTTTAGAGTTAAGAAGGAGGTTTCTATTTTATATTCTGCTATATGGCATAAAAACTTTCCTCTATCTTACTCCATTTTAGTTTGGAGATGCATTAAAGGCTATATTCTTGTTGATTTTATGCTTCAAATGAAAGGTATTCATCTTTCTTCTAAATGTTTTTGCTGCTCGGATATTGAGAATATTGATAATCTTTTTTCTACCGGATTAATTGCACAAAAAGTGTAGATGTTTTTTGATAGTTTTGCTAATAAACTGCTTCATACTACTTATAACAATTTTATTTCTATTATCAAAAGTTGGGTTAATGACTCCAAAGGTCACATTTTTAATCTCATTCCCCTACTTATTGTTTGGAATATTTGGAAAGCTCGCAATGAGGCTAAGCACAATGGTATTAAGATGGATGCTACTCTCATTATTTCTAATGTGAAGCAAAAAATTCTCCAACTGTATTCTTACAATCTTGTTTCTAGAAAGAATTTTAGAAACTGTCTGAATTTTGCTAAGAATTTGGGTCTCACTTTTTTCAATATTAGTGTTAATTCTGCTGATAAAATTGTGAAGTGGATCAAACCCAAGCCTCCCTATGTCAAACTTAATACCGACGGGTCTATTTGTCGTAATGGTGCTGGTGCTGGTGGTATTATTAGAAATTGTTTTGGTAATATTTTAGCTGCTTACTCTACCCCGATTCAAAGCAATTCTGATATTGCTGCTGAGCTCAAAGCTCCTTTGTATGGACTGAATCTCTGTACAAATTTGGGCTTTAGATTTATCTGGATTGAGGTTGATGATATTCTTCTTATTCAGATTATTAACAATATTACTTCTGGCAATTCGAACCATTTCTATCTTATTAGGAAGATTAAGCATTCTCTTTCCAACGTTACTTACTTTATTTCTCATATTTATCGTGAAGCTAATGTATGTGCCGATTGGCTAGCTAAAAGTGGTTGCAATATTCTTAATTATGAAGATTTAAATCCTAGATGTCTGCATCCTCAGCTTGAAGGTATGATCATCTTAGATAAAACTGGTTTACCTTACATTAGGAATGGTTAATTTCTGTGCCTATCTGGCTGGTTGGTTGGTCTCTATAATTTTCTTTGATTTGCGTTCTGTTCTGGGTCTGGTTGCTATTGCTTTTAATTTTTCTAATATCATTTTAACCTCTATTTCTAATGTGTCCCAGTCGTTTGGCTGGCAAAGTTTATTTGTGGTTAGCTGTATTGGTCCATTGTCTGCGAGTGAGTTTCACTGTGCCAAGCACCAATCGGCTTCTGTTTTGTATGCGCTCCAGTTGAGCTTTTCTTCTTTTCTCCAGTGGTTGATGTTTCTTTTTTTGCTGGCAGAATTTGGTTGTGGGCTACTCTTTCTGTTTGGTTGACCCTTGGTCGCTTATTACTGCTTGTTTGTACTTGGATGATTGTTGGAAGTGGAAAATTTTTTGGAGTTTCTGCTACATTTGGTTCAATTTTGGGGAGATGTTTTCTGTCAACTATCCCAACTACTATTACATTATCTGTTTGAATTTCTTTTCATCTGATTCTGCTTTTTGGAGAGTGCCTTGCAGGGTTTATTCATTGTTGAAGTTCAAGAGCATACTTGCGAGCAAGGTACTCCTTTTTTGGGCTCTCTTATTGCTTTTCTATTTCCCTCTTCATTTTTGTAGGAAGATGGTGCTGAACGTTTATTTGCTGATCTTCCTTTTTTGGGTGATGTCCGCTCACAGCCCGAGTATTTTTTATGCATTTCTTGTACTATTAGGATAAGGAACCACGGGCTCGTAGGTTTTATTTTCTTTTTGCTTGTAGCTCGTTCGAGCATTAGTGAGCTAGTGGATCCTTTTAAGGACTGTGTAACCGCTACTGTGATGGTGGTCTGAGCAGCGTAGTCGGGGGCGACAATGGTCGAGGAGATAGTAGTTTGTACGCGACGAAGTTGGAAGGACAATAGTTAGGTGACTGAGTTCGTAAGGAGAGAAAATTTGGATGACTTTTGCTGCAGAATTTTCGCCACCAATTTATAGCAAAATTTTAGCCAAATATTTGTAAATATTTGTTGCAAGAATTTATTTTAAATTAATTATTGAATTTAATATATAATGATTTATAATCTAAATATTAAAAATTACAATTTCAATAACTCTTTCTCCCTAGCCAAGTGGGCTCGGGCACGTGGGGTTCTAAGACGAGCTATGGCGCGTTGCTGCGGGCGGGCTGGTGAGCTTGTAGTATTTTGCGGCAAAAATTCAGTCACAAATCCTCCGTAAAATACAACAAGGATGTCGTTTTTGTAGCTCAAAATTCACTGCAAAATATTTACGGCAAATTATGTCCGACACAAATATTTTCCGACATGACTTTTAGCGTCGCAATATCCACCACAAATCTGCTGCAAAACATATTTAGTGGTGAATGTTGCTTGTTTTGCGGCAATTCCCCCCCCCCCCCCCCCCCCCCCCCCCCCCCCCGCGCGAAAAAAGCTTACTTTCCTATAGTGAGAAATAAGTTATATTGATTATTTTTTGTACGTCCATGTCTTGGATATTCACCTAAACAAATCTAAGTATATTTAGAGAGTTAAACAAGAAATGATAAAAGAGTTTGAGTTGATTGGTATTGAGCATGGCTTATTATTCAGGCATTCAAATTAACCAAATAAAAAAAAAAAAGAATTTTCATCCCACAAGAAGGTTATGTAAGAAAAAATATTGAACAAACTCAAGATGGACAATAATAGACATATAAATATTTTTATTGAATGTGGAGCCAAGCTATCAAAGTACGATGAATGAAAAAGAATTGATCTAATATTTTTCTAGAGATTGGTTGGGAGTTTGTGCTACCTGACGTGCACAAGGCTTTAAATTGGTTATGCTATTAGACTTCTCAGTAGCTATATGAAAACTCCAACTACTACCCACTATCATACATGGTTGAGCTGAAGTTTATTTTTTTCTGGTTAAGCTTTTTTGGTTTTTTTCTGTTGTTTGCTTTTCGGGTGTCTTTTTGTGTTTGCTGGGGGTTGCTTTTAGTGATGGTTTACTGGGGTTATAACTGGGCTATTTCGTCTGTGATGTTTTTTTGGTATCTTGTTGTGGAGAAGCTGGTTTTCCTCCGAGTTTGGCTGGCTGAGTTACTGTGGGGTGTTCAGGGGTATGGGAATCTGCAGCTTGGGTATATGTTTTACTTGCTGGGTTATTTGGTGAAGTGGGTTGGTTTTTGTTGGTTCTGGATTATGTTCCAGGTCCTGGATGCTTTTGCTGTTGATTTGTTTGTGGTCTTCTTTTTGTTGTTGCTGTATTCGTTGGATCCCGGTTATGTGGAAGGGAATATTTTTTTGTGGGCTATCTATTTTTCCTGGCCTGAGGTCGTTCTTAATGGTTTATATTTAGTTTATCTTTTGCTTACTTGTGTTATTCAGTCGCTGTCTAGTTATTACTGCATTTGCGTGGAGGATTATGTTTTGGCGTGTTGATGTACCTATTGGCTTTATGATGGGATATTGTGGAAGGAGGTTATGCATAATTTCAAGTATATTGGCTGGAGCTATATGATTATTTTTTTTGTTAATTTTGGCAAGTCTTTATACTATGTTAGTTTTAATTTCCTTTGGACTAATTCTGCCTTTTCTAGAGTGTTTTGCAGGAATCTTTCCTTTTTGGATTATGCGACCTTCTGCGAATGTAAGGTACTGCTTTTTTGGTTTAATTTCTAGATTTGTTGGTTTCTTTTTCCTTTTTGCCGGAAGATTGAGTCAAATGATTATCTTAGGATCTTCCTTTTTTGGGTGCGGTTCTCTCACAACCCGTATAATTTTTTGGTTGTTAATTGTAATCTTACAAAAAGGATCCACAGGCTCGTAGGTTTTATTTATTTTGTGATTGTAGCTCGTGCGAACATTAGTGAGCTTGTGGAGCCTTTTAAGGACTTTGTAACCGAATATTTTGAGATTAACATGTAGGCCCCTCTGAGGGTTTAAACCAAAAAAAAAAAAAAAGATTGCTAAAAGTATTAATCCTACACTATATTCAAGTTACAGTAAACTTTAACTTGCTCTATTCATTAGCTAATGATTTCAAACTTGTAGAATATTGTGATTGTGATTGCATCAAAGACATTGACAGAAAGAACACCATTAGATTTGTATTATTTATGACAACACCCCCTTCACTTGCATTTCAAAGAAACAATTAATTGTCACCTTTTCTGCTTGTGAAGTAAAGAATATGATAGCATACTCATGTGTTTGTCGTATAATTTGGCTTCAAAAATTAAGCTTAAATATCATAAGAAGAAGCAATGAAGATTCTCGTTAAAAACTGGTTTACAATAGCACTCCAATTTTTCATCATAAAAACAAACAAATTGATACATGCTATCTCTACTTCAATTAATCCATCACAATGAAGAAACTGCAAGTGGAGTATATAACGTACTAAGACCAAATTGTAGATGTTTTCACCAAGTTACTTAAGTATAAAGATTTTATCAAGATAAAAACTTTGCTTGGAGTTTCAAATCAAGTTTAAGAGGTGCACTGTAGAAAAATCACCTCTTATAGATGGAAATTGTTCATTTTCTGACTAATTTTGGAGTTTCAAGAGAAATTTTTTCCGCCGGTAAAACTTGAGTAGAAAAAATTTTCCAACGAAAAGGAATAAAATCGGCGGAGAATTTTTCTGTCAGTTATTGATGGAAAAAGGCCGCTTAAATAATTTAAAAAAAAAATACACCAGCAACCTCCCAGAAGCAAGCCCGAACGCCGCCTGCCTACCTGCGGTAGCTATATATAGCGTGATGCCCGAGGGATTCGAACCACAACTTCAAAAAACTTCAAACTCACAACCACGTTAATGGAAAAGAAAATATGTTATAAGGATTACTCTTTTATATTTTATTCTAATTATACAATAATTAAAATTTGAAAATAATTTAATTAAAATATATATTAATATTAATAATTAATAAAAATAAGTTATTAAATCAACAATTAATTAAAATAAATTATTAAAATAATAATTAAATAAAATATATTATTAAATTACTACTTAATTAAAATAAAATATTAAATTTAATAAAAAAATAAAAAATAATATTAAATTTATTTGATTTTATTTAAATATTTAAATAATTAATTTAAATGAGTTAAATTATTAGTTTATTTCAAGTTGTTTTAATTCTTATTTTGAAATTATTAATTTTTTAAAAATATTATTAAAATCCACTGGAAAGGACGTCAGTTGTCGAAAATATTTCATCAAAATCCTTCGAAAATCTGCCGGAAAATCGCCGTAAAAATCCAACGATAATGGGTGTTTTTTCCTACAGTTGTGGATTTTGGCCTATTATTATTTGGGCTTTAATTATCTAAATGGATCTCATATTCTAAAATAATTTTTTGAGGATGTTAGAAACTTATTCTAAAAGTAATTATTAGAAAAATGTGCATACACATTTATTGACTTATCTAACGTAAGATAAAATAATTTTTTGGAGTCTTAATTGTAATTATTGGATTAAAATGTGTTTAGTAAGTGATGATGTCTTTAAATTTATATCAACCCAAATAAGAAATAAGATAACAAGTAATTAGTCTCTTTCATTAGAGAATCTAAGTAAAATAAGCTAAACAAAATCTTCTGTCCTTAGCTTCTTCTAGTTATGAAAGCATTCCCATTATAGCAAGATGTACAAATTCAGAGAATCTAAGTAAAATAAGCTAAACAAAATTGATCCCAAACGATGGAACTCCAATTAGCTTTTGATGGAGAGATATTTGAACTCTCATAAAAATGAAACCGCACAACATTCACGTGAGTCAAATAAGTCGATATCTCTCGTGACAAAGCTCAACTACAAAGCTGTAGAGAGCAATGAAGAAGAGATAGAGGAGAGAGATTTGAACTCTCTCTCTCTCTCTCTCACTCACACACACACACATTCACACACACATAGCGACAAAAACTTGGATAATGGCTTATCAAAAATCTAGAAATTATTTGTGTGCATAACTGATCTTCATTTTTCTGTGCATTTCATTAACATTTCAATTCATTATAATCGCTACAGCCACGGCAGATATCCTTTGGCTGTATGGAGTAGTGTGCGGGTTGTTTCAACCACATGCCTGTTTTTACGTTAAGCAATGTCGTTTTGTTCCGGCGTATAGGGGCATGCTATTGTTGGAAATATAAACCAAAATTAATGTTTAAGTTTTTTGTGTATCTAGTAAATTATATGGAAGAAAAATCTAGAAAATGCAATAACTCTTGGTGGTTGGTTGTTGAGTCTTTATTATAGAAATCTCTAGAAATGTATTTGTACTAGTATAAAAAGACATTGAGTCTTGTCATATGGATGTAAGAGAAAAAATTTTATAATAGAAGTTCTTCTTATTTTTATCCTCTTCCACTCATTTAGAATAATTTCTCTCTAACAAAGTGGTATCAGAGCTAAGTTCGATGGCAAGTAGTATGAATCTACAAGTGCCTCATCTCACAAAGGAGAACTATGAGAATTGGAGTCTTCAAATGAAGGCACTATTTGGCTCTCAATATATTTGGGAGATAGTCAAGAAAGGCTATGTTGAGCATCAAGAAGAAGCAGTATTATCAACAGACCAAAGGGAACTGTTGAAAGAAAGTAGAAAGAAGGATAAGAATGAGCTCTTCTTCATTTATCAAGCACTTGATGAGGCAAACTTCGAGAAAGTGGCCAGTGCTTCTACCTCTAAGCAAGCATGGGAGATACTTCAAGTTGCATACAAAGGCATAGACAAGATAAAGAAGATTCGACTTCAAACTCTCCGAGCCGAATTTGAGGCACTTCAAATGAAGAAAGCAGAAAATGTGGAAGACTGTTTCACAAGAGTCTTGACAATCGTCAATAAACTAAGAAGGTATGAAGAAACATTAGAAAATATTTGAGTGATAGAAAAAATTCTACACTCGGTAAATAATAAATTTGAGCATATTGTCGTAGCTATTGAGGAAGCTAAAGATTTAGAGACAATGACCGTTGATGAACTAATGAGCTCTTTGATGGCTTATGAGCAAAGAAAAAATAAGAACAAGCAGAATACTATCAAAAAAGTTTTTCAATCAAAGCTCTCATTAAAAGGTGATAAAGACGACACAAAAAATGAAGATAATTCAAATGATCGAGACATTTATGGACAAGGCCGTGGTCGAGTTCGCGATCGTGGTCGTGGCTTTGGAAGAGGCCGAGGACGTGGACGAGGACGTGGAGGATATCAAAGAAATAATGAAGAAAATTAAAACTCAATAAATGAAGAGTTGAAGAAAGAGCCAAAATATCAAAGGTAAAAAAAATCTCATGTTCGTTGTTATATTTGCAAGAAATTTGGTATACACCACTTGCACTTTGTTCATTGGATGTATTAACTGAAGTAGTGATAGCTTGTATAATTGTGTTTGCTTTTATGATGAAAAACTGGAGTGCTATTATAAACTAGTTATCAATATGAATCTTCATTGCTTCTTTTTATGATAAGCTTAATTATTTTAATTAAAGCAAAATTATACGACAAACACATGAGTTTGTTGCCATATACTTTACTTCACAAGCAAAAAAGGTGACAATTCATTTTTTTTATTTTTTTTTGAAATGCAAGTGAAGGGGGTGTCTGCAATAAAGAATGCAAATCTAATGATGTTCATTATATCATTTATGTCTCTGATGCAATCACTGTCACTATATCGTACAAGCTTGAAATCATTAGATAATTAATAGAGCAAGCTAAAGTTTATTGTAATTTTAATATAGTGTAGGATTAATACTTTTAGCAATCTTTAAGTGGGTAGTAGTTGGAGTTTCCATATAGTTGTTGATAAGTCCAATATCATAAAAATTTTCAAGCCCTGTGCACGTTAGGTAGCACAAACTCCCAACCAGTCTCTAGAAAAATATTAGATCAAATTTTTCTCATTCATTGTACTTTGATAGCTTGGCTCCACATTCTATAAAAGTATTTATGGGTCTATAATTGTCCATCTTAAAATTCTTCATTATTTTTTCTTACATAACCTTCTTGTGGGATTAAAATTCTATATTTTTTTTATTTCGTTGACTTTAATGCCATGAGCTTAATCCCAATAAACTCAAACTCTTGTATCATTGCTTGTTTAACTCTCTAAATATATTTGGAATGGTTTAGGTGAATATCAAGTCATGGATGTACAAAAAAAGAATCAAAATAACTTGGGGGTGGCGGCTGCTTTGATTCCTTCTCTTGGGTTATTTCTGGAGGTGGAGGTGGCTGGTTTTCCTGGTCTTCCAGTGTGCTGGGCTTATCCTGCTTTGTTTTGCATGAGTGCCCTGCTTCTTTCTATTATTCTCTTTATTTGGGGTTTGATTCTGGGTGCTGCTGGAGTTCCTTTGGGTTTTTCTGTTTCCTTTTTGGTGGCCTCTATTTTTTCTGGAATCTGTACTTCTTTCGTGTTTTGAACTTCAAGGACTGAATGGTAGTTCCTGTATGATTGGTATATCTGGTTTTATTTACTGGTGTAATTATCGTGCCATCTGGAAGCTGATCTGGTGGAGTGCCCTGCTTCTTTCTGTTATACTCTTTATTTGGGATTTGATTCTGGGTGCTGCTGGAGTTCTTTTTATTTTGCAGATTTTCGGGATAATCTGGTTTACATGCTGTGATTTTTAAGATCAAAACCATTTTCAGGTATTAGAGATTTATTCCTTTATTTTTGTTAGTACCTTTGATGTTTCCATTTTGCAGGCTATTCGTTGCCTGATCATATTTTTTGGAAGTTGGCATGTGCTGAAAGTGATATCCTTAAGCTTTCTTTTTGGTTTTTGGGCGCCTTCCTGGTGCCGCTTTAGAATGTTTCTAGGCAATTTTATATTTGGTTAGATGGGGACTTTCTGCTCTTTAGTTTTTCTTTTATTTTCTTTTTATGCATTGTAGCTCTTTGAGCATTAGTGAGTGGATCGTCCCCTTAAGGACTATGTATTTTTACCTTTAATCAACGCGTAAGCCCCTATCGCGGGTTTCCCAAAAAAAAAAAAAAAAGAATCAAAACAACTTATTTTCACTATAGGAAAGTAAGCATTTTCCGTGAAACAAATCTCCCTCAAAACAAGCAACATTCGCCTCTAAAATATGCTTTGTGTTGGATATTCCGGCGCTAAAAGTTGTGTCAGAAAAATATTTGCATCGGAGAGAATCCGTTGCAAATATTTAGCAGCAGATTTTGAACTCCAAATACGAGGTTCTTGTTGTATTTTATGGCGGATTTGCGAATGAATTTTCGCCGAAAATTACTACAAGCTCGCCAGGCCACCCGCAACAACACCATAGCCCATCCAACAACCCCACGTGCCTTAGCCACTTGGCTAGGCAAAAAGAGTTGTTAAAACTGTTTTTTTTATTTAAATTATAACTCATTATATATTAAATTTATTAATTAATTTAAAATAAATACTCACAACAAATTTTCGCCACAAATATTTGGCTGAAATTTTGTCGTAAATTGGTGGCAGAAATTCCGCAGCAAAAGTCATCCAAATTTCCTCTCCTTCCGAACTCAATCACCTGACTATAGTCCTTTCGACCACTATTGTGCACCAACTACTATCCCTTCGACCTTTGTTGCCCCCGACTACGTTCTAGATCAGATCGCCGTCTCCTACCGTACTATCCTTCAATCACATCGCCTGACTACGGCCCCTCCAACCTTAGTCTCCCTCCATGTCAACATTCTCTTGAGAATAGCTCATGTCTTTGGATTCATAACACTCCAACCTTGTAATGTGCTCTATATACTCTATATTTGCTACATTGAGCCAAAACCTTCTCACAACTAAGCATATCATTTGTAATCAATGACAAATACTAGTGGAATTATTTTAAGTGGGCAAGACCCCATAATTTTTTCCCTTTTCAAAGTTTTTCAAGTAAAGAATATAACAAGTCTTATGATTGCTGCATCTCCCTCTTTTTTCTGTATACGTGCTCGATCTTCATACAAAGTTACCGCAACAATACTCATGTTAAATTAAGTATCCTCAATTGGAAGTGAATTATCATTTAAAAAAAACGCTTAGTGAACGTATAAAGATTCACTAAAATTTGAGCTGGATATAGGTTAGCAAGGATTCATCAGTTTCGGCTACAACTTTCTATATATCCATTAGGAGCACATGTTTCTCGTTATATTAAAAAGGCTGTGACTGCGTACAAAAATCACGTGCCTAAAACTAATTATTTGACGTTGCATTCTCGCAAAACTTCACGAACTTTTCCGCATTCATTCGCGGCTCTTTTACATCCTCAAGCATCTTCTTTTTTTGTTTCCAAATTTGAATTTTTTGAAGAATAATGTGCAGACATAAACCGAAAATCTAACAAAGTCATCAACTTCTGAAATCTTTCTGCCGACAAATCACATCCTTACAAGTTACAAACCAAATCCAATTAAAAATCTCTTTTTTACCAAACGCGCGCCTACATATAAACAAGCTGAGCCATTGATCTCTCCCCAACACAGTAAAAGAGCAGACGCAATCTCTCTCTCTCCCTCTTTTCCCTTCTTTGTGTATCAGCAATTCTCATCTCTAAGTTCTCCGGCAATGGTGGAGGTGATTGCCCTCCTTATTGTTCTAACTTCCCTGCTGTTACATGTCCTTTTGATCAAGCTTCTATTTCCAGCTGATAAATCACCCTCATACGGCCCCAAATCCTACCCTCTCATAGGCTGTCTCATCCCTTACTACCGCAACCACCACCGTCTTCTACATTGGTACACCGACCTCCTTGCCGCTTCTCCGTCGAGCACCATCACCCTCTCCCGCCTAGGCGCCCGCCACACCATCGTCACCGCCAACCCCTCCAATGTTAAGCACATCCTCAGCACCAACTTCAACAATTACCCCAAAGGCAAGCCTTTCACCGACATCCTTGGAGATCTCCTCGGTCGCGGCATCTTCAACTCCGACGGCCATCTCTGGCTCTCCCAACGTAAAGTTGCCAGTCATGCCTTCACCCTCCGCTCTCTCCGCGACCTCATCAACCACATCCTCCGCCCAGAGATATCCACTCACTTCCTCCCAAACCTTATAGCCGATGGAAGAACTGTTGTCGACTTACAAAACATCCTCCGTGGGCTAACCTTCCACGTCATATGCCGAGTGTTCCTCGGCCCATCCTCCGCTCATTTACAATTGGCAGAGGCGTTGGATGTCGCATCAGAAATAAGCGCGCAGAGGGGGTCGGCACCATTAGCTTTCTTGTGGAAGGCCAAACGAGCTCTTGGATTTGGTTCAGAGAGGCGCCTCCGCGAGGCTGTCGATCTCATTCATCACTTAGTGACGAACATTATCCTGAAAACCAAAGAAATGAATAATCCGCCGAATACTTTTCTCTCACGTCTTCTTGAAAAGGGAATTCATGGAGAAGATGAGGAGATAAGAGATATGGTCATAAGCTTTCTCATGGCGGGGAGGGACACGACCTCGTCGGCGCTGACATGGTTCTTCTGGCTAGTTTCAACACATCCAGATGTAGAAGAGAAAATAATCAATGAGATCAACAAGTTGATTAGGAGTGAGGAAGATATGAGCTATGAGAGTTTGAAAAAGCTGAGCTATTTGGAGGCGAGCTTGATGGAGAGTATGAGGCTGTATCCGCCGGTGGCATGGGACTCAAAGCATGCAGAAGGGGACGACGTTCTTCCAGATGGTACGACGATAAGCAAAGGAGATAGAATAATGTACTTTCCTTATGGAATGGGGAGATCGGAGGAAATATGGGGGAAGGATTGGAAGGAGTTTAGGCCGGAGAGATGGATGGCGGCGGGTGGTGGGGAGGTTGTGAGGATGTCGCTATATAAGTTTCCAGTGTTTCAAGCGGGGCCGAGGGTGTGTTTGGGGAAGGAGATGGCGATGATTCAAATGAAGTTCATGGCGGCAACATTCTTGCGGCGGTTCGAGTTGAAGTGGGTGGGCAAGGAGGCGCCGGTGATGGTGCCTCTGTTGACCGCGCATATGGCCGGAGGGCTGCCGGTGGTGATAAGGGAGAGGGGTGGTCATGCGCCATCCCTACCTTTTGCAATATGATTTCTTCTTCTATATTGTAAAATATATTATTGTTTTATTTTATAATATTATTAAGTGTTACACTCTTTAAAAAATATTCTCAATTAATTATTTTTCTTTAATAGATATTAAAAATATCATTGTTGGTATCTATATTATCATACTAAATAAAATTATTTGAAAATTATGTATAAAATAAAGCTGTAAAAAAGTTGCATGGAATCATAACTTATCATTTGATTTACAGTCTGTCATCTAGAATGATCATAAATATCAAATAAAACATTCTCTATGCTCTAGCCTCCAAATACATCTAGCTTGAGTCTATTAGATCAATTGTGATTGACCGACTCCTCCTCTCAAGCAGGGGTGTCAAAGTGGGTTAACGGTTTCAGGCTAGAATCTAATCAATCCAAGCACGACCCTTCTAAGGAACGAGTAAAAAAAAGTCAACTTAAATCTGACTCACTAGCAACTTAAATGGCTCTAATTTGACTCGTTGATCTATTTTGATAATTTTTTATTAATTTTTTAACAATAATGTTTTGGATTTTGAATAAAAACCAGAAGGATATATCCACAAATAAAAAAAATTAAGAAAAATGCTATTAAATATGTCTATTTTTGGCCTAAGGTGGGTTCAATTGCCAACTTAAACCTAACGACCCATTTAATAAATGTGTTGAAAAACCCAAACCGAACTCAATCCGTTTATTAAACAGGTAAACTCAAACTTGAATTTTTTGGGTTAAGCTTACGTTGGGTCATATATTGACACCCTTACTATTAGTTATTGGGTTTAGTCATTCTAATATACTTTGACAAACTTTTTATTTCTTCTCTAATCCTATAGAATTTAGTTAATTATGAAATTCTATAGCATCATAGAAGAAAAATATTTTTTTATGTATTTGAATGAGTTTGAAAATTATTAAATTTATTTTAAAATTAATGTAATATCTATTCTTTATATGCAATATTAATTTTATAATAAATCCAATGATTGATGAATCATCATCATATAGTTTATATAAGAATATTCACACACATTTATATGAATTCATCATTTTTATTCTCAACTCATGATTTGAATTCATTATTAGTCTAAACTTTGGTAAAGGTCTCTTCAACATAGATGTTTTTATTAGGTTCATTAATATGCTTCTTCATAATATTTGGCCATTTTTTTCTCAATGGAAAACTAAAATTTGTCTTTTCCTTAATCAAATAAAAAGTAGCCATACAATACATGTGATGATTCAAAATAAAGGGACTTACAAACATATTTTTAACATAAGAAAATGAAGGATAAGCTAACCATAGTAATTTTTTCATTCAAATAAGATCAATTTTTCATTTGATGCAACTTTTTCACACCTTAGTCATTTATGTTAGATGTGAATAATGTGTCAAAATTGATGAGGAAAGAGGAGGAAGAGGAGAGCTATCAACATCTCAATTGCAAGAAAGGATAAGATTGATCAATAATGCACTCCACAAATGATTAATGCAACATCTATATGGTCCTCTTTTTGGTGGGCTCATCAATTTTTGGCTTTTTCATGTAAGAATTGAAAATAATGAGACAAACTAAGCTATATTTGGAGGAGCATATCCCATCCTTCTTAGCATTGGCATCCTAACTTTCCTCTCCTCATTTTCATTAATGAAAAACATAATAATATATATAATTGATTTTATATGATATGTACTTAATATCTGAAATTGAAGAAATAGGCTCACCACTTAAATTATTTTTGGTAAATTATATAAAAATTTTTCGTTCAAATCAAAATACTCATAATTTGAACTGTTGACTCTATAATTAAAACTTACAATTATCTATTTGAAGGTTAAAAGTATGAAAAATATGGGAAATGCAATCATAGATATTAAAAATATATATATAATTTCTCTTAAATTTGAGTTGACTAAAAATTGATTTGATTCGATTTGATATTTTGTTTCCTAGTTTTTTTAGTTGCGGGTATATTTTCTTATTTTTAATCAAATATCTTAAACATTTCCGTGCTCATAGTTACTTTGTCCCAAAAGTATTTGCTCCTCACACCCTAAGAGTACTCGTACCTCTCGTTCCTCGAGACTTGCCTTCCCAAACTCTACCAAGATGGTAGATCCCGACGACTCTCTCAAGCCACTTGACCTCAAAGTCTTGTATAAGGCGTTCATCGTAGAGTTGGAAGTCATGCCTGAGATATTGTTAAATTTAGGTGTGTCAATAAATGACCTCGGACCTGTCAACCCAAACCAAAAATTCAACTTCAGGTTGACCCATTTAATAAACGAGTCAAGTTTAGGTTGAATTTTTTGACTCATTTATTATACCGATCGAGTTCGTCTTTGATTTTTCGACCTATTTATCAAACCGATCAGTTCTAGTTGGCCCGCAAACCTGTTTTTAATCCAAAATTGATCAATTTAATATATTTTTCTCTTTTTTTTTTTTTTTTTTTTTTGGTGAGAATATTTTCTTATTTTTAATCAAATATCTTAAATTTTATAGTTAATAAATTAGAGAACAAGCTGTCACTTTTTAAAATATTTCAACATATATGATAGAGATCAATTAAGCTGTCAGTTTTCAAACTACAATCAGCTTTTCTTTCTCATATTTTAATTCATTTTCTTAAAGAAAAATGTGCAGACGCAAAACCAAATCTTTTCTGTCGACAGCCTTTGTGGCTCACAAACCAAATCCAATTCAAAATCTTCTTTTTACCAAACGCTAATTATATATATTCAGAGGCATTGATCTCTCTCCCAACACAGTAGAAGGTGGTGGGAATGGAGGCGACGATGGTGTGGCGGGTGGCGAGTCCGGAGAGTAATTAAATTAAATTAGTTTATTTCAAATAGTTTCAATTCTTATTTTGAAATTATGATTTTTTTTCAAAAATTATTAAAATTCGTCGGAAATACTTATTTGAATCTCGGCTGGCCGAAAATCCATCGGAAATCAAATCCGCTGGAGAATCCGTCGAAAAATCTGTCGGAAATATTTGAACGGAATCTTTCAGAAATCCGGCGGGAAGATGTCAGAAAATATTTCGCCGGAAAAACTAGCTGGTGATGGACGATTTTGCTATGATAATAGATTTGGCGTATAATTATTTTGACTTTAATTATCTAAATGGATCTCATATTCTAAAATAATCTTTTGAGGAGAGGATGTTAGAAACTTATTATTAGAAAAATATGCATTCACATTTAATGACTTTTCTAAGGATTAATGAATTTTTTAGAGAGTTAATTGTAATTATTGAATTAAAATGTTTTTAGTTAGTGATTATATCTTTGAATTTGTATCAAGCAAAATAAGAAATAAGAGAACAAGTAATTAATCTCTTTCATCAAAATATATCTTCTCTCCTTAGCTTCTTCTAGTTCTAAAATTGCTTTCCCATTGTAAATAAATATATACAAATTCAGAGAATCTAACTAAAGTAAGCTAAACAAAATCCCAAACGATGGAAATCCAATTAGCTTTTGAAGAGATTTGAACTCTCATAAAGATGAAACAGCACAGCATTCACGTGAGTCAAACAAGTCGATATCTCCTGTCAGAAAGCTCAAGTACAAAGCTGCAGAGAGCAAATAAGAAGAGATAGAGGAGAGATTTGAACTCTCTCTCTTCTCTCTCTCACACAAGGTATTATTCTGTGCGGACACCGGACGGGAGAACTATCCAGTTAAGTGTTGGGTACCGAGGGGTATCGAGTGCGGATACCGAGTGCAGGTACCGAGCTGGATACCCAACAATGAGGTGACGTGGGGCATTTTTATTAGTCTCCGGACTCCCTTCCGAACTTCGCACATAATAATTACCCCTCTCACACACACACAAAAATTATTCTGTGAGGATCCGGACGACGTCCAGAAATCAACTAGAACGCACCACGTCACCACACACACAAAAATTATTCTGTGAGGATCCGGACGACGTCCAGAAATCAACTAGAACGCACCACGTCACTTTTTTGCTTGGTATCGGTGCTCGGTACCGAGTCACGTGGCGCGTTCCGGTTGGTCTCCGGACCGTTCAGTGTCCGCACAGAATAATTTCTCCACACAAAAAAAAAAAATTGGATAATGGCTTATCAAAAATCTAGAAATTATTTGTGTGCATAATTCACCCATTTTATGTGCATTTCATTAACATTTCAAATCATTATCATGTAAAAATATTGGGAAAAAAAAAAATTAGAGCTGCCAGCTGCGTTAGGTTTTGCTTGTCATAATTTCTACTCCCATGTTCAACAGAATTTTTTGAGATCAAGCTCAACATCATGACAAGAGGAATCCATCGAATCCATCGACACTAAGACTTCGTTTGGGACGGCTTTCTTACTGCTTCATGAAGCAGCTTTCTAGTACAAAAATTTTAATTTTTGTACTATAAAGCTGCTTAAAGAAGTAGAAAGAAAGTTGTCCCAAACGAAGCCTAAGAGAGTAAGAGAAATCCGATCTGAGTCCAACTCAAGCACTTGAAGCATATATAGATACTTCAGGAGTGACTCGACAAGATGAATTCAATGAGCTCAAAATATGATTACAATATAATGTTTTTTTTTTATTATTATTCTGACTAAATATTATAAAAAAAACAATTTTTTTCGAAAGGAGTAAATAAAACTCCATTTTCTACATGGGCAAACGGCTCAAAGCTAAAAGAAATTGAAGAATCCAATGATCTTATTTCACAATCGACATCTGCTATCACCATAAGCAATCATAACTGTCATTAACTCGACCAAAAAATTTTGGATTCAGGTTGACCCACAAAACTCTTTTTTTATCCGAAAATCACATGTTTAACATTTTTTTTATTATTTTTTCAATATATGAATATAATCTTATTATTTTATATCAAAGATTATAAATTTTATAATTGATAAGTTATAAAAGGAAATTAATCAAAACGGGTTAATGGGTCAAGTGCAACTCATTCAGATTACCAACAGGTCAGATTCAAGTTAACTAAATTTAGGTAGAACTCAAAGTTGACCCGATTTGGCATCCCAACTATTAATATGTACAGATATAGATATGCACCAGAGAAAAGAGAGATGAGGAAGAGAAGAGCTGTCATATACGGGCAATTGCAAGTAGGGATACACAGTTCATCTTGGTCTGTTAGTTTAGAGCTTATGCTTCTAGCTAAGAGGTCTTGGGTTTGAGTCTTTGTGTATAAATTATGTATGTGAATTTGTCTTAAATAATCTAAATGTCCAAAAAAATGGCAAATATTTAAATCCACACGTGACTTCTGCAACGCCTAAATTAAATTTGTCACATTCCTCTTTTTGGTGGGCCCACAATTTTTCTTTGTGTTTGTCGTAACAACCTTGGCATTATTGGGGAAAAATTATTTGGCGGTTTGGAGACTAATCATAATGCGTCCCGTTATTTTTTTATTTAATATAATGATATGGTATATTTTGATTGATCTCTGAATCATCTTATATCCGCACGGAATAATTTCTCTTTATTCGGAGTAGCTGATCCCATCCCTCTTAGCATTGGCATTATCACTTTCCTATTATTTTTTATGATTGTAAAAATCTTATTAGTATTTTTTTATGTGATTGTGATCAAGATTCTCGTATGTGACTCATATTAATGGAAGAAAATAGATAAATAAATAAAAATGATTTGGAATTATTGTAATCATATTTTATTCGCTAATAGTGCGAGATTGATTTAATCAAAAACTCACATACATCGTATATAGTCTGCAAATTCAAGACCTCTTAAGCTTCGTTTGCATCCGTTTTCTTACTGCTTCTTAAAGGAACATTTTAGTATAAAAAAAAATTTTATGCTAAAAAACTGATTTAAAAAGCAGTAAAAAGATGTCCCAAACGAAGCCGCCTTTATAAAAAGCCTAAGCTCCCAATCAGCAGCCTAAAATAAACTGCATAGCTCAAAATCTTAAATAAAAGAGCGCAAAATCCTTAACAAAGTAGCACTTTTTAAGAAATTTAGAGAGCATTGGCCCAATATATTATAATATAATCCATTAATCCAAAGCCCAATATTTTTTTTATTTTAAAAAATTATAAATTCAAGTCATATATTTTGATATTTATTAAAAATTTCAATAAATGAATTTTGATCGGACGATGTGGAATTCAAGCCATTATAGTGTCAAAAGAAGAGATTAAAATCAAAGAAAAGCATTGCAAAAAATTTGCAATGAGAAAAATCTCAATATTGTGGAAAATTCTTACAATGATGTGAATTCTAATTTGAACTTAGGATGTCCAAATTAAATAAATAAATAACAGTGGCTGGAGATACAATGGTCTTAATAGAGGCATATGAAGTAATAAAAGCTTTTGCGAGCATGAATTGAAATGTTTGAAATCTCAAATAATGAGTGTACATTAATATGCATCGATAATATATAAAAACATTCTAAAAATTTAAGGGACAAGTGATCCCACACTCTCCACCAAAAATCCGCCTTTGGTTGGAGAGGAATGCCTCCTATATGAAATCCCCCCGATTAATTATTCGGACGTGAAACGCCGTCTGGAGACCAATCAGAATGCGCCACATCACCCTTTGCTTGGCACCGCTCGGTACCATGGCTCAGGATACCGCTGACATTGTGCATTCTGATTGGTCTCCGACAGCATTCTGAGTCCGGACTCCAAGACATAATAATTTCTCCCGAAGTAGGCTCACTTCTCTAGTCTAATTTCTTCTTTTCCCTTTCCCACGTTTTACCCTCCCCCTATAATGATGGAAAACTCTATCAGAAATAGTAATTCTTGTTTAAATGCAGGAAAATGCATCTTAAGTAATTGTATGCAACTGTAACTAAGATGGTAAAGAACACCCAATTCTTCTCCCTATTGCCTAAGAATATGTGCCTGACAAGTGAGAATATGTCAAGCTCATGCAAAAAGTAAGCCAATATAAAAAAGAAGGCACATCAAGATTTTACTTTTATATAAGAGTAATGTAATTATGTACAGAAAATAAAGGCTTACACCTTACCGAACAATTATATACAGAGAAAACTAAGTTGAACAGCACAGATGTTCTAAGTTCCCTTCAACTCATAATTATTGAGCATTCTTCCTGAATAAATCCTCATATTAAGCATCTGCACACAAAAACAAAAAAGAAAACAAAGTGGAGGAATTTACCCCAAATAAAGTAGGAGCAATAAAACCCTTAAGCCTGAACAGAAAATCTTCTGCATCCAGTCCATGCGTGAGAGCCTAAGAGCACCTCCAACCAAAAACCCCATTTTCCATTCTAAAATGCCGTAAAACTTCAAAATTTGATAGTTCACCTCCAATGAAACTCTATTTTTCTTTTTTTCACGAGCTTCTTTGGGAGGTAACCATCTCTCCTATTTCGTGCGCTTCCTGCGAAGCTAAGAAGAGTGTGTTAACCATCTCTCCTATTTAGTGCGCTTCCTGCGAAGGTAATCTTTTTTTTTTTTTTTGTAGGTAAACAGTACGACAATAACATTGGCGTCGCACTGTTCACCTACCGATTTCTGGCGAGAGATTTGAAATTTGAATGCAGTGATTCGCGAACAGCATACAATGGTGTGTTGTTCGGTTTGAGATGATCTAACTCTCAGTGCCATCAAAACAGCTCCATCCTGAAATCTTCTTCAGCCCGCCATGCCTCATCACTCTTCTCAACCTTCTCCACATCTTCCCACCTCCCGACTTCTGCATACATATTTGACAACACTACATAAACCCCATGGTTTTCAGGGTCCACCCTGAGAATATTCTCCACAACCCTCTCTGCAATCTCAATTTCACCATGGCTTCTGCAGGCCGACAACAAAGCACCCAAGACCACCACATCTGCCTCCCACTTCATTCCCTTCACCAACTCCTCAGCCTCCTTCAACCTGCCACTCCGGCCAAGAAGATCAACCATGCAACCATAATGCTCCACTTTTGGCTCAATCCCATAGTTCTTCTCCATGGAGTGAAAGACCCGTCGAGCTAAATCAATCTTCCCAGCATGGCAGCAAGCAGTTAGGACTCCAACAATGGTTATGTCATTTGGTTGGATCTCTAGCTCCTCCTCCATCTGTTGGAAGAGCTCTAGTGCATATCTAGCATGACCATAGTGAGCTGACCCGCAGATCAATGCATTCCATGTAGCAATGTTTCTCTCAGGCATTTCTACAAACAGCTTCCGGGCGACAGATATCTCCCCATTTTTAACATACATATCAATTAATGCAGTGCCAAGTATAACCCCCACCACAATCTCCTTCTCTATGATCAGTTCATGGATCTGCCGACCCAACTGGAGCCCTCCCAACCGAGCACACGCAGACAAAACGGATGCCAGAGCGGCATCACAGGGCTCGATCCCCGTCCTCATCATCTCAAGGAAAAGCTCCACCGCCTCATTCGAGCAGAAGTTCTGAGCGTACCCACTGACCATCGTGGTCCAGACAATGGCATTCCTCTCATGCATTTCATCAAACAGTTGGCGTGCATCGTCTAGAAAGCCGCAAGTGCCGTATGAACGAATCAAGCCATTGGCCACATAGGGGTCGGAATCGAGGCCGTGCCGAAACGCATGAGTGTGAATTTGTCGCGCGGCGAAAAGATCGCCGCCAGTGGCGGCGGCTTTGAGGAGGAAAGGGAAGGTGTGGCGGCCGGGGGGAGGGCCTTGGAGGAGCATTTGGGGGTAGAGGAGAAGGGCTCGGGAGGGATAGGGAGATGCAGCGAGGGCGCGGATGAGGGTGTTGTACATGAATGAGTTCGGGGAGGGAGAGGAGGAGAAGAGGGAGCAAGGGCGTGGGGAAGATAACCGGAAGGGTGGAGGGCGGCGAATGAGAGAACGCGGCTGGCAGCGTAGTTGTCGGAGATGCGGCCGGTGACGATCATGTAGGCGTGGAACTTGCAAGAGCTGCCGCATCGACGTACAGGAGTCTGCGAGGAGAGAGAGAGAAGGTGGATGGGCCCGATGGGATTTTGCGGGTTTCAGAGAGGAGAGGAGAGAGAAGGCAGTCTCGGCATAAGAACGAAGTTCAGTGGGAAAGCTGCATGAAAGGAAGAAGGACCAGAGGAGGACATTAAGATCAAAATTGGTAGTGATTGGTCTGTTTGGAGTTTTTATATAACAGTCATAATTTTATTTTTTTTATTTCTTCTTATTTTTAAAAAATTTCTGTAACAAAAAATATTTTTAATCTCTAAATCATTACAGTCGTCCCAAACAAATCTTAAATTTATGCTAATTCAATTTTATAATTGTATATGTTTCTAAAAAAATCTACTTAAAATAATTCTTCCTCGTCGCTGCATCTCCAACCGAACGCCATGGGAAGGCGAGCGTTTGGCGTCACTGGGTTTTCCTTCGCTCCTAGAGCCGAAGGGGGTTTGTCGGTCCACCAAAAAATGGGAACCTCCATTTGATATACCTTGCGGGTGAGCGACAGTGCAACGCCAATATAGCAAAAAAATGGCGTTGGATTGAAGCAGCACCACGCCATTTTTGCTTTTTGCGCTATTTTGGCGTGAAAAATAGAGTTCTCGGTTGGAGATGCCCTTATTCGGTCATTTAGGTTCTATTTAGAAACAGCTTTTTTTAAACTTTATAAAATAATTTTCTAGTACAAACATTTTTTTTTAATTGAAAATTTTTGCATTAAAAACCGTTTAAAAAAACAGTACGAAAATTATTCCAAATGAAACATTAATATGGGAGAAAATAATTTATAAATAAGTAGAATTATTTCAGCTATAGATTGAGGTGTAGATAGATGCAACGGATGGCTGAGATGAAGTTCGGGTTGGAGCTTTGGTTGGTGGGAATCGGAAACAATTAAGGGCAAGTTTGGCGTCGGGTAGGGGAGCATCTCCACCATTGAGTTATCGAGCGGCTTGGTGGAGATCGGAGGAAGAGTGCGAGCGAGGTAACTTTTTTGAGATTAACGACGGTAGCTCGCTCGCTTGAAGTAACTTTCTCCCTTTCGCGCGCTTCTTCGGCAAATCCTCATCACTTACATACCTCAAGAGGAGATTTACGCCATAAAGTTGCAAACCGGGATTGGTGAATTTGCGGATTATAGCCCTCTTGCTGGACTTTACCCCTTACGAAATAAATTAACATTAAGATAAATAGATGTGATAACAGTATTTTTTGCACAAACATAAATTTTTTTATCAAACATAAGTCGTCCCAAACAAAGTCCAATTGCAATAATGAATTATTACGTGGGATCGGCGACATGAATCATTTTTTATTCATTGTGACTTATTAAGGAGAAATAATTATGTGCGGAGATCGGACGTAGCAAGCTGTCCGGAGACCAGCCAAAATGCGCCACGTCTGAGGTACAAAACGGTGCCGAGCACTACAGAGCCGCGGTATCGAGCGTAGGGGTAACGTGGCACATTATGATTGGTCTCCGGATAGCGTTTAGCGTCCGCACTGAATAATTGATCCTTATTAAGAGTCAAATTTCACTTAGTTTCAGCTATAAGAAAAAATAGCAAAGAAAACTGCATCACGATATTAGGACACATTAGCAAAATCACAATAAAACTGACCATAAAAGCACCCAAAATGAAAGAAACAAAAGTATGTTAACAAAATATTGTATGCCACAATGACTCTAAGAGCTACATTTCCATCATACTCTGGTTTTAGTGCAGAAACAAAAGCAAACTTGTCACACAAACTAAGCTGCCATTCTTACAAACAAAAAAAACCAAAGAAGAAGGGCTTTCACTTCATAAAAACTACACTCCATATCTAATTACAATGTGATTTAAATGCTTCAGATGCTCTGATCTTGGCTGCTACAACTATTTTCTGAAGGTGTATTGAAAGAGAGCCTTACTGTATTATAGATCAGAGAAGGTTCGGCCATCGCACCATTGCCATAATCGCCGCAAGCAAGCTTTTTTGTGATGGGAGGAAGAAGAGACGCACCAAGCTCACCAATGGTGTTTAGATGGTGCCTGGTAAAGGGATTGTTCAACATAGAGGTGTTCATGGCAGGGGCAACATATAACGGCTTGGTGAAATCCCAAGCTCTCACAATACAGGTTAACAAATTATCGCACAATCCTCCAGCAATCTAGTAAACAAGAAATGTCTGTTAAGAACAAGAGTAAACATTAAAATTGAATCATTATCATCATTATTAGCTTAATTCTAACTATTTGGGGTTAGTTTTCTTAATTCCCAAACTCATTTGTTAAACTTTAAGTGTCACATGAGATGCTTCACATAATTTTCTTGCACAACATTTCATTCTTGTTACCTTTGATTTATTTTGTTTTTTTCTTACTAATCTTTTGATGGTATTAATCTACTAGTCTTAAAAGTGCAAGTTCTACCTTTATATTAAGAAGTAATAATATATGAAAAGGAAGTTTAAGATTTCGCTTGAGACGGTTTTTTTGTTGTTTCTTATAGCAGCTTTTTAATTAAAAAATTAAAAATTTTATACTATAAAACTGCTTTAAGAAGTAGCAAGAAAGTAGTCCCAAACAAAGTCTAAATATCAAAGAATGAGACATTTAGACATCAAAAGACGAATATGTACTTTGAATTATAAAACACTTATTATGGTATTGGAAGTACTAAACATTACACCACACTAAATGAAGGCTTGTACCGCAGTTGAAGCCTTGTGTGAAACTGCACAAACATAAATTGGCAATTCATGAAGCTTGCCGCAAGTAATTGGGATAATGCTATTTGTTGCATGGCAGAAACAATTCGCTAACTTATGCTTCATTTGGGACAGCTTTTTTGTTTTTTCTAAAACAGCTTTTTAGTACAAAATTTTGTGAATTAGAAAATTTTGAAGTAGAAAGCCATTTTAGAAAGCATAAAAAAAGATGTCTCAAACGAAACCTTAATGCACAAATATAGCAAAAGTAACAGATGTCTGAATGAATGCGACAAGTCAGCAAGTAACTTTGAATGCTTAAACAACAATTATTTCAATGTGTTGGGTTGGCTATATGAATCCTTTTTACCATTGTATACTATTAAGAGTTTAATTCTCCTTTAAATTTAATTAAAAATTATCATTTTAATACAATTCTAGAGAAAAAGAGTGAAAATGATTTAATCAAGTCTTTTCTCATATTGAAAGAGTTACAAAATTTTAAGTTGAATTCATGTACTTTTCCTCCAACAACAACCTCAAGCCTTTAATCCCACTACATGGGGTCGGCTACATGAAGCATTTTTTCTCCATTGTGTCCTGTTAAGAATCAAATTCTCATTTAAAACTAATTAAAAAAAATGTCATTTCTAATATTTTCTAACCAGTCTTTTTTAGGTCTACTACTACATCTCTTAACATAGACCAAATCTAATACATCTACTCTCCTAACAGGATCATCAAAAGCCAACATTTTATGTGACCAAACCATCTAAAACAACTCTCTCTAATCTTCTGCCACTGGAGCTACTCCAACCTTTTCAGGTATATGCTCATTTTGCATTCTATCTCTAAGAGAAAAGTCATTCATCCACCTGAGCATCCTCATCTCTACAACACTTAATTATATGCTTCTTTTTAATGACCAACATTCTACGTCATAAAGCATTGTAAGTTTCACCACCATCTTATAGAATTTTCCCTTAAGTTTGAGGGGTAATTTCTATCACACAACAGGCCTGATACATTCCTCCATTTCAACCATCCAACTTCAATTCTACTAATAATATCCCCATCTATTTCACCATCACACTAGACAATAGACATGAGATATCTAAAACGTGTACTCTTATTAATGACTTGATCGCCCAAAGTCACAATACCCTTATTAGAACTATTACTACTAAAATTATACTCCATATATCGAGTTTTAGATCTACTCAAACGAAAATCTTTAGCCTCTCAGTTTAACCTCCATAATTCAAGTTTATCTTCAACTCCCTCTCTAGTCTTATCAGCAAGAAGAATATCATCAGCAAAAAACATACACCATGGTACATACCATAAGGGGAATATTCATAGTGTTGTGGTTGAATAATGGTTTTGTACTTATTGTGAAGATAGTGGATCAGGGAGACAATACATCTCTTATGTTTGTGTTAAAAAAACGCCCTTTGGCTAGGGGTGTTTTGGTCCTACAATCGATCCAAGGCCCAAGTGTTAAAACACCTCATATCTAAGACCAGAATGACCATTGTACTCTTAAGGGCAATAGACTGACAAATGAAGCTCCAAGAATTGACATTAGTGTTGTTGGAGATCTAAACAAGGTTATTGGATTCACGCTGACGACTTTTAGATTGATGTTAGAGATGCTTGACTTGGATCAGCATATTCTAATTGAAGGCTCAAAATTATTGTTAGCTCTTATAAATTTGATTGAAGGGCTACTTCAGAACATGAAGTGAATTGATGGTACAGATTTGAAAAGTTTATTGCCTTGTCCAGCAATTGATGCATGAAGAAAATGGAAGCACAATTAGCACCCTTAATTAGGGAAGCGAGATTAATTTGTAACTAATATTTAATCATGGAGGTATCAATTGCCCTCTTATTTTTCAATCACTTCTAAAGAACAGAAAATATTTCCTTTAAATTGATCATTGCATGGGTAGTTACGTTATCCTTACAAGTTCTAAGGGAATTTTAATTAGATTCTGAACTTTCTGGTCCAATTTTGATCCTCCCAAACTACCACCACTCCAAAAATATCAATGAAGCATCTTTTTCAAGGTTGCAGACTAAGATATCATTTGTTGATCTTGTTATCGACTGATTAGTTGAAGAATATACTTTAAATTTTTCATGTGGTTTTGGAATGACTGTTCACTGATGTTGAGTCAAAAGAGGATTAATTGATCCAACTTGCCCCGTAGGAAACTTGTTCAAGAACATTTTGGTTTAAGCCAGGGTAGCATTTGTTCTTAAGTATTGTTTGCGCACAGTTTAAGGTTATGTGGGTCAAGCCATGGCCTAGGCTGTCCTGAGCTACTTCATAGTATGTGATTTATGGGATAGGTTATGGCCCAAGCCCATGTTATTTGAGAGTCAATCATTCAAGGGTGGGTCGAACTCTAGATTATGTGGGTTGGGCCTCAACTCGAGCCCATGTTGCCAGCATGATGGCCTCTATATGTAGACTTGAATTAATTATGAAATAGGCCAATCTGGTTCACATTGCAAGCATATTTTAAATAAACAAGGCCAATTTTTTACTCTCCTCAGGATCCATGTCTATAATTTGATTGGCAATCAATCCCGCATCATTGTAAGTGCATGCGCTAGCTACCTCCAAAGATGAGCATATTGGCCTTGCACGTTTGTAGGTGCCTAAGCAAGCCTCTGGAAAAGACAAGGGTATGTGCCCACGCATTTGCAGATGCCTAAGCTGGCTTGGACTCCCAATATGATAGCGATGTGCAGATGTCTTTATTTGTGTTACATATTCGATGACAACATTGTGGCTTGAATATTCAACCTAGGTGTAACTCATATTCGAGCATCTGAAGTGATGGCAACAACTTGCATGAAAGAATGTATGGAATTATGATGCCTTGAAGTTGTTTCTTCAAACGAGGTATGAATGTTTATTCTCTATCCTTTTGTCAACAGATAAATGATGCATGTGTGGCCTCATTTCCAAGAATTGACAAACAGAGACAGGTGTGCTTTACTTCAAGTAGAATATATGGTCTTGATGGTGTTGACTAAGAATAACCTCTCTTCGATGATACTACCATGTTAGGTGGTGATCTTGGAGAAGGCCTTACTTAGGATTCATTGTTTTGTGATTCAAAAGCTGTCGTTAAAAGTTGATCTCTTCTCTATTTATGTAAACATCTACCACTTGCCCTTGTAAGGTGAAGGATCATTCATTAGTACTTCGAATTGTTTCACCTTTACATCGCTCGATCACATAGGGGTAAAATTAAAACTGGTATGCAATCTTTTATATATATGTTACAATTCATAGAATTTGAGAAGGGTAAAAATACCTTCTACTTATTATACAAAATTATCCCTATTTATAGATCTATACAAGATGTCTTAATAAGGAAATAAATAACTTCTAATTGATACATAATTGTCTCAATATAATCCTTTCTAATTCAGCTATCCAAATATAGAAGGATATTGGCGTGATCCAGGTGAGCCTCCCACGGATTCTCATCATGACCGTGGGATCAAATACTAAGGGATGACTGAGATTTTGACACTCCCCCTCAAGCTGGAGACCAGCTTGCAATTACTCGCTAATAGATAGAGCTGCATTGATTATGGATAGGATATCAACCACCAGAGAAAGATGGCAATGAAGGCCGATGATGGAAAAACTATCCTCAAAATTCCGACAATTAAGGCCGGTTGTGGGAACTTGTATTCCTCAGAATTCCAGCAATGAAGGCTGGTGATGGGAACATCCTCAAAATTCCGGCAATGAAGGCCGGTGGTGGAAATTTTGTATTCCGCAGGTTTCCAGCAATGAAGGCCAGTGGTGGGAACTTTGTATTCCTCAGAAATTCAGCAATGAAGGCTTCTCGGAGGAAATTTCCTTTGTTGACAATAAAGGTCGATGATAAAGATTTTCTCTCCCTTTTTTTTACACCAAAAAATATTTTTTTCTGTCCGACAATGAAGGTTGATTTTTTTTTCGATTAAATTAACCGGGTCAAGCCAAGTTTTAAAAGACTCAGACCGGATGGCTATGGTTCAAAGAAAGGCACGATTTGCCCTCTCAAGCTGCAAGCCGAATCTCCGTCCCGACTTCCTTCTTGCGGTCGACAGGAGGAGTTCAGTTGGCGTGGCCTCTGCCGAAGCCCCGTCTCCACTGGATGGATCGACAGCACTTGATCTTCAACGGCAATGAAGGCCGTTTCTTGCTCCGTCCATGCCCATGGCTTTGGTCGCACATCTTCACTTCTTCCGTCGTTGGCTTCGACTGACCTTCTTCGACGACTTGCTCCTCCTGTCGGATCGGAAGTTTTGAAGACTCGTTCATGGCTATTCGACTATCCTCCTTGGACGACTTGCTCTCTGTCAAGGCAAGGCTTCGTCTGCGGCTTGCAACTTCCGTCTTGGCCTCCATCCGTCGTCTGTTCGCCAAGCTTCTAGGTAGGCTCTGATACCATGTTACAATTCATAGAATTTGAGAAGGGTAAAAATACCTTCTACTTATTATACAAAATTATCCCTATTTATAGATCTATACAAGATGTCTTAATAAAGAAATAAATAACTTCTAATTGATACATAATTGTTTCAATATAATCCTTCCTAATTCAGCTATCCAAATATAGAAGGATATTGGCGTGATCCAGGTGAGCCTCCCACGGATTCTCATCCTGACCGTGGGATCAAATACTAAGGGATGACTGAGATTTTGACTATATATATATATATATATATATATATATATATATATATATATATATATATATATATATATATATATATATATAATCTCCCTAAGTTTTTGGAGGGAGGCTTATAGAACGCCAACATTCCAAATGGTTGTAATTATATACTCGAAATTTGTTTTTTTTTTTTTTTTGGTTTCAAGAATGATCTGATCATTCGCTTATGAACTTTAATATAATTAAATAGTCTTTGTACACCCAGGGTAATTTGTATCCACGATAGAGTTAGGTATATATACTCGGTAGAGTTTGGTGTTATTTGTACATGTGTTGGGTAGAGTCTTTATATACCAAGTGAAATCGAGTAGTCTCCACATAACTAATGGAATTGGGTAGTTTTATATACTCGACGGATGGAGTTAGATATTCTCAATATATCTCATGAAGTTGGAATAAAAATAATAAGCTCATTTAAAGGTGCAACACAAATACGGACAACCTGACATGGACTATACATTTTGGGTATGCCTTACATTGATCATTTCCTTATGGTCAAGGCCACGACCTTGCCTAAGAGTGAATGGTCCAACAAGATACTTAAAATTCACATGGAGATATATAGAGTGGAAAATGAAGAACCATTATAAGATCTAAAAAAATTTCTTCCATCATTACCCCTAATATGTAGGAATTTTTAAAGGAAGAATGGTTTGTTCAAGATCTGCTTTAACAATAGAACTCATTGGACATCAACATGGATATCCCCTCGAGATTGTAATCAAAATAAAAATGTGAGCTAACATTGCAGTGTGAATTGGCTTTAATTGAAATCAAGAGCAATACTTTAGTGTCCTCGACATTCCTCTACATGAAGAAGAGTTGTTTTAATTGTTCTTCAATTCGTTGTGCCGATTTGAGAGCTTATTAAATGTTAAGGATTGCTAAAGTAATGAGGATGATCAAGCCACACAAATGAGAGGGTCAACTTGTTATAGATAGCGACAATAGGCGATAGATTTTTGTATAGAAATACATGCCATCAAATTTGAGTTGCATTAGTAGATAATAAAGGAAAAGTTTTCCGCAAACAATGCCGACCAATCGTGTGTCAAAAAAGAATTGAAGCCAAAAGAAATTCTTAGGCTATATCGTCAATAATGTTCCCAATTTTCTTCGGAAACAACTAAAAAAAGTGAGTATGCCCCGAGAAACATTTTCCTAGGAAGATACGTAGATGCTCTAATGAATAAATGGATTTAAAGATTTAATAAAGTAATAAAAATGACTTAATAAAGTCTTTTCTAGAGATTAAAAACCTTGAATTGAATTCAAAGTACTTCTAACTTCTCCTAAGCAAGTTATTTATAAGGGTATGGCTAAAGGATAATTTGATAATTTTGGCAATGAGGATTGTAGATGGCGTATATACTTTACCTTGAGATTCATGCTAAATATAAATAGCCTTTGGGATGTTCTGATCATCAGATCTCTTTAGAGGTGAAGAACCAAGACATCATGTCTCTAATATTGAAGTTCAACAACTTTACCTCTGAGTATAATGAACGGAATAACGAAATCCTTAGGTTTTGAGATTAGAGTTTGAAGATCGAAACCAAGCCATTGGATTCACATTGATGGCTACGAGATTGGCGTTGAAGCCTCAAGATTATTGTTGATTCCCTTAAATTTGATTGAAGATGTGCTATGAATCTTGAGTCAATCTAACAATGCAAACTCAAAAAGGATCATTATATTGTCCTTCAATTACTAGATGAGAGTTGTGAAAGCATGCATCTTGATTCTCCTGATTAGACGACCAAGATTAATTTGGACCGAATATAATGATGATGATGATGAACTAATCAAAAGATATTATTATGATTCAAGCTTTCAAAGGCTAAATATTCAATAAATCAAATGGGAAGCTGCACTTAGGCACTAGAACATTCAAGGTGATACAAGAAGGAGATCAATAAAAGCTGCATTCATATATAGTGTGACAAGTTACTATAAAAAATCTAAGATGAGTTTCAGATAAGGGTATCAACCTTCCCAGTAGGTATTGCTACCCAACGGCAAAGAAAGTCCAAAATAGCATTCAAAACTAAAGTTTGAAAGGACACCTTGGCAAGTGTATTTGCTGATAGCGGAGCAATGACAAGGATGTTAGCCCATTTCCTAAGCTCAATGTGCAATACATCATCACCAATCTTTTTCCAGCTCGACCATTCATCATCATCTGTATAAAGAATAACACTACTTGGAAGTGCAGATTTGTCTATGAAATGCAAAGAGGACTTGGTGACAACTGCCCTAACTTCTCCCCATTCCATGAAAGTGCGACAAAGGTTTTCAAACTTAATAGCTGCGACACTTCCAGAAGCAGCCAAAAGGATTCGGGGTCCCACAGGAAGCTCCTGCTTGTCAGTTTCTGGAATTGATTCCATCGCACATCACTTCTTCCGACTTCAACTTAGGCAATTAACTTCTGCTGCACTGACACAGAAAAATGGCTTTAATTACCAAGATATCCAGCAGGTCAAAAATCAGAAACAAGCAGTCTCATGCTCAAAACAAAAAAGCATGTTAACCCTGCTTAAATAGGATTATGATTAATGGAACAAGAGACAAATTTGTAAACACTATAAAATGGCTAATTTACCATCGTCCCCTGTTCAACTAAAATTATCTTCCATAATAAGAGTAAGAAATACATTATTTCTAAAGCCTTAGTTGAAAATCTACAGTTATTCATTATCCCACCTCCACCTGATATGGCTCAAAAAAAGGCATTGATTAAAAGGTATCAAAACAATATACTCTTAAAATTACCACTACTAGAGAATTCTTGGCAAGTGAAGTGGTTTGTAAGCTAATACCATTAGCTGTGAGCCATCTAGTTTTGGGTAGTCCAAATTTGTGGATAAGGTTGTAGTCTACTATAGAAGATATGAAAACTATGCATTGCCAAGAATGTTTTAAAGTTCATCATCAATCAGTCCATCATTCCAATGTGAAGGATTTGAAGCCTGCTAGTCACCGCAGCAACGAGATTAGTGAATGCTTAAAAGGGATTCAGTTCCCTTATCCTGCAAACAATTACATCATCTCTCATTCAAGCTTCTTCTAACTCAAAAGGAGGACATCATGTCCCAACCAAGCATCCTCCAACCCAAAAAAAAGAGAGTGCTAACACTAGACAGCAAGGCTAACTCAAGTATGCTTCAACATATCGACATTGTTGACCTAGGCATGTAACCACTTCAAAATTTTGGCATAGACAAGCAAAAGCTCAACATTGAAAATACCAATATGCCCAACACCAACTACAAAGGTTCAAAACAATCTAAAGAAGATAGTTCATTAGCCACAAAAACAATAAACCCCCCAAAGTAAGAAGAAAGTAAAAAAGCTTATATGTTGATCAATGTTGATTTCTACTTTCTAGTGCAAATGACTTGATGTGTGGAACCATAATCCAATAAGCTCTTCAACAATCTAGTATAGTCTAATTTTAACAGCAACCTTAGGTCAATTCCTGGTGAATTAGCAATTTTAAGCCACTCAACTCTAGGTTTAAGCTTTTAAATTAACCCAACAAATAGATTAAGTTACTTTTAGTTCCACAAACTCCTGTCATATGCAAAATTAGATGAAAGAAGGAACCATAAAAGACCAAGAATTTGCTCCAAGAATCAAGGACACCACATCACAAAGGACTGCCACCTCATCACGTTATACCGTCAAAGAGTAAATCCAAGGGTCAACAGCTCCCTTCCTTATACAAAGAAGGAGAACCACACCCATGTTGAATATATTTTATTGTATAGTTAATTAGTGATGATTATGATGATGATTTTATTATTATTTTAATGCTTAGGGTGTAATGATTATCATGGGTTGCTTGATTTAAGAATTAAACAAGCAACAACTCTAAATCCAAAGGTTCGTTATTCTCTCCTAAAACTACAAAGAGGATCTCACGGAAACTTTTTACATCCAACTTTAATTCCTTTTCATTATATAATTCCTCTCCGAGAGGTTTTCAAATGCAAAGCAACTATGAAGCAAAGCAGATCCAGTTCAAAACAAGGTAAGCGATCCCTATTTTCCCATATCTCTTCATCTAAATCCTCCCAAAATAATTTTTCCATGCATAGCTGGACTCATACGCCAGGATACCCGGGTAAAACCAAACTTTAACCATCATCCTAGCTCCATATCTTAAGCTCATTTTTCCTAAATCATCCTAACTGCATACATAATTCTCCATTCATTTCCCCTTCCAATGCGCATGCCGGTTAGATCCATGTCATCACATAAACTTGAAATCACTGATGATTCACAAAGCCTTCCTCAAAATAGTTGGGATAAGGCTAGTAGAGTTGTTTATTACACTGGAGCTTTCTTATCTTGATCCATGCAGTCACACTAAAAGTCTTCTTAAGCACAATCTGATACAAGCAAGTTGCAATATTGAATTAGATAATGAATTTGAAAATAAGGAAAACAGATACTTCAGCTGCCATTGGGTTTACTACAGAAGCTAAGCATCCTCCAAGGAAAAAAGAAAGCCAGATAGAGATAGAGATGCGACAGAGACAAGTATGAGAATTTTAAGCTTCTTCTTTTTAAATCTTCTGTGAGTTTACCTTCAAGATGGAACTCAAGCTATGTAAATATCAACAATGCGAATTCAGAAATTTAGAGGAAAGGCGGAGAAGATTCCAAATACCATTAGAATCATCAAGTCACTCTCTCTTGCCGGAGTCACATGTCGAGCTACCGTATCTCCGCTGGAGCAAGG
Source organism: Dendrobium huoshanense (assembly GCA_016618105.1). NCBI lineage: Eukaryota > Viridiplantae > Streptophyta > Magnoliopsida > Asparagales > Orchidaceae > Dendrobium > Dendrobium huoshanense. Next base: position 11,904,838 of record CM028342.1, read on the forward strand.
CCGTCTTCTCAGCCTTCGCCGCTGCAACGAACAGAAAAGGAATTCGCCAAGAATCAGGGAAAACAAAAATGGCGAATCAAGCCCTAGATTCGGGTCTCGCCTGTTAAAGGACCGTTTATAATTTGTTATTTGCAATTAAATTTCGCGGATTTAGAAGGCCGATACTGTAAAATGGTGCAAATAAAGCCCACATTAATTATTAAAATTGTTGGGTATTAATTTAAATTTTAATTAATTTGATTAATCAATATTAATTAATTTCTAAAAAATAAATAAAATAATCCAAATAAATATAATAAAATTTCACAATCATATGAATATAATAAATTCAATTAGCTTAATATTCATCTTTATTAATTTTTTATTAAAATATCCTAACCCAAAATACTTACATCATTATATTCAATCATATTTATCTATCTAACCTTGAAGGTTTGTTTGGTCATAACTAGGATTTAATTCGAGCAAGATTAATAAGATGTAACTTTATGTTTCTAGCATGATCTTTCTTTATGTTTTTATTATCATGTAAATTGATATTTTACATAGATAAATAAAAATGACATGAAGATATTTACGGCTCGTTTAATTGGTCAAAGTCATAAGACGTTTTTAAAAACTCATGAAATCTTCTAATTTATAGTTGGGTTTACGGTTCTTGGAAATGAACGATGATTTTAAACTCCACGATTCTCTTAAAATGCTCATAAACAAGGTTATGATTGATTGTGATGTTGTACGAGATAGTTTGTGGGTCCATAGTGTTGCTTATAGCCGAGTAACGTTAGGTTTTAAAAGGTTTCGATGGATGACCAATGTATATAGAGACGTTGAGGGATTACTTTGTGGGCTATGGTAGAGGAGAAGACTTGCATTTGTGTTCCTTGAAGAAAGGGTGCATGACTAAAGAATGGAAGAGTTAGGTTGGTTATGGGGAGGAAAGTCGATTTGTGGGTGGTGAGGGTCAAAGTTGCGAAGTAAAATAAAGTTTCGATTTTTTTGGTGTTCAAGAGAAAATCAATAGCTTTATTTTAAGGTTTTAGAATATAGAGGGGGAGAAAAGAAGAGACCAGCATAAAATTAAAATAACAAACACAAAAGATAAATACTACTTTAGCTAAAAAATTTCATAGGCATTAACGAAAACCTCTATATAGTGGAGAGTGCCTCGTATTTTCAATTCATTTGATAAGTCCTTCAAAGATGCAAGAATCATGCTTATATAGAGCTATAGGAAAGTAAATAATGGAAAACCCTAATGCTAAGATCAACCAAATCAAGCCATAAATGAAAAGTTTGTTAAAACTTAAAACTCTTCATTGAGCTATAGGGACTAAATACGTCAGTACTAATCAAAATGATAAACAAATAGCTAAAATTAATTTTCATTATGATTCTATATTATTTAAAAATTATATATATATATATATATATATATATATATATATATATATATATATATATATATATATATATGACTTTGGTCAATTTATTTGGATTTAATTTCTATTATTTATATACATTATAATAATTTTAAGAGCTGAAATTCAATTTCATCATAGAATTATTCACTAATATCATTAAATTTTTTGAGAAATTATTTTTTCTTTCAATTATATAATTAAATTGACTATTTAAATGTTATCACGCTCTATCATGCATGACCCTTAGTTTTTTGTGTGGGTTGTGATTCTTCCATGTCTTCAAAGATTGTATCAACGGAAAAGAGTGTCAAAGAAACCTAAGGACCGTTTGCCTCTCCAACGTCCGCCCTCCGTCTAGCCGTCAACCATATGCCTTTGGACTGCCTTGGTTATGGCGACATCGATGCCTTCGGGGATGCTAGTTGCTTAAGTTGCTAGTTAAATTCTGTAAGAACCCTATTACAAAATTTGTAAATTCTAATAATGGTTGTTCCTTGGGCCAGGACCATGATCCCACAATCCCAGCATTTTGATCCAAAGTTTTAATTATCTGCCCTTCATAGCTCATGTGCGATCATCTTGGACAGCCGAAGCTTCTTAACAAACTTCTAATCATTAATTCAGGTGTGTGATTGGTGTGAATTGAGGTTTTGATTTCATAAATATTATTGTTTTACTACGTTAAAAAATTATTTGATATGACCATATTGTGCGGGAATCTGGAGCCGCGGGATGACCGAACCACCTCGTGCGGGAACCTAAAGCCGCAAGATGTGACATTTGGCATTTGCATAAATTAGGATTTACATGTGTTGAAATTGAATTTGTGTTTTGCATTTTTGTCATATTACTATGTTAAAATACTTAATTTCTAATAATATTATTAACTATTACATTATCCGATTCAATCTCGATTCAACCTATTTAATTGGTTGAATCTTGAAGCTCTCATTCTTCCAAATTGTTGTGCTTACGGCGCATTATTCTTTGATTTAATTTAAATTTATGTTCTTTGCTTTAATTAAAACGTTTGAAACGAGTTGAGCAGCTCATCGTTGCCCGTCCGGCTGCTAGATCGCTCCGATTTCCTCCGTCAGATCCTTTCCAACGAACTTACATTAATTTCGGATTTTCCCGAGCAACCAATGGAGACAACCAAGGGCTTTCGATTTCTTCTTTTGGTGAAGATCCAAATTTTCTAGCTTTCGATCTTCTTCGCAAAGTTCCCCGAGCTTGCTTCTCCTCATCGCTTTCTCTCGCACGACCATGGCTCGCAGTCACAGTTCGGAGGACTCCGTTTCCAGCCCCAGTGCTTCCAGCTCCTCTTCCGGCGATGAAAACCTTGCTATCACGGGCACGATGCAGCCGACGGATCCTAACCCCGATCCCGAATCCCCTAACGCCGCCCACCAGTCCTCCGACGAGAGCGGCAGCAGCGACGGCGTCCTCGTCGAGCTCCCCAGCAATAACGACCAGGTAGAAGTTTCTTTACCGTTCCTTTTTGCGGTTGAGAGACGAAAGGTGTCTCCTTTGTTTCTCCTGACAGCGGGCGAACGCAGGATTCCAGGAGTTTGCCCGGGGATCCTGATAGTGGCATTCTGGTAAATATTGATGGGTCGATGCAGGAGCATCAAGAGAGGGAAGATCTGTTCGTTGACGCTTCTGACAACCTCGGCAGCGGAGGTCGGGATCCAAAGCTCGGGGAGTCGGCGGCCATGGTCGAGGTCGGAGAGACCATACGAAGGAGAAGATCAAGAGAACAAGATCTGGAACATGTTCAGGCTCTGTTGGATGCATCTTCTGCAGAGTGCCATAAATATAAGGTGAGAAATCAAACTCTCATTCCAGATTTGGAATTTGTTGGAAAATTACTGAGCTGTGGGACTATTATGCTGCGACACAGGAAGAAAGGGAGGCTTTTGGAAGGGAAGTTCTTACTCTCCGCACCGAGCTTGGGCATTTGATTAACCAGCAGTTTCTTAACAGCGAGGAGCTGTTCGAGTATCATGGGCGACTGGATAACAGGGAAGCTGAGCTTGGTGTTCTTGCATCTCCTGCCTCTCTGCATGCCATGGTGAAGGACTGTTCCAGATTTGCAGTTCATTTAAAGGGTGTTTTTGATGAGCGTTTGAATACAGACGCGGCTATGCTCGACATTAAAGATCAGGAGATTGAGGTTCTTAATGCCAAGATATTGGAATATGATATTTTTCGAGATGTTTTGATCTCTTACCTTGGTTCAGTTAGGGAGCAGTGCTCACAGTCAATGCATGAATACATAAATTTGATTAAAAGCAAACTGTTAGCTTCAATTCCAGCAATGGCTGTGACAGAGAGTGTTTCCTCCGAGGAGGAGTTAGTTGATGGTATATCTCTGATTGAGAAAAGAACCAAGCTTTTGGCTGAGAAACACAACAAGCTATTACATGAGGTAGAGCAACTTTGTCAGTTTATGGAGGAGATGAAGCCTGGTTCCTTAGCCACACAAGAGAATGAGTTGGGATTAGTATTTTCTGTTGCTCGGGATGAGTTGCTTGAACGCAAGAAGAAGGAAGGGGAGCTTGAAGAGAGAATTAGGAAGCTTAAGGAAGAAAACAAGAAAATGGATGAGCAAATTATTGGTTTGAATAAGGACAAGGAAGAAGCAAATGCTGAGATGAGCAAAATCAAGACAGAATTGGAACAGTCAGAGAGCAGGCTCTTAGCAGCCAAAGAGAAACTTAGTATTGCAGTGACAAAAGGCAAACAATTGGTTCAACACCGCGATTCGCTGAAGCAATCATTGGGTAACAAAACAACTGAGCTCGATGCGTGTTTGCAGGAGTTGCAGCATAAGGCAGATGCATTGGAAGCTATGGAAGCTCGTAATGAAGAGCTGAAGAAGTTATTATCAGATAAGGCATGTGAACTAGAGAAATGTTTACTGGAATTGCAGGATAAATCTAACATCTTAGAAGAATCTAAAGTTACCGTTGAGGACCAGAAACAGATGTTACAAGAGAAGACAAGCGAGCTCGAAAAATGCTTGCTGGAGCTGCAGCTGAAATCTGATGCCTATAATATGGCAAATACAAATACTGAGGAGGTCAAGCAGCTTTTGTCTGAGAATAAAGATCAGCTGGAGAATTGCCTTCTGGAGTTGCAACAGAAGTCCAAAGATTTAGAGGCTGCTGCAGCTAATGCGGAGGAGCTGAAACAGTCTTTTAATGAGAAAAATTGTGAGCTTGAGGATTGTTTGCTCAATCTGAAACAAAACAGTGATGCTTTGGATACTGCAGTAGCTACAGTGCAGCAGCTGAAGCAAGCATTGGCTGAGAAAGACATTGAACTTGAGAAATCTTTGCTGGAGTTGCAAGAAAAAACTGTTTTGGCGATGAATACTGTTACTGTTTCCAAGGAGCTTAATGAAACCCAAAATTTGGTTCATTCTTTGCAGGAGTTGGTCTCATCTAAAGATAAGGCATTAAAGGATATAGAGGAGATCACTCATGAAACTGATTTTCCACAAGACCTCCTCTCCTTGGATATTGTGGATAAAATTAGATGGATTGTAACCAAGGCAAGTATATCAGATGAAATTTTACAGGAAAATCGCAGAGCCAAAAATGCTTTTTTTTCTTTTGGTGTGCCTGAAACTATTTCATCAGCTGAATTAGATTCTCAAGTTGACTGGCTTGTGAGATCATTCGCCCAGTCTAAGGACGAACTAAGTAAGCTGCAAAGTGAAGTAATTCATACTCGGAAATTGCGATCAGAATTGTCCGAGGCACTTAAAGAAGTTGACAGTCTAGCAGAATCTTTGCTGAAGGAAAAAGAGGAAAAGGAAAACCTATTAATTAAACATGAAGATCTTAAGGTCAGACATGAAAAGCTTGCAGAAAATCTGGCTTTAATTTGCTCTGAGAAGGAAAAGTTTATAGAATTTCTAAAAGAGGTAACTACAACAAATTTGGACGAAAAGACTGCTCTTGACATGGATACAATGTTGGAGAAATCCATTGTTTCCCTTAGGCAAAAGATAAAAATATCCTTAAATGATGGAAAGAAGCTCGAGAGCATGCAAAAGTTATTGCATGTAGCACATGTTGAACTGACATTATTTGAGAAAATTGTTGAAGAGCTGCAAATGGATGGATCAAAGATGAGAAGTTTGTCTGATGAGTTGGGGACAGCATTGGAGGAAGTTTGTGCTTTGAAAATTGAAAAGGAATCCATGCAAAAAGATCTAGAGCGCCTTGAAGAGAAAAATTCATTGATCAGGGACAAACTTTCTATGGCAGTGAAGAAAGGAAAGGGATTGGTGCAAGAACGTGAAGGATTTAAACTCACTTTAGTTGAGAAAAATTCTGAAATCGAGAAGCTAAAGGAAGAGTTGCAACTTCAGGAGTCCAAAGCTTCTGAATACCGTGAGCAAATTAAAAGTCTTTCTGCTTACCCAGAACAGGTTCTAAAGCTGGAGGTTGATATTGCTTCCTTAAAAGATAAAATAGAGCAAAGTGAACAGTTGTTCAGTGAAAGCAATGGAAACTTGAAAAAATTAGTTGATTCTATTAATGATATTGCCATCCATACTGATAAAATCTTTGAAGCTCCTATTGAAAAGGTTTACTGGATTGCTGGGCGGATCACTGAAACAGAAAATTCTAATGCTTTTTTGGAACAGGAGCTAGAGAAAGTAAAAGCTGATGCTGCTTTGAATTCTAACATGTTAGCTGAAGCTCTTGATACCACGAAGTCACTAGAGATGGAGTTGCTCAATAAAGAAAAACATATACGTGATATTTATGACGATAAGAGCAGCATCCAAGCTAGTAATGCTAAAGTTGAAGAAGAGCTAGAGGAAGCAAGAGAGGAAAGCTTCTTGCTGGCAAACAAGTTAAGTGATGCCTATGCAAGCATGAAATCTCTAGAAGAAAAAGTTTCTGCACTTGATTCAGAAAAGAATAAAATAGTTTCCGAAAGCAATCTAGAGATTAGTGCATTAAATGCCAAAGTATTTGCATGCATGGAAGAGCTCACTAAAACTCAGGGTAATTCAGAAAAACAGTCAGCTGAGCTTCTTTCAGAACTTAGAAAGCTCCAGTTGTTTATGAAGAAGGAAGGACTATTTCCCTTAATGATTGAACAATTCCATAAAAAGGCAGAGGGTTTAAGACATATGTGGATGCTAGTTAAGAACATTCATGATAATTTGGTGGCAAAGGGTCCTCATATTCACCCTGAAACGGAGGTGCACAGAAATTCCATCCTGTTTTCATCTCCACCCCCTTCTGCTCATTTTCTTTCTCTATGATTCACTTCTCTGTCTGCATTTTTCCCTATACAATTTAACATTTGCAGTTGTTCATGATAATTTTGTGATTAGGCTTTATTTCTATGAGATAGAAGTGGAGCTTTATAGTTGAAAATTTATTATGTCATATTGTGGCATTCATGGAATTTGTCTTCTTGTTTTTGAGATTTTCTTGACTCGTTTTTTTATTTTCTAGATATAGCTCAACTCGAATATCATCTGTTTAATAGGAGCTTGACCATATTATAGGACACATTTTATTGGGATAAAAATATCAAATCCCCAATAATGCAGGTAGCATGCTGATGCAGAGATTGGGATGCAGGAATGATTTTACGTTGGATTTCAGTATTTTGATAAAGGTGAAATTTGGTTGACTCTGGTTTGTATGGAGGTAAAGGAGTGAGTTGAGGGTGTTAAGGAGAGAAGAAAGGAAAAAAAATACGAATAAGCTATTAGGTTGGATCACACAATCACACAACTTGGATTACACATTGCTTCTCACAAGGAAAGCCTTTCTTCACTAAAAGGGAGTGCTAGGTTTCAAGGGGCATCCCCAAATTGAATTCAATGATAAATTTGTTCCAAATGACAAAGATATCTTTATATATACTAATGGCCTAACAATCTAATGCCTAAAGTATCCCAAGAGGTGTAGTATCAGGCAAATACTAAAAATATAAAATAACACACAATAATGTCCACTTGTATGAAAGACATAATTAAACTACTGTTTAGTTTATCTGAAATAGATGACCCTCATACTCAGGTCAGAAATATGTACAAATAATGATGACAAATTTTTGGAATGTCCAATTGCTTTATCTGACTACATCAATTTCCCTGGGGCTAGAAGGAGCCTTACCCAGAGAGTGGTTGTCTTGGTAGACGTTGAGCAAGCTAGGAGGCAATTGTTAATGCTCATCATGTAATCCAAGAGGATTTTAATTGTGGTTGATCTCTCCATCAATAAGAAATTATCTATTACCAATGGTACCAACTATGATCTTCTTCATCAACATCTGTTTAGGAGCAAATGTTGAAGTAGATAGATAAACTACTAGTTGAGATGTAGAAACTCTTTTCATAGAATGGCTTACAGGCATTAGTAAAGTCTCGAAAATACAAGTTTTCATGATGGAAATAGGATTTAAAATTATGTTAGGAGTGAAAGTGATGAGGACATCAGATTTCGACACGTGTACCATCGCCGGAGACGCAGATCGACGGCTACGATCCAGAGTCTCTACTTCTGATTTAGTTGCATTTTATTTTATGCTTGTATTTCTTGTTTCCCAGTTTGCCCCTATGGACATTGAGTCGTTTATGTAGCCGGAAGGGCATTTGCGTCATTTCTTCTATTTCAATTTGGCCTACTTATATGAGGCCCCAGAAATTGTAATATTTAGTTTTTGATGAATGAAAATTTTATTTTTGTGATCTCTTAGTGAGTTCTTGAGTGAAATTCCCCAAGATCTCTTAGTGAGTTCTTGAGGAGGAGTTTCTTTTCTTCTCCTAGCTGAAGATCCTCATCCCTCCACGGTTCTCCTACCTCCATCTCCCTCAAGCTTTTCCCAAGACCCGCCGCCCATTCCCTGCATTCTCTCCATCATTTTTCACCCTCCAGCCCCTAACCCGCTATCCCCTCCCAGCCTACCGCCGGCTAGAGCTTCTGCCAGCCCGACACCCACCATCCCGCCGTCCCCACCTGGCCCTACCGCCGGCTGGAACTTCTGCCAGCCCGACAGCCCCTCCCGTCGACCCTCTCAGCCTCCCAGTATTGCCGCCGGCCCCACCCCACAATTCTCTGTGAATTTCAAATTCCATGGAGTAATTTACTTTCCTAAGATAGCCTCTCTCTATTTAGGAAAGTCAATCAATGGGAGTTAACTCAATTTTGAAATTCAAACCTCTTTCCTTCCATTATTCCACTAAATCGGGAAACTTTCTAAAATGAAGACAAATCTGAATTTAAAATCAGATTTGATCTTAATTTATTTATTCCCTTGGTCCCCACCTATTTAATTCCAAGCCCCTCTCTCTCTCCCATATGGCCGGCCACCTCACCTCTATTGTTTCTCTCTCTACTTGCCACCTCATCACCACTTAAACACCTCTTTAATACCGCTCTCTCACAGATTTAATTTCAATTTTCAAAGATTTTAATTTCAGATTTCAAAATCCGAAATTTGAAATCGATTCTTCCCTCTTTCCCCTAGTTAGAATCTGAAATTAAGTTTCAGATTTCTTCTCTCCACTAAGTCACTTCACCCTCTTCTCTATTTCCCTCCCAAACCGCTACCTCCTCTTCATCTAGCCCACGGCCCTTCCCTTCTCACCTCCACCTCCCCAAACCGACCACCACCTTTCCCCTCTTGTGTGCACCTTCAACCCGGAGCGAGGATGCATGGCGGATCCCGAAGTTGATAGCGGGTTGGTACTCGACGCCTACGGTGACATCCACATCACCCAATCACCATTCTTCGACGTCGGGTTTGGCTCTAACGACACCATTGAAGATTATTTGAACCGCATCCTTCCCACTCTCGTGGACGTCATAGACGATCAATTCCAAGACTACGATTGGACCATCAACGGCCATCCACCCGCTTCTCCAACTCCCATTTCTTCCCCGGCGACGATTCCTCTCGGCATCACCTGTCTACTAGTGGTATCGCTAAGTTTGCTTACGATCCTCTTCCGCTAGCCTCCACTTTCAAGAGTGATTGAAGGACCTCCAGGTGAAGGATCTATATGTTAAACGCGTGGCTTTGTTAAAATAAGCTTTTAGCATCACCTATATTTTTGGTTATTAAGTTTGCAAGTTCTCGTAATCTCAATTGTAATCAATTACTGTTATTTTGTCTCTCATGCTATTTTCTGAAACCCTACTTGAGTAAATGTGTTTTTATTGGAAGTACGCTAAGTTCAAACTAGTTATTAGTTCTTAAGTGCAATTCTTGCTGTCATTTTAGATTCACATCATTTCGCATATAGATTCACATCAGAAAGCAACCATTCAGGTGGTATTATAGTTGATACATGGAGTTTCCTAAGGTTTTGCAGCAGGAAGGAACTAACGAGTGGTAGAGCAGGAAAAACCTAGTAATAAGGAATAGTAGTCCAATACCAGATGTCCTGATAATTCTAATCAAAACAATTGTTCAATTGAATATGAGCTTTGATGTGCTGAATTGTATTTTGATAGGCTGAATTGAAACCTAATACTAAAGTAAATTTAATGAAATATTTAAACTACTAGAGAACCCACTTTGTTCATACAGGAGCCATCATCCTGATCATGTTTTACCCAAAATAAATTAAAGGAAAACTAAATACAATAGCAAAACTCAACGCTCATCTCTTTCTATGCCCCTTTGTTTGTTCACTTTCAAATTTTCATCAAATTTGCTCGACCTGATAAAATAGGGCTTTGATAAATTGAGCCTTTGATATTCATCAAGTTAGTTTGGGCATGGATATCGTGCTTCCTATAGAGTAATGAATGAGTTATAACAAGTAGGCCTATTGTTCTAATGTATAAGATATCTCTGATATCCACTATTAGTAGCGGTCACAATCTTATCATTGAAAATAGTTTTTGAAACCAACTAAATAAAACTATATGTTAGGGTATTGGATGTGAATTTGTGAGGGGATGAAAAGAAAAGAATCCATAACATTAGTAAGGCCATATCATATATGTTGAAGAGTAGACTGATACTAGTACTTCCCAAAATTACTTGCTTGTTAGTGTTCATTCCAATATGTTGTAAAACTTTATATGAACCCTCCTTGTAGTTAATTTCTTAAAGGCTTTTAGAAAACCTTTCTAGATTTAGACACAAAATTATCTTATCAATTGGTTTGAATTCCACATGTATCATGTTTACATAAAAAACATTCTTGTAATTATCATAATTAATTGATAGTTTTCTACAAATATTTTTATGTTGATTATGTATGGTTGCACAAATGTACACGGTTTGGATGCAATAGGAAGTTCTACAAGATCTATAGGCTTCTTAGGATAATATCCTATGAAGAAGTCAAATGGATTCATGCCCATTAATATATTGACATATGAACTATATACAAACTCAACCATTGGTAGTATCGGATCCCACCTAGATGCATGTTCTTTGATTCGACAACCTAACAAATGGCCCTGGCTCCTATTAACTATTTTATTTTTGACAATCGGTTTTTGAATGATAAGTGTTAAAGATTTTAATTAGGTACACATTTTCTTTGATAGAGTTTTTCAAATGAATTTTATGCCATAGTTAGATATAATCATTTTTTATAGTTCAGATAGTTTATTGACTTAATTAGGTATAAATTTGCCACATTAGAAGCATCAATAATTTTAAAATATGGAATAAAATGGGTCTTTTTTGAAAAAGAAACTAACTAGTAAATAAAATCATATTTTCTTACCGTTAGCAGTAAACTTGGATCAAAGTCCACACTTTCATTCTCCTGCAACAGTGTATAAAGCCTAGTATTATTATTATTATTGTTTTTTGTCTGGCATGTTATACATGATTTCACTAACGTATAACATCTTATTTTAAATTAAGCCAATAATGCGTATCCTTAGTTATGATAAGAGTTTTATCTCAATCAAAATGACCTTTTACACTACAGACATGTAATTCTAAGATAAGAAATCTCAGAAAGATGAGTAAGAGATGCAAAGTGGAGTTTTCCTAGCAAGAAATCTATACTTAATCATAAAATTCTTATTGAGCATAGGTAAGGTACCAACTAAATCGAGATATATCTCATTGAAGTCCTCATAATTGGCATAATTTTATTTAATTTGAGCGACATATGTTCCCTTAATTAGCATGCTTTGTAAAATGATAACCCACCTACTTAAGGTGTCTACAATTTTATTATTAGTTCCAACATAGTCTTTTAGTACAAAAGAGTATTTTTGTGAGAATTCAAACTATTTAGTATTTCTTTCTATGCCCAGATTTCTTGGGAATCTATATATTTTTGTGGGGCTCCGAAAATTCGGCCCCGGCCTCCCCGCCTGCTTTTCTTTTTATTCGGCGAGGGAGTTTTAACATAATTAAGTTCCGGGGTAAATTTTGGAAGGCAGATGAGTTTGTAGATAAGACACTACCAAGAGATTTTGCCCTCATTTTGTGATGACTTTATGATCTAAGTTCTGATTTCCTATGGGCGCAAGCCCCTATAGTTAATTATCCCTCCCGATCACGAGAGAGAACTTTCGATTAAGGCTAGTCGTCAGTCAGATACGTATAAAATACATGTTCTCTGGCATATAGTAGCAGCATGGGTTTGAATATGAGAATTGAGTTTGGATTTGGGTATTTGGATTAGAAGATTTGATATTTAAATAGAAATTGCACCATCTTGCACTTAAAGCGGATGGTGGGGGAGTGGATGATAGGCCCGATCAAGATCCCATGGTTCCGTCGTCCCGGGCCATCGTGGTCCCTGGTCTACTTAGTCAGAGGAGGTAGTCGAACCAACCTGACAGAAGGATCCTTGTCGGCAGCCATGGGTTGCTTCGTCCAGGGTACCTTGTAGACATGGGGGAATATTTGTCTAAGGGGACAAATTTGAATCCACCTTAGGTAACAGAGGGCTTTGTGCCCTATCGATTATATCCTATTGATTCATATCTCAAGGATTTGATGCCACTAAGGAACGTATTGGCTCTGGCCATAACCGCTATCTGTGGTGCCATTTAGCGGCAAACACCACTCGGTTCAGAGGGCCCCGGGTCATAATCGTTTATCCTGCGGTGCCATTTGGCGGCAAACCGCCGGTTAGATGACACGTACCACGTCTTTACTGGCAGGAGATTGTTTGAGAATGAATCTTAGTGATATTTTCGACTAGGCATTTGGCTCTTTGTGAGCTGAAGTTATATTTGAATTTGTCCACCTCGACAAACTGTTGCGGAGGGTGGATGAATTTTGCTTTAAGATATTAATGATTTGATTTCAGTTTTAAATATATGAGATTTGGGATTTTATTGGATTTTGGACTTTGTGGGTTTTTTGGGTGGAGCTTGGATTTTGAATGGACTTGTGGGAGGCATTTTGAAAATATTTATGAACCCCTCCGGTTGAGATAAACAATCAACACGGCCATCATCGGGGTGTTTTGGGTCATTCATTTTATTGATTGGACCTTGTCAACTCGACCAAGCTGTTGCTCGAGGATCGGATTGCTCGTAGGCTTTATGCCTTTGTTTATGATTTTTCTTGATTATAAGCCTTGAAGGCCTAATATGAATGTATAAAATAAATATTCCGGTCAAATTCATGACCGCATATTTATCCGAGAGTTTGAACCCTGTCTACTCATATTTATCTGCTTAGGAGGATCGAGTTTCGTAGGCTTCATGTCTTTGTTTAGTGAATTCTTTTGATTGTAGGCTTTGAAGGCCTAATATGAATATATTGAAACAAATACATCGGTCCTCACAACCACGTATTTGTTTGTTTGTTCGAACCCTGTCGACTCCTATTAATCCGTATAGAAGGATCGGGTTCGAACAAGAATTCACTTATTGACCCGCGCAGCATCCCTAGACGTCACGTGTGTACCAATAACACACTCGCCGGGGCCCATGCGGGTGATTTTTATATTGATTTGGACGTATACCATTGTGCACCTATGTGTATACAAACTATAGTGTAGGTGTATGGGTACTTTGAAGTATTTGTAGTTGTGTAGATAACTATCGTTTGGATGCACACAACTTTTCCTTTGAGAGCTTATACACGCCTTCTGTCTGCTTGTACGAATGTTGCAGATCCGGTGGCGTTCTAGTCTTGATATTGACTCCCCCCTTTCTCATTTACCGGGGAAATTCTTCTGGACTTTGAAGTCCGTTGCTTTGAAGAGAACTCCCTTTGAGGTTGTCAGTGTAGTGGACTTGTTATTTCTAGTGTTTGTGGGTATCAGAGCTATTTTCTTCTCAAGTATGAAACTAAGAAGAGACTTTGGAACACCGGGAGGTTTGGTTCTAATTTGTTCAAATATTTCCTCCCTTCCGCCAGGGGTGTCCTTTTTCGTACACCGGGATACCTTTGTACCCGGTGTATTTGAATATCTTGATCACCATTGTCGTAGGTGATATCCGTACTTGTGTCAACAGTGATTCATTGTACTTTCAATACACTGTTGTTATCCACAAGTATCCATTTGCAGGGGACTGCTGTATCCACTACGACCTCCTGAAAATGTTTGTAGAAAACCCATTACTTCTGCATCATATCCACCCTTTCACCAATCTCGGGTGGTTTTGCTAATTGTACTTGTTTACAGGGAACGGTCTTTCTTCGTACACCGGGTTATTCTTGTACCCGACATGCTTGTAGATCTTAATCACCGTTATCTTAGGTGATATCCATACTTGTGTCCACAGTGGTTCGATGGTGCTTACGATATGCCCACTGTTGTTATCCACAAGCGGCTCATATTTGTTTGTAAGGATCCGTTGTGTTTGCTACGAGCTCCTAGGAATGTTTGTAGGAGACTCTCGTTTCTTGCATCACATCCACCTTTCACCAATCTCAGGTGGTTTTGCTAATTGTACTTGTTTACAGGGGACGGTCTTTGACTGCTGGTCTCCAGTATTGTCATCTCAATCAACAGGCATTGTAGGGATTGTCGTAGGAGTTCGTTGCATTCATCTTTCGTGTGCATCGAGATTTCATCTCCTACTTGCAACTTGTTGTTAGCTTGGACGACTGTGCACTTAGATCTTGATTTGTTCATTCATCCAAAGCCCAGTTCTATGTATTCCATTGAACCCAAGTCCAAAGTTCAACTCATCCTTGAGTCTTGTGTGTTGTTCTTGAAAGTTCAAGTTCTTTATTGCTTATGTGAAATTTGGTTCCAACTTGAGTTCAATTTGAGTTCCCTACTCTCCACATCTTGTTCCAGTTTGAGTTCAAGTAGTGAGCTTGAGTGATCTTATTCAATTCATGTTAGAGTTCATTTGAGTTTGAGTTATATGTTCGGGTCCCCTGATGTTGCACAGTTCGAGTTCCAAGAACAAGTTCAAGTGCTTGTTCAAAGTCTTCTGGGATCTTTTGAAGTCCTTACAAGTTCAGTTTCATGTTGAAATTGATTTGAATTGAGCTTCAGTTTGATTTTATTCTTATTTGAGTTTGAACCTTTAGAAATCATTTAGAATTTGTTCAGGTTTAGGTCCACAAGTCCACTGTTCACCGTACAGGTCCTTTGCTCATTTTAGTTCAAGTTCTGTACATTTCTGTTCAAGTACAGGTCTTCTATATTGTTGCCCAAGAAGGTCTTCTTATTGTTCAAGTCTTCATACATTTCAGTGAAAATTTCGGCAGCACCCCGGCATATCCCCCGTTTGGGGGAAATTAGGGGAGCTGGGCCTTCCCACCACGCTACTAGAGCGTGTATGGTAGGTGTCCTTAGACACCGCGGCCACACAAATTTTCATCCCACCACGCTACAAGAGCGTGTATGGGGCCTTCAGCAGTACCCGTACAGCAGAACACCAGTAGCTCTCCCCACAACGCTACAAGAGCGTGTATAGGGCTCACCCACCTCGTCGTATGCTTCGCACCGGGCTCCCTCCTACTGTGCTACAAGAGCGCGTATAGGTGGTTCTCCGGTCCGCCGCAAACGTCGAGAATGGGATTTTAGGTGATTACCCACCTCGTCATAGGCGCCGGATCGGATTTCCTCCCACCGTGCTACAAGAGCGCGTATAGGGGGTTTGTCGGTCCGCCGCAAACGACGAGAATGAGGATTCTGAGTTTTGGAATTATACCTTGTGCAGCAGTCGTTGGCGGTGTCGGTGTCAAGGTCGAGGACCGTCCCCACCACGCTACAAGAGCGTGTATAGGGCTTACCTGCCTCGTCGTATGTTTCGCACCGGGCTCCCTCCTACCGTGCTACAAGAGCGCGTATAGGTGGTTCCCCGGTCCGCTGCAAACGTCGAGGACGGGGTTTAAGTTAGAAATTTATACCTTAGGGAGTTGTCGGCGACTGTCGACGGTGTCAGTTCGTGTATCGAGGTAAGGGAGGCAAGGGATTTCCTTTTTCTCTCCCTCTCTATATATATATATAATTATAATAAATATTAATTAATCAAAATTAATTGATAAATTACTTTAATTAATTATTTATAATTAATTACAATTAATTAAGATAATTAATTAAATTTTATTAAAATTAACTAAAATAATTAATTATTCTTAATTATAATTAATTAACTTTTAATTAAATTTAATAAAGCATAATTAATTAATTAAATTAACTTTAATTAAAATTAATTATAATTAATTAGCTTAATTATAATAATTTTAATTAAAATTAAATATAATTAATTAATTAACTAAAATTAATTAAAAATAATTAAAATTAAATATATTTATTATATATATATATATATATATATATATATATATATATATATATATATATATATATATATATATATATATATATATATAACTAAAACTTCTCGGTCCGGCGGTATTATGGGATTTGGCTGAGCGGCGTGAGCCAAGGGAGAAAGTTACCTTCACCGTCGGCGTTCTCCCGTTGATGCTTTCGATCAAAATGTCCTAACTCCCGATCCACCGGAAGGGAGTCGTCAAAGGAGCGAAGTTGGACAGCCAAGGAGTCGAGGAAGTGGCACGAAAGGGAGAAAGTTCCTTCGGAGACAACGAGCTCCCTTGTTGGCTTCGATCAAACAGGAAGGGGAGGTCGTCGGAGGAGCAATCGAACTGCAACAAAGGAGTTGGAGAAGTGATGCCAAAGGGAGAAGATTCCTTCGCAGTCGGCGGGCTCCCTGTATTGCTTCCGATCAAAAGAGCATAACTTCCGATCCTACTGGAAGGGAAGTCATCGAATGGACTGAGGTTGCACAGCCACGGAGGCGGCGAGCTCCCGTTGTGCTTCCAATCAAAGTTCTGTAACTTCCGATCCAACCGGAAGGAAAGTCTTTGGAGGAGCAAAGTCAAACGTCCACGAAGGAGCCGGATAGGGAGAGAGTTACCCTCTCGACGATCGAGCTCAGATCGTTTCTTTCTATCAAATGTCGTAGCTTCCGATCTCACAGGAAGGCAACGTCGTCGAGGGAGCAAAGTCGAACAGTGACGAGGGAACTGTGAGAGGGAGAGAGTCGGGAGAGATGGAGTCCAGATAGAGGCCGAAGGCCTCTCCTCTTCATCTCTTTAACGACGCGAGAGTCGTGCGGTCTCGACGTGTGATGACACGACTTCGGTCGTGGCCACGACGTGCGAAGGAATGGCACACGACAGGTATGTGATTTCTCTTTTTTTTTTTTTAATTCAGTTACGGGTCAACAATTTTAAAGACTAATGATCTAAATATTGAACAAACTCCTTAGGCAATAATTAATACGTTTAACATCGGTGTGATTGTACAATGGAATAGAATTTCATTTCATAATTTGAATATTACTATTTCACATCATTTAACTTCTAATTGAAATAAGCTATTGGATGGCCATTTTGTTTTAACACTTCCTCAATTCCAACACCAAATGCATCACAAAAAACCTTTTTTTTTAAATTCTAGTAATCTTAGTACACATGCACTAGTAAATCTCTTTTTTTTTATGTCATTGGATGCAGACCCAACAAATTTTGTCAATTTGAATTCTCCCTTTTAAAGAGAATTATTAACTGATGGTATGGCTATTAAATTTTATGTTGTTAAAGATAGCCAAAGTTACAATCCCTCCAGAGTCACAACCGCTCCATAAGAACTATTATTACTAAAGTTGCACTCCATATATTTAGTTTTATAAAAAGAATATCTACTCAAATGAAAGCCTTTAGACTCTAAGGTTGACCTCCATAATTCAAGTTTACCGTCAACTCCCTCTTTAGTCTTATCAACAAGAAGAATATCATCAGCAAAAAGCATATACCAGAGTACAATCTCTTGCAAATGTCTAATAAGAACATCCATGACTAAAGCAAAAAGATATGGGCTTAAGGCTGATCCTTGATGTAATCCAACTGAAATAGGAAAATACTTGGTCAAACCGCCTCGTGTTTGAACACAAGTGACAGCTCCTGTAGACATATCTTTCATGACTTGAATATAAGCATTATTAACCCCATGCTTTTCTAGAACTCTCCACAACACTTCTCTTGGAACTTTATCATATGCTTTCTCTAAATCAATAAATATTATATGTAAACCCTCCTTGTTATCTCTATACTTCTCCCTCATACCTTTCAATACATGTATAGCTTCCATAATAGACCTATCCGGCATGAATCCAATTTGATTTTGAGAAACATTAGTATCACGCCATAACCTATTCTCCACAACGCTATACAAAGCTATAATAAAACAAAATTCATTCTCCTCGTTTCATCAAGCTTCAAGCAAGTTGGTCCAAAAGAGTTCTTTTTTACTAACCTGTTGTTTTCCCATAATTTTGGATGATTAATCATTTGGCTTCATGTTATATGTATTTGATCTTTTGTATTTTTATTAGTTTAGCAATTCTGGATAGTTGCCTTATTTTACTCATACCATTTTCTTATTATAAAATTATGATTTAAAAAAAATGAAGTAATTCTTCAGACATCAAATCATGTTACTTGTCTAAGAGAACTTTGGAGTCTGTGTGTCCCATAATCAAATGTAGAGCAGCTTTTTCTTGATTTTAGGTACTATGGTAATCATCATTATGATATTGATGCTAATCATGATAATTTCTGCATATATTTTTCGTGATAATCTTGATTTATTCTGAATTTTCGCAATCATAGTCAACCATAGTAGTGCAATAAGGATAACATGCACAGTCAAAGAAATATGTTTTGTCTATAATTAAACTTGTTATATAGTACCATATGTAATGCAATAAACTTAATTGTTGATTTTAAAGAATCTATGATAGGCATAATAGGTAATAATACTATCAACTCTGCTTATGAATGTCCAACTTTTTGCAAGAAATGGTTGGTTCTAGCTTATGTAGCGGTTGCTAGTGAACAGGGCATAGGTATAAAACTTCAGAATTTGGTATATCTGAAACAAAATGGTAGGTGCTAGAAGCTTTGCACTCTACAAATCATTGATGGCAAAATGCTCTCAATTATTTCAGATATTCTCAGAAGTTAGTATAGCAATATAGTTTGGACTAGGGAACATCCTCGAATGAAATAATCAGGATTGGTTGTAGAAATTCTATAAATCTGATGTGCTTTTTTTTAATGTATAACACTGCAACTATGTGTACACTCTACTTTAAGTTTTTATTACCCTTTGGATCAAAAAGCATGGAAGGCGATCTTAACCTCAAGAAACTTCTTCAAAGTTCTTACTCTCTTTTCTACATTTTCTATACTTCATTTTTGCTTGGCAAAATGCAAGCATGATAGACATGTCATATTCAGTCATTTGAAAATAGTTATGGCTAAAAGCACTGAAAGAATGTCATAACTTGCAGGAAATATCTGTTTTTACAAATCTTTCATCTCTCCCAAGCTTTGAGGACTTCATCAATAATGAATTTTTTCATACTGAGCCTATGTTAGAAGATGATGGTGCTGTGACTTCTTGCAAGAAGATTGTTGAAAAGATATATGAAGAGGCCAGACTTCTAAATGATAGGTTCACTGGTCTTTCTGGTTACATTGATGATCATATCACATTTACTTTGCAAGCTTTACAGTCAGCTAAGGATGAGTTTATGCACACACTTTATCTCAGTGAATCCTTGAAACTTACTATAGAAAAGTTGGAAACTCGTAGTCAGGCACAAGAGTTTGAGATTTCTTCATTACAGAAAGATGCCCTGAGGCTTCTATCTATATGCAAGGATGCTACCCAAGAACTCCATGTGAAAGTTTCTGATTTGTTAGGCTTTGATTTAGAATTAGAAAATGTCCACTCTGGGCTTGACTTGAGATCACCTGTTTCTTTTCAAGGCAAGATAGAAAAAGAGGATGCTAGTGAATTTGCCCAAGTAGCTGATAATTTATTACTCACTTGCAGAAAAATAATAATTCAATTTCAAAATTTAGTGAAAGTTGATAAAGACATGTCAATTTCCTTAGAAAATCTGAAGCTTAAACTGAACCATGCTGAGATGAGTGCTGAAACGATGATAGGTGAGAGGAAACTCATTCAAGATAGGGTTTTGAAGTTGGAAGGGGACATGGATGAACTTCAAAATATCTGCAATGAGATGAAAGTTAAACTGATTGATTACCAGTCTAAAGAAAATTTGATTAAAGACAAAGAGGCTGAGCTAAAACGGCTAGAGCATTCTCTAACTGCAAAAGACAGAGGTACATCCATGCTGTGTGTTTATGTCTTCTGGAAGTCTCATTTGGTTTCTATGTGTTTGCTGATTTAATCTTTTTCCTTTTCAGGGGTTGGAGATGAAATGATCTCAAAAGGTCAGGTAGAAGTCCTCTTTGACAAGGTAAATAAACTGATTGTTCTGGCAGGTTCATCCGGTCAGTCTGAATCACAAAGCCAAGAAATATATTTTTCCAGTCCTGCGGATAAGCTCTTTTATGTTGTAGATAAATTTTCAGAGTTTCAGCAAGGTTTCTATTCACTGACTTGTGAAAAGGAAAATTTGCAATTAATAGTTGCAAACCATGTTTGTGAAATTGAAAACCTGAAGAATTCTGCTTTATCTATTAGTACTGACTATCAAGATCTACAGTTGAAGAAATTGGAGCTAAGTGAGGTGACATCCATATTAGAAAAGATTATGCATAAGTTATCAGGCAACTATTCCTTTGAAGATCTGAAACCTGTTACTGCAATGGGGCTAATACGAGTTTTGGAAAGGCAGATGATAGCCTTAAGTGTGGATCTTGAAAGCTCCAAATCCGAAGTACACGAGCTGGGAGGCAAATTGCAAGCAAAGGATATGATTGTCAGTGAATTATCTGCAAAGGTTAAGCATCTTGAGGATTCTCATGCTAGGATTCAACAACCAGATGTTAAAGAACGAACTGTATTTGAATCTTCAACATCAATGATGAGGCCAGAGATTACTGAAATCGAAGAGACGGTGAGACGCTTTTTCTTTTATCTCTTATTTAAGTGTTTATTTGTTTTGTAATTGATAGCCTCTTTATGCATTTGATGGGGAGGAAGTTAGGCAACAAACTGATTTTGCTGGATTTGCTTTTGGAAGAAGTTATAGGAAGCCAAAAGAGCTTGAGTATTATGAGTAGTAGGAGGTTTACCAAAAGCACCAGGTGCTCTGATGGAGATATGGCTTCCTAATGCTCTAAATCATAGGTACTAGCCCCAGTGAAGTGAGGTGCCAAAAGGGAAAAAATAGCCATTTCACTTATAGATTTATTGTAGTTCTAGGAAATTCTCTTGAAGAGTATAGAATGGTAATCTTCTCATTTAATTATGTTGCTGAAATAATGAATCTTGAACTTTCATTGCATTCCAAGTTTGAAAATCTTTCTACTTAGTTTATCTTTAACATATAAAATTAAACTACTTAAATTTTAGCATGTTGTTGGACCGGTCCAAGGTGGACTGGTCCAGTCGGCCCTAAACCAGGGCTGGCCCACGGTCTATTCCTGGGTGACAGGAAGCCGCCGCCCGCCCATGTGGGCCCATGATTTAATGGCAATTTTCAAATAGGAGGGGGGGGGGGGGGGGGGGGGTAGGAGGGAAGTTATTTTAGGAAAGAGCTGGTGAGTAATTATGCCTTTATTTTGTATTATCTAAATAAGGGGGAAGGGGTTAGGGTGATGTTGAATATTTGTTGAATTTAGGAGTTCTTTAGGTTTGCTTGGGCTCTAGCCACTGGCTAGCGATTGGGAGTGCCAAATCTTCCTCTCGAATTGAAGATCCATTGTATCTTGCTTTTTTTTTTTCACTTTTCTTCTATTATTAAGTTTTCCAACTTATTTACCAAGGAATTTCTTCAAATTCCTGCATTGTTCTTGTTGAAATCCTTAATTTTAGTTGTTATTTTGGTGAATTATGCACTTGTTTCCTATCAAATTGGTATCAGAGCACTTTCTTGGGCGAAAAAACACAAGTCTTCTTCATTGTTTTTGCAATTGAAACCTAGATCCAATTAATGGCAGCAAAGAAGATGGATGCGTTGGAGGACGAGATGGAACAACTCAAGGCCGGAGTAGAGGAAAAATATTCAGGGGTGAAAGGAAAACTATCAGCCGTCGATAACCACTTTGGGAACTTTGAAGTGATGATGAAAAGATGCTTGAGATGCAATTGAAAGCATCCCCAACGATTCCTAGGATGGAACCACAAGGAAAGGAGATCTAGGAGGACGACGATGAATTGGAGAGTGTTTTCCATCAATGATCGCCATGTGGAGCCCCATTGGTGGGCGGATTGGGTTATTCTTACCCCTTTGGGAGATTATCCGGGCATGGGGAGAGGTGGCATGGATAAGGGCATAGTTGGGGGGAGCCATGGAGTCGAAACCAACCAAGGGAGGAAAGAAGGGAATCACACCACCACTACACTGAGGGAACCAACGGGGGAAGGAACCAATGGGGTATGGATGTGAGGGCAAGGAAGCTGAAGATGTAGGTCTTTGAAGGGGAGTATGCTCAGGGTTGGGTGTACTAGGTGGAACGTTACTTTGCTATCAATGGGCTGACTGAAGGTGAGAAACTCATGGCGGCGGGTCTATGTTTGAAGCCCTCACCTGGTTTCAATAGAGGTGGGTGTGGTATTCGATTTACTCATGGGGGGATTTAAGGAGTGCTTGTTGGAACACGTTTTTGAGCCATCCGGGAAGGGGACCTTAACGAGCAGTTCTTTGCCCTAATTCAAGAGGGGATAGTTATGGAGTTCCGGGAGAAAGTTGAGCTATTGTCAGGATGACTGAAGGGAATCTTTGAGGAAGGATTGAAGGGCAATTTCATGAAGGGGCTTAGAGAGGACATACGGGCAGAACTCATGGTACTGAGGCTTAGGGGACTGAGAGAGACGATGGAGCTGGCTCAGAGGGTGGAGGAAAAATGTAAGAGGGAGAAATCCATCAGAAGTAAAATCATGGGAGGGACCTATCGGACTACCCCTATAACTCTAGCTCTCATAACCCAAATAATATCCTTCCAAAGAGAAGCTCCTAGGGAGAAGAGCGCTAGGGTTCACCCAAGGGCGAACTTCAAGTGACTCACAAAGGTGGAGGTGCAGGAGAAGTGGGCAAAGAGATTATGTTTCAGATATGATGAGAAGTACACATCGGGGCATAAGTACCAAACTCTTCATGTTTTCACTGTCTGTGATGACGAGGAGCTAAGGGAGGTGGGAGTGAGGCATCGATGGAGGAAAAACTGAATTTAGACATGACTGAGGTCTCCTTGAACTCAGTGGTGAGGTTCACTACAAATCATACTATGAATGTGAGAGGATAAATATCAGACAAGGAGGTAGTTATGCTGATAGATAATGGAGCCACCCATAATTTTATCTCCAACCAAGTCGTAGAGTTATAGGGGCTAAAATTGGTGGACAAAGGGTGCTATGGGGTGATGATAAGAATAGGGAAGATGGAGATAGGTAGAGGTGTGTGTAGGGGAGTGATATTGATCATACAGGAAATCCAGGTGAGGGAGGATTTTCTCTCGTTGGAGCTGGGGAGCACTAATGTCATCTTGGGAATGAGATAGCTACAGACCTTGGGGGATACCAAGGTGAATTAGGGGATGCTAACAATGGAGCTGATGGTGGAAAGGAGGAGGTGATGATTAAGGGAGATGCAGGCCTCTCCAAAGCCATGGTATCACCAAAAACTTTGGTAAAAGCCATATAAGAGGAGGGAGGAGGATTTATGGTGGAGCTATAGAGCTTGGAGGGAATCATAGGAGAGGAAGGAGGGGACATACCCCTTTCAGTACCGTCGATTATACAATAGTTTGGTGAGGTTGTTCAACCACCTTAGGGAATGCCACCACAAAGGGGACATGAGCATGCCATCACGCTAAGGGATGGGTATCATCGATTAATTTCAGGTCTTACCGCTACCCTCGGATCTAGAATGATGAAGTTGAAAAGCTGAATCAAAAAAATGTTGGAGCTTAGGATCTTCAAACTGAGTGTGAGCCCTTTTTCTAGCACAATTTTACTAGTTAAAAAGGATGGAAGTTGGCATTTTTGTGTGGACTACCAGACCCTAAATTGGAAGTTTGTGCCAGACAATCATCCTATTCCAGTAATAGATGAGCTACTAGATGAGCTTTATGGTGCGGCAATATTCACGAAGGTGAACCTGAAGTTCGGATACCATCAGATTCGGATGAGAGATGAAGATGTTCTGAAGACAGCTTCCAGGACACATAAGGGATACTATGAGTTCTTGGTGATATTGTTTGCTCTCATTAACACCCCGACTATCTTCCAGTCCCTCATGAACAAGGTGTTTCGACCTTATCTCAAGAAGTTTATTTTGATTTTCTTTGATGACATCTTGGTGTATATCAAATACAGTGAGAAGCATTTTGAGCATCTTAGGATGGTCTTGGAGGTGTTACAGGAGCATCAACTGAGGGACAATATGAAGTGTTGTTATGCACAGGCGAGTGTGGAGTACATCTGTACATGGGGTACATGGTATCACAGGAAGGGGTGGCTGCTACCTAGGAACCTGAGGGAGTAAGGGATTTCTTAGGATTGACAGGGTATTACAGGAGGTTCGTGAGAGGATACAACACCATTGCTTGGCCTTTGACAGAGCACCTGAAGAAGGAAACCTTCTTTTGGGGAGAGGTAGCTACTCAGGCCTTTGAGAAATTAAAGATTGCCATGACGATAGTTCTGGTCATGACGCTACCCGACTTCAGCCAGAGGTTTATGGCGGAGATTGAAGCCTCAAGATATGGGTTGGGGGTAGTGCTGATGCAAAATTACAGACCTATAGCCTACTTTAGACATGTGTTGACAGTCAGAGCTAGGTTGTAGTTAGTCTATGAAAGAGAATTGATGGTCATTGTATTGGCTATTCAGAAGTGGCGATCGTACTTGATGGATCGACACTTCATCATCAGGACCGACCAGAAGAGCTTGAAGTACTTACTGGAGTAGAGGATGGTGACTGATGAGCATTAGAGGTGGTTGTCCAAGTTGCTGGGATATGATTTTGAAATCCAATATAGGCTAGGGTTGGAAAATAAGGTAGCGGATGCCTTGTTTAGATATGCTGGGGTGCTCTAGGAAATAGCCATTTCAATACTACTGATGTTGGATTGGGGGGGCTATTAAGGAAGAAAGTGTGCTGGACAAGTAGCTGAGGAAGATCAAAGAGGATATGCTGAAGGATGAGAATAGACATCCTGACTATTGAGTAGATGTGGAGAGATTTCTATATCATGGGAGGTTTCTGCTGCCTCAAACCTCAATTCATATTCCGCACTTGCTATAGGAGTTCTACTGGAGCGCTGTTGGGGGTCACTCTGGTGTATAGAAGACATACAAGAGATTGACGGCTAAATTATATTGGAAAGGAATGCACAAGGATGTAGAGGAAATGGTAACCATATGTTAAGTTTGCCAAAGCAACAAGTATATAGCTATGGCTCCAGGGGGGGCTACTACAGCTTCCAAACAAAGTATGGGAAGAGATCTCTATAGATTTTATAGACGAGCTACCCAGGTCAGAAGGGTTTACATTTATTCTGGTAATAGTGGACACACTAAGCAAATATGCTCATTTCATCCCTTTACGACATCTTTACAGTGGCGTCATCTTTCATAAGAGAGGTGGTCAGATTACACAGGATACTAAAGTCTATAGTGCCTGATCGAGACAAAGTGTTCCTCAGTCACTTTTGGAGGGAAGTTATTCAGGTTGCATGGGACTATGCTTAAGAGGAGCACTGCTTATCAGTTATCACCCTCAGACAGACGGGCAGATGGAGGTGGTCAATAGGAGCTTAGAAACATATCTGCAATGCTTTGTTTCAGAGACACCTTAGTTGTGGGCTAAGTGGTTGGCATGAGAAGAGTACTGGTACAACACCTTGTACCATTCGACATCACAAATGATCCTTTCAAGGTGTTGTATGGCAGAGATCCGCCTCACTTGATGCACTTTGGGCAGAGTAACACTTCAGTCTTTTCAGTGGAGCAATATTTGGAAGAGCGGGATATGATGCTAGAGGAATTGAAAAGACATATGTTGAGAGCTCAGTAGATTATGAAAAGGTCGGCTGATGAGCATAGGAAGGATATTAAGTTTGAGGTAGGGGATATGGTGTATTTGAAGCTTCATCCCTACAGGCAGAGGATAGTGGCTAGTAGGAGGAATGAGAAGCTGGCACCGTAGTACTTTGACACTTTTGAGATATTGGAGAGGATCGGAGCAGTGGCGTATCGAACGAAACTATAGCCGACCGTAACCATATATCTGATATTCCACGTGTCATAGTTGAAGCGAGCTATAATGGATTGTCATAGTTGAAGAGAGCTATAATGGATTACACCTCCACTGCAGAGTTACCAGCAAAGCTAATAGAGGATTTGGAGATGGTTTTGGAACCACTAGAGTTGGTAGGAGTGCGACAAGGGGAGGGAGGAAGTAAGGAAGTGCTAATTAAGTAGAAAGACTTACCAATGTATGAAGCTACTTGGGAGCCGTATGAGTGGATGAAGCATCAATTTTCGTTCTTCCACTTTGAGGACAAAATGGTTATTTGTAAGGGGGTATTGTTAAACTGGTCTAAGGTGGACCAGTCTAGCCAACCCTTGGTCTATTCCAGGCAGACCAAGAAGCCGCCGCCTCCCATGTTGGCCCATGATTTAAT
This sequence comes from Dendrobium huoshanense, assembly GCA_016618105.1. Classification (NCBI taxonomy): domain Eukaryota; kingdom Viridiplantae; phylum Streptophyta; class Magnoliopsida; order Asparagales; family Orchidaceae; genus Dendrobium; species Dendrobium huoshanense. The sequence goes on from CM028342.1 coordinate 11,931,351, forward strand.
GGAAAATTTCAAATAGAAGGGGGCGATTTAGTAGGGAAATTATTTTAGGAAGGGTTGTTTAGTAATTATGCTTTTATTTTGTATTCTCTAAGGGGGAAAGGGTTAGGGTTAGGGTTACGTTGAATGTTAATCTAATATTTGAAGTTTTTGCTCATATGTTTAATCAAACTTGTTTCCTAGTTGCTCTAACCGTTAATACTCTTTTGATTATCCCATTCAAGTTATCATTATAAAAACTAGGGGGTGTCAATATTTGACACGACCCAAAAACCCGACTCGAACTCGACCCAAAAATCCCTGGTTATACCTGAACTCGAAATAGGTTGGGTTCGGGTTCTAAATTTCAACCCGTTTGTAAAACCGGGTTGGGTTAGGGTTGACTCAGAAACTCGAAACCAATCCAGGCTTGACCCGAAAACCTCACTTGAGTCGCATCACATTCTCTTTTGTCGCTTGACCCATCAACCGATGCTGGTCTCGCTTGAGTCACATCATTCCGTCGCTCATCTTGTTGACGGATTGACGGGATTTGGCTGAATAAACACACGAACTGAAGAAATGCTCCACATTCCATCGTCGAGTCGATTTTCTTACGTGTCGGGTTGGGTCAACCCGAATCCGAATCGGGTTGAGTTCGGATTTGGAAAGGTGACCAGATTTCCAAATCGGATCAGTTCGGGTCAAAATTAGCCAGGTCAAATTTGGGTTGGACTCGAACCCGACCTGTGACCCGATTTTGACAATCCTAATAAAAACTAACTCATTTTTAGCATTAGAATTAGTAGCTCATATCTCAAATCAAGCTAAAGCACTCACCTCACTGTTTGATAGCGTAAAACAAACCTCCCACCTAGCCATGTTGATACTAAAACCTACCGAAGAGGTAATGATGCGAAATTTGAGATTCTCTATTAATATTCTTCATTGTATCCCATTTCATCTCTTTATTTATTATTGCATTTTGAAAATTTTGAATTTTTTTTTATTGAGGCTATTTCTTGAGAGGTCTAGAAAAGAAAGGAACGAGTTAATAATGCTTATATTCATGTCATTAAGGATATATAAGAGCTATTACTAATGTTCAAATACTACATCGTTTGACCAAGTACTTTCCTATTTTAGTTGGATTGCATTAAGTATCAGCTTTAAGCCCACATTTTTTACTTTAGTCATGGATGTTCTTTCTAGACATTTGCAAGAGCATGTACCTTAGTTTATTTCTTTTGCTAATGATATTCATCTTGTTGATAAGACTATAAAGGAAGTTGATGAAAAACTTAAATTATGGAGGTCAATTTTAGAGTCTAAAGGTTTTCGTTTGAGTAGATCTAAAACCGAACACATTGAGTGTAATTTTAGTTGTAATAGATCTAGTGATGAGATTGTGATCTTAGTTAATCAAGCCATTAAAAAAGGGCATGTTTTAGATATCTCGGGTCTATTTTTAAAGTGATGGTGAAATTAATGAGAATATTATTAGTAGAATTCAAATTGGATGGTTGAAATGGAGGAATGCATCGGGCTTATTGTGTGATGGAAAAGTATCCCTCAAACTTGAAGGAAAATATTATAAGATGGTGGTGAGACCTGCAATGTTTTATGGTGTAGAATGTTGATTGTTAAAAGAGAAGCATAAAATTAAGTTCAATTGTTGCAGAGATGAGGATGCTCGGGTGGATGAGTGTGTTTACTCTTAAGAGATATAATGTGAAATGAGTATATACATGAAAAAGTTGGAGTAGCTGCAATGTCAGATAAGATTAGAGAGTCATCTTAGATGGTTTGGTTGCATAAAACGTCGACCTTCCGATGACCTTATTAGGAGAGTAAATGTATTAGATCCAGCCTATGTTAAGAAATGTAGAGCTGGACTTAAAAAGATTGATTTAAAAAAATGACATTTTTTATTAGATTTAATAAGAATTTGACTTTTAATAAGGCACACAATAGGCAAAAAAGGATTCATATAGCCAACCCTAGGTAGTGGGATAAAGGTTTCTTGTTATTGTTGTAGGGTTTTTTTAATCCATTTTTAATTTTTTAGTAGTACTTATTTTCTATTAATTGTGTTGTTACTTTATTTGCTTTTAATCCTTAGGGCTCGCTCTCTATAAATAGCGACCTCTAGGACTAGTTTGGAGGAATAGCGACCTCTAGGACTAGTTTGGAGGATTGAATTAGTTTCGAGTAAAATTGAGATTTTCTCTCTTAAGTTGCTATATAATCTCTCTCTCTTTCCTCTTTTTTTTTTTCTCATATTATTTCTCCAAAAAGTGGTATTAGAGCGGGTTATCTCTCTATTACTCTTAATCGGTGCCTCGTTGTGTCCATTGTCATTTCTTTGCTTTCCATTTGTAACCCCCCTTATATCAACCTCAAACTACACAAATTGGCCGCCCTACGGAAACCTCATTCGTGTGTTGTGTTTGTTTTCTACTCACATCTTCATATGCAAAACCAAATAACCCCCATCACATATCCATTGTGCCCTTATCCTGATAGCTTCACTTCTCATGCTGCGGTGAGCCCCTGGCCCTCGCCACATCCAGTCGCTTTTGTGTCTCATTGTCCATATCTAACTAGTTTGTACTTGCACCTACCTGCCCATGCTTTTGGATTTGCTGTTTTTCTCACATATACTAACCACATTCGGACATACCACTAAGGCACCAACCACCAACCACCAATTGTTTTCCATTCATCCTCGCATGCTCTCGCATTTCCTCTATAGCCTCATAAAGTCTGCCAAGCTGCTTCAACATACTCGCCATCCTACGCTACTCCACGTACTAGAGAGAGGACAATCACCTTATGCTGCCTTGCTCATCTCATGATTGCCATTGATTCTCAAGCATTGAAGACCATCTTTGGTAAAGAACCTATGGAATTGCAGAGCTCAAATTTTTTTAAGGTTTTATCCTTGGCTTTTAGTAGGATTTACTTTTTTAGTTTACTTGTAAATGTATCAATCATTGAATGCTACTTGTCTAGGAAGCTCCACTAAATGTAATGCCTAGTCTCTTATCATTTAGTTTATGTAAGGGAGTTCCACCAAATATTAATGTTTCGTTTGGGACGATTTTTTTATTGCTTCTTAAAGTAACTTTTTAAAAAAAAATTTAATTTTTGTACTAAAAATTAACTTTAAGAAGCGGCAAGAAAGCCGTCCCAAACGAAACGAAACCTAAGTATTAGAGTGTTTAGAACTTGGAAGTACAATTTCTGCCTACCGTTGTGCAACCAACACAAATTAATCTTCTGCATATCTTATGATATATTATGAACTAAGCACTGATTTTATAATCACAATTGAGCCAAATTATCTATCTTTAAAATCATATAAATTTGTACTTTCACCATCATTTCATTGCTTCCAATCAAGCTTACCTGCCACAGTTCAAGGATGAACTTTTCAACATACAAATCCGACCTTTCTTATTTCATCTACATCCTCATTCCAACACTTTCATTTTTGCAGCAAATACAGGGATCTGTGGGAATGAGCTCAAAACCCGCTGTTCCCGCCTCCGCGCACGTGCGAACAACACGAAAAGGCTCGAGCGAACATCTTGTTCTCAACATTGATTCCGAGTCGGAGCCATTGATTACTTCCCATGAAACTGATGAGAAAGGTTTGATATCACTGCCTTACAAGTTGCAAAATGGTTGTCTTCTCCAATGCAACTCACCAGTTCCATTTTCTTGCAGGTCATCTGTTCAAATCTCTGAACACATCTGGCCTGATTCCAAAGCAAGGGAGAGTGATTGCAGATAGGGTTGATGGAATTTGGTATGATCTGAACCAAACTTCTTTAAGATTCTTTACAAAATAATAGATTTATTTTCATTATTGCATTGGAATACCTTCTCAGATTATGTTTTAATAAGTTCAAACAATTTGTATTGAACTGAATGGATTTGCTACAGGGTTTCTGGAGGAAGGATATTGATGAGTAAGCCTGGAGCAAGGCTGGGTCTGATAGGCTATTGGATATTCTTGCATCTATGGCTATTGGGCTCTATATTGTAATGCTAATAGATCATAAATTGTAAAATAGAATGTATAATCATAAGGGTTTAGTTTTTGTTTGAGACAGTCTCAAGCAATTCTTTTGTCTTTCCTTTTCTATTATAATTTGTATTCATTATTTGATTCAAAAAATTCAAATATCTCTAATAGAGTTTGGTTCTTAATAATGCGTTTGAAATTTTTGAAGTTGTTTGGAGTAAGATGAATGCAATATAAAGCGCGTTGATGATGGTTGGGGGAAATGAATCCCTATCATCCCATCATCATGTTGCTAGTCCTATCATCTTTATGGGCAAGAACTCATCGCCCCTCACACATCACAAATCACCGTCAATCTTGTTACTTGTCAGGAATCAGAACATAGTCACCATATTGACGATCATATCATCTTGTGCTAGTAAGATCTCATCACTCTTCTCACATCAATGATTGTAAATATGGTATTGTGTATTTAAATTTTTTTTAAAAGTAAAATGAATAATGTAAAGCTTGGTGTTAGTGATGATCGGGGGTAGTGAACCCTTGTTATCCTATCATCCCGTCATTAGTCCTATGACCAATTTTGATAAGAACTTATTACCCTTAACACGTCGCAAATTACTGCCAATCTTGTTACTCATCGGGAATTTGAACTTATTCGCTATTTTTTAAATTTCAATGCAGCTTTTCAATTTTTTAGAGTAATGAGGATTTGGAAAATGAGGTGCTTTGTTAGGATTTTTTTTTCATCGTAGCCTCCCCCCACCCCCCGGTTCTTCTTCTACCACGTCCCTCCCCTCTCACTATGGGCAAGCTCTTGATGTGGATGCCCTCATGGGCAGGAAGACTTGCTTGACATTCACTAGAGTTTTGTCCTTGCCTCCTGCTCTTACCCCTTCCCTTTTTCATTATAACCTCCTCCCAAGCGGTTTTTCCTCCATTTCCAAGTGCCCCCTTATGCCCTTCCAAGGCTCCTCTTAGATTAAAATGGAAATCGAACATCATTAGCAGAGATCATACAACCAATGACTTCTCTATGTCATTTGTACCCCCGACCAAAATCCCTTTCTCAGTTGTTGAGATTGTTGAACCTATGCAAGATTGGAACCTCTCGCTAGTTAGCTACTTTGTTGGCCAAATGACAAACTATGTTAGCTTGTTATCCGCCATAAAGAAAGCATGGTCGCTCAAAGGTTATGTGGAACTCCTCATCCTTAGTTACAGTTTTTTTCTCTTCAAGTTTACTTTCCTGGAAGATTATGACTTTGCTTGGTCCGGAGGGCCTTAGTTCTTCTTCGGAAGACCCTTTATCATGCAAAGTTGTCCCCTAAGTTTAAACCTACAATGGATGAGTTATCCTCCATCCCCTTATGGATTAAAATCATGAACCTACCCCTCTTGGTTTAGAATCTTGCCGGTATTTCCAAGATTGCTAGATATGCCAGGCAACCTCTTACTGTTGACGCCCTCATTGGGAGGAAGACTCACTTGACATTCACTAGAGTTTTTGTCATTGTCTCCTACTCTCCCTTTATTGATGAAATTCTCATCTCTCTTAATGGGGATGACATTGCACTCAAAGTTCTCCACGACTGGAAATTGACCTCTTGCACCAGTTGCTGCTCCCTTGTTCATCCCTCCAACCTATGCCACATAAATCCTCCCCCTAAAGTCAAAACTCACCCCCCGCCCCCCCCCCCCCCCCCCCCCCCCCCCCCCCCCCCCCCCATTTATGGATGAAGTGCTAGACAAAAACAAAAAACTAGGGCTCTCTCCTCAAACATTTTACCAAATAACCACCTCTGCCATTTTTCCATCTGCTTCAACTCAACATTCACATGCAACTACCACCCAATACAGCCCCTCCTATTTTTCCCCTCATTTAGATCCCGACTCCACAAATTCGATCAGCCACCTACCCTGGGGAAAGAAGTGTTACCCAACCTTAACTCCCATACTGATGAAGCCTCCTCATCTGACTATCCCGTGACCCTTGCCTATCCCTACCTCAATCGTATCTCATCCCCAACAAGTTTGTTGTGTTGCAATCAGAAGACTCCGAAAAAAGCTACTTTGACGAAACAATTATTGTTTTTAAAGACCAATTGGTTAAAACCCAAAGTATTTCCCATGTCGATGCGTCTGTGGTGTCTAAAGACCAACCTATTAAATAAAATCTCCCCTCAATCAAGCAATCTGAGTCCAAAAAAGCTAAGAAGGCAAACCCATCCTCTTCCAAATCATAATGACCCTTCCTCCTATCGGATGTTGGAATGTGAGGGGATTTAACAGCCCCGAGAAAGTTTATGCGTGTAAAGAACTTGTCAAGTCACACCATTTAAGACATGTTGAGCTTTCTTGAAACCAATCATAATCACTTGTCCCTTGACCCTTGGTTTTCTAATTCTCGTAGGGTTTTTGAGAATGAGCGGTCCTGCAACAACTTTGATTCTTCCTCCCCTTGAAATCTCTTTCTCCTCTTCTTTCTCTTCTTCTTTGATGATTCACGGAATTCTCTCCTCTGGCTCTCTCCCTCGCCACCCTGTGTCTCTTAGTGATTTATGCAGGTAACTAAATGGATGATAGAAACCCTCTCTAGCAACAATTTTTTGGCTCTAGCTTCCTGAGACTTCAATTGTTGCATATTTGCTAACGAGAAATCTGGTGGCAATACGTTTAATTTCAAAAATCTTGGGAAACTTATCAACCAAATGTTTAATACTATCATTCTAGGTCTGGCCTTTGTTGGGTTATTTTATACTCGGTTTAACCAATATTTGGATAACCCTCTCCATATTAAACTGGATTGGGTTCTAGTTAATCACACCTGGCTTGAGTTTTTCCCCTCTTTTTTCTATAAAGTTGAACCCCCCACTGCTCGAACCATTCTCCTATGGTGCTCTTCTCTCGCACCAACTCTAGCAAAAATTGCATATTCCTTTTTAAAAACTATCGGTGTCATATGGATGTTATTGGGATGCTATTATTACCGTTTTTACTTCTCACATCAATGGAAGTCCGATTGTTGCTTTCTACTCCAAGCTGCATACTCTTAAATCTCTCCTTAAAAGCTATAAGTGGGCCAATGCTTCCTTTCTTTCCACCCATATTAAAGAGATGCAAGTATGTTAGTAGGATTTATGCTTATAAATTCAACTTGATCATTCCCTTAATATCTCCTTAAAGGAGGTTAACTCTCTTCTATCCTCTTTCCACACCTGTTAGGTTTCCTGGCTAGTTCAAAGAGCAAAATCCAAATGGCTAAATAATAGAGAAGATGACCAGGGTTATCTTTATGCTAAGATCATATCGAGAAGCAATTTACATTTAATTAAGGAACTTTCTACTTCCCTGGTGCACTTTTCCTCCCGTCTTGAGTTTGCCAATGATGATATTATCTACTTCAAAGAACTCTACCACCTCTTTAATCCTTCCTATCTCAGACCAAGAGACCAGAGCTGTGGTTTTCTATGGCCCATCATCCCCTACCCCAAAACCTAACGGCTTTACTTTCGAGTTCTACAAATGCACCTGGAATATTATAGGCCTTCATGTTTGTAATTTTGTAAAAAATTTCTTCCACACATGACACCTTCCCAAGGGAGCTAAAGCCACTACGATCTCTCTGACACTCAAATGCTCTCATGCTTCAAAAATCTTGGATTACCAGCCTATATCTTGATGCAATTTTTTTACAAGATTAATGTAAAAATTCTTACCAACCGAATTACAGACATTATGCATCTAATCATTCATCAAAGCCAAGCTGGGTTTGTTTGTAAAAGATGCTCCTTGAATGACATTGTGTTGACTTCTATGCTTTAGGGTGAATTCAATAGTTCCTCTCACATGAAGTATTTTTGTTTTAAACTAGCCATCACTAAGGCCTTTAACTATGTTTCTCATGACTTCTTATTCTCTAGGCTGGTGCAAAAAGGCTTCCCTCTTAAGTTTATTAACTGGATCAATGCATGTATCAATGAGGTGCATTTTTCTATTTGTATTAATAGTGTTCTGGAGAGTTTTTAATTATTCGTCTGGGTTGAGGCAAGGCTATCCTCTCTCCCTATTACTTTTTAGGACTGTCATGGATGCTCTCTCTTTCTCTCTTCAGCTCCAATGCTCCCTTTACTGTGAGTCTAATGGTTACAGTTACAATTATCTACTTTATGTAGATGACCTGCTTGTGTTTGGTTTGGCCACCACCCTGAATACCTCCTCCCTTAATGAGAAATTTATTAGCTTTGCTGCTTCTTCTTGGCTTCATATAAACCATGACAAATGTTGGATTATTTTCTCTCATAACTCTCCTCAAGCTGCTGATATCTTCTCTATTCTTAACCTCCCTTAAGCTGACCTTATCCTTAAGTACTCAGAGATTCCTATCTCCCCTAAGAAACTCAATTATGCTCATTTCCAACCACTTATGAGTAGAATTTATACTCTACTTGATGGTTTAAGTTCTTGTCTTTTGCATGTAGAGTTTAGTTCTTGAGGTTCACCATCTCAAACACTTTGGCTTATTAGATCTATGGCTCTATAATTCATAAGTTTTGCTGCAAAACTATAAACAAGCCATGGTCTAGGTTCTCGTAGCATGGGAAAACTAATGAGAAAATGTTTCACGTCATTGCTTGGGTTAATACCTATCGGCCTAAGAATTTAGGTGGCTTGGGTATATTGTTATCCAAGCTTTATATCACAGATTTTTCTGTTCATTTATTTGGAGATTATTTTCTACAGTTTTTTTACATGCATATTTGCTGAGGGCTAAACTCTCCTCCACCAAGAACCACCAAATGCCCCCCCCCAACCTATTTCTTTGCATAAATACACATGGCATAAAAGATATGCTATTAGATTCTTTTCTTTTGTTTAGATGACTACTCTTAATGATCTAAAAACTGCAGATGTGCTTTTTAAGAGGAATATCTCCATTCAGGTCAATTGTTCTCTCTGCTCTAGGGATCCAAAAACTCTCTGGCTTTTTATTTTTCAAATACGAGTACGCTGTTTTCATCATCTCTACGCATTTGCCTCACATGGAAGGCTTTTTACGGAGGTCCACTATGCTGCAACTCTCTGATCATTATTCTGGTTTCTCTCATTTTAGTTCCCATGAGAAGAATTTCTTCTACTTTATCATATTCTATTCTTTGTATTTTTTTTTTTTTTTTTGTGAAGAGAAAGGAATGACAAGCGTTTTGCTAGAAATAGGAGTTGCTATACCTACGTTCGTCATAAAACCATAAATGTTATCTCATCTTAAGCTGCTAAGTGCATCTCCAACCGAAAATCCCATGTTCACTCCAAAATATAGTGAAACTAAAAAAATGGCATAATTCATCTTCAATCAAACTCCATTTTACGCACTTTGCAAAAGGTTACCGTCTTTCTCTCTTTCGCACGTTTCTTCAACAAATTCGGTGGAGACAGAAAAATAACACCGGTGAACAGTGCAACAATGTCAATATTGACGTCGCCCTGTTCACCAACAACTAAATACCATAAGTTTTGTTGTTCGGCTATAGCTCACGATTGGCGTCATTCATGACCTCAATGGAAATGCTATGATAATCTTATTACTTTCTTCGAACTTCTTTTTTCTAAGCTCAGGGAACTTATCTGATCAGTTTTGAAATTATGGTTGTAAATATTTAAATATAATTATTTTAAGTGCTATGCGTGGAAACCTCCAATGCGGCCACGTGGACTACCATGTTTTAATTAACGCTATATAAATCAAGTGAATGTCGCTCTCATTACTGTAAATAACGACTTAAAGTCTTAAACCCTAGAGAGAACGAGAGAGAGGGAGAGAGAGAATGGCAGATTGGGGGCCGGTGGTGATCGCCGTGGTTCTGTTCGTTTTCCTGACGCCGGGGCTTCTTTTCCAGCTTCCAGGGAACGGCCGGGTAGTGGAGTTCGCCAACATGCGAACAAGCGTCATCTCCATTCTTATCCATGCCGTTATCTACTTTGCCCTAATCACCATCTTCCTCATAGCCATCGGCGTCCACATCACCACCGGTTAGCGATTATCTCATATTCATACTTCCAAGCCACAGTCCTTGTTTTCAATCGCCTTAATTAACCTTTCTTTTTTTCCTTTTTTTTTTCATTTCCCATGTTCTTGTAATTGGGTCTCAAATCTGAACACTAATTACGTTTTTGTTTGGTGTTGTTTTCTGTTGCTGAAATTATCTGTTATATGGATTGATTTTCTTTTGTTTTATAAATATATTTTTTAGTTTTGTGGGCCTTAGCATCTCTTTGTTATACTGTTATTTTTTACAGTTGAAATCTTCGTTTTTGTACTTTGCTTGCCTGTAGAATTGGATGAGTCGATTAGTTGGTTACTTGAGTTACCTTATGATATTGTATCTGATTGGATTTTGAGGTTGTTTTGGTCATCCATTCGTTGATACTTAAAAAAATAACAATAAAATAAAATTATAAAAATATTGAGCCAAATTTATTATATTTAATAAATAATATTTGTATGAGATACTGATGCTTATAAAATACTTTTAGATCAAACAAGTTTTGGAATTTCTGATGGTGATCTGTGCCTATTTTAATGCTTCTAAACAAAACGGTTTATAAAATTTGAAATATTTGCATAGGCTTTGACTTCCATTAAGCATCAAATTTATATTCTATTCTGCTTTTGTGATTCAATAACCTATTAAGATAATTTGCTGAATCTTTGGAATGTCAAAGCTTGTCGGAATTTTTCTTGGTGATGGGCTATGATTTTATTTTTCAATAACAAATGAAAAAAATTGCAAATTGCTTCGGAAGCAAGGATTAAATTTTGATTTTGTCTTGGACTAATCAGTGTAGGTTTCTGCGGTTTCTAAATTAACATTTGTGTTCAATTCTTTCTCTAGTTCCAGAAAAAAAAAATGCCGTTTTGATGAAGAGGCTGATTGGTTTGAGGTAAAATGGATGGACAATATTCCAAATGAAGGGGTTTTGAAATATAGGTGTTTGGTTTGAAGTCAAAGAAATGCATGGTAAAATTTTGGTGTATTTGAAATATCGGTGTTTCGTTTAAATACAACATAAATTCTTTGTCATTGTCGCCGATCACTGCCACCCGCCGCCTGAGCCTGCTACTGCTACCTACCACCGAAGCCAATTGTCACTTGCCGCTGCCCCTGCGAGCTACGGAATGCTATTATATTTGGATTTTTATAATGCATTCATTTTACTTTAAACCATAACAAAATTAATAATAATAATCTTATGTATTTTCTTATACACATCCAAATAACTCCCAACATCTCAAATATATTGAATGTCTTTTATGTTGCATTCGATTTTACTTCGTATTTCTTTTTCAGCCAATCAAATGGCCCCTCAATAAACATAGAATTGCAATAACTTCATATAATTTAATTATATACATATGAAGTAAAGTCAGAAAAAACATTTTATATTAATATTTATATTAGCAGAGCTTCCATATATTTAGATCTAAGGGCAAGTATAAATTAATTAACTTGATGATCTCAGGCAGTCAGCAAGTGGAACATTAAGAAAACCACCAATAAACTTTTATTTTTTATGCTTGTTGAATCTGCTTGCTTGTTATTATTTTTTTGCTGAAGATGTATCTGTGAAGCGTTTACATGGAGACTGCGTTCTGGAAGCAGCTGTATGCAAAAATGAACCGTTGATGATAGCTTTACAGTTTAAAATGCAAAGACTCCCAAACCATAACAAATTCAATTAGTTTTTAGTGGCTGTTTGGTAGTACACAGGATTTGATTTAGGTAGGATTTCGTAAATTCTTTAAATCCGGATTTTGAATATCCTGAGGGGCCTAAATCTTGATAACTGTTTGGTAAAAATCATGATAAATCCTAAGTGACTGTTTGGCTATAGAGCGGATTTAACGAGAGGACTCTTCCTCTCGAACCAATGAATTTCGTAAATTTGGCAGAAAACATGATTTTGGAAATCTGGGATTTAGCACGAAAAGGCGGATTTTTCCGTCTACGGTGGCTTTCTTTTGCCTTGAGATTTGGTTTTGCATTTTAGGCCGTTTGATTGGATTTGCTCAAATCCGACTCAAAGCTGGCCTAAATCCTGCCACCAACGGCCCCTTAATGTTGAGTGAATGTGTATCCTTTGACGAGCTTAGAAGTTCCTCAAACGAGTTTGATCAGTTTTTTTTTTTTTTTTTAATTTTAATTTTTTTTATGTTGAAAAACTCTCAATTCAATTAAACTTTAAGAAATGGGTATATCCATTGTGGCTAATATGTTGAATCATTGGTGTTGCTTGATTAAAGATGCTTGAGATCCTTGTCTTCTTTGTCCAAGTCTTCTTCTTGCTTGTTAGAATGCTCATCTTCTTCTTATTGTTGTAATGGAGAAATCTTCCTTTAGAATTGATTTTTTTTGTCTTTGATCGCATGTTGAGTACTGGTATTTCAATCCCCATTCTTCTTTCAAGCAAGTGATTGTTCCAACAATCATGCGATATCATAGCATGAATACCTTCAATATCACAAAATTATTAAAAAAAAAAAAAAATAGCGTGCTGGAATTATTTGTCCGCAGCGACCTAGGGTTTTTTCAGCTCCCGTTCGGGCAGCCGTCTCCGGCCATCCGACGACGGGCTGTCGTCCGGGCAGCTTTTGACCCCCCTCTCGCTCCCGTCCTGGCAGCCGTCTTCGGCCATCCGATCGGCCTCCCGACGTCGCCAGCTTCGATCCAGTAGTCGCACGCAGATTTGTTCCAGAATTTCAAAAGTGAGTACAAGCCTGGACGCTCTAGCCGTTGCTCCTGCTCTGCTAGGGCTTTGCCCTAGCAACCTCATCAGCGGCATTTCCTCCGGCTTTTCTCTGGTTTGATTTCTTCTTCTCTCTTCTTATGGCTGCTAGTCGTTTTCATGACCCAGGTTTTTTAGATGGGATTCCGCGGTCTCGTTCTTTTTGGGAGGTCCTGTCCGGGACCTTCTCCGTGTCGAGTTTTCCGCCTTTGAAGGTTTCTTCCTGCCACGATCTTCCTGCTTTGTTGATTTCTGATGAAAAATTGAATGCCTTAGCTGCGTCTTTTGAGTTTGCCTTGGTCGGAAAATTTCCCGGCAGTTGTCCGTCGCTGGAATCAATTCGTAAATTTTTATTCAATCTTAAGCTGGATGGTGAGTTCTCTGTCATTGTTCTAAAAAAAAATAATGTTTTGATCAAGCTTAGGAATGTTTGGATTACTATCGAGTTTTCGCTCACCGTTCCTATTTTGTTAACAACTGTTACATGAAGTTTGTTAAATGGTCTCCGCTTTTTGACGTTTGTGTGGAATCTCCTATGATTCTGATTTGGATTTCTTTCCCTAACCTTCGCCCTTAATTGTACTCTTCCCGTATTCTTCAAGGGTTGGGGTCCATTTTTGTTAGAACCTTAAAGATTGATAACGCTGCCAATGGAACTAGACCCTCAGTTGCTCGTATACTTGTTGAGCTAGATATTACTTAGCGGTATCCGGATCAAGTTTGGCTTGGTTCTGAATCTTTGGGTTATGCCTAAAATGTGGAAATTGAAGTTTTCCCCTTCTATTGTGATCATTGTAAAGCTTTGGGTCATTCAAAAGCTGCATGTAGTGTGTTGCATCCTCATCCTGCTGTTGTCCCTGCACATGTGATTGGTTCGGTTTTGGAACCTGTGGCTCATTCTGTTGCTGAGATTGATAAGGTGATTTCTGGTATTTGTGACCAATCTTTTGCACATGTGGATTTGGGGTTGTCTACATATGCTGTTTGTTCTCCTCTGATAATGCCTAGTACTGTCAAGTTCAATAGCCCGGATGTTGTTGCAGTTGTTGACATGCCGCAAAACCCCTTGGCTGTTAATGTTAATACTGTGGTTGAATTAGTTGCACCATTTGTTGGGCCTCCTTATTGCACTACCCCTTGCTTAGTAGCCTCACCTGATGGAGTTTTGACTGCTGGCAAGCTAGGTGTTGTGTGTGTGGCTGTTGATGCTCCTTCGGTTTGTATAGATGGTGAGGGTACCTTGCCTACTGTTGTGGGTTTGGTGAAGAAGATTGATGGTAGGGGTGTGGGTTGATTTGCAGTTGATGATGGCGGTGAAACTGGTGTTATTTTGAATACTACTGCTGTTTGTTGTGGTCTTTCTGATGGTGATGATCCCTTGTCTAAAAGTTTTGAAGAGTCACTTTTGAATGTGCCTTTAACCCTTGTTTCCAAGGATGATTTGCAGACTCATATTTCGAGGGATAGTGAGGTGATGCGGGGTGACTAGGTACATGCCGACAATTCCTCAGCTGAGGGTGAAGATTTTTATGAGGATTATTTGGCTTCTCGACCGGAATTTTGTAAAAGAAGTGGCAAACGTAGAGCTCGTAACTCTAAAAAGAAGTGATGCTCCTTTTGGTCTTGAATTGGTTTTCGTGGACGTTTGTTCGTGCTTTTGGGAGCTGTTTTGATGCTGGCGTTGTTGCTGGTGCAGTCTTTTTGGAGGTTTATGGTTGGTGCTTCCTGTTGCTTCAATTCAGCTGGTTGAACTCCTTCCTATTGCGTCTTTGTGCCATCTTGACTCCTTTTGCTGGACTACCTATTCGACTTTGCTAGCTCTAGGTGGTCTTATTTGTTTTTGTTAGCTCAATTTTCTTCTTCTTACTTATTGTAATATGTAGAACTAATCGCTCCTAGGTTTTTCTTCAATTTTTGTATTTTTAGAGAGCTTATGGTTATCTAAGGACTTATAATTTTCTTTTTAATTTAACGCGTAGGCCCACATGTGGGTTTTATCAAAAAAAAAAAGTATGAATACCTCCAAACTCTTTTTCACCACCACTGCCTCAGGTTCTCACTCACTTTACAATTTTTATATTATAAGACAATTTTGACTCTATATGCTCATAAGTTTTTTTATTTTTTATTTTTCATACTAAATTGCTCCTCTTTTGGAGAAATTATTCTGTGCGGTCGCCAGACGTCATCCGGAGGTGAATCAGGATATGTCACGTCACTTTTTTTTGTTATGTACCGGTGTTGTGTGCCGTTGTGTCGGGGATGTGGCTCATCGTGATTCGCCTCCGAACAGTCTGATGATCTCACATATAATTTCCCTTTTGTGTATGTGGAGTGCTTATTGAAGTTCTTGCAAATAAATTTGGTTATAACTGGTTCAAATTTCAAGCTTGTTCGAAGAAATTTGAACATTACGTAGCATGCACAAGGTAAAAAATTCCTTCCCTAGTGATCCCATTTCACATTGTTGGTCCCTAGTTCCGGTCCATAGTGAGCTGCCAGTCGAGCTTTATATCTTCAATTTTCATTCCAAAATGTAGAAACTAGTCTTCAATTGAACTCCATTTTCTAATATAAAAAAAAATTTCCTAATATATTCTTTCTCATGCTTTATTTTATATATTTTAATCATATATTTATATTTAAAAAAAAAAATACATATAGCGGGTGAACAGTGTGGCGTCAATATTGGCGTTGCACTATTCACCCACAAGTAAATAGCGAAAAGTTTGACGTTCGGCTGGAGCGACCGAACGACACCATACACATGTTTGACGTTCGACTGAAGAAGGCCTAACAAACTCATGTTGCATTGTGTTACGTCACAGCATCACGATGTCAACTACAGCGACCTTTGTTGGTCACATGGTGAGCATACAAGAAACTTCTATCATGCGATGCTATCTCTAGGAGAGATTATTACGTGCAGAGACTGGACTCAGATAACCGTTCAGATTTGCCGTTGTGAACGATAAAAGCACTGTGATGATCAGTGAATTACGCTTTTACTATTCACAGAGACAAACCGAACTCTCATAGCGTACATCACGGTCCTATGATGCCAACTATTGTGACCTTCGTCTACATAAGTTTAATCCACATTTGAATCATTTTCGAATTAATGTTAGATTTAGAGTTCCATTGAAATAAACCGTTACAATAGTGATAATTTCGTTTGAAATAAACTTTCTGATATATTTCCTTAATATATATATATATATATATATATATATATATATATATATATATTTCACATATTTATCCAATTTCCACTACTATGAGTCAAATAAACTCAATTTTCTCCATTATAGTGCCACCTTCAATTTCTTGAATTACAACTAGTATAAGGCTTTTTAAATTAGGCTAAGATCTTATATTCTCTCTTTTTGAGTTTTTATGGAAATAATTATTGTTAATTTAATATTTTATATTATATTTTAATTGCATTCAATAAAAAATTAGAATTTAGAATATTCATCTCTTTTAGATATATTTTACAACTTGTGGCAAAAAACAGTCAAAAAGTAATTTTATTTAAAAAAAAACCAAAAAATTTAAACCCATGAAAATACATTAGGTGCTAATATTAACTATCATAATTAGAATAAAACAAGGTTTTTGCTATAATGCCTTAGTCAAAATTTCAAAAAAAAAAAAAGGGAGATTTACATATATACCACCATATACTTTTCTATTTACATATTTAACACCTAAAACTTTAATATTACATACATACCACCAATAGTTCTTTTTCATATCAAATATGAGTGGTAAAAATGGAATATATGAGAAAAAAAATGATGAATGATTATCATAATTATCATTTTAATAATGACAACAAACAAGCAAATTAAATTATTTGCATTTTCATAATAAATTTCAATATGCTAATAATCACTATGATCACTTTATTAAAAAAATTTAGTGTATTATTGAAGCTTTTCATATTATTAAAATTTTGATTATGTAGTACAACTTAGGTTTTGTTTGGAATGACTTTTTTTAATGTTTTATAAAACAATTTTTTAGTGCAAAAATTTTATTGAACTACAGATTTTCGTACTAGAAAGTTGTTCTAAAAAGCAGAAAAAAGCTGTTCCGAACGAAGACAACTTTTTTACTGATTTTTTTAAATAGCTTTTTAGTATAAATTTTTGTAATATAAATCCATTTTAGATAGCAGTTTCAAATGAAGTCTTAACCTTATGATCCGATGTGTGTGTGCTTGAATTTAAGATTAAATTTATCTTCTATTATTTTTTGATCAATTACATGCCTAACACTCAAATTTTAATTATTTATAAAACTACATTCTCTTATTTTTATTTTTAAATTGTCAAATTTCTAACAACTTAATTATGGCATGTGAAAAGACATATTTGATAGTTCAACAAAATGATATGAATATTAGTTTTATAAATAAAAAAAGTTTATGTTATATATATATATATATATATATATATATTAGTAGGGCTCTGGCATACAACTTATACATTACATGTATATATGCATGCAGATAGACATACATCCATCCATGCATGCATATGTATATCCATCCATCCATCCATATATGTACATATATAAATATCAATTGAATGATGTAAGCTAAAAAAGTATAAAAAGGGTTACTCGAATATTTAAATAAAATTATATATTAAAAAACACAACACCTCATATATATATATATATATATATATATATATATATATATATATATATATATATATATATATATATATATATATATATATATATATATATATATATATATATATATATATATATATATATATATATAACAAAAATAAAAATAATAGGTTTTAAAGATATCAAATGTATTTTATTTTATGTTAAAATAAAATAAAATAAAAAGCAATTCCAAATAACCCCTAAGATTGCAATCAATCTCACAAAGTCACATCAAACCTCTCTCTATTCTATGATAAATTATTCTATGCAGACATTATACGCTATCCAGAGACCAATTTGAATGTGCCACATCACTTTTTGCTCGGTACCAGTGCTAGATCCCGCTGGATAACGAGTGACGTGGCACATTCTGATTGGCCTCCGGACAGTCTGGTGTCCGCACAGAATAATTTCTCCCTCCAGTGAATGGGATAACATTAAAGCAAAATTAAATCAGAAAAACAAAACACTTTTCACACATTAAATTAATAACATAGAATCTGTGAAGTAACCAAATCATTCTGTTCCCACAGATTTAACTACTTTCCTGTATCCACCAGCCACTTAAATCTAAACAACAACTGTTGTATTTACATATGAACAAGGAATTTATACAGATTATGATATATTTCAACAACTTAATTACCCATAGGAGCTTCTGCCTCCAGCCATTGCAGAGGTAATGAGACATTAATGAAGACTTCTAACCATGAAGAATGAACTGTGCTTCGATAGAGTATTAGCTTAGATCGATTTCGACCAGCTCCGGTACCCCTCTCTCGTTCTGTCGGTCGGCAAGTTCGATACCGAGCTGACCCTTATCGCCGGCACCAAATGCATATAGCTTACCTGATTCAGTCAGAGCAAATGTGTGTGCATTCCAATATACAGAGTTGGTGAGGCTGATCTGTACAATCCTTTCATTGATGGTTTTGAGTGAGGTTACTAGTTCTGGGATGAGAACATTTGTGTGCCTGTTTACCTGACACAGCCAGAAAACACAATATTTGGTCTATTCAATTGAAAAAAAAAAAACAATGGAATTCCGTAATTATGATACAATCCATCAGCATAAGTTGTTTGATTTCATACAAGTATGAATCCTATTCCAATATGGTCATATTTTCTGATATAATAATAGAATTGTCATACTTTTTTTTTCTTCATATTGTGATTGTAAATAACTAAAATCTGCTATTGACTCGTTTGGAACAGTTTTTTTCCTGCTTCTAAAAACAGCTTTTTATTTATACTGAAAAGCTATTTTAAGAAGCAGGAAAAAAGCCATCCCAAATAAAACCTGATATAGACTTCAATAAAAGTAATATTTCGACAGAGAGGAGTTTGCAGCACACTGCAGGCATGTGCTTATGAGTTTCAGCTCCCAATGTAGAAGTCATAGGTTTCAGGCTTATATGTAAGGCTGTGTGAATGAATTTGTGATTAAATTTGCTCAAAGTTTAAGGGAAGGAGAGGGTTTTAAAAAACTATTTAAGGCTTCGTTTGGGACGATTTTTTTACTGCTTCTTAAAGTGGCTTTCTTTAATTTTAATATTAAAAAGCCACTTTAAGAAACAGTAAAAAAATCGTCCCAAACTAAGTCTAAGTATGATTAAAGAGGATAACATCCCCTATGTTGGAACTCCCACCTCCATGGTGAAAGCCAAGACCTCCAACCACGAAATCATAGAGCTTTGCACATAGCAAAACACCTTACTAAACAAAACATTTGGCATGTTTGATGTTTTAACATTAAAAAATAATGTTTTAACATTCTAAATAAATTTCAACCATTTTTGGACATCTCTTGTCCATCCTTTTAGATATATATATATATAATTCTAGAATAAATTCATGGTTGATAATATACTTAAAACAACTATTATGTCAGATAGTCTGAATTTTTTTGCATCCTAGCCAAAAATCTTATGAATGTATGACAAGGTGTCCAACTTCTAGTCGAGCAAAACAAATAATGAGTCATGCAAGACCTAGCCGCCTTTGCGTCTCGGAGGCGATTTTGGGGCGATCTTCCTCGCGGCTGGTGCGGTGATCCTCTCGTCTGGTTTCCGGTGTTGTTTCGTTGTTCTTACTCTGGTATTTATTCTGGTTTATCTTTTCCTCCTTCTGGATCCTTTGATTGGGTGTTTCTCGTCGTTTTTTTGCCCTGTTCGTCTCCTTTTTTCTGCCTGAGGTTGGTGTTTTATTTGTCGGGTGGGGTGGGGGGCGATGTCTGCTCCGACGTCGTCTACCCAGGGCGTTGGCCCTCCGCTTACTGGTAAAACTAGATCTTTTAAAGATGTGGTTTCTGGCCCCTCTTCTTCTTCTGCTAAAGTGCAGTTTGTGCATTCGACTTTCAAAGGTTGTCCGGCTTTACTTTTTGAGGAAGGTGTGGTTCAGCAGTTGGCTGCGCCTTTCTCGTTCACGTTGGTTGGTAAGTTTATGCTACGCAGACCTAATCTTGATGTTATCAGAAAATTTTTCTACAGCTTAAAACTTTCTGGATCTTTTTCTGTTGGTTTGCTTGATTCGAAGCATGTCTCGATCCAACTTTCTAATGATTTGGACTATAGCCGTATATTTTCTCGTCGATCCTACTATATTCAGGGTTGTCAGATGAGGCTTCTGAAATGGTCTCCGGACTTTGATGTGAGGGAAGAATCTCCGATTGCCCCGGTTTGGTTAGCTTTTCCTAATCTGCGATTACATTTCTTTAATACCCAAATTCTTTTTGGCCTTGCTTCGGTGTTTGGGAGGCCTCTCCAAACTGACCAAGCCACTGCTTCTCTGTCTAGACCGTCGGTTGCTCGTATTCTCGTGGAATTAGATGTGACTAAGAAACACCCGAAAGAAATTTGGTTAGGATCGGAGATGCAAGGTTATTTTCAAAAGGTGGAAATTGAAAATTTACCTATTTTTTGCTCTCATTGTAGGATGCATGGCCATGGTATAAATGATTGTTTTAGGCTACATCCACATTTAAGAAAGGAAAAAATTGCTATTAATCCTAATGAAGTTAAGAACCATGGTGTTTCCTCTGTTTTACCGATTATTGATATGAATGCTCAGGTGCTAGGGGAAGAATTGGGTAATGGTAATGGTGTTGAGCTAGCTAATCTTCCTCTTAATTTACCTGCTATTAGTAATGTGGTTCCTGAGCCTTCAGATAAAGATGGTAACGTTGTGCAGTTACCTCAAATTGTTGAGGCTGCTTCTCTTGATAGCATTCAGCAAGGTAAGTGGGATAAGGCTGACATTGTGAAAAGTTCGGATGAGTTGGTTGTTGTTTTAAATGAAGGGGTGGTTGTTTCTTCAAATACATTGGAACTTGTTAATAAAACTGCTAACCATACTAATGATGTTTTTGACAATGCCCTTGTTAATTCATCAAGTCTGTTAGCTATTCCTATTGATTCTAATGCTGTTTGTCCTCATAATAAGGTGACTGGAAAAAAACAGGTCAATATTTCTACTAAGGAGGATGGTGTCTTGTTTTTGGAGGAGGAAAGCTCGGCTTCAACCCCGTTGGATGGTGAGATGAATATTGACTTTCCTCTCTCTGACCATTTTAATTCAGATGCTTTTACTGATACTGAGATTGAAATAACTGCTAAATGTTATGCTCGTATGGATAATGATCTTAGTTTTTCTAAAAGTCGTGGTAAGAGAGGTAAGCCTAGGAATGTTGCTCGTTCGTCTCCTAGGAATACTAGATCACATACTACTCATTAATTTGGTTTTTTATGATTAATGCTATTATTTGGAATGTGAGGGGGATCGGTTGCCCGTCCTCTAAACTCCGGATTAAGAATTTATGTCGTATTAACAATATTTCTGTTCTTGTTCTTCTGGAACCTCTTATTTCTATGGACAAAATTAATTCTACTGCTAATTTCTTGGGTTTTAAGAATGCTTTTGCTAATGTTTCTAACAAAATATGGGTCTTTTGGAAAGATTTTGTGAGAATTGATGTGATTGGTAACTTTGCTCAAGTTTTACATTGTAATATTGAATCTTTAAACTTTCAGTGTGTGGCTTCTTTTGTTTATGCTGCTTCCTCTCGTATTGGTAGGAAAACTTTGTGGGATCAAATTGAGAATTTCCATAACATTTGTTCTTTACCTTGGTTGGTAGGTGGGGATTTTAATGCTATTACTTCTCCTGCGGAGAGGATGGGTGGTGCTCACCCCATTTTCAATTCTATGGAAGATTTTAATGAGATGATCATGAATTGTAATCTTATTGATATTGGTTTTTCTGGGAATAGATTTATCTGGAACAGGGGGCACCTGTGGCAAAGGCTTGACAGAGTTCTTTTTAATTCTGATTGGATAAATGTTTTTAATAGTACTAAAATTACTCATTTGAGCCGTACGATGTCTGATCACTCCCCTTTACTGATTAACGTTAATAGTCATAGGGTTGGTTTGCATTATAATTTTAGATTTCAAAATATGTGGCTTACTCATGAATCCTTTCTTGATGTTGTTAATAATAATTGGGTGGCGCCTGTTTTCCCGGATAACTCTATATCTGGCATGCCTAGGCTTTGGGCTAAACTCAAAAGGTTAAAGATGGTTCTGAATTGGTGGAACCGCCATATTTTTAAAAATATTTTTTCCAATATTAAGGAAATGGAAGAGAAAATTAATGACTTGGAGGATGCTTGCCAAGATAATCCCACTTCCTTTAACTGCTCGGTTCTCAATGAAGCTAAGTTGTCCCTTAGTAAACTGCAATGTCAGGAAGAAATATTTTGGAAACAAAAAGCTGCTATGAAACATTTGTCGGAAGGGGATAACAATACTAGGTATTTTCATGCTTTAGTTACTAAAAAACGTGCTATTAATGGTATCCAAAAAATTGTCCGTGAGGATGGTTCTTTTGCTAGTAATGAAAATGAGATTGCTAACCTTGCTGTTAATTTTTTTAAGAATCACCTTAATAAACCGACCTGTCTCACTAGTATTGATGATCATTCTTTCATTCCTAATTTGGTTAGTCAGGAGGACAACTCTGCTCTTTCTGTCTGCCCTCTTTTGGATGAGGTTAAGAACACTCTCTTTGAGATGAATGCTGATTCTGTGGCTGGGCCTGATGGTTTTACTGTTAAGTTCTTTCAGAAAACCTGGGACTTAGTTAAAGTTGATGTCTATAATGCTGTTGTTGATTTCTTTAATGGTAATCATATTCCTAAATGCTTTTCTTCTACCTCTTTAGTTTTGATTCCTAAATCTAATGTGGTTAATTCTTGGAATGATTTCAGACCTATTAGCTTGTGCACTGTTTTTTATAAACTTCTTTCTAAAATTTTGGCGAATCGTCTATCTTTAATTCTGCCTAAGCTTATTTCTCCTAACCAAATGGGTTTTGTTAAAGGGCGTGCTATTGTGGATAATACTCTTCTTGCGCAAGAATTCTGTCAAGATCTGGATATTAAATCTAGAGGGGGTAATATGATTTTGAAACTAGACATTGCTAAGGCCTATGATAATATTAGTTGGTCTTTTATTTACAAAATGCTTAACCTTTTTGGTTTTGATGCTAAGTTTATTGCCCTTATTAACATGTGTATTGAAAGCCCTTTTTTCTCTGTCATTTTGAATGGTAATAATCATGGTTTCTTTAACTCCTCTCATGGTTTGAGGCAAGGGGATCCTATCTCGCCTGCTATCTTTATTTTAGCGGTGGAGTACTTATCTAGAGGGATTGCTGATTTGTTTTGTAAGTATCCTAAACTTTACTTTAAAACCAGTGGGGGTATTAACATTTCTCATTTATGTTTTGCGGATGATTTTATTGTGTTTATGAATGCTGCTAAGAATGGTATTGTTAAAGTTTTAGATTTATTTAATAAGTTTGAAAAGGTTAGTGGTCTCATGTTTAATAAAGTGAAGAGTGGTTTTGTTATTTCTAAAAGGATTAATCATAGGAGGGTTGTGGAGATTAAGAATTTAACTGGTTTTACTCAGGTTTCTTTGCCTTTTACTTACTTAGGTATTCCGTTATTTAAAGGTAGAAAATGTTCTTTTCTCTTTGATGACCTTATTTCCAAGGTTCAGAATAAGTTGGTTTCTTGGGATTCTAATTTCTTGAGTTTTGGTGGTAGACTTGTTCTTATTAAAAGTGTGCTTGCATCATTACCTGTTTACTCTTTTCAAGTCCTTTTTCCTACTAAGCAAGTTTGTTTGAGGCTTGAGAGGATCTTTAATAGATTCTTCTGGAGGGGTTCCTCTTGTAACTCTAAAATTCATTGGTCGTCTTGGTCTAAGTGTTGTGGCACTACCCAAGAAGGTGATCTGGGTTGTAAGTCCTTGTGGGATATGGCTACTATTTTTTCTTTGAAGCTTTGGTATAATTTCAGAGCCAATAGTACTTTATGGGCTAAATTCATGAGATCTAAGTATTGTGGGGATCTCCACCCCTCTATGTGCTCCTATGTTAAAGGTAATTCTAAAGTTTGGCAACGTATGATTCATGCTAAGTGGTTTATTGAGCACGGTCTTGTTTGGGGTTTGGGTGAGGGTAATCTTTTTTTCTGGCAGGATCGTTGGATTAATGGCATGTCTATTGATGCAATTATTAACTCTAATTCTTTGAGCCTTGTTAAAGTTAATTGGTTTTACTCTGAGAGTGGTTGGGATTTGGGTAAATTAGCTGATGTTATTCCTGACTTTCTTTGCAATTTGGTTACTGGCATTCCTATTAACCGCACTGCTAAGGATGCTCTTATTTGTAACTTCACCAAAGATGGTAATTATTCCAATAACGAAGCGTGGCATAGATTTAGGGATAGTAAAGTGATTTCTAAAACTTTTAAAAGAATGTGGCATAAGAGCATTCCCTATACTATTTCTGTTTTTAATTGGAGGATGCTCAAGAAGTTTGTCCCGACTGATGACATTCTTAGAAAACGTGGTATGTTTATTACCTCTAGATGTCAATGCTGTTCTAACTCTGAAACTTTGAATCATCTTTTTATTTTTTCTCACATGGCTAGTAAAGTGTGGCTTTATTTTGAAGACATTTTCAAGATTAATAGTGGGGGTTTGAACCGTTCTATGCATTCTATTTATGAGTTTTGGATGGTTAATAAGAAGGGTCATATCCGTAATGTTATTCCCATGCTTGTTGTTTGGTTCCTTTGGCTTGCTAGAAATGATTCCCGTTTTAATAATATCCGTATGAATCACCTTGATATTATTAATCGTGTTAAGGAGAAAGTTTTTGCTCTTTTTTCGGCCAATCTGCTTTCTTTTAAGAGTTTTTCTCATGCTTTGAATACTGCTGAGGATTTTGGTATCTACAATTTGGGTTCTTTGCATTCCACGAGGATCAGATATTCTCATTGGATTGTCCCTTCCACCCATTGTTTTAAGCTTAATATCCATGTGGGTTGGTATGGTGACAAGTGGTGCATTGGTGGTTTAATTAGAGATTCTAGAGGGTTGTTTATTGCTGGTTTTGCTGGGAATTCTAATGCTGCTGATAAGAGAAAGGGTTTTTGGTTGGCTGTTCACTATGGGCTTTCTACTTGTCTTAACTTGGATATATTTAATGTGGTGCTTGAAAGTAATTTTAAGGTTGATCCTAACATGATCTTGGCTAAGGATGGCACCAGCTGTGGGCATTCTCTCTTTTATCTGCGTAGGCAGATTATGGGGTTGCTGGATGTTTTGAGCTGCTCTTTTAATGAAATTAATGCGGATGTGAATTCTGTTGCCCGGGCTTTATCTTCCTTTGGTAGCAGTTTCTCTAATATTATCGAGCTTAATTTTGTCAATTTATCTGCTCATATTCAAGGGTTGATTTTCTTGGATAAGCGTCTTGTTCCTTATGTTTTTGGTGGATAGGTGTGCTGTTTTTTGTTTTTGTTTTTCTTTTGTCTTTTTTTCTGGTCAGTGTGTCTGTCTCTTCTTCTGGTTCTGTTTGGTTTGCCTGGTTTGGGGTTCTGGTGGTTGGTCTTTCCTCTGGTGTGTTGGGTGCAGGTTGGTGGTTCTCCGTTGTTTCTCTTCTTGTTTGGTGGTTAGTGCAGGTGGGGTGCTGCTGTGGTTTTTTGTAGGTTGGTTTCTGCTGGGCTTTTCCTTGTCTGGTTTGTCTGGCTGGGTGTTTCTCTGTTTGTTATCTGTTATGCTTTCCTTTCCTGTTGCTGTGTTTCTGTGCTGTTGGAGGATGGCTGGTTTCTGTTCTATGTTCAATTCTGGTCTCTGGCCGTTTTGCTTGGGCTCTGTTGGGGCTCTTGGCTGTCTCTGTGGTACTGGGGGGCTGTCGTAGTTGTTTTGCTCTGGCTTGGGGCTCTTCTGTGTCAGCTTGCTGGGCCTCTCTGTTGTTTATGGTTTTTTGTTTCGTATTCTTGTTTTGTCTGTTTATTTTGTTTGGTTTCGTCCTGGGTGGGGGGCTGGGCTCCTCTTTCTCTTCTTCGTTGGCTTCTGTTGTGGGGGAGGGTTCCTGCTGGGAACGTCTCTTTTGGTGGTGGTGGTTTCTGGTGTGGTTTTTGCTGCTGGCAGAAGGATTTATTCTGCATCTTGGTTATGGTTTATTGTTCCAGCTCCCCTGTTTTTACTGTTTTTTTGTGGATAATTTCTAACTTCTTTTTGTGGAGTACTTTTCTCAGGTCATTCTATTGGTATAATTGGATCAAGGGAAATGAGCTTCAGGTTCGTTATTTGGTGTTTTTTTCTCCTTTTTTGGTTATTATTTTTTGCAGGAAGTCTGTGCTGAAAGTTGATTTATCGAGCTTCCAGTTTTGGGTGCTGTTGATGTTCAGCCCTAGTTTTTTATGGTATTATTTTTGTAATCGTAGCTTAAGGACCGGCCGGATCATAGGTTTTCTTTCTTTTGCTGTTTTTGTAGCTCGTTGGAGCAGTAGGGGTCTGGCTGGTCCTTTTAAGGACATTGTAACTCATTTTCTATATCAACACGTAGGCCCCTTTGAGGGTTTTAATTAAAAAAAAAAAAAAAAAAAAAAAAAAAAAAAAATGAGTCATGCAAGATAAATTTCATATGATTTACAAACAAAAAGCTCAGAATTTTGATGAGGATTACATAAAGACTAGCAACAAATTATATAAATGAATTAAAAAGTATTTAGATATTTTAGCTATTTAGGGTTATAGGCATTTGCAAGAGGTTGTACCCTAGTGTATGTTTTTTTGTTGATGATATTCTTCTTGTTGAAAAGTCTAGAGAGGAAGTTGAAGGTAAATTTAAATTATGGAGGTCAACCTTAGGGTCTAAAGACTTTCATTTGAGTGAATCTAAAACTGAATATATGAAGGGTAATTTAGTAATGATAGATCTAGTGGGGGGATTGTGACTTTGGGCGATCAAGTCATTAATAAGAGTACACGTTTTAGATATCTTGGGTATATTGTTCAGAGTGATGGTGAAATGGATGGGGATATTATTAGTAGAATTCATGTTTGATGGTTGAAGTGGAGGAATGCATCGGCCTTGGAGTGTGATAGAAAAAGTCCATCTCAAACTTGAGGGAAAATTATATAAGATGGTAGTGAGACATGCATTACTTTATGATACATAATGTTGGTCATTAAAAAAGAAGCATAATATTAAGTTCAGTATTGCAGAGACGAGGATGCTCAGGTTGATGAGTGGTCTTACTCTTAGAGACAGGATACTAAATGAGCATATACCTGAAAATGTTGGAGTAGCTCCAATGGAAGATAAGATTAGAGAAAGTCACCTCAAATGGTTTAGGGTTTAGGGTATATAGTAGGCATTTAGATTTTTGGGATTATATCAATAATTTTCAACCATTTGATGAAAATGAACCACAAATTATTTAACGGTTTGACGGTCTATGACCGGTTCTTTCCAATTCTTTTTAGTTCTATCCAGTTCTGCCATGTGGTGATTTTGGGTGTGGATCACATCAATGATTCGAGCAATTCGACCAAATAATTCAATTTGGTCTTTAAAATATTGCTCAGAATTACACAAAATGGTATACTATATACACAATATTCTGTCAAAAGTGAACTACATGGATAAATTTTGATGAAGGAAATACAAGAATATACATGAAAGAAAAGAATGCAAGAGAGAAAAAAATGATTGCTGCTCAAGGAAAAATATGACAAACCTGTCCATCAATGTTCCTGGCATGTCCAAGACTTGCAGATTCTCCACAGCCAAATGAGTAAACATCTCCTTCCTCAGAGAGCACAAATGTTGTGTAATCACCAGTAGCAACATAGACAGCCTTGACTTTGCTCAAGGCCTCCACTACTTTGGGAACTGATTCACAGTCCTCATTTCCATGTCCTAAGCATCCATAGCGTCCCCATCCCCAGGTACATACCCTACCATCCCTTCCTACAACCGCAGCATGCCAAGCTCCCGCAGCAACCACCATTGGCTGAAGATTTAAAGCTTGGAACTGCTCAATCAATCTTGGATACCTCTCATCAGTTCTTGAACCATGCCCCAGCTTCCCTCCTAATCCACAACCAACAGAGTATACTGACCTGGAGAACAATCAAAATAATATGAAAATCAGAAAATAGATGACAATGTAAAAGTAAAAAAGAGCCCTTATGCATAAAAGGGTGATTCTTAGGCTTCGTTTGGGGCGACTTTCTTATTATTTCTTAAAGCAGCTTTCTAGCATAAAAATTAAAATGTTTGTATCAAAAAACTGCTTTAAGCAGTAAGTAAGCCGTCTCAAACGAAGCCTTAGACACCGAAGAAGTTTACCAGTAATTCTGTGCATGGTTGATAAACATTAAACCTTATGTATGTAGCCTTCAAAGCATTATCATATGAAAGCTACATTTATTTTGGGTAACCATATTAAGCAAGATATTTCCCAAATTAAAATGGAAATTATTCAGGCATACATGTTAAATACAAGGCCCTCCACCTTACATCATACTTCAAGTTATGAGACTAATGAATTTACCAAGTTTCACTCACAACCAAGCAAAACTGGGTTCAAAATTGTGAGGTTACTTCCATTTTCAAAGTTAGTGATCTTATTTTAGCTTATCTTTAAGCTAACAATTCTGGAGGCCCCAAACATACAAGAAATTATTATCACATAATTCATTTTACAGAGAATAAATTATGCATATGGAAAACAACAGGAGTGGTAAAAGAAGCTTACATGCCACTTGGTTCGCATGCCAGTGCAAGAAGATAGCAATAACCTGCAGCAATCTGCACAACCAGAGTGTTTTCAAGTGCTCCCCTAAGAAGATGTGGTTCAACATCGTTAGGCTCTGTCTGATGGCCAAGCTTGGCATCATTACCCCAAGAGAAGGTATATACTTTACCCTCTCTAGAGAGAACAGCTGTGAAGAAGTTTCCTATGGCAGCTTGAACTACATAGATCCCTTTTAAGGACTCTACAAGCTGAGGTTTTGAGATAACCTTAGATCCCTGAGCTCCAAACTCTGCTTCTCCAAAAGAATCCTTTCCTAATGCATAGACCCTTCCGGCATCACTGATCAGCATAGTACATCCAGATCCTGCAGCTGCTTGGATAATTCGAATGCCTTCCAGTGATCTGTGAATTGTTTATTGATCTACATTATGCTATTCAGCATGTAAACAATGTAAAAGCAATTGAGTTTTGAACACACTTGATAATGCGCGGCCTCCACTCTTCTTCTTGATTTCCATGGCCAAGCTGGCCTGAGCTATTCGCTCCAAAGGTGTAAACGGCCCCGCTTGCTGTCACGGCAATGCTGTGACCAGGACCAGCAATTGCCTGAGACTTCTCTCTTCGACAACAGGTTTCTCCTGCTAGCAAATAGCGAAGGACTAACTTCCAAGAACCACCACATCTTTGTTTAAACATTTCTCTATCCTCTATTGTCATGGGTTTAAATACAGCTCTTTTCTGGCACATATCAAGGGCTGCGAGCTCGGATATGGACAGTTCAAAGTCTGGAAGAAAATTGGCAGGCTGTCGAAAGAACTTACATGTTGCCTGCCACAACCAACATTAAAAATAAGAGGTACTACCAATTCTAACATAAGAAATTCAAAACTTGTCACTTGCCTCTAGGTGTGCAAGATCTTCGGGATCCATGTCACATGAGGTAAGAACATGAAGGACAATAGACGGCTTTGTTGCCAGAGGAAACTCTCCCGGGTGGACATTCCCAAAGCAAAGGCGCTGGCAGCGCTGGAGGCTTTGCTGCAGTGGAGTGATCAGTGACAGAGGCTGGTCTGTGATGTTGTGAAATGGGATTGAAGGAGAAGCCCCGCTCGCTTCGGCATCCATTAGGCGCTGCCTGGATTAAACTGCACAGGCCTAGTTTGAACATAAAAGGGAGTATGAATTTAGTTCATTTTTAGATTTCAGAACCATTGTTATGGAAGCATTACTGAGACTTACTATAATTAACGACTGAATGATTTCAGGATAATTCTCCACAATGCTTAGATAAGTTGCACTTTGTTTTGGGTTTTGGGCCTATAGGAACAAAAGAAACACGATCATTAAGGTTTTAACTTGGACGAGGGAGAAGGCATTGAAGAATGGCTATCATAATATGAAGATGGTTATAAGAATGATAGGTAACCAAATCTATCATATCGCCACTCTTCTTTTGAAATGGGAAAAAGGAAAGAAAAAATCAAATTGGTGAAAAGAGGAAGATCTCTAGCAGTTATATTTAGCCAAGTTTCAGATATAAAATGATTGAAACAAAGCTAGAAAATGGCATTTACAAAGAATTCAAGCACAATTCATGTTGGAGAAATAGGTGAAACCTATTCAAACATTGAGAGCAGAAAAGAACAGAAATAAACAAAATCAACAGGCTGTAACTTCTAAACAATTTTATGTAGTTTAACCCAATTGATGATTATGTCCAGTCTGCTACAAATTCTGGTATTGAAAATACAATAAGTTTTTTCAAAATGCATGCCCTTAATAAAACAACCCAAAATTTAGATACCTTTAGGGGGTTCTGCCTCTTTCCAACCCTCACAATGACCTTACCTGACTAAATTTGCATTGCAAGTTCTTCTTAATAGCACAAAAATTTAGGTTCCACAACTTAACATTTCACTCTTCCAATACAATCAAAACTAGCAAATCACACAATGTTCATAAAAAATAAGTTTTTTTTCTAAGCGTGTAAAATACTATCACAGAGGGAAAGCATATTCCACAACCAAAAGGAGGCTCCAAAAGAAAAGAATTCCATTAAAGACTCCTTCCCTTGAATCAACCGCTGCTTTTCCCCCATCCATCTCTTAGCCCAAAGGCGAATTTTACACACACAAAAAAAAAATCTGACATAACCAAACACAAGAACCAGACAACAAAGAGAGAAGGCCTCAGACCAAATCCTCCCTTAAAAAATGAACAGATGATCAATCCGTTTCAGGACTCGCGTTGCGGCGATAAGAGAAAACTAAACGGCACTTTCCTCAAAAGGGCATTTTTATGCCAACACCCTATCGACTACCATAGGGAAATCGATATATACCTAATTAATTGATAAAAACCTACTAATCAACAAGAGAAAACAAGCTCAAGCGAAAGCAGTGAGCAGAGATCATGAAGTAGAGGAGCTCGCATATGGATTGGGCTTGATCGAATCAAATCAGATCGTGCGAAGAGTAATACGCGAAGGAATCGACGATTTTCCCACAGATTCCTGCAGCATCTGCGAACTTTCCACCCGCTGATGACCTCCTTTCTTTTCTTAGCCCCTAGTCCTCTTATGATAAGAAAAAATATTAAAAATCATTATTTTCGGAGATCGATTGGGAGATTGATCGAAGAAGAAAGGATAAAGCGATGAAGAGATCGAATCTAGAGCGGTGGGAGCATGGTGTGGACTTCGGATATATGGTGGCGTTCTTCTCTCTCTGATCCTCTGGTTTGGGAGGGGGAGAATAGAAAGGAGAGAGAGAGAGAGAGAGAGAGAGAGAGAGAGAGAGAGAGATGAGTTGTTCAATAGGAGGGGCTTGAGTAGAATTCCATTAAGCAACGTTTTATTCATTATTATTATTATATTTTATTTTTAGATTAATTTAAGTAGTAAAAAAATAGGTTAAGAATATGAAAATCTTTTTAGGAAAGGTAAGAGTTAAAGCTCAAGCTATCTAAGGGTGTCAAAATGGATTAAAAGGTCGGATACCTCCTCGAAAATTGCTTTGATGGGGCACGAATCTCGAGGCATATTCAAGTTGGAAACTTTCAAAATTAAAGTTGAGATCATCTGAATTCAAATTTCAGCAAACTTATAGTCAAATTGAACATCTCAAAGAGACTAACCAAACATCACCAAAATTAGTCCAACCCAAGCCCAAATGGGTCCAAATCAGGGGTACGGACCACATTTGGAAGGGTTAATATGAGCCATTCGACGCGCACTCCGAACCAACCCTGATGTTGCACTCCGAACCAACCCCGGATCTTCTCAAAATTTAATGGTTGTGCAACTCATGAAAATCTATAAATAGACCCCGATGTTGACATCCTCTAGTACCTTTGAGGTTTAGAGAATTTTCATAATTGGTGGAAAGAGTAAGACTAGTGGATAATGATTTAGTAATTTATAAGTTTAGATAAGACATGAGCAGAAAAAGAGCAAGTGAAGAAATGATTTGTTTAGAAGTATAGTCAGTTGATTTTGTTAATTTCTGTTCTTTTTGGCTCTCAATGTTTGAATATTTTTCACCTATTTCTCCAACATGAATTGTGCTTGAATTCTTTGCAAATAACATTTTCGAGATTCGTTTCAACCATTTTATATCTAAAACTTGGCTAAATGTATGTGCGAGAGATCTTCCTCTTTTCACCAATTTGATTTTTTCCCTTTTTTTCCCATTTCAAAAGAAGAGTGACGATTTTCTAGATTTGGTTACCTATCATTCCAAGTTAAAACCTTAATGATCATATTTCTTTTGTTCCTATAGGCCCAAAACCCGAAACAAAGTGCAACTTATCTGAGCATTGTGGAGAATTATCCTGAAATCACTCAGTGGTTGTTGACCTCGATTTTGCCCATACCCGTGGTCAAAGGGTTGACTTGGTCAAATTGACCAAGCCAGACGCCAAGACCCTCCCCAATGGGTTCAGTGAGTCGAGTCGAGTCTGTTGAGCCTGGATTTGGACCCTGGGTCAACCTGGTTGACCAAGTCAACCAAGGTTGACCACTTAGCCCATTTAGAGCCCAAATCAAGTTTAGATGCACTTGAACCTTGGCTTGGCTCAATCCCTCATCCCCATGGCCCCCCTTGACTAGTTTGACCAAGTCAAACGTGGACTTGGTCAACCATGGCTCTAAATAGGCCTTAATCACCCAATTAAGTGGATTTAAGAGCCTATTTAATGCCTAATCAATGCCCCTTCGTTTTGAATTCAATCCAACGGCCAAATCTAATTAGTTTCCCTCCTAATTCACTCTAAATCGAATCCCAACCGTTAATCATAGGGTTAGGGAGCTTAAATAAGAGTTTTGGAGAGAAATTTGGGAACTTTTTGCTCTTGCTCTCTCCCTAGACCTCCATAAGCTCTAAGATTTTGTGAGAGGACTCCCAGACCCTTTCCCTACCTTCCTCGACCAAAACCCGACCGCCTCGAGCTCTTATATCGGGTGGGGGAAACCCGTGATTAGATCGTGTATATTACTACCCATCGGGTGTGATTTGTTTAAACAAGAACCACCACATCTTTGTTTAAACATTTTCTTGTCCTCTATTGTCATTGGTTTAAATACAGCTCTTTTTTGGCACATATCAAGGGCTGCGAGCTCGGATATGGACAGTTCAAAGTCTGGAAGAAAATTGGCAGGCTGTTGAAAGAACTTACATGTTGCCTGCAACAACCAACATTACAAATAAGAGGTACTTCCAATTCTAACATAAGAAATTCAACAACCAACATGTAAGTTCTTTCGACATCCTGCCAATTTTCTTCCAGACTTTGAACTGTCCATATCCGAGCTCGCAGCCCTTGATATGTGCCAAAAAAGAGCTGTATTTAAACCAATGACAATAGAGGACAAGAAAATGTTTAAACAAAGATGCGGTGGTTCTTGGAAGTTAGTCCTTCGCTATTTGCTAGCAGGCGAAACCTGTTGTCGAAGAGAAAAGTCTCTAGCAATTGCTGGACCTGGTCACAGCATTGCCGTGACGGCAAGTGGGGCGTTGTATAAACACTTGCCGGACAGTTTTTCTCCCGCTGGGAGTGAACTGGAGCCTGCGTAAGAGTACAGGTCTTGGTCGTCGCCACCAAAATTTTTTATTTTTGCCAGTCTGATTTCTCATTACTTTATAGGAGAAATTTTGGAACCGACTAAAGAGAGATGGTGCCTTCTCTCTAGCCCCTGAGGGGTATTTATAGTTTTTTAAAAGGGGGTTTGAGGGCCAAATACCTAAATTTTTAATTAATTTTTAGAATTTTTTAATGCCCAAAAATTAAATAATTTTCTATTATTTAAAAAATGAAATCGGAAATAAATAAAGAGCATTTCATTTAAAAATAAAATAAATGTGCAGTAAATTAATTGTTTCCATTCAAAAAAAGATCCTTGATTTTTTAAAGAATTTTTCAAAAATTTTCGGATTTTATTTGAGCTAAAAATAGTATTATACTATTAAAGAATTTAATTAATTAAATTAATTATTAAAAAAAAAAAAAAACTCCGCCTCTTTGAGGCGGATAGCGTAGCTCCCTTCCTTAAGTGGCTTTTAACAGATAAAGTAATATTTAACTATAGGTTAATTGTTACAGATATCTTAATTAATTAAATTAATTATTTAGTTAGATTACTAAAGTAATTATTTATATGAATTTTTTCCGAGAAGTTTGATTTTAACATTTTTACAGTCATTGGAAGCTTTTTCGATGTTCCGGAATCGATTTTGATTATTTTGAAGCTTAAAAGAGCCTCTATGATATGTTTTGAGCTATTTAAATTTTTTTTTTTTGAGTAAACATTTTAAACATTTTTTACTTCGATTAACGTTTTGACTTTGCATAATGCTGAAATCATAGATATATTTTTGGACTATAGGATTCAACGTCCAAAATTAGTGGGCAACTGATACGTCCTCAAAAATTGCTTTGATCAGGCACAAATCTCGATGCATATTCAAGTTGGAAACTTTCAAAATTAAATTTGGGATCATTTGAATTTCAATTTCAATAAACTTATAGTCAAATTGAACATCTCAAAGAGACGAACCAAAAAACATCAAAATTGGTCCAACCCAAGCCCAAATGGGTCCGAATCAAGGGCCCGGACCACATTTGGAAGGGTTAAAGTATTGTTTGGACAATAAAATGGTTTCCAAATATGACATGCTTATATTCAAACCGAGCGGCTCGGCGAGACGAATCCAACTAGCCCAAGATCTCTGAATTCCGACGTCATTAAGGCACTTAAACAATTGAAAAACTCTCTACAATCGGGGGAATCAATATGAGCCATCAGATGGAGCACTCCGAACCAACCCTGATCTTCTCTAAATTTCGGGGTGTGCCACTCATGAAAATCTAAAAATAAACCCCCACTCTCTACATGATGGGGACTTTTGGTTGGAGATTGGGGAGAACTCTGAAGCTTCAAGAGTTCTAGCACCACCGTCCGGTCGTCGACCGCCACCGGACTTCAGCCCGACCTTCGTCGGACCACCGCCCGGCCGCCGACCGCCGCCAGACTTCAGCCCGACCTTCGTCGGACCACCACCCGGCCGCCGACCACAGCCGGACGACCGCTAGGTCGCCGACCACCGTCGGACTTTAGCCCGCCACCAACCGCCACCGGACTTCAGCTCGACCTTCGTCAGATGACCGCCCGACCGCCGACCGCCACCGGACTTCAGCCTGACCTTTGTAGGACCACCGCTCGGCCGTCGGACTTCAGCGCGACCTTCTTCGGACCACCGCCCGGCCGCCGACCGCCGCCAGACTTCAACCTGACCTTCGTCGGACCACCGCCCGACCGCTAACCGCTGCTGGACTTCAGCCTGACCTTCGTCGGACCACCGCCCAGCTGCCGACCACCGCTGGACAACAGCCAGGCCGCCGACCGCCACCGGACTTCAGCCCGACCTTCGTCGGACCACCGCCCGACCGCCAACCACAGTCGGACCTTCGCCCGGCTAACGACCGCTGCCGAACTTCAGTCCGACCTTAGTCGGACTACTGCCCGATAGCCGTCCGTCATCCACCACTGGACCTTCGTCGGATCGTTCATTGTCAATTGAACTTATGCACAAAAGCCGTCGAAATCTTGCCCGACCGTCGATAGACCTTTGACAAGCTCCCCAAATTACTGTAATCTGACCACCTCTAAATCGAGGGACGGGTCAACCTTGTAATTCACTCAAGTTTAGTGAAATCTTTTCACCTGGGCGAGGCCCCGTGGTTTTTCCCTCTTCTGGTTTTCCACGTAAAAAAGATCAGGTGTTTTACTTCTTACTTTATGCTTGCGTGCTGGATCTTCATACAATGCTAAGACGCTAAACTTTATTTTTCTCTACCTTCATGAATATTCCCGGACGCAACAAGATCGACTCAAATCAAAATGGTTAATCAAAGTTAATCCAAATTCGATATGTTGTTAACTCGGATGGTCTGAACCTGACATGATAACCTATTTTGATTAAAAAAAATTATAACTTTTCAACTATATAGTTTATATTAATTGATCAAAAGTATGAAGAACATATCACCAATCAAAAGAATTTAAGGAAAAATACGGGTAAAAAATTTTAAAGGAAAAAAATGTAAAATAATATAATGCAAATGCGAGCTATTACAATCTACCAACCGAAAAAATGTAATGTCCTTGACATTTCTAACTACTTCCTTGACATGTACTGCTAACATTTTTCAATTCTACTCACATAGCCTTCACTGTGCATTATATATTATTGATACATCATCAAAAAATTATCTTGATCATGCACGAATCTTGAAGCAAAATCAAGTGGGAGGCTTCAATAGTTAAAATTGAGATCATCTAAACTCTCATTTCTATAAACTTATAGTCAAACTGGGCGTCTCAAAAACACAAACCTAACGACACCAAAATTGACCCAATCTGAGCCCAAATGAGTCCAAATCAAAGAGTAACACTTTTGGAAGAGATCAAAACACAATTTGGATTACCAAATGGTCTCTAATCTTGGAACTTTTATTACGTCCGGTGAACGTACGTAGAGCTACGTTCGGTCGGCACTAAGATCGCAGGCACAAAACAAGAAATATCGAGCAATACCAACAATAACGAGAAATATCATTATGTGAAGACAAAATACCGAGTAATAACGAGCAATACCGAGTAATCCCAAAAAATACCGAGTTTTTTCTAGAAAAAACTCGGTATTTTTGCGATTACTCGATATTGCTCGGCATTACTCGGAATTGATCTTCACAGAGCGGTATTCCTCATTATTATCAAACAATACCTAGAAATACCGACTAAATACCGAGCAAAAAAACTTAGTAACAATCCTCTGACTGAACGTAGAGCTACGTCCGGTCAAAGGACGTAATAAAAGTTCCTAATCTTGACATGCTTATAGTAGAATCGAGCGGCTCGATGAGACGAATCCAACGAGCCCAAGATCATTAGATTTTGATATCATTAAGACAGTCAAAGGTCCATTGAACAGTGCATGATCGCAGGAATCAAGTTCGGCCGTCCATCCAAACCACTCCCAATTTATGTTTGATCTTCCACTTATTTACAAGTCATGCAAATCAGGAATTCTATAAATAGAACCACATTTTCTCTTGAAAGAGGAGGGGGGAAGAGCCAAGAGAGAAGAAGGAAGAGAAAGAAGAAAGCTATAGCCGCTTAGCTCCTCCTCGACCACCGCCAGAGTTCAGCCGCACCATCGTCAGGTTCTGTCGAACCACCACCAGACCATCCAAGGATGTCGAAGTGCCACCCAAAGCCTAAGTGCCCCCTGATGTTGAAGTGTCATTGTTGGACCATAGCTTGACACCGGAGTGTTGACGGACCACCACCTGAGGTCGAACTTCTGTCGGACCACCACCTGACGCCCAAAGTTCTGCCGGAGTACCTAATTAATTTATTTTAATTATTTAAATTAATATAATAATAAGTATTAAAACTTTAGTTGAGGAGCATATCTGACCAATACAATGATCATGACGATTATGTTTCCTTGCTCCAACCTCATAAATGTCTCCAACATCTAATATCAGACTGATGGAGGTACAAACCAACTAAAAGTGAAGTCGACTGAGACCTCAACATCTTCATTCTCATTGTACTTCAATAAGATAAAATCTTGCATGTAGCCAACCATAGACAATACAAAAATTAAGAAGGTAGGGACTTATAAATTTTATTCTTTTTAAACTCTCTCTTATATGAGGCTATACGGAATGAAAATGAGGGGAATTAAATTGTTTTGTTGTTTCCTATTTTTGTAGAAGAAAATAAACATAGGAGGACTATTGACCGGCTTAGCACCTTTGATATTTTATTTCATATTCATAGATCCTACCGTGGAGTCTCTTAAGAAAATAAAATTAAAACTTTTAATCAAAGTTTAAGGTGTTCGTATCGGCGCACTTTTAGAATAGATAACGTATTAGGAAGTTACACCAATGGGATAAAAATATGAGACCATTAAACTAAAATGGATAATATCATTACAGAAAAATAGTCTATTACCGGCGGATTTTCCGGTAGAAATTGACGAACTTCCAGTAGAAATTCAGATTTCCAGCGAATATTTTTCCGCGGTAAAAGCCATGCACGTTCGAAACTACAACTAACGGCTAATTTTCGGTGGCTTTCTGACGTAACACTGTCAACGTAAATTAAAAAAACAAAGTTGACCAATGCCCTGCTCGCCAGCCTGGTTGCCTGTTGCCCGGCTACCCTCACACGTTGCCTGCTCGGCTGCCTGACCAACCGCGCTGGGATTCAAATTGAGTATTATTAGAGACATAATCCATGTAATTAGATAATAAATCATGTATTTAGTCTTTAGCCAATGCTAGACGGACACCTGTCCGCTCTCAGCTATTAAGTTCTATTTAAACCAACACTGTAGAGTTTTGAGTAAGGAATCAAATTCAATTTCTTGTCTCCCGCGTCTTCATCCTCTTGCCTCTGTTCTTGGAGTTCTTCATGGTATCAGAAGAAGGTCGCTCCCACGGACCATCCATGACCACTGATGCTTCGCCGGCGACATCCTCCAGCCCGTCTTCTAATCACGACGATCCGGCTGATCAACTTTTCCTATATCCCTCCCTCAAATTCATTCTTGCTAATCTAAAATCCCTAGTTCCACATCACCTTTCCTCCGATAACTACCCTGTCTGGCGCAACCAGATTTTCAAGCTGTTTAAAGCTAACGGCTTCTCTCAGTTTCTTGAACCTCCGGCCGACGCAGCCTCCGACTCCGTCAATCAAGAACTGCCTCATCCCGAATCCAAATCCAGCAAATGGCTCATCACCGACCAAAACCTTGCCGCCGCTCTCTGCTCCACTATATCGGCTCCGGTCATCCCATTCGTCATGCATCTTGAAACAACCTCCGAGATCTGGGCGGCTCTACAAACTCGCTTCCAGTCATCCAATCGGTCCAAGGTAATCCAGCTCAAAAATGAGCTTCACAACATTACAATGCGGAATCTCTCCATGCATGAATATCTCATGGACGTCAAGAAACTGGTCGATCTAGTTATCTCCGCCGGATCTACATTAGATACCGAAGATATTATCATTTACATCCTCAACAGACTCCCTCCGGCCTACCAGTCATTCAAGACGTCCGTCAGGCATATGCAAACCCCGTTGTCCCTCGATAGCTTCTATGCAATGCTCATGACTGAAGAAATACACCTCCGCGTCGACTCTCAACGATACTCTTCCAATCCCGACACTAGCACTGCTCTTTATACGTTGCGAGGCAGAGGCTGTCGCGGGCGCAGTCGTCCGCCAACAAACTCCAACCCCACCACCTCGCAGCCTTCATCCTCCAAAGCATCCCTCCAATGCCAGATCTGTACCAAGAAGGGTCACACGGCAGATGTATGCTGGAAGCGGCATAATCCTAACTACGTCATGCCTTCTCAACCGAGCAGTGGAAACAATGGCCAAGCGCTTCTCACACCATCGGAGCCCAACTGCACCGACTGGTATCTTGATTCGGGTGCCTCCTCGCACATGACGCATAACTCGGACAATCTCAGCAACGCCTCTTACTATCGCGGCTCTGAACAAATAACTGTAGGGGACGGAAGGTCTATTCCGATTGCTCATTCAAGCACCGGAATTCTTCCGACCCCGGATCGTACGTTATCTCTTTCACATCTTCTTCACATTCCGTCTATTTCCTACAATTTAATTTCAATTTCTAATCTAGTTCGTGATAACAACATTTCCATCATATTCGATCCTAACGGCTTTGCTTGTAAGGACTTGCAGACTCAACGAATTCTTCTCCAAGGTCCATGTAAAGATGGCTTGTACCCCATTTCACTCAAAAACCAAGTCACCGCAAGAAAGGGGCTCTCTGCTGAACGAAAAACAACACCCAACTGGCACGAAAGGCTTGGTCATCCTCATCCCAGCATTCTCGCCTCAATATCTAAAGCACATCCGAAGCTCCATATTACTACAAAACCTATTAATTGTACTTCTTGTCTTTCTTGTAAAAGCCATAAGCTCGTATTTTCCAATTCTATAAACCGCAAACGATTTCCATTAGCTCTTTTACACTCAGATGACTAGGGACCTTCTTCGGTTCCCTCGAATCAGGGATTTCTTTACTACCTCTTAATTGTTGATGATTTTTCAAGATATAGTTGGATATTTCCTGTTACCCATAAATCTGATATACCAAAACTCTTTATTAATTTTATTAAGTTTATTCAGAAGAACACCAACAGGAACATTCAAACCGTGCGCACCGACGGCGGCCGAGAATTCGTCAACCAGCAGTTTGATTCATTTCTACAAGATCAAGGCATACAGCACCAGTTATCTTACCCATACACTCCCGAACAGAATGGTATCGCCGAACGTAAGCACCGCCACATCGTCAAAACCATGCGAACCATTCTACACACCGCTGCAATGCCATCTTCCTACTGGCCCGACGCCGCAACCGCTGCTGTTTATCTCATTAACAGAATGCCCACTCCGACCACCAATAACTCCTCTCCCCTTAAATTGATGTTCAACATTAACCCAGATTACTCTCACCTACGCAACTTCGGATGTGAATGTTTTCCCTTACTTCCACCCCACCTACACAACAAACTTCAACCATCATCCACTTCTTGCATCTTCCTTGGCTATGCAGACAATCAAAAGGGATACAAGTGCCTCAACCAGACCACTAACAGAATTATTGTCTCACGTCATGTTCGATTCATTGAGACGTCGTTTCCCTTCAGACAATCAAAACAATCAACTCAGCAATTAGTTCCCGAGCTTCCCACATCAATGCTCATCCCGGCTTCTACCTTACACACTACTGATTGCCGATCACTGATCAACAATTACAACCCACCTAAACCATCCAACTTAAATCCTCAACCATTCCTCTCATCTCTAGTTAAGTCTGATACCGCCTCCTTAACTACACCTTCGGTGAGACCGGTCACCCGCCATCCAATGGTTACTCGGGCTCAAACAGGGAACTTGAAACTAACTCGCAAACTCAATTTAATTCACAACGAATCTGAATTCAATGATCCAACTAGCTACCACGAAGCCAACAAATCGTTTGAATGGCACAAAGCCATGGCGGCAGAATTTTACGCCTTACAAAAGCAAGGCACATGGCAATTGGTTCCATAGCTCGGTTTAAAGCTCGTCTAGTGGCACTCGGCAACCAACAAGAATGGGGACTTGACTATATCGAGACCTTCAGTCCAGTCGCAAAACTGCCCACAATCCGTGTTCTGTTTACCGTGGCACTACATCATAACTGGAAGATTCAACAGTTGGACGTCGACAATGCTTTCCTCCACGGCCAACTCGACGACACGGTCTATATGCGACAGCCGAAAGGCTTCGAAGATTCGCTTCATCCAAACAACGTCTGTCTCCTCCGCAAAGCCATCTACGGACTTCGACAGGCACCTCGTCAATGGTATACGACGTTCTCATCCTACCTTCTTCAACTCGGCTTCCAGCACAGCAAGTCCGATCCATCTCTGCTAACTCTCCGCAAGGGACATACACAAATCTATCTTCTTGTCTACGTGGACGACATCCTTGTTACCGGCAACGACGACTCCGCTATCTCCACATTTCTTGACAAACTCAATACCACATTCTCTCTCAAACACCTTGGAACCGCCAATCATTTCCTTGGCATCCAAATACAGCACCTAACATATAAGTATTTCCTCTCTCAACACGCCTACGCACTCTCTATTATCAAACAAGCTAATCTCTTACAATGCAATCCAACAGCCAATCCTTCATGCAGCAAGACGCCAGCTGACATTCCTACAGACAATGAACTGGGCGATCCGTCCCTGTACAGAAGACTCACGGGAGCACTCCAATACCTCACGATTACACGTCCGGACATCGCCTACGCCGTCAACAATCTCTCCCAGCATATGCATGATCCACTTCCACTCCACATATATTTTCTCAAACGGTTACTCCGCTACATTAGAGGCTCCATCAATCTCGGTCTACCTATCACCAAATCTGATTTCCGCCTTCAAACCTACTCCGACGCCGATTGGGCCAGCGATTTCATCACCCGCAAATCTACATCCGGCTACTGTACCTTTCTCGGTGGCACGCTCATCTCCTGGGCGGCAAAGAAGCAGGCAACCGTATCTCGGTCATCCACGAAATCCGAATACCGAGCGCTCGCCGCTGCCACCGCCGATACCATCTGGCTCAAGCGACTGCTTCACGACTTTCACATTGACCACGAACAACCCATCGATCTACACTGTGACAATACCTCCGCCATAGCCCTCACCAACAACCCCGTGTTCCACGCAAGAACAAAGCACATCGAGATCGATCACAGGTTCGTGCGTGAAAATATCGGCAGCAATCACATTCGGCTTCTTCCAATCAAAACCATTGATCAAATTGCTGATCTTCTCACCAAATCACTATCTACGGCAAGATTTCGTCTGCTACGGGACAAACTCACAGTCTCAGCCGACCCGTGTGTTTGTGGGGGGCTATTAGAGACATAATCCATGTAATTAGATAATAAATCCTGTATTTAGTCTTTAGCCAATGCTAGACGGACACCTGTCCGCTCTCAGCTATTAAGATCTATTTAAACCAACACTGTAGAGTTTTGAGTAAGGAATCAAATTCAATTTCTTGTCTCCCGCGTCTTCATCCTCTCGCCTCTGTTCCTGGAGTTCTTCAAGTATGCCTTCGAAGACCCAACCAATTTGTTGAAAGGACAAAAGTGTTTAAATATCACACTTTTTATTTAAAATATAAGAACTTAAATCTCGTCGGAGAAGCCGCCCGAAACGTTTTTAGAAATGCGGTGGAAAATTAGTCTGAC
This sequence comes from Dendrobium huoshanense, assembly GCA_016618105.1. Taxonomy (NCBI): domain Eukaryota; kingdom Viridiplantae; phylum Streptophyta; class Magnoliopsida; order Asparagales; family Orchidaceae; genus Dendrobium; species Dendrobium huoshanense. Next base: position 11,974,327 of record CM028342.1, read on the forward strand.
ATATTCCACCGAAAACATGTTGGAAAGTTGTCGGAAAAAAATCCGCCGAAAAACCACCAGAAAAATCCGCCTGTAATGGACGATTTTCTTGCAGTATATCTTGATGATGCATGAGGTTCCATTGAAGGATGACTTTCCTTACTGAATGCTCGTTGTCGACGACTGTAACACCATTTCTACTACTTGCTTGCAATAGCAGAAATCATGGAATCACTAATTCAAGCTGCTTCTCAGTATATCGACGGCTTTAGGGTTTAGGGTTTCAAGATGTTCTTAACATCTTTGATCCAGTTTCTGTAGCAGAAGCACGTCAGAGAATAATATTAGAGATTGAAAGTCAGCCAAACCAGCATTCCTTAGCTTGTATCTATAAGTAAGAAGTCAAAGGACGAGTCTTTAAATACTAAAGTTTTGTTTGGGACGATTTTTTTATTGCTTTCTAAAGAGATTTTTTAATAAAAAAATTTTTAAAAGCAATAAAAAAGTTATCCCAAACGAAAAAAATTTGACTTGGGTTGACCAGTTTAATAAACCATTTGAGTTTGAGTCTGGAATTACGACACACATTTATTAAAGGGTTGATTTCGAGTTGACCGACCAACTTGATTTTGTCTAAAAAGGACCCGTTTATTTTTTTATTTATGGATATATATGATTCTATTTTTATTAATTAATATAAAATATAGAGTTAAAAAGTTATTATAATTTTTTTAATCAAAACGAGCAATAATTTGTGGGATTTAGATTACTCAGGTTGCTAGTAGGTTGGGTTCAGATCCGTATTTTGTCATGTGATCAAAAATTCAGGTCGGGTCAATTTCGGGTTGGACTCGAATCCAACCCATTGTCCTATTTTAACACCCTTAATTAGCATGTCATATTTCCATTATAATTAATAAATATGAAATGATTTTAATAAAATAGAAATTAATGCAAAATATATTGTAAAATCTATGATAAATCAATAAAAAAGCACATGAAATGAAATCAACACCATTGATGGTGAAATAGAAAATTTTCAAAATAGGAAAATCATTATTATCAGCGGATTTTTCCGACAAAAATGGACTATTTTTCGACGGAAATTAAAATTTCTAGCGGAATTTTTTCTACCGGTATAAACCGCAACCGAAATGGGCTATTTTGGAACCACTTTTATTTTTAATTTTATTTTATTATATTTATATTTTAACATAAAATTAAAAAAAATGTTATTTTAAGTTCTATTAACTATCAAATAATTTGGTTTATCTAGCGGAGACAACCATCAATCACCAGCGAGGCAGCAGTGGTTTACAACAAGGTGATGATACCGACGTATGCGGTTGCTGGTGCGTGGCTATGATGAGGCAGTGAAAATCTTTAGTAGTGATAATTTGCTTTAAAATACTTAACCAAAAAATAAAATTTGTTAGAGACACACTAAACAAATATATTTCTAAAAAAAGAAATAGAAATGATCCCGAACAAACACTCGGTTAGCAAACAATCTAAATCTACCTTCGCTGCCCGAAATCTGATGCAACCCTCTCACCATCACAAAGTCATAACACCCAAATGATAAAAACACGAAAAACAAAAATCATATCATGTTATCGTCAAACAAATTACATCAAAAAGAATATCAAAGTCCCTGCATTTGCTTTAAGATTAGTGCAATATAAATTCTTCTTATATAACACGAATCTCAAAGCAAATCCAATAATTTTTTAAATCTATCACAATATAAATTATTAGATAATCTCTTCATCCCATTCCCATCATTCCATCACTAAAAAACAAAACTAAAAAACCTCTCTCTCTCTCTCTCTCTCCTCACTAACATGTATATATAGCTTAACCCAAGCACAACATTCAATCTTCTACAAACCCTAGCCATGGCAACACTGGCCATCTCTACCGCGCTCACACTCTCTCTCCTCCTTCTCCTCCTTCTCCTCCTCACTCTGGGCGCCGGGCAAGTGAATCCGGGCTCCTTCGACATCTCCGCCCAACAAGGCTGGGACCAATTTGTCAAAGATGCCGCGAAAGCCACCGGCGGAACCCCCATCAACATGGACGAATTCGTCACCCGGGTTAATAACAACATGAATAAGACCGGGGACGAAGAGCCCGATCCCGATCTCTTGCAGGAACTCAGGAACCTCAATGGCAGAGACGGTTCGACCGTCGCGAACCCGTTCGCGTCAGAGATCAGCTCTCTGCCGCCCGCTGCCGCGGACAATCTCGCCAAGGCTAAAATGATTGGATCGACTAATGGCGGTTCGTCGGCTCCGGCAAGTAATCCGGCGGTTAATGGGGCCATGCCTGTGCGGGCTGTCGGTGGGTTGCTGCTGGTGGTGCTGCCGCCGGTGTTTTCTGCCTATTTTGTTCTATGATTTGTGTGTCTTATGAGAGAGTTATGGCTTTGAAATTATATGGAAGAAGAGATGTGTTTTAGGCTGATTCATTGATTTATTTTTGTTGATTTTTGATTAATAAGCATAAGCTATATGCTTTTGTTAGGTGTGATGATTTGTATGAGGGTTGCAGAGAATGCATGATGATTTATATGTAATATTTTATTTTAAGGAAAAGCTTTGAATTTGTTGGATTATTATTTTAAAGAAAAATATGGATAGCCATCATCTCCAAATGAAGGCTAAGGGTATGTTTGGGACGGCTCTCTCTATTGCGCGTCACGAAACATAACCGTGAGGTGGTTTGGGGCTAAAGGATTGTGCTCTGTTCTACAAATTTTCATGTCTCATTGTTGCTTTTCTCGTCCGAAGGAACCTCCTCGCGTTCGCTTGCTTCCCGCTATTTGAAAGTATGTGAAAGATCTGAATGACATTACAGGTATACTATCTAAACAAAATATAATGATTTATGTATAATAACCTCAGAAAATAGCTTTTTGTACATCAATTTCATAGCCTGCTTTACCAATAGTTACAACCATCCTAAATGCACCATAAATTGGTCTGCGAGTTGCTCCCGAACTCAAAAACTTGCACCATTCTCAAGACGTGAATAATGCAACGTCAATATTGGACTGTTCACAAATATCTTTTTTTTTTTTGTTTGAGAAAGAATATACTGATAATATTCTTTTTTGTGTTATGAAATGCAATTCAATTTGAGATGAGTTAGTGTATATTGAGTGAAGATTTAGATTTTTCAGTTGGATATGTCCTTGCAACTTTTCTATATTTAATTATATATTTATATTGCAATAATGAACTTACTTTTACAAACACAGGCTTCATATTTTATATGACTATATGAATATATATTAAATTTTTGGTAAAATGAAAATTTATATTATTATAACTATTGATAGAGAAATTATAAAAAAAAAAAAGAACTTTAAGATAAATAATATGAAGAAAATATACCTACAAATAAAATTATTATTACTAATTGTTGGGTCCTGGAATATTCGCGACGGTAGAGAAATATAAGTTTAGCGTCTTAGCATTGTACGAATATCCAGCACACAAGCAGATACGAGAGAGAGTGTAGCATTCATAAGAGATGCTAGAATTTTTACGTGGAAATTCCTGAAAAGGGGGGAAAAGTACGAGGCCTGGCCTAGTTTGAATGAATCCACTAGTATTTACAGTCCATTACAAATGAGGCCCTTCTTTAGAAGAAGCCCTTGGCTTGATATCACAAATGTACATCATATAGAGTACATTACATGGTGGGAGTTACAATAATCAACATATATGTGTTTGTTTAATTGGAAGGACCATAGTCAGCATGAGATATGGGTCCGGAAGACTGTGGTAGAATGGCGATGCTCTGGGAGAACTCTGAGCGTTAAGTGGTGGCCCGGAAGAAGTTCGGAAGTCAGGTGGTGGCTTGGTGGAGCTCATGGCCTCAAATGGTGATCTAGAGGAAGTCCGAGTCTCAAGTGGTGGCTTGGTGGAGCAAAGGGCCTTAAGTGATGCTTCGGTGGAAGTTCAGGCCTCAGGTGGTGGTCCGACATAAGTCTAGGCATCAGGTGGTGGCCTGATGGAGCACAGGGCCTCAAGTGGTGATCCGTCGGAAGTCCGGGTTTCGAGTGGTGGCATGGTGGAGCACATGACCACAAGTGGTGATCCAGCTAAAGTCCGATTCTTAGGTGGTGACCTGGTGGAACACAGGGCCACAGTGGTGGTTCGGCGGAGCTCAGGGCTTTAGGTGGTGGTCCAGCGGAGAAACGACGTCAGGGGGTGATCTGATGGAGGTGAGGGCCTTAAGTGGTGGTCCGACGGAGCTCAGGGCCTCAGGTGGTGGTCCGGCGGAGCAACGACGTCAGACGGTGGTATGGCAGAGGTGAGGGCCTTAAGTGATGGTCCGGCGGAGCTCAGGGCCCTAGGTGGTGGTCCGACGAAGGCGAGGGCCTCAGGCGGTGGCTCGGCGAACTCCAGCAGTGGTCAATAAGGAGCTTCTTCCTTCTCTTCCTCTCTTCTTGTTTGGGTCCCCTATAAAGAGAAATAAAGGGTATATTTATAGATTTATGGAGTGGCATGACCCGTAAATAGACGAGAGATAATGGGTAAATGTGGAGTGGTTGGATGGATGACCGACTTTGAATCCTTTGATCGTGTACCATTCATCAGACATTTGAAGGTCTTAATGATGTCAGAATTCAACGATTTTAGGCTCTTTGGATTCATCCCGTCGAGCCGTTCGAATCGATTATAACCACGTCATGTTTGAAAACCATTTGATAACCCAAATCATGGTTTGAACTTTCCAATAGCGTTTCGAGTCTTTGATTTGGACTCATTTGGGCTCGGTTTGAGTCGAATTTGGTATCGTTGGGTTCGTATTTACGCGACGTTAAATTCGACTGTAAGTTTGCTAAAATCGGAGTTCATATGATTCCAACTTTAATTTCGGAAGTTTCTAACCTGATTTGCCTCGAGATTCGTGCCCTATCAAGATAAATTTTTTATGAAGTTTCACTAATATAAACTTTAGCTTTATTAACAGAGCCAAAATCTTGAAATTTAATACTCTCAAATACTCTAAATAATATTATTCATAAATTCATGACAGAACTTAAATAAATATGTATAACTTATTACATTAAAATATAAGATAAATACAATAATAATAACAATAATATATTAAATATATAAATATTAATGTATGAATTTTGAGATTAGCAGTAAATATAAATACTTTGTATTAAATTAATTTTTGTAATTTTTAAATTTATATTAATATAATTTATTTTTAAAAAAATTAACATAAATTTTATTTATTTATAACACTATTTAAAAAAATTCAGCCAAGGCGGAGGGTTCTGTATTTCTCTATTTCTTTCCGAGGAACAGAGCTGTACAGTTAGCTTCTTCAGATCCCTTCTTCGGCCGATTGCAGCCATGCTTTCCGGCGATATTCCTCCGAATCAAACTATATATATAAGGAATCTCAACGAGAAGGTGAAAAAAGAAGGTATTGTCCCATTCTTTCTACATAAGAAAAAAATCAGGGTTTAGGGTTTCATTTTGTTCTCTCCTAATCTGATTAATTTCTCTTAGTGTAAACTTCTCTGGAGCTGTGCGTATTCCTAATTCGAGATACATATAGGTTTTGTATCTTTTAAATCATTTAAATTTGATAACTTTCGAACAAGATAGAGTCTCCGCTTAGTAGTTAATAGGGTTTGTATGTGGAAAAACCGAACTATTTCTTTTTCATAAACAAGTCGGTCTTTTGTTTTCATCTTTTCAGTTTCCAGCTTGAAAGAAGTAATTTTGTTCTCTCTCTTTTTGTTAATAAGTAGGAATATTGGCTTTTCCAATGTGCCAGATTTTGGAAATTTTAAAATTTATTTAGAAATATTGGTAGCAAATGCATGAAGAACAGAAGAAGTAAACATCGAGAAGTTTAACACACCTTCCTCAATTAAAAAGAATTTTTTTTCCTACTAGATTGATAAGTTCTTTTTTAATTTATTTCCCAGAATTGAAGAGATCCATTTATGCTCTCTTTTCCCAGTTTGGAAGGATTCTGGATGTAGTAGCCCTGAAAACCGAGAAACTCAGAGGTCAAGCATGGGTGGTGTTTAGTGAAGTTACTGCTGCTAGTAGTGCAGTTCGTCAAATGCAGAGCTTTCCATTCTATGATAAACCTATGGTGTGCATTTCTGAATCCAAATTTCATTTTCATAGAATAATATTAATTTTAATTTATGCATGATATAAGAGCAATAGTTGCGATAGTTCCTTGCCATCATTTTGTAACTGTATGCAACTTTCTTTTGTGTTCCTGTTTTGGATTTTATTGCCTTGATATTGCAGCTGGAAGTCACAGTTTTTCGTGTTTCTTGGAATGGGGTAAAGTTTTATTGCTTTAGACCATTCATCCTAGGGACATACGTACTGCAAAGCAATGGCATCCTAGGAAGGTGTCTACCCTTATTAGTTCCAGCACATAGTTATTTATTCATTTCAAAGAAATCTATTTTAAGCTGTTAAATACAATTCTAGTTCTTGGATCATTTCTAGCATTCATGCTTACTCCCAGTTTATCTTATGGATAATAGATTTCATTTCTCAAACTCTTTTTTTTCTTTTAATTATATTATTTCAGTTTTCGCTGAAGCAGGAAAGGAATCTACTTGAAATTTGGTCAAGTGATAGACTGAAAAACAAAATTAAGGAAAACAAGATCCCTATGGCTTAGTTTACTTTTTTTGTTTTCTATTAAAGGTGATACAAAGGCTGAGCAACAAGGAAGGTGGATCCTAAATATTGATTTGTTATGTTATTAAGATTGAATTATTTATCTTGTGGTTCATCAAATTATATCTTATTTTAGTGTTTCTTTCTTTCTCATAATCGTTTTTCCTTCTTAGAAATGTCATAAAAAGTTTCACATTTACTTTAATTGTCTTTTAGGATTGTTCTATTTATATTTTTCTGTTTTATTTTTTTCTAATTTTAAATAATTTTTTGTGGAATTCTTTAAGATATATTAGGTTTACTGCAATATTCCTCAAGTTTACTGTAAGTTTCAGGCTGTCTAAATTTTGATGCTGTTGATTTTTGAGGAAATCATCTTAAATGCAACATATAGCCTTTCACTAATTTTTTTGGTGTTTTAAAGGAAAAATTAATAACTTTTTGCAACATGTACATTCACACATATCATGTTGATGTAAAGAACTGCAGGGTGTGATTCTATATTGCAATTATGTTTTGGTATTAATGATCTATTTGGAGCAAGGCTGCTGTCATGGAAGGCCTCCAGATGAACTTCACAGAGAAAAAGCACATGGCTGTTGATGAATAGTTGTGTTTTTCTATCTTTTGTTTTGGACACTCTGATTTTCAAAATAAATAAAATATAAGTTCAGGAGAGTAAGTAGACATAATTTAAAAACTCTTCAATTATAATAATAAAATTACATTAATTCCTTACTACTCTTCCTGTAATTTTTCCATGCTTTGCTGAATTCTATTAGGTATTGTGAGAATACCTCGGAAGTGTTCTATGGTTATAGTGTCTACAAGTTTACTGCAAATTTCTCCATTTTAAAACTAAAGAACTGAAATTATTCATTTATGGTACTAAAGTGATATACATTGTAACTGTTTATAATTATTTATTATACTAAATAATGTAATTTAATTTTTTGTTAGAGCTTTGCTGCACTTTTTTGTGTTTATTACAGTTTTTTAATTTTCATTTTATGGTTTTCACAAAGTTCTTTGTATTAGTTGATCATTTTTTATGCATGAAGTTTCAAATGCTGCAGAACTAATTTTTTGCCATAAAAATTTCGAATTTCCGGCATGTTTAATAGTCGGATATTGTATTCTAAAAGTGTAGTATGCTCCAAATGAGAAAGAAGAGATTAAGCATTTTTCCTCATCAAACTATGTCATTATTATGCCATTAAAAATTTGTAGTTATGTTCCTTTGAATGCTAGTTGCTTGTGTGCTTGCTTGAGATTTAGATCTTAATTGGCACAGTTAACTTTCTGTAGAGGATACAATTTGCAAAAATGAAGTCTGATTGTGTAGCTAAAGCAGATGGAACTTATGTTCCTAGAGAAAAGAAGAAGAAACAGGAAGACAAAGGTGATTTTCATAATTTCATTATGATAACATATTACTATGTTGATTTATCAGCTTGCTTTTCAATTATTTGAAGCTTTATAGTTTATATATAGAAGCATTACGTTCCAATTTTTGAACTTTTATTTGCTGCAAATGAGCATGTAAGTTTTTACATTACCCCACTTTAAGTTCGTAATTTGTATTTCTGTGTTCTAAGGAACAATTTGATTCATAACATTTAGAAGATTCATTCTGTAAATTTCATATTTTTTGGTGTCTTTTTTTTTGCCTTTAGCCTATTTTTATTAGGAAAAGGGGTTGGCTTTTCATAGAATGAAAATGAAATATTGCTGAAGCTTACATATTTGTGTTTTAGCTAGAAGCAAATAAATGTACATTGTTGTTTTATAGTTGCTTCTATATTCTAAGGATCAATTTGAACCATAACATTTTAGAAGATTCATTTCTAAAATTTGTTATTTTTTTGGTTTTTTTTTTTCTTTCATGTAGTTTTGAGGAATGTGCTTTTTAAGGAATGTCATAAATGAAATACTGCTGAAGCTTACATATTTGTGTTGTAGTTAGAAGTAAGCAAAGAAAATTGTATTGTTGTTTTAAAGTGTAGTTCTGAGAAATGAGAAAACAAGATATGTATGGTAGGTAAGGTAAGAGAGGAGACAAAAGAGATTACTGTCTAGTCAGATATATTTAAAGTAGATATTATAAGGTCTTAGCTAGAGATGAATCCGCCAAGGAAATATGGAAAATGCAATTAATAAGGGCTTTAAGCAAAATATGATTATTTCTGGATGATGGGTTTTTTATGTATGTGCATAACTCACTGTTGCTTTTCCCATGACTTGTTTAAGTCCGATCGAACCATTCCATTAAAAAATATAAAACTTAGCGATTTCGCTAGAGGAATTTGGGAAGTTGCTAAAGACTTAACTTACTGCATTATCCATATAAGCTTGTTGAAGCACACTATAGCAACGATGCGATGCATTGCAATATGAGGGACCTACGGTTCGTGCCCTCATCATGCACTAGGAATTGCCAATGTACCAGTTTTGTTCAATCAAGTGCTAAATTGCTCCATCATGTTCTAAAGTGCTTGCATAACTCACTGTTGCTTTTCCCATGACTTGTTGAAGTAAGATTGAACCATTCCATTAAAAAATAGAAAACTTAGCGATTTCACTAGAGGAATAGGGGGAAGTTGCTAAAGACTTCACTTACTACATCATTCATATAAGCTTGTTGAAGCGCACTATAGCAGTGATGCGTTGCAACATGAGGGACCTTCACTTCGTGCCCTCCTCATCTTGCACTAGGAATTGCCAATGTTCCCGTTTTGCTCAATCAAGTGCTAAATTGCTCACATAACTCACAGTTGCTTTTCCCATGACCAAAATATTCTTACATTTAACACCATTAACCTCAACATTGGGTGTTAGGACAAAAAAAATCTCATTTTAAAGAGTTGAGGGAGCAAATTGATCCTTCAAAAAAGTTGGGAACCATTTTGGTCCCTCACTAAGAGTTGAGGTGTCATTTTGGTCATTTTCTCATAAAAGAAATGATCATTACATGATTCCTTTAAGCGCCAAGAGAATTTATTAGATGTGTGTTAACAAGAAAGGCATGCTACAAATATATTTTATATATTAAGGATGTGTGAGATGGACTATTAACTAGTATTATAAGTTGTTCTGGAGTGACTAACACATTTCTGATCATAATAGGATTACATTAATGATCAAACATTAAGTTATTATTATTTTTTGTATTGCTTATAGAAATGTTTTCAAATGTTATTCGACATGAGATACTTTAGTGTTTGTTATTTCCTGGTGAAATTATTCTAATAAGTGAAAACTCTACAAAAATGATTGAAAAGTTGGAGTATTGACTAGTATTATAAGTATTTCAAAGTGACCAACGAGTTTCCAATCACATTCAGAATAAATATCTACTTGTATTAGACAGATGCTTTAAATGATTATTCAAAACGAGGTATTTCTATGTGTCGTATTGGCATATGAAATTAGTCCATTAAATGAGATCTCAAGTAAAATAAGTGAAAATTAGGATTGATGAATTTTTTATTAAGAGGACGAGGCCCTAGATTAGTAGAAAATGATCACATAAGTGGTGAGATGTTTTAAGGATGCCACAATTATCAATCAAAATTGCTTGAAGATCAAGTGATGACTAGTTATTATTATTTTAAGTGATGCCTAAAGGTGTTAGCTTTCAAAAAGATGATATTTAAAGGATAGAATTTTCATTGTTAAAGTTTGGTAGTTAAAATATAGAATGCTTCAGGTGTGCTATATGATTATATAGAGCATGGAGAGGAGACAATTTTTATAAAACTATAATTGAGCTAGCTATATTATAAAGATTTGAGTTTTAGGTGATAAAGAAGACACTGATAGCCAAGTTATGTGTGTGAGAAATGATAATATTAAGATTTGTTTATGATATAAAAAATCATATATTAAGAAATGATTGTATTAGATTGATCGGCAAGAATAGCGTCCATCATGGTTTAAAATTGCGCAATATGAGGCTCACCTTGAGGCCCGCCTTTGCACAATTCCAGTAAAAAACGCCTCGATGCTTACGCCTCAATTTTTTTATGAGGCTTGCGCCTCAACTTGGTTGAGGCCCGCCTCGCCTCACTTGCATGAGGTTTACACCTCACGCTATATATATATATTAAAACTTATATAAATCTTGAAGTTAATGCTCAACATTGGACTCTATAGGAGAGGAGGAAGGGTAGAGAGCAGTTCACCATAATGATGATTCAAATGAAGAACCCCTTAGTGATGACAGTGCTGATGACTTATGAGTTTTTATGTGATATGTCATTACTATTTATTTTTGGAAATTTGAATTATATGTTAATGAAAAAAATACCGGGATTTGGGAAAGATAGAATTTTGAGTTGAACTATATTTCATGTTGTCTTATTATTGAGATATTTTGATTTCACTTCATATCTTATGTTTTTTTATGTTTTTTATTATTCACTCATTAATATATAAAAAATTTATCATTTTATGTTTACGCAACACAATCTTTTGATTTTGAGGCTTACGCCTCAAAACGCATTGATGCTTATGCATTGCTTCACGAATGAAAACGCCTCAATACCCGAATACGCAATTTTAAACATTGGCGTCCATTGACAATAAGGTTGTGAAATATAGACGAAGGTGACTTAGGCATGTGGAAAAGAGGTGAGTAGATGCACCAATAAGATAGGTGGCTGAAATTAATGTAGAGAATTAGGAAAAAATGAATATGTTGGTTGTGGTTGTTAAATTATTGGAAATTATATTAAAAGATCATTCATAATATACTTAACAAATCATGTAGGACTCAACAACGAGAAGTTGACATTGAGGATTAATAATGTTAGCCCAAAATAGTTGGGATAAGTAGGAATGATTTGTGAACTCCATGAGGATAAATGGAAATCTAGAGTTGTAAAGAAAATATGAATTTTTGAATGTGGATTTTGGAATGATCTATCTACGTTCAAATCCCTCCTTACTAGTTTTCTGGTTAAGGAAAGGGAAATTATAATATGTAAGTTCCTTTTATTAGATGTATTCATTATTCTTTTTACTGATGTCGTCCCAACTCCCAAGTAAACTATATTTCTTTATAGTAAAAGCAGCATTTCAAAGCGCTAAGCACAATATGATGTACAAGAATTTATTTTGCTTCAATGTGCAAAAAAGAAGAGGGAATTTTACTAATTAGAGTGTTTAGGACTTGTATATTATATGTGCATATATTACATGCATACAACAGTTTTTTTATTAGCCAAATTTAAACTGCATAAGTTAATAATTTTCAACAATTGTAATGATACATTCAATAACATTAATTTTCAGCTATCCAAAAACTAAAAAAAGAATCAATCATATAAATAATGAAGTGATGAAAGAAAACTTAAAGATTAAGATACTCATGAGATAAGTGAGCAGCAAGAGTCCAAGATGTTGAATAAGTGTAAAGAGAGAGAGAGAGAGAGAGAGAGAGAGAGAGAGAGAGAGAGAGAGAGAGAGAGAGAGAGAGAGGAGAGAGAGAGAGAGAGAGAGAGAGAGAGAGAGAGAGAGAGAGAGAGTGAAAATGTTTCACTGAGAAGTATATTTTTGAGAAGAAGCTTGAGAGTGAGAAATAATTAGCATCAACAACAGGAACCAGTAAGAAGCATATAGAAAAAAAAATCAAACAAGAGAGCATGAAGGGGAGAACCATTAATAAGAGACTAGCTTTAGCAAGAGAGAACGAAGAACCAATGAGCAATGGCTCGATGACTGCGACGAACAGTTAGTAGAAGAAAATTTTCGTGTGCGTACTTAATGTGTTAGATGTTGAATCAAACCTTGAATTATGAGCCAGGATTTTATTTTGAGTCGAAGTTCAACATACAAAACTATGACGTGACATGAGAAAACCGCATGAAACATGCTCTTTGTTGCAAGTTTGCACTTCACATGCAAATGATGCACTCAACCAACATATTGCTTCACTTTTAAAACCTGCTTTGAAGCACATATTTAATTTCACAAAGTAAAAGATGTTGTAAGAGTTCAATGAGTTAATGCAGATCTTGTAAATGGAAAGAAGGATGCAATTCAATAAGAATTTGAATATTGTAATATACTATGATCTTGTAAGTTGAAAACATTTAATCAAATTATGGATAAACTATATTAGGCATTGCTTTGCTGTACTTGTTTGGTTGTGGTGTTTTACATAATTTTTCTCTTCTTACCTGATATGATAAGTTAAAGGGCTTATCTCTTTTTTTAAGTTTATTCCTCATTTTCATCCTTTGTTGGAGTGAAGTGAGTGGAGGAAAGGGGCAAAAAAAGGTTTCCTATCTTTCAATCATAATCCTTGTAAATCTAGTCACTAGCAAACAAATGTGAAGGGAATAGGGAATATATATTTCTGTTTCCATTTCATTCACAGGTTTTCCTTGAAATAAAATATCCATGAATTATTAGAGGGGGCAGTAGGGAGCGAGCTTTTAGAGAATGGGAGAAAGCCCTTTGTAATCATGGCTTAAAATCCTTTTGCTGCCCCTTCTTTATTGATTATATGGAGTAATTTTTACCATATTATTGATTCCCAGATTGTACATGCCACCTCAAAGGCCAAGGGACTAATTCTACACCTTTATGAATTCCTTAACTGGGGGCATTAAATACTCTATTTGCCCAATAATTCAATGCTAATTGTCGACTGCTAATGGATTAGAAACGAACTAAGTGAACTTAGGTCAGTTAAGAGAAGACCAGTTTCTTTCTTTTAACTCTTTATGTGATTAAAATCAGACTAGCTAGAGAAAATTCCAGCCCTATACTTCAAACTATAATTAGGTTGGTAGAATCTATTGTATGAAGCTTTTGAATAGAACAACAAACATAAACGAACTAAGGCTTCGTTTGAGATAGTTTTTTTGCTACTTTTTAAAACAGCTTTTAAGTACAAAAATTTCGTAAATATACGAAATTTTTGTACTAGAAAGCCGATTTAGAAAGTAGCACAAAAACTATCCCAAACGAAGCCTAAATGAAGCTTAGGTCACATGTCCATGCAGTATTAATATATGCACTGACGTTGTAAACTTTGAGATATGTCGGTAAGAAGGATGGTGAAATTGACAATTAGAAAAATAGAACCAATATAAAAGATAAATTTATTTAACATTGTTAAATATTAGTTGAAAATGTTCTGAGGCTTTGTATACGTGCTTTTATGGTGAGCTCTAGTTGGCTTGAGCTCATGGGTGCATGATTCTAGCAAGTTTAGCCACATTTTGGGCACACATTACAGTGTTATTCGTTAATTTTATAGAATCTGGCTTGAGCGGCTTTATTTGAGTTTTTGCTATGGAATTTAGTTCGTATCACTAAAGAAACATATTTGAAGTGTTTTTTAAACTACTTTTGTCTTAATCCACTATTCATCTGTGCCAGTTGAAGCTGTGGCACAGCAGCCTGAATATTTTTTTGATCCAGGACTTAGTTCTTTGCTCCTCCAAAAGAATAAATAAATACAGATGTAGAAATGCTTCCATTTTGTTCACTTAACAAACTAAACCCTAGTTTTGCAGCATGGGTTTATGGTGCCCTTGGGTGACCGATGTGCTTGTCAAGCAAGGTCATGTTTTAACAGGTCAGGCTATATGGAAAACTGAACAGTATATGAATTGTGCCCTAGACTAGCAGTTGGCTGTCCTTTTTTATAGAGCTCTATGCACTACATTTTTTATTTGCGGGCATGTTAAAAGAGGGGGCAATGGAACATGGCTTAGAAAAATTGAGTTGGTAATAAAGTTCAAATTGTTTTTACATGAAGAAGCTCAAAGCGATTAATGGATGAGTATAGCGAGCATAGAAATGACCGTGATATAGGACTACAATGCTTTAGATGAATGCAAAAAGAACTTGCACGATTTCTTGAATAAAACAATTAAGATTAAAACTCTTAGCAATCAAAACGATAAAAGAAAACGTGAGAGGGGTGACTACGCTTAGGCCAAGTCATATGTCTAACGCTTGGATTATCAAAATAACGTAGAATTTCAATAGCATGTAAATTAAGTAGCTTTCAAACAAAATTCCTATGCTAACAATGAGATTAGAAGCATAGAAGGCTAAGCTCAATTCCTACGATTACTAGGCTTGGCAGAGATAGGTGAACAAGATCTTCATGAATGAAATCAAATCACAAGAGAGAGTTAAACTACGAAAATACGAGAGTAGGAAGATTGGAAAACCTTTGTCACTGTTTGGATGTAATCCACCACTGAACGTCACCAAGTTGCTCCTCTATGGCTTCGGTGAGAGTATCTAGAATGCGCTCCACGTATTCCTCGACGGTGTTGTCGATATTCGGATTAACGTCGAAGAAAGTGGAGTGAAGGATGTGAATGAAACCTTGCTCGTCGTAGGCAAGGCCGTAATCAAGGTCGGGATCGGCCATGCATTGATCTAGTAGCATTGAAGTGTTGAAGGCGATGATTCTTTGTTGTCCTTGCCGTTTCCCCTTGAAAGAGAGGGGTTTCTTTCAAGAATCCAAGTACGAGAAGGTGGGAGAAGGTGGCCTGCTAAGGGGGCGAGGGTTAGGGGAATTTTGGTTCAAATTTTGGGGAGATTTAAATGGGGAATATGTTTCCAACCACTCTCCAATTAATCCCTAGATTGAGAATAGTTAAAGAGGGAGGATGATGAGGGGCAGCAGCATTAAGGGGGGGAAAGGGAATTTAATTTAATTCCAAAAAGAAGAGAAGTATTTGGAAAGAAATTAAATAGGTATGGGCATGAGGAATTTCGACCAAGGAGGAGGGAAGGGGTTTTGAATTGTTTCCAAGAGAGGAGGTGGACTTTAAGAAACAATTCCTAATTCAATTCATGAGGAGAGGGGGGGGGGGGGGGTGCGGCTATATAGGGAGGGAAGAGTTAATGAGGCATTTAATGCCTACTTAAATTATTAAACTAAGTTTGGAAAGAAATATCTCATCCCCTCTTAATTTAAAATTTAAATTGGAATTGATTTAGTAAGTTTCCTAAAATAGGATTTTGTACATTAGGTAATTATTTCAATTTGAATTTGATCATGAATAGAGTTACCAAAATTATGAAACCTAATTTAGGAAGGTTGTGGGGGCAAGTGTAGATGGGAGAGGAGCCAAGGGTGGGCCGGCGGTGAGGGGTGGCCGTGGGTGAAGATGGAGTTGGAGTCTAAGCGGCGGGTGATAGTGGGGGTTAAGTGGTCGGCGGCTTAGGGGGGTCCGGGAAGGTTTGTCGCCGGCGGTTGGGAGATGAGGGAAGGAGGGTAAAGAGATAAAGAAGAAGAACCACGAACACGGCCATCTCCAAGGTCGGTGGGTGATCCGATTTCTCTCTCCTAGGGATTTCTCTCTCAAGCAATCTCAAGATCTCACAAAGAAATCAAACAAGGAAAAATTTTTATCATTCATTCATTAACATGAAAAGAGAACAAGAGGGCTATATATAGCCTTGTACAAATGACTCAAGAAAATAAAAAGACGATGATGCCCTCTAGGCTTACATACGCCATCCCTTAAGTAAGTGGTAAAAACGGAAACACTAGTAAAGCAAATACAACATAACATAATAATAAAGAAAATACATAATACGACTCAGAAGTACATCGACTCAATCGTGGCTGTAGATCGACGGCCACGTCTTTGATAGACTTTCCAAGTTCTGATGCCCCATCAGATCATCACATGATTTTTTATTGATATTGATGAGGCATATGATTGAATGCCAAGAGAAGTGGCTGGGTGTGTGATAATAAGAAAATGTATGTTTCGAAGGTATTTTGTACTTGCTAGAAATGTGTATAATAGAGCTTTGACTTTCATTAGTTGTTCGGGATTGAACAAGTTTTCAATCATATTAGGATTGCATTAATGAGCAACCATTATGCTCTTATCTTTTTGTATTACTTATAGAGATGTTTCCAAATGTTATTCAAAATGAGGTACCATTGCTGTTGTTATTTGCAGGTGAAATAATTCCAATCTCTATTGAGATGATTGAAAAGTTTGAGTATTCAATAGCATTAGAGGTAGTTCAAGTTGAGCAAGGAGTTTCCGACCAGATTTTGGATATTTATTTTCTTGTATTTAAGATATGCTTACATAAATTATTCAAGATGAGGTACAGTGATGTAATACAAATGAAGTAATTCCATTAAGTGGGACCTCTATGAAAAAGAAGTAAAATGTGGGGTTGATGAAGAGAGATGTTTTAGAAGGTAAGAGCTATGAATGTATAGAAAAATATCACATATGTGCTAAAAACTTATTAATGGTGTGAAATTGAAAATTTTGAATCAATATTATTAGAAGATCAGGTAATGCTTAGGCTTCATAGCTTAGACAAGGATGATTTTTTTAGGATATTACTTTTATAGTTAAATTTTGATTAGAATGATATATGTTAGGGAAGAGCATGGATGCAAGGTAAATTTTGTAAAACTACAATTAAGATAGCTATGCCATCTGGTCATGAATGTTCGGTAATACGGAGAACATTAATAGCCAAGTTGTGTCTGTGAGAAATGAGAATGTTAAGATTGATGTATGCCATAGAAATAATGGACTAAGAAATGATTTATTAGAGAGATAGAGAGAGTAACATCTATTTAAGATAATATCGTGAAAAATAGAGTAAGGTGGTTTGATTATGTTGAAAGAAGTTGCCTTGATGTGTCAATAAGATAGGCAGATGAAATTACTGTGGATGATTAAGGAAAGAAAAGGAGCCGACCAAATTTCACATGATTATAAATTACATTAAAAGATTGTGCATAATATAGTTAACAAATCATCTTAAACTCAGCAAGATGAAACGCAGAATGAGGATTATAATAATGTTGGTCCCAAGTAGTTGGGATAAGTAGATACCTGGAGTAATAAAGATAATGTGAAAACTTTTTTTTTTTGTGATAAGTAGAAACCTGTCAAGTGTCAACTCTATGATGACATAGATGACAAGAAAGTAAGGGAAATAAAAGAAAATGCCAAGAATATTGATGGGTAATAAAATATAAATAAAGGATTTATTTTCACATGTTTGGGTGTTACAAGAGAAAAGGAGGCTAGTGTTAACACATTGCTAGCAGGATGCTCAACCATTTCTATTAAGATTGCACCACATTTAGGTACTGAAATACATTTCTCCATAATTTAAAATTCTTCTAGATTTGAGATTTCCATCAAATTCATTCTCTATGATGCAGTTCTAACCAAACAAATGAGAAAGGAATATAGATTCTGTTTTCATTTCATACTCAGGTTTTCCTTCAAATCAAAACACCCATGAGTTATTAGAGGGGCATAGGCAGCAGTGCTTGTAGAGAGCGGGGAAAAGCACCTTGTATTGGTGAAATTATTTTGTGTGGACGTCGAATGCTGTTCGGAGACCAACCATAATGCGCCACATCACCCCCCGCTCGGTACCGCTCGGTATTGCAACTTGGTACCCGGCTCGGTACTGCTGATGTGGCACATTCTTGCTGACGTGGCACATTCTTGTTGGTCTCCGGACGGTGAACTGTATTCGGCGTCCAGACAGAATAATCTCTCCTTGTATTGAGGGAATTTTATAGTCTAAGAATGGCTGTAAATCCTTTCGTTGCACCTTCTTCATGGATTATATGTAGCACTTTGTACCATATTATTTATTCTCAGATTATATATGCTAACTCGATTACCAAAGGACTAATTCTATGCCTTTGTGATTTCGGTAATTAGGGACATTGAAATTTCCTTTTATCTTATAATTCAATGCTAATTGTTGAGTGCTAAGGTTGCCTGAGTACGTTAAGTGAAGCTCAGTTTCTTTCATCAACTCTTCTGTGAAAAAAATGAAGTTCGTATAGAGAAAATTCCAGCGCTATACTTCAAACTATGATTATAACTTATGAAGCTGTTGAATAGAAGAGTTTATTTTCACAAGTCCATGCAGAGCTAATTCTTGTTAGTAAACTATGTGATGCTTGTATTAAATTTTAGGTATTATTTATTCTTAGGTTATTATATGATGTGAGAAAAAGTATTATATGAAAATGCCATTAAGTATTATAAGCATCTAAATATCAATGGGAGAAAAAGATCATAATGGTCTATCTACTCTTTATGAAGGATCAAAATAGGCCCCAACCATATTAAGGGATCATTTTGATCTCTTGATTCTTTAAAAAGGATCAAAATAGTCCGATGGTGGGATTATTTTTGTTTCTCTTGAAGGAATTGATGGGCCAAAATGATCCTTTATTATAGTTGACGATAATTTTGATCATTCCTAAAGAGTTGGGACCAATTTGATCCTTTTCTCTAAATGGATATCTAGTATGAGAGATTTATATGGATTGCCACTTCACCTGAAAAATCATTAATCATTTTATAGTATCACTTTAAATGCTAACAGTAGAGTAAGAATTTACTCAATTTCTGCAAATACTTTGATTTTCTAAGAGAGATGGACTAAGAAGTCTAGTTTCATACCGTTTAATTTTCAGCTGCTGAGAAGAGACGGAAAGCTGAGGAGGCACACCAAACTGGTTCTGCGGCTAATGGCCCTTCTTTTCAAAACAATGGAGTACATGTAAGTTGTTTCGTACTTCAATCTTGCAATTTGGGAAATATCTTAGCTTGTCATGGCCTTTTTCTCAAGTACTATTTCAAAATAATAATAATAATAAATAAGCATAGTGGGCCTTTTTTCTTTAAAGCGCAAAGCTCCAACTCGAGAGAAATTATTCTGTGCGGAGACTGGACGGCGAGAACTGTCCAAATTTGCTACGATTTTATTGCCTTTTGTAAAAGCGCAATAGATACTCAACAAAATTGCATTCATAATTGCATATTTTTTGTCTTTTGCTGAGTATTTGCAAAAGCGCAGTAAAAGGGCAATAAAAGCGCAGGAAATCCGGATGGTTCTCGCCATCCGGTCTCTGCAAATATATTTGTTTGGGATGGCTTTCCTATTGCTTCTTAAAGCAGCTTTCTAGTATAAAAATTAAAATCTTTATACTAAAAAACTGTTTTAAGAAGCAGTAAAAAAACCATCCCAAATGAAACCTTAAGCTTGAGGCAAACCGCGCCATGAGAATTTCTCATTTTTCCACCTTTCTGCTTTATAGATCTTTAGCATTGCTCCTCAGAAGATATCCTTACAAGTTTCTCTCTCTAATTGTAACATGTTCAGGAGCTGTTTGGTGTCTTATTTAAATCCTGCCAAACAGAACTTTTGAAATTTTAAATCTTACTGGTTTGATTAATTTAGTTTCAACCAGGCTTTGTTTGGGACAACTTTTTTGTTGCTTCTTAAAGCAGCTTTCTAGTAAAAAAAGTCAAAAAAACTGCATTGAGAAGCAATAAGAAAGCCGTCCCAAACGAAAGCCTAAAATCCCATATAACAGATTTAAGGACTTGTTTTCTCACAAACTCTAAATTCTTAACCAATAACCAAAACAGTCTATCATAATTTAGAAAGATTTAATAGTTTTCATGCCAAACAATTCAAGTTTTAATCCTTTAAAAATTTATGAAATCTGGATTGAAATCCTACTCGAGTTAGATACCACTTCTACTCTTCTTTGAAAACCCTTATCATGTGTAGTCTACTAATGTTGATTGCTTTGAAAACCCATATAATATAGAATGTTCTCTTTCTTCTGATGAATTAAAGAGGAAAACCAATATCGTTAAACAGATTCATTTTGTTTTCCTGACAGACTTCACAAGCCACCCGCCATGGAAAGAGTAGCAGCTCTCAGGAAACTGCTCCTCCCAACAACATTCTATTTATCCAGAACCTTCCTCATGAGACTACAAGCATGATGCTTCAAATACTCTTCCAGCAATACCCGGGTTTCCGAGAGGTTCGAATGATCGAAGCAAAGCCGGGAATCGCCTTCGTGGAGTTCGGAGACGAAGTACAGGCTTCCATTGCCATGCAAGCCCTCCAGAGCTTCAAGATCACTCCACAAAACCCAATGGCCATCACCTATGCAAAGAAATGATGGATGATGCTTTCTGGTTCTTTTTCTGTGTCCTTTTTTTCTTTTATTTGGGATAAAGATGATGTTTGATTCTGAGTTTTTGAATGGAAACTATTGTGTTGCAGTTTTTACTGGTATGATGTAGACTAAATCTAGGGTTGTTATATTTTAGTGAGGGCAATTTTGATGTGATACAACCTGCGATGAACAAGAACTGCTTGGGGATTTTAATGTAAGATTTTAAAGCTTTGCTAGTTATAGAACTAATGCTTACCCAAATTAGGTTTTCAGAATTATCAATTCAAAATTAAGTAAGGCATGCGGTTATAACTAGATTAACGGGACAATATCAAATTGACAACATATGATTAAAGAGTAATGCTATGGAGAGAAATAATAATCCACAATTAACAAATAGAACTTTTCACCTTGGGTCTCTCACACACTCTCTTGTTGGTGGCACTTTTAATGGAGGAAGATTGAGAGCAACCGAGCGATGCCACTATGAGACAAATGACGCACAAAGTGTAGTCCGTTGGAGTGGTAGCCGGTGGCGGGTAGTCCATGGGATGACTAGTGAGCATCCAACGTCTTATCCATTCTTCCTTGATCTTCAAAGACGAAGCCGTGGTCGAAGTCGGGATCGGCCGTCCATGGATGTGGAGAACTCTCTTCTTGAGCCCCTTGAGCCGACCACTTGTTGAAGCAAAAGAGGAGAAGATGGGGGGAGTCGGCTATGGTGGGGGCCACAAGGAAAATGCAAGAAATCTGAAATAAAATTCAGATTTTAGTGGTTTAGGAAAGGGATTTAATTTGAATTGAGGGAGAGGGATGGAAATGAGGAGAAGAATTGGGCTGAATTTGTGGAGTTATTAAGGTGATTAGGAGAGAAGTAAGTTTGGGATCTTAATTAATTGGATCCATTATGAGATACCAATTAATGAAGATTGGTGAGGTGGATAAAGGGACTTAATGGGGGAGAGAGAGGAGAGAGAGGCCGGCCATGTATAGTGGTGAGGAGGCTTGAGAATTTAAATGAGTGGGGACCACAAGGAGTTAATTAAGCATAATAAAACTGACATTTAATTTCAGAATTAATTATATCATAAGTAACTTCCAAATTCAAATGAAAATAAGAGGGAATTTGAATTTGAATGTCAAACGTGTGTAACTCCTCTTAATTAATTATCATAAGTAACTCCCAAATTCAAATGAAAGTAAGATAGAATTTGAATTTGAATTTGAATTTCAAATATGTGTAACTCCTCTTAATTAATTTTCCAAATTAATATGGCTTAATTAGGAAAGTCATTAAGAGAGGGGAATTCAAAATTCAAAGGGGGGAGCTAGAGGGGGCCGGCGGCATGGGGGTCCAAGGGGTGGCCGGCTGCTGGCCGGCGGGTGGCTGGTCGGCTGGAGGCCGGCGGCTGGCCGGCAGGAGGGTGGCCGGCGGCGGCTGAGCTGGCTGGCGGAAGATGGAGGCAGGGTGGCCGGCGGCTTGAGTTGCTTGGCGTGGGCGGCGGCAAGAGCAAGGGGAAAAGGAAGAAACGGAGATTTCAAGGCTTTGACGACTACGGATTTACTAACCTCAATTGTCTCCACGTTGATTTTTCACAAGATGAGATAATTCGAAAACTAGAACTCACAAAGAGATCTAGTCTTCTCCGGCGAACTCACTAAGAGATCTTGGAGGGAGGAACTCACAAAGAGAACAAGTAGTAAATTTCATTTCATCAAAACTAAACTATTACAAGAGAAGGGCCATATAAATAGGCCTCACAATGACAATGAAAACAAAAGACTAAAATGCCCCTTGGGCTACAATAGCAACTAACCACCCATAAGGGCAAAAACGGAAAAAACACAAAATCAAATAAACAACTACATAAAATGACTCGAAATAAACTCATGATCGTAGCCGTCGATCTCCTGATGGTACACGTGTCGAAAATGCTGACGATGTCCTCATCATTCTCCCCAAGTTGGAGAAAACTCGACCCCGTCGAGTAAGCGTCTATAGAGCTCTCGTACCACTCTAGTAAGTCAGGGTCCACTCGCTGCAGCTCGTCACGATCAACCCATGTGTTCTCCGTCTCCGGTTTCCCTGTCCACTGAACTAGATACCTTTGTTAACCATCATCTCTAATGGAGATTTGAGTTTATCACTCAGTATTGTCTCAATCTTCTATGTATTGGGTAAATTAGGCAATTTTGGGGGTGGAGTTAGGCTGGGGATCTCACCAGGTGGGTTCACACAAGGCTCATTATTTTGTGGAATAGAAGGGTTACACTCTGGACCTTCGAAGGTTACACTCTGGACCTTCGAAGGTTACAAGATCTTCGATGTTAATATAGGATTAATGTTAAAACCTTTAAGAAGGTCTAACACATAAGCATTACTATTTAAATCTTTTTGCTGTTTATTTGCACAGTCCAACGTTTCTAGCATATAACTTTATAACGGTCCCTTGTGGGAACCGCTCCGGACGAATCCGAACCAATACAAAATCTCTAATATCAAATTCTTTGAACCGTCTCTTGAAATCGGCAGTAAGTTTATAACTAGCATTGCTTTTGGTATTCTTTTTATTAATATCCTTCTGCAGTTCTTGAAGATGAGATGTAAATGTAGATTCAAGAGACTCGGTGTGCATGATGGATGACAATAATCATGAGCTTACAAACTAGAGTTCTAAACATAGACAAATTAGAAAGACAACAGACTACAACACAACATACGAACTCACACGAACACGGTAAAATAAACGTGGAAGAGTCCCTAACTAAGGGGACTTAAAGTATTCAGGTCTAAGGGAACTGGTTTAGGGGGAGCAATGAAGACATCCTTAGCTACCACGACACTTTGATAGAAAGTTTCAGTTAGGGTCGTAGGTTGTCTCCTAGGGTCAATTGTGTCATCTTGTAAATTCATCCCACTAAGAGAGAGATTGTCCTTAACCGGGAGGGACAAGAACATAATAGGAAAAATAAATGAATCAGGAACAAGATAAGATGATGGCTCCTGACTTACAACCATAATGGAATAGCCAAACGAGTCACCAGCAGGTATGAGGCTTAAGAAATTGGGTATGGTATCCATTACATAAGAGGGCACAACAGCTAGATTGGTGATATGAAAGTGTGGGTTAAGATTCTCTCTAACATTAAAGTCGGTACGATGAGTGGTGAGATAAGCCCAATCACGAAAGTCACACTCTTTAAGATGTAAATCTAGATGAGTGATTCCTAAAATAGACTCCAATAAAATAAGATGAGACCCATTATTCAAGTTAGGCTCAGAAACTTTCAGAATCAAATCATTGTCTTCCGAACTCATATTTCTATCATCAATAGAATCAGATTTGGGTATAACCGTAAGATTGACAGGCTCGGGGTTGGTTAAATTGGGACTCACATTAGGTAGTAAATTCAATTTAACCACTTCTGACTCGAGATCGTTATCATCAAGATTATTTAAAGTCAACTTAGTAGGGGTTACAGCTAAGTCAGGATCTTCCAAATTTAAATTCAATGTGTTCAAAGTCAGATTGACTTCTTTCAAGATCACATTACTATCATCCAGGCACACTTTATTCAAGGAGTTATCCTCGAGGAGACTAGGATCGTGGTGGGCTAAGGTGTCGACGTTTAAAGGTTCTAATTTTCCTAGCTCAGGATTTAAGTCATGCTGGGAGTATGATTCATTCACTTTTGTTTCCTCATCAAAGAAGTCTTCGTGATCCTTAATATCATTAGCATCCACGAAATGGATGCACTCCATTTTAGGTTCAGAGGACGTTTTCTTGTTAATGCATTTCTCTATCAAAAGTACACTTGCAGGGTCAAGGACTGGGGAGGCTAAAGGCTGACTGGAACGGCTAGAATTGGGTCCAAGTGGGGAGTCATAAGAGATTGGTCTAACATAAGACCCAGTAGAGGGTCGGCCATCAAGGTTAAGTGAGGACCTAAAGGGTAGAGCAGCAACCCGAATGTTACTAATGGGCGGGTGGTCTCGACCACAGTAAGGTCCTTGGGTCATCCCAACAAACGAGGTATGGTGATGCTCTAGATGATGGTCACTAGTAGAGGGTCGGTATTTCAACTTAAGTTCTCGTCTCATGTCTCTCCAGGTAAGGTACTCACCGCGATACTCTCTATGATCTTCCAATTTCATCCAAAATTGAAGAGCCTGACCTTTGAGGTGAGATTTAGCAATGCTAATTTGGTGGGACTCTGGGATATGTCGTGTTTCAAAATAGTCCTCTAATTGTCTAACCCATTCCCTAAAGTAGTAAGGGTCCGAGGAATCATCAAAGGTGGATAGACGGTAAGGTGACTCTAAGTGAGGTCGTCGTGGAGGCTTAGGCTCAGGTCTCGAGTGATAAGCTGAGTGGGGCATGTAATTAGAGTGGGGATAGTCAACGGGTTTCTCTGTCATAATTCTACTCATATTTCCCACTAGGTTAACGATGTCATCTAAACTCTTTCAGAGTCTTATCGGGTCCATTGAAAACTGTCAAGTGAAACCTAGTGAAGATTGGGTGTATGGGACAATACTTTACGAGGAGGAAACATAATTATGACTTGCTATAAAGTGCAGGAAAAATAATGGGCAGCAAGCTACAGAGGTGGTTTACGAAATCTAGGCATTTAGGAAGGTGGTAAAGTTAAGGACAGCACCTAAACTCGAAGAAAACAAGCTTCTAACGCCTCTAAATGGTGCAGTTTTTGAGTGGACAGCAAACTACAGCGGTGGGAGAAGTTGTCCAAGCATTTAGGTTAACTTCTAGGGTGAGGACAGCACTTATAACTAAGTTAAACTCACTAGAAAACTCTTTAAATGATGCAGGAAATGAAAGGACAGCAATCTACCACAAGGACCTAGGTTGCACAAGTGTTACGTGTGGGTTGTAGAGCGTGGACAGCACATAACAAGGGTTTACGGGCACCTAAAGTCACTAAACAGTGCAGAAAAAGTTCTGGACAGCAAGGGTTTTAAGTGTAGCAAGTGACTTAGCTGAAGCGGTGGGTGGTAAGTGACCAAAATAACACTTAGGTAAAGTAGACATGCATGCTCACAATGAAAATAAAATGCAGAATTTACTGGACAGCAAAGTAAAAACCACCAAATTAGCTACCTAAATGGTGATATGTATGCAAACGACTAATGACAAGGTAAACTAGACTCCTATGATGCATCTAGCAAAACAAAGCATGCTAGCCATGCTCTGATATCAAGATGATGTGATACAACTTGCGATGAACAAGAACTGCTTGGGGATTTTAATGTAAGATTTTAAAGCTTTGCTAGTTATAGAACTAATGCTTACCCAAATTAGGTTTTCAGAATTATCAATTCAAAATTAAGTAAGGCATGCGGTTATAACTAGATTAACGGGACAATATCAAATTGACAACATATGATTAAAGAGTAATGCTATGGAGAGAAATAATAATCCACAATTAACAAATAGAACTTTTCACCTTGGGTCTCTCACACACTCTCTTGTTGGTGGCACTTTTAATGGAGGAAGATTGAGAGCAACCGAGCGATGCCACTATGAGACAAATGACGCACAAAGTGTAGTCCGTTGGAGTGGTAGCCGGTGGCGGGTAGTCCATGGGATGACTAGTGAGCATCCAACGTCTTATCCATTCTTCCTTGATCTTCAAAGACGAAGCCGTGGTCGAAGTCGGGATCGGCCGTCCATGGATGTGGAGAACTCTCTTCTTGAGCCCCTTGAGCCGACCACTTGTTGAAGCAAAAGAGGAGAAGATGGGGGGAGTCGGCTATGGTGGGGGCCACAAGGAAAATGCAAGAAATCTGAAATAAAATTCAGATTTTAGTGGTTTAGGAAAGGGATTTAATTTGAATTTCAAATTAATCCAAGGAGGGAGAGGGATGGAAATGAGGAGAAGAATTGGGCTGAATTTGTGGAGTTATTAAGGTGATTAGGAGAGAAGTAAGTTTGGGATCTTAATTAATTGGATCCATAATGAGATACCAATTAATGAAGATTGGTGAGGTGGATAAAGAGACTTAATGGGGGAGAGAGAGGAGAGAGAGGCCGGCCATGTATAGTGGTGAGGAGGCTTGAGAATTTAAATGAGTGGGGACCACAAGGAGTTAATTAAGCATAATAAAACTGACATTTAATTTCAGAATTAATTATATCATAAGTAACTTCCAAATTCAAATGAAAATAAGAGGGAATTTGAATTTGAATGTCAAACGTGTGTAACTCCTCTTAATTAATTATCATAAGTAACTCCCAAACTCAAATGAAAGTAAGATAGAATTTGAATTTGAATTTGAATTTCAAATATGTGTAATTCCTCTTAATTAATTTTCCAAATTAATATGGCTTAATTAGGAAAGTCATTAAGAGAGGGGAATTCAAAATTCAAAGGGGGGAGCTAGAGAGGGGCCGGCGGCATGGGGGTCCAAGGGGTGGCCGGCTGCTGGTCGGCTGGAGGCCGGCGGCTGGCCGGCAGGAGGGTGGCCGGCGGCGGCTGAGCTGGCTGGCGGAAGATGGAGGCAGGGTGGCCGGCGGCTTGAGTTGCTTGGCGTGGGCGGCGGCAAGAGCAAGGGGAAAAGGAAGAAACGGAGATTTCAAGGCTTCGACGACTACGGATTTACTAACCTCAATTGTCTCCACGTTGATTTTTCACAATATGAGATAATTCGAAAACTAGAACTCACAAAGAGATCTAGTCTTCTCCGGCGAACTCACTAAGAGATCTTGGAGGGAGGAACTCACAAAGAGAACAAGTAGTAAATTTCATTTCATCAAAACTAAACTATTACAAGAGAAGGGCCATATAAATAGGCCTCACAATGACAAAGAAAACAAAAGACTAAAATGCCCCTTGGGCTACAATAGCAACTAACCACCCATAAGGGCAAAAACGGAAAAAACACAAAATCAAATAAACAACTACATAAAATGACTCGAAATAAACTCATGATCGTAGCCGTCGATCTCCTGATGGTACACGTGTCGAAAATGCTGACGATGTCCTCATCAAATTTCTCTTTGGATAAAGCTTGTTGAGTATATCATGGTTTTCCATATGTTTTATTGTGCTCCTAACCCTTTTATTATACTTTCTAATTATAATAGGCTTGTGTTTTTTTAGTAGTGGGCAATTAATAACGAAGTATGATTGAATTCATGATAAAAAATTAAAAAGATAAATTTTTTGAATAATCTTGTGATGATTTTTTTTTATTTGATATATATGGCAAGTGCTTTTAGCTTTTTCTTCTGTTTTTTTTAAAATGCCACTGCAATCAATTATTCTAAAATTATATATATAATAAAAAAATATTAAGCTTGCCTAGATCATTTCATAGAACAAGTTGTTCCATATAAAGTGCCTTGTCACAAATATGTTTATGGTGAGGGAGCTCTTATTTTAGAGGTGAGACTTATTTGAACTTGTACCAATATAATTAGATATGGAAAAATTAGTGCGGATTTTGAACATCGTTCGGAGATCAATTAGAATGTGTCACATCACTTCTGTGTTCGTTATTGTTGATGTGGCATATTCTGATTAATCTCTGGGCTGCATTATGCGTTCGATCTATGCATAGAATAATTTCTCCTGTATATGATGCCAGAATTGAGCCTTTTTTATATATATTCTTCAATGTTTGGTTTACCAAATAGGCTTAAAGTTAAAATACAAAGGCAGGTTCTTCCTTTTTCAAATCAAATCTAGTTTAAAAAAAAATAATGGAATGATTGGTTATGGATGTCACAAAATTTAGTTGATAAAAATTATAAAATTATTATCAAGATTGAACTTTTAATCTAATTTGAGTATTTGAATTGTCATGCAATGGCTTGGATGCAAGGGCGAGTCTACGGTTGAGGCAACTTTCTTACGGTTTCTTAAAACAATTTTTTAGTAAAAAAAATTTAATTTTTTACTAAACTACTTTAAAAAACAATAAGAAAGTCATCCCAAATGAAATCATGTGAGTGCAATTATCAACATTCTAGTTGTGGATTGAACACTGTCATGTCATCCATCATGAATCAACTTGGAAACTCACTAAGCCAGAAATTATTTCAAGCCTTAAATCACCTGTAGGTAAACCTATCAAATTGTACACACATCCCTCACAAACTTATTTAAGGACTCAGAAAGTCTCCCACTCATAAAAAATTATATGTCCAGTTCATAGTAATTGTCAGCTAATTAGTGGTTCTCATCAGAACTCTTCAAAGATACTGAACCTCAACTTGAAACTAGATCAATTCTTACAAAATGGGTAACTAACTACTAGTCAAACTTGCTGAATACAGGACTAGCTATACCAAGTTTATTCATTTACTTTATATTTTATCATGCAGCTCATCATTTATTGTCAACTCTAATCCTCACCCATCAATAAAAGGTCATTGATCGATTCGACACGATGCAATCTTTTCTATTTCTTTTTTCCTCTGCTTATTGGGCTTAATCAGTCATGGTATCTTTTACACAACATTTGATCCAGCAATCAAAAGTAATCTCGTCAGAGCGCCTTCTACTTCTAATAGCAATATAGTAATAGGTCATGAACTAGATCATAATCATTCTCAACGAATCTATAAGAAGTGATCCAATCTTTTTCATCGTGTCTGGATGAAGACCAAAGATCTTGAGTGACCGATCCAGCAGAACAACTCAAAAGATAAAGAAGTATCGTGAATTTCATGCTGGAGCAGATGATCAACCTGAACTATAAACTGGTTAGAGCAATTGTTACTCTCATCATGCACAAATCCAAAGTATCATCAACCAATCTATCAATCCAAGACTACTAGGACAACCAGCTTTGAATGAAAGAGGATATTAAAATGCTTGACTGAAGAGAATAATTCAAAATTTTCACATTGATCATACATGCTAAACTAAAAAAACTGCTTCCTAGCAATACAAGCGTAGTGATGCTTTCTTCACAGGAAAGAATATGATATAAAATCAATTGATGGCGGGAAAAATGCAAGGGTTACAACTATACAGCATCTATCATACAACTCATTCGAATAATAATTGTCTACAAATTGGGAGCAAAGATTCTTGGAGAACAGTAGTATATTGGTTTCTGTAGTGTGGAGGCTTTTGAGGGAGGGAACTTCTGAGAAAGCGGCTTACGCGAGTAAATGCGTTTGACAAAGTGAAATCTCTTACCATTTCAGTACATTCCTTTGAATACAGGATTTGTTCGGCAAATGCTTGCACCATGTTCCTCGTATTCTGCTTTTGTGTGGCATGCCTGAAAAAAGTAATTAAAAACAATCCTAATCAATAGAGTACCTGGGGGATAAAACTATAAAATAAAGTAAAATGGACGAATTGACTGCTAAGTTATATAGATCAACAACAACAACAACATCAAGCCTTTGTCTAGCTGTGGGGTCGGCTACATGAATCCTTTTTAGCCATTGTGTCCTGTTAAAAGTTGAATTCTCATTTAAATCTAATAAAGAAAGATCATTTCTAATATTTTCTAACCAAGTCTTTTTAGGTCTACCTCTACCTTTCTTAATATAAGACAAATCTAAAACATCAACTTTCCTAACTGAGTCATCGGAAGGCCTCTGTTTAATGTGACCAAACTATCTAAGGTGACTCTAATAGTATCTTCCATTGGAGCTACTCCAATCTTTTTACGTATATGCTCATTTCGTATCCTATCTCTCATCCACCTAAGCAACCTCATCTCTGCAACACTTAACTTAGTATTATGCTTCTAAAATATAAAAAGAAGCTTCATAAACAGGGTGAGGTTTTCTGTACTTACATCTCGGATATTTCACCCAAACAAGTTGAATGAAATCACACAAACAAGCAATACTAAAATATAAAACTGAATGTCCTCCACAAACAAGCAAAAATTCTAATTCTCAGAAGATGAATTATTGGCATATTAGGGTGAACAATTTATCTTAGATAAATTATTTATCAAGATCTTGTCATTTTGACATTTGGACACAAAATTTGTTATATTTTAATATTTTATTATGATGATTATCATATCAAACCCTTCAAAAGTATTCATCATAGTTAAACGGATGAAAATTCAATCTGGTCAGGAGAGCAAGCAGGTTGTTGCTTAGTTTCTCAACATTCGGTAGCCTGTAGGCTTGAGGTTGCCTGGCAAATTGCCAAATGTTCCAATGTTTTGGTTTGCCTAACAAATTTGCATAAGATGATATAACAATAACTCAATAAATAAATAAATAAATGCATCTCTATTAACTACATGTTAAATCCAAAAAAGAAATCAGGTTAACTAGTCTAATATTTTATTTGCTTTCATTCAAATCCTTGGATGAATAATGTCAAAAAAATAAATTAAGATAAATGCAGGACGAAGCTATAATGGTTTTATTATTTGTCAAGTTCACTCTATGAAGATTGATAGTCATTTACATGAACGTGTTCAGACGAAATGAAGTGAAAGAAATGAAATTTAATAAGTCGTAGCTTCATTACCTATCTGTGGCACTTAATTTGAGATTTCAACTACTTTATTCATTTTACAACAAATCCCAGCACTGAAAATAGCCTTGAAGTAATTAATATTGAGTTGGACAATACAACTAAAACAAAATGGAAAGAATCAAATACCCCATAAAATTCTGGTGTGGATGCCAGCACAGAACCCCCAAACCAAACTGCAAATCTTTGTATAGGGTGACTGACCACATTAACTTCGATAGGATGAGACTAAAACCAAGAAATTAACGTCAGTCCTGCATAAGTGAAACTAAAAATAAACAGCCAAAGGTATAAAGTATTAGCACCTTTACTTCTCCTCCATGTCTAGCTTCAGATGCAACAATACGAGCATCCACAATCTTCTTCAAGTCCCTCTGGAGCCTTCTATGAAAATCCTTCGACATGGTCGACCCCCCAGATAACACTATATTCTGAAATTGTGGTGGCAAACAAGCAGTGAGGAAACTGAAAGATAAAACGATGGTTAAAATCTTTAGCAGCTTAGACTTTCATGACATGCCTTATAAAGAGCCCGTCTTGTGTCAATGGGCGCTGATTGTATACATTTGTCAATTACATCTGGCAATGGAGTGGTAAATTCACTACTGTATATCTCAGGATTGAAGAAAATCTGCACAAAGTAAAATTTAGAACAATAAAAGCTCGATCATTTATGAAAAAAATTAAATGTAAAACTGAGCATTAATTAACAAAAGCTTCTAACATACATTAGGCTATCAAATGCTAAGAGAACCAAAGCCTACAGTCATTTTGTATACAAAGAATCAGACGTGATAACTACAATTTATTATGAACGATTTATATTAGCTGAACATGTGGAATACTGGAATGTGTAGAATCTTCAAATGCCAAACTTAAATGATGAAGGATGATCAAGCAAAAGAAGATTTGATTCAAGTTAGTTTAGTGATTTCTGTTACTAAATATAACAGGAATCACTAAACTAACTTGAATCAAATCTTCTTTTGCTTGGTCATCCTTCATCATTTAAGATATTGAAACATTCTCAAAGTTACTAAATTAAAAAGCAACCTTATAGGCATCCCAAACGCTCGCCAATATCATATAACAATCCTCATTCATATTAATGCAATTGATACCCATGTAAAATGCATTGATACATGCAAAGCGTACTAATACCCCTCAACCTCAACTCAAATGCAAGGTATGGAACTCAACTTAGAGCTTATAATTCCTAGCTGATCTAAGTCCAAGTGATTCATCATCATTTGGATCGTCATACCTATAAGTGATGCGGACATCCAACCGTCCATGCCAATCCGAGGAGCTGAAGATCGACGACCGAGATCACTTTGTTTTATTTTCATTTATTAAGTGT
Source organism: Dendrobium huoshanense (assembly GCA_016618105.1). Taxonomy (NCBI): domain Eukaryota; kingdom Viridiplantae; phylum Streptophyta; class Magnoliopsida; order Asparagales; family Orchidaceae; genus Dendrobium; species Dendrobium huoshanense. Next base: position 12,006,812 of record CM028342.1, read on the forward strand.
ATTTTAATTTAGTTTCGCAATTTCCCTTTTTTAACCTCTTGTCTTATGTAAGCCCAAGAGGCAAATGTGTCTTTTAATTTCTCTTGAGGCATATATATAGAGGCTCATTCTCTTGTATTAGGATGATGATGATGATGAATGAAAATTTCTACTTTTGATCTCTTTGTGAGTTCATATTTTCTTGATCTCTTGATGAGTTCAACTGATGAGGGCATCAGATTTCGACATGTGTACCATCGCCGGGGACGACGATCGACGGCCCTGATTCAGAGCCTTTATCTGTGATGCTTTAGTTCTTTTTTTTTTTATTAGTTTATTTCTTTTTTTTCGTTTGTACCCCTATGAGGGATGTAGCGCTTATTGTAGCCCAAGGGCATTTTCGACTTTATGCTTTTATTTTCTGTCAGCCTATATATAAGGCTTGTATCATTGTATTTGGAATTATTGATTGAATGAAAATTTTTCACACTTTGTTCTCTTTGTGAGTACATGGAGTTCTCTTGGTGAGTGCTTCCATTGAGATCTCTTAGTGAGTTCTCAAGTTTTTTTTTTTTTTTTTTTGCTTGGCATAATCTTTCTCCCACTACAAAATTCTTCTAATTTTCCCCACCCCTTGCTCTTGCCGCCGGCCCCTAGGCCATTCCCCACCGCCGGCCAAGCTTCCACCGCCGCCCCACCACCGTGCCGACGATTCCCTCCCCCTCCACCACCGCCACCCCACCATCTCCTTTTCCCTCTTTGAAATTTGATTTTCAAGTTCAATTTCTTTCCAAATTTGGGAGATCTATTTTAGGAAAGTTTTGGATAACTTCAAATTTGAACTTTAAATTTTATTTGGATTTTAATTCAGAAATTTTCAAATCCAATTCTCAATTTGGAAACCTCCTCTCCCTCTCCATAATTTTCTCTCCCCCCTCAAGCATACCGCCGGCCCCCCTTATGGGGAAATCCCATTAAGGCTCCATTAAACCTCTTAAATCCTATTTGAAATTCAAATTAGGATTAAAACCTTCCCTCCACTCCTCTTAAAACTGAAAATAATTTCAGTTTTCTCCCTACAATCTCTCCTTAATTGAAATTTTCAATTAATGCATTGATTACATTAATTGAAATTTCAAATCCCTAACCCTTCTCTCCTAAATTTCTCTAAACCTGAAATTTCTTTTCAGTTTTGGAATTATTTACTGCTCTCATCCCTCCTCAACCCCCATACACCCGCCGGCCTCCTTCCCTTGCTCTTATCCGCCGCCCCCTCCTCTCCTCCTTGAAGACGTACTCGCGGCGACCACCCTCCTCCTCCTCCAAAGATGCATGGAGATTCCCGAATGGAATTTCGGGTTTGAATACGACGACCACGGACGAGTGGACATCCTCCGATCTCCTTTCTTTGTCGTCGGATTCGACTTCGACGACACCGTCGAGGAGTACTTGGCTCGGATCGTACCCACTCTCATAGAGACCGTCGACGATCATTTTTCAGTTTACACTTGGATCGTTGAAGGACGTCGCATTGCAACACCTCCACGACCCGCGCCAACCTCTTCCTCCCTACGGATCTACGGCACCTTCGCCCTAGGAGTGATCTCATCCATTGTGTGGTTCTTCTTCTCCCAACAAGCCTAGGAATAGGTAATTGAGAGCGGCCTCAAGGTGAGACAATCGCTTTGTTAACCTTGAGATTCGAGTTGGCCTCTTCATTTGCTTTATGTTATTGAAGTTGTTATTTATTGGTCTTGCTAATTTATGTGTAAGTGCTTGTCTAACCATAGTTAACAACTAAGATTTCTGAAAAGCTTGAATTGGGAACAAGATTAAATTTGCAATTGTCTTACTTGGATAATCTTTCGTTAAATTTCTAAATTCAAATCCTGGATTTACATCATCAACTCTCCTAGATCTCTGTGTGAGTTCTATGGAAAGCCCAAAGTGAGGGCAAAAGCAATACCCGTCAACCTTTGGAAGAGTCCGAGGTTCGCGGTTCTTACGATCTCTTTGTGAGTTCGTTAGTTATCTCTGTCTTTCTTTCTTTTTGTTTTTGTTCCCTCTTTTGTTCCTAGCCATCGTCTTTCTTCCTCCTCCCCTCTCAACCCCTCGGCCAAACCTCCATACCGAGCTCACCAAAAGCCACCGGCCACCCCTCCAGGAATTCCTCCAAACCGCCGGCCATGGCTCCCTAGCCGCCGGCCTCATCCTTTCCTCTCTCTCCTTGGATTTCCTAATTAGGAGTGCATGATATTAGGAATTAATTTGAAATTCAAATTGTTCAAAATTTGAAATTCAAATTTCTTTCCTAATTTAGCTCACCCATTTTTGGAAAGTGCTCAATTGAAATCATAAACCCATGACAAATTTTGGATTTCAAATTTCAAATTTGAAAATTTTCCTAATTGGGTTTGATCCACATTTGGAAGGATTTAACTCTCCAATTCAAAATTCAAATTTGAATTAGGAGTTAAATGCCCCCTCAATTTCCTCCCTTTAATTAAGGAATTAATAGCAGCCTTAAATCTGAAATTTAATTTCAGATTTAAGGATTAATTCACTTAAGTAATTGGGTCCCACTTATTTGAAATCAAACCCCTCTCCCTTCCTCTCTCCTAGGCCGGCCCCTCTTCCACCTTTCTTTGCTTAATTAAGAGCCAGTTAATGTAATTAAATCAATTTGGATTTCAAATTCAAATGGATTTTAATTAACTGAATTTCCTATTTTCCCCAACCAATTAATTCCCCACCACAATTGAGTGCATTAAACCCATATTTCCCATTATTGCCACCGGCCTCATCTCCTTATTAAATTTCCTTTGAAATCTATCCAGATTTGCAACGTATTACTTTTGGCAAAATTTCCTTCCCGTATTCCCTGCTGGCCGAAATTCTCTCAGGTTTCCCTTGTTGTTGGTCCTCTACTAACGTCTCCAACAGCTCACAAATCATGAACTCTCTTGCTCCCTAAAACTGCAGCCGAAATTCTCTGCCATTGGCTTACATCCTAAGCGTTTGAAGGCCCCTACCTGCTGCCCAAGGGCTCCCAGCCTCCATACGTGGTGGTCCAAAGTTCCCAATGCTTTATAGAAGCTGTCCAGGGTGTTCCCCAACATTGCAAGTTGCTGTCTAGATTGCAAGGAGACAGAAAACTGCTGCCCAAAACCTCTCCTGGCTTCAATCTACTGTCCTCTCTTTGTCGACAACCACAACGATCACACCTGAGCTTCGTTTCCTCCTCCGTTGGTTGCTGTCCAGATTTCTGCACATCACCAGGCTGCTGTCCAGGGAATTTCAGCTAGCGAAACTGCTGTCCTGCAGTCCCAACGACTATCCCAGCTTGCAAGAAGGCTGAATTTTAACAATCCAACAATAAGAGCTGCTGTCCAAGAGTTTGAAAACCCCAAAGCTGCTGAGAGATCCTCTTCAACGCAAAGCCTCCTACCCGTTTCTGATGAGGGCATCGGATTTCGCCATGTGTACCATCGACGAGGACGACGATCGACGGCCCTGATTCAGAGTCTTTACCTATGATGCTTTAGTTCTTTTTCTTATTATTAGTTATATCATGTTTTCCGTTTGTACCCCTATGAGGGATGATTTGCTTATTGTAGCCCCAAGGGCATTTGTGACTTTTTCATTTTCTCATGTAAAGCCTATATATAAAGGCTTGTTTGATTGTATTAGGGATTATTGATGATGAATGAAATTATTCCCCCTTGTTCTCTTTGTGAGTGCACAAAAAATCTCTTAGTGAGTTCTTTGGAGGAGATCTCTTGGTGAGTTCTCCAAATTACTTTGATTGATTGAGTAAGTTTTCTCCCTAAAAGCTTTAATTTTCTCTTCCCCAAGTTTGAGCCGCCGGCCCCCATTTTCTTCCCCACAGCCGGCCGCCACCTCCCACCACATCCGGCCACCTCCCACCGTCCCTTCCTCCTCCCGGCCAAATTCATTCCAACTTCACATGGGAATTTGAAATTTGAAAATTCAAATTTTGAATTCTTTCCAAATTTGGAATTCCCAAATTAGGAAAGTTTTCATGAATTAATAAAATTCAAATTAGTATTAATTTGGAGTTTTTATTTTCTTATTTTCCATGTCATCAATCCAAGTGAATTAATAAGCCACCTCATCCCACAAATCCCTCCCTCTCCTAGTAAACCGCCGGCCCCCCTTCCCCCTCTTTCTCCTATTGACCCGCCGGCCCCCTTATTGAGCCCCCCATTAAGGAGTTAATTACTCCTCCTTAACTTGAATTAATTTGAATTCCACTAATTTCCCTCCCCCTTCTCCTCCCTTCCATTAAATTTCAATTAAGGCCCTCATTGCCTTGAATTGAAATTCAAATCCCTAAATATTTTTCCTCTTAGTCTTTTAAAACTGAAATTAATTTCAGTTTTATCAAGAGCTTTTCCTTCCCCTCACCAAAGCCCACCGCCGGCCTCCCTTGGCTTGCAACCCGCCGGCCCCTAGCTCCACCTTGGAGATTTTGGTGACACTTCCTTCCCTCCACTTTCAATGAGGCATGGAAGTACCCGAATGGAACTTTGGGTTTGAATACGACGATCAAGGACGAGTCGACATAATCCGGTCCCCATTCTTTGACGTTGGATTCGACTTCGACGACACCGTCGAGGATTACTTGGCTCGGATCGTGCCCACCTTGATAGAGACCGTTGACGATCACTTTTCAGAGTATACTTGGATTGTCAAAGGACGTCGCTTTACAAGACCTCCACATACTGCGCCGACCTCTCCCTCCCTTCGGATCTACAGTGCTGTCGCCCTAGGAGTGATCTCGTCCATCGTGTGGTTCTTCTTCTCCCAACAATCCTAGTGGTAGGTAAATGAGAGTGGCCTCAAGATGAAAAAAAAATCACTTTGTTAACCTTGGGATTGTGTTGAGCGTCTCATTTGTTTTACGTTACTAACGTCGTTATTTTTTTTTTTGTCTTGCTAATTTACATGCAAGTGATTGCCTAGCCATAGTTAACAATTAGATTTCCAAAAGTTTGAATTGAGAACAAGATTTCATTTGCAATTATGTTACTTAAATAATCTCTTGTTCAATTTCTTAAATACAAATCCTGGAATCATCTCATTTTACATCATATTTGGTATCAGAGCATGGCTAGCATGTTTTGTTCATGTTAGATGCATCCTAGGAAGTCTTCATTAGCTTGGCCTCTAAATTTTGCATGCATCACATCGTATACAACATTTAGTTCACTACTTTCGTTTGCTGTCAAGTAATTTACAGCATTTCATTTTCTATGTTTACATGCATGTTTAGGTTACCCAAGTGTAGTTGAGTCAATTACCACCCACCGATTCACTTTGCGCACTTACTACACTTGTTTTCCTTGCTGTCCTGTGTTGTCCTGCACTGTTTAAGTGGCTGGTAGGTGTCCAAAACCTTTTGTCCAGGGGCTGTCCACACACCCCAACCCACCCTAATCACCAACACCTCTTACCCCACTGTGCTAGGTTGCTGTCCCCACTTTCCAGCGGCTGTTTGGTGACTGTAAGTGCTGTTTCCTGCAGCTTTACACTGTTGTCCCCCATCCCAAGCCTACCCATATCAACCCTCTGTCAATCCCATGGATCCGCAACACCTCCAGGCCACCCTAGACCTCATTTTGGGCCAATTAGGAACTGTTACACAGCAAGTTCGTAACACTCAGACGGACTTAGCAGATTTTAGGAGATTGACCAGTGATCGGTTAGATAACATAGAGCGTATTGGGAACCCTGCGATCTACACCCCTTCACGACCTCAATCGCCTTACAACGAGGAAAACCAAGCCGATCATGGCCACCATAGAGAACCACACCGTCATAACCCGAGACCCCATCAAGACCCTATTGGAGATGAAAACCCTTGGCGCGATAACGATGCCCAATTGCTGAAAAACATTAGGATTGATGCGCCGACTTACGATGGGACCCTCGATCCCCAAGTTTTCTTGGACTGGCTCAAATCCATGGATAGTTATTTCAAGTGGTATAACATCTCGGAGACTAGGAAGGTTAGATTTGCCGAAATGAAACTCACAGGCCGAGCCAACTTGTATTGGACAAATTTAGAGAATATGCGCGAGGCTCGAGGCGAACATCCTATCACAGACTGGAGAACGATGAAACAAGAACTCAAGAGAAAATATCTCCCCCCTTCGTACTACCCGAAGCTCCTCGATAAGTGGAACAGATTAACCCAAGGGAGCAAGCCCGTCAAAGACTACATCTCGGCCTTTGACGACTTCCTGATCCGTTGCAATGGCGAAGAGTCTGCCACCCCAACCCAGATCCTTTCTATGTTTAGAGCTGGCCTTAGGGAAGACCTGCGTACTGAACTTTTTGCTCGAGGTATAGACTCTTTAGAAGCAGCCTGTAGCCTAGTTCTCGACCTCGAAGATTCTAGAACCCACTCCCAAACTAGGCACTTTGACTCCCGTTCGAATTCGTATAGAACCTCGTTTGGACAACCTCCAACCCGACCCTCAGGATCAACTGCAAACCGAACCCCTGCTAGTTCGGCCCCACCTCGTACGGACCTCAAAGGTAAAACTCCCGAGCGTGACGCTACCAAACCCAATTCCGGAACCAAATGCTATAGGTGTCATGGGTACGGACACATTGCGTCACAATGTTCTAGTCCTTACAAAGTCACCATAATTGAAGAAGTGGACGAAGAAGAAGAACCTGAAACTGATTTGGTTCACCAAGTGGATGACGAAGAAGACTCTTTTACTGACGAGGAACCTGTGACATTACAAGTTGTTAGGTGCGCTTTGGCCCAACCTAAATTAAGCGATGATTGGCGTAGAACCTCTATTTTTCATACCTTCATTAAGATTGGAGAAAAGAGCTGCAAGGTTATCATAGATAGTGGAAGTTGTATCAATGCAGTCTCCTCAGCCATGATCTCCAAACTCAATCTGAAGGTGACCCCGCACCCAAATCCGTATAAGGTTTCTTGGATCAACTCGACTAATATAGAAATTAAGAATCGAAGTCTTATTCCAATAGAATTTGTGGGATATCAAGACAAGATTTGGTGCGATGTTTTAACCATGGATGTGGGTCAAATTATCCTTGGTCGCCCTTGGTTATTTGACAACGACGTCCATATTTATGGGAGGACGAACATCTGTGTGTTCGAGCATAATGGAAAGAAAATCAAGTTAATGCCATCTAAACCTAAACCTCCCAAAACAGAAAATAAGCCTACCTCAGCCAAACAAAGTAAAGGCCTCCACTTACTGACAGCGAAAGAGGTGGAAAATGAAATCACCCAAGGAGCCCCTATGTATGCCCTAGTGGCTAGAGAGGTAGACGATGACCAGAAAGAACCCATCCCCGATGCCGTTAAACCTCTTCTTGAAAATTTTTCAGATGTTTTCCCTGAAGATTTACCTAACCAACTGCCACCTCTGCGGGACATACAGCACGCAATAGACTTGGTGCCAGGAGCATCCCTACCCAATCTTCCTCACTACCGTATGAACCCGACTGAACACTCTGAGCTTAAGAGACAAGTTGATGAACTCCTTCAACGAGGATTCATCAAGGAGAGCCTTAGCCCCTGCGCTGTGCCTGCTCTTTTAACGCCCAAAAAGGATGGCTCGTGGCGAATGTGCGTTGATAGCCGTGCTATCAACAAGATTACTGTCAAGTATAGATTTCCCATTCCTCGGCTGGATGACATGCTAGACATGATGACTGGAGCCACCCTCTTTTCCAAAATAGATCTTAAGAGTGGATATCATCAAATTAGGATCCGCCCCGGGGATGAATGGAAAACGGCATTCAAAACTAAAGATGGACTTTATGAATGGACTGTTATGCCGTTTGGACTAAGCAACGCCCCTAGTACCTTCATGAGAGTTATGACTCAAGTCCTTAGGCCCTTCTTAGGAAAGTTTGTAGTAGTTTACTTTGATGACATATTGATATACAGCACTTCGGAGGATCAACATCTCAATCACATAACTCAAGTCTGTGAAGTTTTGAGGAAAGAACAGCTGTATGCCAACCCAACTAAGTGTAAATTCCTCACCGATAGTGTAACCTTTCTTGGATTCATTATTTCAACTCAAGGGATATCTGCAGATCCCGAGAAGGTGCGAGCTATAAATGAGTGGCCAGAACCTAAGAATATCCGGGATGTTAGGAGTTTTCATGGATTGGCTACTTTCTATAGGAGGTTTATTCGGAATTTCAACACCATTGTAGCCCCCATAACTGATTGTCTTAAGAAAGGGGAATTTCTTTGGACAACTGCCGCTACCAGAGCATTTGAGGATATTAAAAAGAAAATGGTAGAAGCTCCTGTTATGCGTCTCCCAGATTTTTCTAAAGTATTTGAAGTAACCTGCGACGCATCTGGAATCGGGATAGGAGGAGTATTGTCACAAGAAGGACACCCCGTGGCCTACTTTAGTGAGAAACTTAATGACATACGACAAAGGTACTCCACCTACGATAAAGAGTTTTATGCTATCATTCAGTCCCTTAGGTATTGGAGACATTATTTACTACCTCAGGAGTTTGTGATCTTTTCCGACCATGAGGAGTTGAGATATATCAACTCTCAAAAGAAGTTAAATGCCCGTCATGGTCGTTGGGTTGAATTCTTACAGGAATATTCTTACACTATTAGACATAAAGTCGGCATTGAAAATAAAGTGGCCGATGCTTTAAGCCGTAGGATAATGGTCACGAAAGAAATGAGGACAGAAGTTGTCAGATTTGAACGCATCAAGGAGGAATACCTGGAATGTAATGACTTTAAGGAAATATATGCACTACTTATGGAAGGAGACAAACCATCTGTAGATGAATTTTTTATTGAGGAGGGCTACCTGTTTAGATCTCAGAAGCTGTGTATTCCCAACACTTCTCTTCGTGAGTTTCTTGTGTGGGAGCTGCATGCAGGAGGATTAGTTGGACATTTTGGGCAAACTAAGACCATTGCAGCCGTCGAATGTAGGTTTTTCTGGCCCAGCCTTAAGCGTGATGTCACTAGATTGATCAAACGTTGCTATACCTATCAATTGGAAAAACAGCGAAAACAGAACACAGGCCTTTACACCCCACTCCCTGTACCTAACCGTCCTTGGGAAGATATCAGCATGGATTTCGTTTTAGGGCTCCCCAAGACCATTAGGAAGTATGACTCCATTTTTGTCGTAGTAGATCGTTTCTCTAAGATGGCCCATTTCCTCCCTTGTGCTAAAACCTTCGACGCCTCTAGAATTGCTAAGATATATTTTAACGAGATTGTCCGACTCCACGGACTCCCTAAAACAATCTTGTCAGATAGGGACGTAAAATTTACGAGTTATTTCTGGAAAACCTTATGGATTAGGATGGGTACTAAGCTGCAGTTCTCCACCGCCTTCCACCCTCAAACTGATGGCCAAACCGAAGTTGTTAATAGGAGCCTAGGTAACCTCCTTAGGGCCTTAGTAGGTGATAACATTAGGGATTGGGATTCCAAACTATCCATTGCTGAGTTTGCATACAATAACTCTGTCAACCGAACCACCGGCATGAGCCCAGCTGAGATTGTTTATGGATATCAACCTAAGCAACCTATAGACTTAGTCCCTATGAGTCCTAAGATTAGAGTGTCTGAGTCTGCATCTGCATTTGCATCTCATATCCAGGAATTGCATCGAGAAATCAACAAAAGAATTATACAAAGTAACGAAAATTACAAATTAAATGCTGATCTCAAACGACGCTTCAAGGAATTCAAAGTTGGAGACTATGTCATGGTTCAGATTCGTCCGGAGCGGTTCCCACCTGGGACCGTTAAGAAACTGCATGCTAAAAGTGCGGGTCCTTTTAAAATAACTTCTAAAGCAAACAGTAATGCTTATGTTTTGGACCTTCCTGAAGGTTTCAACATGAATCCCACGTTTAACATCGAGGATCTAGTAGCCTTTGATGGACCTGATTTTAACCCAAACAATCCTTTGACTGTTGAGCCTTGTGAGTCCATACCTAGTGAGATCCCAGCCTTACCTCCACTCCCCAAAATTCTCACACTACCTAACAGGGAGAAGATTGAGACTATACTAAGTGATGAGATTATTTCCACCAGGGATGGCGGACGCCACAGATACTTAGTACGTTGGAGAGGAAAGCCAGAGACGGAGGACACTTGGCTAGAGCGGGATGAGATACAGAGACTGGACCCCGACATTCTGGAGCTGTACGAGAGTTCTCAGGACCCATACTCGACAGGGTCGAGCTTTCTCCCACCCGGGGAGAATGATGAGGGCATCGGATTTCGCCATGTGTACCATCGACGAGGACGACGATCGACGGCCCTGATTCAGAGTCTTTACCTATGATGCTTTAGTTCTTTTTCTTATTATTAGTTATATCATGTTTTCCGTTTGTACCCCTATGAGGGATGATTTGCTTATTGTAGCCCCAAGGGCATTTGTGACTTTTTCATTTTCTCATGTAAAGCCTATATATAAAGGCTTGTTTGATTGTATTAGGGATTATTGATGATGAATGAAATTATTCCCCCTTGTTCTCTTTGTGAGTGCACAAAAGATCTCTTAGTGAGTTCTTTGGAGGAGATCTCTTGGTGAGTTCTCCAAATTACTTTGATTGATTGAGTAAGTTTTCTCCCTAAAAGCTTTAATTTTCTCTTCCCCAAGTTTGAGCCGCCGGCCCCCATTTTCTTCCCCACCGCCGGCCGTCCCTACCACCACATCCGGCCACCTCCCACCGTCCCTTCCTCCTCTCGGCCAAATTCATTCCAACTTCACATGGGAATTTGAAATTTGAAAATTCAAATTTTGAATTCTTTCCAAATTTGGAATTCCCAAATTAGGAAAGTTTTCATGAATTAATAAAATTCAAATTAGTATTAATTTGGAGTTTTTATTTTCTTATTTTCCATGTCGTCAATCCAAGTGAATTAATAAGCCACCTCATCCCACAAATCCCTCCCTCTCCTAGTAAACCGCCGGCCCCCCTTCCTCCTCTTTCTCCTATTGACCCGCCGGCCCCCTTATTGAGCCCCCCATTAAGGAGTTAATTACTCCTCCTTAACTTGAATTAATTTGAATTCCACTAATTTCCCTCCCCCTTCTCCTCCCTTCCATTAAATTTCAATTAAGGCCCTCATTGCCTTGAATTGAAATTCAAATCCCTAAATATTTTTCCTCTTAGTCTTTTAAAACTGAAATTAATTTCAGTTTTATCAAGAGCTTTTCCTTCCCCTCACCAAAGCCCACCGCCGGCCTCCCTTGGCTTGCAACCCGCCGGCCCCTAGCTCCACCTTGGAGATTTTGGTGACACTTCCTTCCCTCCACTTTCAATGAGGCATGGAATTACCCGAATGGAACTTTGGGTTTGAATACGACGATCAAGGACGAGTCGACATAATCCGGTCCCCATTCTTTGACGTTGGATTCGACTTCGACGACACCGTCGAGGATTACTTGGCTCGGATCGTGCCCACCTTGATAGAGACCGTTGACAATCACTTTTCAGAGTACATTTGGATTGTCAAAGGACGTCGCTTTACAAGACCTCCACATACTGCGCCGACCTCTCCCTCCCTTCGGATCTACGGTGCTGTCGCCCTAGGAGTGATCTCGTCCATCGTGTGGTTCTTCTTCTCCCAACAATCCTAGTGGTAGGTAAATGAGAGTGGCCTCAAGGTGAAAAAAAAATCACTTTGTTAACCTTGGGATTGTGTTGAGCGTCTCATTTGTTTTACGTTACTAACGTCGTTATTTTTTTTTGGACTTGCTAATTTACATGCAAGTGATTGCCTAGCCATAGTTAACAATTAGATTTCCAAAAGTTTGAATTGAGAACAAGATTTCATTTGCAATTATGTTACTTAAATAATCTCTTGTTCAATTTCTTAAATACAAATCCTGGAATCATCTCATTTTACATCAGTTTCACATCAATAAGGCTATAAGTCAACATTAGAAGACCCATCATATTGGTCTTGTCTATAAGATAAGAACATAAGATCCATCCTTACATTTCGTATTGAACTCAAAACAAAAAGAAGAGCATTGGACTCCCCCTAAACTTGGGTTGGGGCTATATGCCACATTCCATTAGACCTCTCCTACTAGTGTAATTCAAAGTCCATAAACCTAGGGTTAGGTAACTACTCTATTAGGATTCAAGGCCAACTTCACGTGCTTATCTAACTGTCTAAAAGAGCAAAAGTTTTCTGGACTTTTCTCTAGGTGTTCATACTGTATGAGTGATCTATAAATGCATTTTCTAAAGTGGTCTCCATAATTAGATATTTTTTAGAAACCCTCTATCACCCCTATTTGGGTTGTTTTGACCCATCTCTAGGCTTACTGCATCAATCAGCCCACACTACTCTTTGAATTGAATTCTTGGCAAACTAATATAAGTGAATGTTGGTACTACTAGACTCCCTCGATCACCTATGACTCATGTTCTTGTTGAGATAAGTATTTCTGCCCCTTTGGTTCAAGAGGTTTGGATTAGTACTTCCTCAAGCGACTACTGGCAAAAAGTAGATTTTGAAGGTTTACCCTCCTATTCATGCAAAATTTTTGGACATGACTAAGGCTCTAATGAAATCAAGGAAATAAACCTCTAGGATTCCTAATAGTATAATTGACTCTTTTCATAATAGTATGGACACGCAAATTTTTTTTTTGTCAATACTCATGATCATTTAGAGCCTAATACTCAATGCTCTTGATATTACTCTAGAATATGTTTTTAATTAGTGTCTTCACTTATTGTTGATGATATTTGTTGGATGATAGTATCCCACTGCTTCATCTATAGCATCATCTACTTTGGGTGTTAGAACTTAAGATACAGTTATAGTTATGTTTGGGTTAGATATATGCCAGCCTATTATGGCTCTTGCAGTTACTCAAGTTATTTCTTCTCCTTGTGATAATGCACATGTATTCATGAATGCTATATTTGATTGCTCTAGAGTGAGGTTGTTGATGATTCAAGTTTGATCGTCTTCAAATTTTATCATAAGTTTATCTAGTTTAATGAATAAAAGTTTTAGCTAGTGTTTTCTCATCATGACAATAATCGATAAAAGCCCTTCGCCATCCTCTCAAATTTACTAGATTCCATGCCAGACAGAATAATTCCTCGGGTGATTTTAATATTATGGGCTTATAGCATACGTCTGAATGTAAGTTCAATTTCCTCCACATGAAGGAACAGTAGTCAGAAGACTTTTAAGTTTCTCTTGATCCTAGATATTTTGCATTACTTTTTATAATGGCAGTTTTATGAGATTGTTAGTTTGACTAGTTCTAAAATTTAGTTGTTTATAAAATAGTCAAGGTGCATATACATGCATACTTCACAATACTGGCCAATAATCAAGAAAGAGCTATAGAGATCCATTTCTAGCAATCAGGTAATTCATAAGAGAGTACAGGGAAGAAAAATGTAGCAAACTTTATGTGCGCATACAAAATGCTAGCAGTTATGTGACAATTATCAGCATTTATTAAGTAATAACCACTAAAAGATTTCTCAAACCAAACAAGAAAAATGTCCCAAACGCACAGAGAGAGAAACTAAATATGATCCTGAACCATTTCTTTCAAAAACATATGGCGGCTAAAAAAATCTGTGTAGATAAAACCAACCTCAGGCCCAAGAAAGCGCTCGTATCCAATATCGCATGAGTATGGTGCTCCAGTCTTTGGCTTTATACCCGTCCATTGCTTGATATACTTGTTAGGTTCCTTGTCATACTTATTAAACTCCTGAATTGCTTACAATAATTAAATTCATACACAAGTGCATATGATAGACCTAGAAGAACTGAGTAAAAATAAGAAGTAGCTACAGGCTTTAAACCATCCAGTCATCTTTGATCTCAACACCGTTTATTTTGCATACGTAAGACAACAGTGAGAAGAACAAGCCTTTCAGGTACAAGTTTTTCAATAAATAATTAAATAAATACTTAATGAATAAGTTCATATAACATAGGAAAAAAAATCGTATTAAATAAAATTTTCAAGTTGTTATGACTGCTTATTACTATGTTTCATACAGCAAAATTAATATACATGAAATCAGAAAAATATCTTGGTAGATATTTTAGTCAGATACTTAGTGATATTCAAAAACAAAAAAAAAGGAAATTAACACTAAGGATGTGCATAAACTCTTATCGCAAAATATCGCTAGTAAGCATTTAGCAACAATATCAAATGGTTCTCAATTATTTGTATGTAGCCAATTTAGTCTCAGTACATCACATTTCTCCAATTTAATCCATCAATTATACAAAATTGATCCAAAATGGTCTCTCTTAGACTAAATTGGGATAATTTTGTGTAATCTAAGGACTAGATTAAGATCAATTTTCAAATTTCTACATGAGCGCTTTTGAATTGATTTTGCAAAGTAAAGAACTAAGGCTTTATTTGGGACAACTTTCTTACTGCTTTCTAAAGCATTATTTTAGTTAAAAATTTTCAAGTTCAAAAATTTTTTATACTAGAAATATGTTTTATAAATTAGTTAGAAAGTTGTCCCAAACGAAGCCTAAATTGGAGAAATATGATACTATGAGGCTAAATTGGCCACATGCAAATAGTCGACGGACTATTTTTGGGATTTAATTCATTTTTAGTCATGTGAATCACATGACGTCCATGAAACCTTGTGAACTAAATTTTTTATTTAGAAGTAGATATCACATAGCGCGAGGTGCTGTTTATCTATCAGTCATATCTCATGAATGTCTCCGTCAACTCAGATTTGTATGGGGAGACACTACACTGTGTTTTCATCTTACAATGGCTTTAGAGACCAAGCAAAAATTATTTATGTCGTTACTTTTTATTGAGTGCTAAAAAAGATTACTCTCAAATGCTTTATTTTTCATATTTTTAATTAATTTAATAATTTAGATTTGAGGCTTATGCTTCAACACACCTAGAAGCTTTACACCTTGCCTCACAAAAAGAAAACTCCTCCAAGTATGCGCATTTCCAAACTTTGATCTAAAGCTTAGGATTGCAAGACCTATTATTAGAGGTCATTCTGCATTTGACAAACTAAGACTCATGTAAAACCCCTTAAAATTAAAATTATAAGTCTTGGTCTATTAGACCTCTCTAACAAACAGAGTAGTGATTCTCAATTCTACTATTAAAGTTCAAAAATAAAAAATCAAATTGGTTCTCTACTAGACCTTACAATGAATACAAATTTCATCCCAATTAATTATGCCAACACAAATCCAGCAAACATGTCAAACCAACCCAATTAATCGGGTCTAGCATAAAAGCTAACAAGCATATTAGATTAGGTTTAAAAATTCATTCTAACAATTAACATGTAAAAACAACAAAGGCCCATCAAATCAATCTAATTAATCGAGCCACCATGCTTCATAAGGGAAATTATCAGGCTTCCCTCTCCTTTAAGGTTGTAAGTCCCACTTATGGGCCTTTAATGGGTGTACCGATCAATTTGGTTCAACAGAAGAAACCCATTGGATCAAAAGTAAGGGAATTCCAATAGTTGTAAGGCCCATATCAAATTAAATTCAAGTTAGACTAAACCCACCAATCAAACCTCATGTGTCTTAGGCATGATTCTTCCAGTCAAACTAAAACTCATAGATAGTTCAAAAAAAAAATCTCAAAATAGTCTTCAAATTATTCATGTGTGTCCAATTTAGTCTCACAGTATCATGTTACTCCAATTTAGTCTCTTCATTATGCAAAACTGATTCAAAATAGTCCCTCATGTTGTAATTATGATATAAAATTAATCTCAATTTAATTCCTTAACTATAAAATTTGATCCCAATTTAATTCTGAAGTGACCTTTTTGAATCAATTTTATATAATTGAGAGACTAAATTGGATCAAAAGTAAGGGAATTCCAATAGTTGTAAGGCCCATATCAAATTAAATTCAAGTTAGACTAAACCCACCAATCAAACCTTGTGTCTTAGGCATGATTCTTCCAGTCAAACTAAAACTCATAGATAGTTCAAAAAAAAATCTCAAAATAGTCTTCAAATTATTCATGTGTGTCCAATTTAGTCTCACAGTATCATGTTACTCCAATTTAGTCTCTTTATTATGCAAAACTGATTCAAAATAGTTCCTCATGTTGTAATTATGATATAAAATTAATCTCAATTTAATTCCTTAACTATAAAATTTGATCCCAATTTAATTCTGAAGTAACCTTTTTGAATCAATTTTATATAATTGAGAGACTAAATTGGAGTGATATGAAACTCTAGGAGTAATTGGTTGTATAAGAATAGTCGGGGGACTATTTTGAAGTTTACCCCTCTAGATAGTTGATAGTCATATCATGCCTCTTAACTCTTGTTGGTCATGTCCAGCATCTCTGAACTGCAAATATACACGTGCGCCTCTAAATTATGCGGTAAAATTGGTATGATTATGAAACGTCCCAAGACCTAAATTTGGAAAACTTGAATCTTTTTATCTTCGAAACATCAACTAGAGCTTGATAATTTCATTTCATTAATATAGATAGCGGAAAACATAAATACATCCAATATTTATACAATACAAGCCCAAAATGACATGCAAAAGCCATGATATTCTACCAACAACCATCGCTGCAATCACATCATGACTATAAAAAGAAAGACCAAATGCAAAAAAAAAAGACCTACAGCCCAAATCAACCCCTCTTCCATGGTTTCTTACACTTGCCTAAAAATATGTAAAAAGCATATATGAGCGCAAAAGCCCAGCAAATTACCAATATCTACAACCAAAATTATATGTATGAAATCATAATCATATGAATAGTAATATCATTAATCAATCAATCAATATCATCAGTCAATCAATCGTTGTATATCATATATCAGGTGTCATTAGTCTTATCAGTCATCAATTATAGTCTCATTTATCATCGGTCGCATATATCATTTGCATTATCCATCACATGTCTTATCTATCACTTATTAGTCTTATCCATCATCTATCATATCAGTCTTATCTATCATTTATCGATCTTATTTATCACATATCATTAGTCTTATCTAATCATCTATCAATCTTATCAATTATCTATCACATCTGTCATCTATCATATATTCATCTTATCTAACATCTATCGATCTTATATATCATCTATCATCGGTCTAAACTATCATTTGTCTTATTAATCATTTATCATATTTGTCATCTATCATCAGTCTTATCTATCATTTGTCGTCGATCTTATCAATTATCAGTCTTATTTGTCATCCGTCATTGGCCATATCAGTCATCAATCTTATCAATTATTAGTCTTATCAATCATCAGTTTCCACTCATCAGTCTTCTCAATCATATCAGTATCAATTCCATCCATCTCATATAGCACATCAATTCATTCATTTTATTTGTTCTTAAACTCATTTCATATAATGTATCTTATAATAATAGGCATCTTGCACACATCATATGAAATGATCATAACATATAGATCTATTCAGTATGCTCATCAACACGTATGTTATGCCAAAATGCATGTTATGTCAAATGAAGAGTAATCATATGCATGTAATGTATCTCAAATCCATATTTAGTATGTTATCACCTAATTATTTTGCTCTCAATATTTCCCCACTCATTTCAATTAAAAAGTCATATAAGCCAGACCACACAGTAACATTTTAATATAAACAAGTCCAAAAATTTAGAATAATGATATTTATCACATACCAAAAGTTACATGGTGAAAATTCATTAAAATGAAAGATATGGCATTTTTATCAATTTAGGATAGAGAACTGTACCATACTCAAAATCATTGAAGACAAATATAGAGTAGAGGTTACAACGAATACTACAATTTTCATAATAGAAGCAACGGACAAAAAAGTTTTGGAAGATCTCTCTCTTCTCACTCTCTCCTTATATATATATATGTTCTCTTCACCTTCTCATTTCTTCCTTGGCAAGGAAAACAAATGAGGGGGAGATGGATTAGATGGTGAAGGATATTTCTATTAAATATATTAAAAACATTATTCAATGCCAAGCATCACGGTGCCACAAATCACAACGTCGTTGCAGTGCATGTTGAATCTAGAATTATCGTAGAACAGAGATTTCAACGCCGCGAAGGCACTTTCCCGACACCGTTGTGCTCGCAAGCACACAAGCACAACACCGCAGCTCAAAATTTCATATTTTCAAATAAATTTATCTTATGAAATTTAGGGTTGTTATAGATCAACCCCTAGACCTATAAATGAGTAGATGTCAATTTCAAAAGCTACTATTTGGTGCACATGAACCATTTTCACCTCAATCTACTCAAGAAATACTAAAAAGGAGCAACACAGTTGCTAATCACATGTCCTAGGCATATTACAATTTGAAACACTATGATCTTGGCGAGATGTATCCATTAGTATATCAGAGATGACAAAACCATGGATCATGAATAGTCTTTATAAATTTTATGTCAGTGGCATCTCTACAAGATGAACCCAATTTCAACCCAGAACTTAGAATTAAATTAGGATTCTCTACTCAAGGGAACTCTTGGATATCAAATATTATCTTCTAACACATATCTGTTAATCTCGGCATTCCGCACCAAGGGATCAACCTTTGAAGGTTACCGTTAAGTCAATACGGCATCCTCACAGAGTAAACCAAGGTTTGTTCTCATAAAACTGAATTGCCAGTTTGGAGAGTAACTAATTGTATTTAGTTTCTTTTTCCAGTGCATCCCTTCCACAACTGCATCAACGGCTCACTCCATAATTGTGAAGTTATGCCATCAGGAAGAAAGTTGGTCACACCAAGCCGTCCTTCATTCCAATAAACAGAAATTAAAGGCTAGCTGGCATTTTATATAGTTTTCCAAATGAGGATCACATCCCTCCCCAGCCATGTCCCTTCCCCAGATCCTAGGGAAAATCAGCAAAAACAGAAGAGAAGGGTAATGTGGCCTGGCATGGGAGACAAAACGGATGATACAAGAACATATTCATCTCATTTGTTTAAATTTTGGGAGTTGATCATGGTTCTGCATAGCTCGGTTCTAGAATGGAATGCAGAGGTAAACCACAGCTATGAAATGAAAAGCAAATCGACTGAAATTAGCATCACTAGTCATAGTTGAAAATATTAAACCTTGCGACGCTTAATTCTACTTATAAGAAAACTTGGATGCATTTTTCTGAAGCAAACATATTCTAGCTTATATCAACTGTATAGGGATAGACTTCCAAGTAGTTTTGCATTTTATTTGTAGAGCTTCATTTAGCGTTAAATCCACTTTGACTAAATATCTAAAAACATCTAACCGTGCTAATTTAGGAATTCATGTTAGCTGTAGCTTTTTAACATATTGGTGCGTCCACAGATATTATTATGTTAGTCAAGTTATCCATATGGGATGTCGCCTATCTAATTTGTCCATTGCAAACTACATCTACGAATGAACAAGAAAATCATGTAATATTATCTCAATGATCTGC